>JAWWUD010000044.1:0-600000 GCA_033964015.1 Scolanthus callimorphus
ATCAGCGGACAAAAGTAGTTGAGAATTTTCCTTCCAAAATGCTTTCTCCATTTCAACTGCGTAAGCGATGTCTCTTTGGCTTTAATCCCCCTCCCCTTATTCAAGTTGAAGCCCAACCACTAGCACGTGTGACAAAACAACATTGAGTTGGGGGGAGGGGTTTAACGAGAACGGTTTAGCGTTTATTATATGGAAACACATCAGTGTTTAGTATGGCGATGTGTATCGATTGTAGACATAAAATTCTCAACAATTTTGTCGCTGATTGTCTGAAAATCGGATTTTTCGGAAATGAAGTTAAAACGGGCTAGTATGGCTAAAATCATACAAATTTGAAAGGCAGAACGAATTATGTGTCCCAATTTTGAAAGTTGAAGCCACTTAGAGCAATTTGCATTCTTATTCATTGATGCAGAGAACAAGGTTTTCAAGGAAATTGGGGGCCATTTAGACAGAGAACAAGGGCTGTGCCAAGAAGCTTTCAGTGAACTAAATTAAATGATATAAATTCGGGAGGAAACAAAATATAGCAAAATGGGCCTGATAGGGGTTTGTGGATAGAAATCGTGAAAGCTGCACAAAACTCAATTTCAGTGCAAATAAGTGATCATCTTCCGTAATGACGTCACCTGTTTGATTTGACTTCCGGGGAAGTGTGGTTCCCGAGAAAATTGCCCAAACTTAATCGCGAACAGATATTTTCAGTTTTGGAAACTTCAGGTGAAGAAATGTGCAAATATATAACATCCCGACGCAAAAAAAACTGGAATTGAAACGCTTTGTGCGATCTGCAAACTGTTTTAGGTTGATTTAACGCTTCACCGTACGGCGCGGCAAAAACAAAAAGAAATCTGGTATTGTTCTCTTTATCTCTCAGAATGGTGAAGCGTACGGCGTGCCGTTTTGTGCTAATTTTCGTGTTTAACTTGAAGAAATCAGACTAACTCATTTACTTTTACTATGTAAATGATTAAAACACCTTGAAATAAATACTTTTCGTTGCTTTTTTGTAGTCGGTAATATGAAATGTCGAGGTTCTCGAGCAAAATCGCGACGCACCATTCCCTTACACTCGTCAACAAGATATGTAGGAGCCACGTTTTTCATTTTGTCCTCTCTTCACTAATGTATCGACAGTTAAATTTTCGAGATTTACTAAGAGCTAACTTATATGCTACTTTTCGTGTGTATCTGGTAAAACAACAAGACTTTATGGCATCGGATGCGCGTCCTGAGAAATGGTTGTCTGCGTTTTCTTGTTTTGCCAGGGATTTCTCTGTCAAATTTATTAAAAAATCGATGTAGTGCAGTCGGTATACGTTAAAAAGCCAAATTCTTCGTTCAGTTATTTGTTGAACGCATCACAACAGGCCATTCACACCATTTTGGATTCCATGTAGCACCACAGTGAGCTGATGGCGGAATTTCCTCAGATCGATGACGTCAAGGGTCGCGCGAGCCTGTCTTTTCTGCATTTTTCCAGAATAAAAAGCTCACTTTTTCGTCCAGTAGATCCGAATAATCATGATAACTACATTCCAATCATTATGAAATGATTGCTTTTGTCAATGTGCGTGAGTTTATTCGCTTTTCGCCTAATGCGAGTGGTCCAGGAAGTCGTGTAAACTATAAAACCAGTATTCCCAAGCTCAGACAATCAGCGACAAAAGTAGTTGAGAATTTTCCTTCCAAAATGCTTTTCTCCATTTCAACTGCGTAAGCGATGTCTTCTTGGCTTAATCCCCCTCCCCCTTATTCAATGTTGAAGCCCAAACACTAGCACGTTTGACAAAACCAACATTGAGTTGGGGGGAGGGGTTTTAACGAGAACGGTAGCGTTTTATTATATGGAAACACATCAGTGTTTAGTATGGCGATGTGTATCGATTGTAGACATAAAATTCTCAACAATTTTGTCGCTGATTGTCTGAAAATCGGATTTTTCGGAAATGAAGTTAAAACGGGCTAGTATGGCTAAAATCATACAAATTTGAAAGGCAGAACGAATTATGTGTCCCAATTTTGAAAGTTGAAGCCACTTAGAGCAATTTGCATTCTTATTCATTGATGCAGAGAACAAGGTTTTCAAGGAAATTGGGGGCCATTTTAGACAGAGAACAAGGGCTGTGCCAAGAAGCTTTCAGTTGAACTAAATTAAATGATATTAAATTCGGGAGGAAAACAAAATATAGCAAAATGGGCCTTGATAGGGGTTTTGTGGATATAAATCGTGAAAGCTGCACAAAACTCAATTTCAGTGCAAATAAGTGATCATCTTCCGGTAATGACGTCACCTGTTTGATTTGACTTCCGGTGAAGTGTGGTTCCCGAGAAAATCTGCCCATAACTTAATCGCGAACAGATATTTTCAGTTTCTGGAAACTTCAGGTGGAAAGAAATGTGCAAATATAATCATCCCGACGCAAAAAAACTGGAATTGAAACGCTTTGTGCGATCTGCAAACTGTTTTTAGGTTGATTTAACGCTTCACCGTACGGCGCGGCAAAAACAAAAAGAAATCTGGTATTGTTCTCTTTATCTCTCAGAATGGTGAAGCGTACGGCGTGCCGTTTTGTGCTAATTTTCGTGTTTAACTTGAAGAAATCAGACTAACTCATTTACTTTTACTATGTAAATGATTAAACACCTTGAAATAAATACTTTTCGTTGCTTTTTTTGTAGTCGGTAATATGAAATGTCGAGGTTCTCGAGCAAAATCGCGACGCACATTTCCCTTACACTCGTCAACAAGATATGTAGGAGCCACGTTTTCTCATTTTGTCCTCTCTTCACTAATGTATCGACAGTTAAATTTTCGAGATATTACTAAGAGCTAACTTATATGCTACTTTTCGTGTGTTATCTGGTAAACAACAAGACTTTATGGCATCGGATGCGCGTCCTGAGAACTGGTTGTCTGCGTTTTTCTTGTTTTGCCAGGGATTTCTCTGTCAAATTTGATTAAAAATCGATGTAGTGCAGTCGGTATACGTTAAAAAGCCAAATTCTTCGTTCAGTTATTTGTTGAACAGCATCACAACAGGCCATTCACACCATTATTGGATTCCATGTAGCACCACAGTGAGCCTGATGGCGGAATTTCCTCAGATCGATGACGTCAAGGGTCGCGCGAGCCTGTCTTTTCTGCATTTTTCCAGAATAAAAAGCTCACTTTTTCGTCCAGTAGATCCGAATAATCATGATAACTACATTCCAATCATTATGAAATGATTGCTTTTGTCAATGTGCGTGAGTTTATTCGCTTTTCGCCTAATGCGAGTGGTCCAGGAAGTCGTGTAAACTATAAAACCAGTATTCCCAAGCTCAGACAATCAGCGACAAAAGTAGTTGAGAATTTTCCTTCCAAAATGCTTTTCTCCATTTCAACTGCGTAAGCGATGTCTTCTTGGCTTTAATCCCCCCTCCCCTTATTCAATGTTGAAGCCCAACCACTAGCACGTTTGACAAAACAACATTGAGTTGGGGGGAGGGGTTTTAACGAGAACGGTAGCGTTTTATTATATGGAAACACATCAGTGTTTAGTATGGCGATGTGTATCGATTGTAGACATAAAATTCTCAACAATTTTGTCGCTGATTGTCTGAAAATCGGATTTTTCGGAAATGAAGTTAAAACGGGCTAGTATGGCTAAAATCATACAAATTTGAAAGGCAGAACGAATTATGTGTCCCAATTTTGAAAGTTGAAGCCACTTAGAGCAATTTGCATTCTTATTCATTGATGCAGAGAACAAGGTTTTCAAGGAAATTGGGGGCCATTTTAGACAGAGAACAAGGGCTGTGCCAAGAAGCTTTCAGTTGAACTAAATTAAATGATATTAAATTCGGGAGGAACAAAATATAGCAAAATGGGCCTTGATAGGGGTTTTGTGGATATAAATCGTGAAAGCTGCACAAAACTCAATTTCAGTGCAAATAAGTGATCATCTTCCGGTAATGACGTCACCTGTTTGATTTGACTTCCGGTGAAGTGTGGTTCCCGAGAAAATCTGCCCATAACTTAATCGCGAACAGATATTTTCAGTTTCTGGAAACTTCAGGTGAAAGAAATGTGCAAATATAATCATCCCGACGCAAAAAACTGGAATTGAAACGCTTTGTGCGATCTGCAAACTGTTTTTAGGTTGATTTAACGCTTCACCGTACGGCGCGGCAAAAACAAAAAGAAATCTGGTATTGTTCTCTTTATCTCTCAGAATGGTGAAGCGTACGGCGTGCCGTTTTGTGCTAATTTTCGTGTTTAACTTGAAGAAATCAGACTAACTCATTTACTTTTACTATGTAAATGATTAAACACCTTGAAATAAATACTTTTCGTTGCTTTTTTTGTAGTCGGTAATATGAAATGTCGAGGTTCTCGAGCAAAATCGCGACGCACATTTCCCTTACACTCGTCAACAAGATATGTAGGAGCCACGTTTTCTCATTTTGTCCTCTCTTCACTAATGTATCGACAGTTAAATTTTCGAGATATTACTAAGAGCTAACTTATATGCTACTTTCGTGTGTTATCTGGTAAACAACAAGACTTTATGGCATCGGATGCGCGTCCTGAGAACTGGTTGTCTGCGTTTTTCTTGTTTTGCCAGGGATTTCTCTGTCAAATTTGATTAAAAATCGATGTAGTGCAGTCGGTATACGTTAAAAAGCCAAATTCTTCGTTCAGTTATTTGTTGAACAGCATCACAACAGGCCATTCACACCATTATTGGATTCCATGTAGCACCACAGTGAGCCTGATGGCGGAATTTCCTCAGATCGATGACGTCAAGGGTCGCGCGAGCCTGTCTTTCTGCATTTTTCCAGAATAAAAAGCTCACTTTTTCGTCCAGTAGATCCGAATAATCATGATAACTACATTCCAATCATTATGAAATGATTGCTTTTGTCAATGTGCGTGAGTTTATTCGCTTTTCGCCTAATGCGAGTGGTCCAGGAAGTCGTGTAAACTATAAAACCAGTATTCCCAAGCTCAGACAATCAGCGACAAAAGTAGTTGAGAATTTTCCTTCCAAAATGCTTTTCTCCATTTCAACTGCGTAAGCGATGTCTTCTTGGCTTTAATCCCCCCTCCCCCTTATTCAATGTTGAAGCCCAACCACTAGCACGTTTGACAAAACAACATTGAGTTGGGGGGAGGGGTTTTAACGAGAACGGTAGCGTTTTATTATATGGAAACACATCAGTGTTTAGTATGGCGATGTGTATCGATTGTAGACATAAAATTCTCAACAATTTTGTCGCTGATTGTCTGAAAATCGGATTTTTCGGAAATGAAGTTAAAACGGGCTAGTATGGCTAAAATCATACAAATTTGAAAGGCAGAACGAATTATGTGTCCCAATTTTGAAAGTTGAAGCCACTTAGAGCAATTTGCATTCTTATTCATTGATGCAGAGAACAAGGTTTTCAAGGAAATTGGGGGCCATTTTAGACAGAGAACAAGGGCTGTGCCAAGAAGCTTTCAGTTGAACTAAATTAAATGATATTAAATTCGGGAGGAAACAAAATATAGCAAAATGGGCCTTGATAGGGGTTTTGTGGATATAAATCGTGAAAGCTGCACAAAACTCAATTTCAGTGCAAATAAGTGATCATCTTCCGGTAATGACGTCACCTGTTTGATTTGACTTCCGGTGAAGTGTGGTTCCCGAGAAAATCTGCCCATAACTTAATCGCGAACAGATATTTTCAGTTTCTGGAAACTTCAGGTGAAAGAAATGTGCAAATATAATCATCCCGACGCAAAAAACTGGAATTGAAACGCTTTGTGCGATCTGCAAACTGTTTTTAGGTTGATTTAACGCTTCACCGTACGGCGCGGCAAAAAACAAAAAGAAATCTGGTATTGTTCTCTTTATCTCTCAGAATGGTGAAGCGTACGGCGTGCCGTTTTGTGCTAATTTTCGTGTTTAACTTGAAGAAATCAGACTAACTCATTTACTTTTACTATGTAAATGATTAAACACCTTGAAATAAATACTTTTCGTTGCTTTTTTTGTAGTCGGTAATATGAAATGTCGAGGTTCTCGAGCAAAATCGCGACGCACATTTCCCTTACACTCGTCAACAAGATATGTAGGAGCCACGTTTTCTCATTTTGTCCTCTCTTCACTAATGTATCGACAGTTAAATTTTCGAGATATTACTAAGAGCTAACTTATATGCTACTTTTCGTGTGTTATCTGGTAAACAACAAGACTTTATGGCATCGGATGCGCGTCCTGAGAACTGGTTGTCTGCGTTTTTCTTGTTTTGCCAGGGATTTCTCTGTCAAATTTGATTAAAAATCGATGTAGTGCAGTCGGTATACGTTAAAAAGCCAAATTCTTCGTTCAGTTATTTGTTGAACAGCATCACAACAGGCCATTCACACCATTATTGGATTCCATGTAGCACCACAGTGAGCCTGATGGCGGAATTTCCTCAGATCGATGACGTCAAGGGTCGCGCGAGCCTGTCTTTTCTGCATTTTTCCAGAATAAAAAGCTCACTTTTTCGTCCAGTAGATCCGAATAATCATGATAACTACATTCCAATCATTATGAAATGATTGCTTTTGTCAATGTGCGTGAGTTTATTCGCTTTTCGCCTAATGCGAGTGGTCCAGGAAGTCGTGTAAACTATAAAACCAGTATTCCCAAGCTCAGACAATCAGCGACAAAAGTAGTTGAGAATTTTCCTTCCAAAATGCTTTTCTCCATTTCAACTGCGTAAGCGATGTCTTCTTGGCTTTAATCCCCCCTCCCCCTTATTCAATGTTGAAGCCCAACCACTAGCACGTTTGACAAAACAACATTGAGTTGGGGGGAGGGGTTTTAACGAGAACGGTAGCGTTTTATTATATGGAAACACATCAGTGTTTAGTATGGCGATGTGTATCGATTGTAGACATAAAATTCTCAACAATTTTGTCGCTGATTGTCTGAAAATCGGATTTTTCGGAAATGAAGTTAAAACGGGCTAGTATGGCTAAAATCATACAAATTTGAAAGGCAGAACGAATTATGTGTCCCAATTTTGAAAGTTGAAGCCACTTAGAGCAATTTGCATTCTTATTCATTGATGCAGAGAACAAGGTTTTCAAGGAAATTGGGGGCCATTTTAGACAGAGAACAAGGGCTGTGCCAAGAAGCTTTCAGTTGAACTAAATTAAATGATATTAAATTCGGGAGGAAACAAAATATAGCAAAATGGGCCTTGATAGGGGTTTTGTGGATATAAATCGTGAAAGCTGCACAAAACTCAATTTCAGTGCAAATAAGTGATCATCTTCCGGTAATGACGTCACCTGTTTGATTTGACTTCCGGTGAAGTGTGGTTCCCGAGAAAATCTGCCCATAACTTAATCGCGAACAGATATTTTCAGTTTCTGGAAACTTCAGGTGAAAGAAATGTGCAAATATAATCATCCCGACGCAAAAAACTGGAATTGAAACGCTTTGTGCGATCTGCAAACTGTTTTTAGGTTGATTTAACGCTTCACCGTACGGCGCGGCAAAAACAAAAAGAAATCTGGTATTGTTCTCTTTATCTCTCAGAATGGTGAAGCGTACGGCGTGCCGTTTTGTGCTAATTTTCGTGTTTAACTTGAAGAAATCAGACTAACTCATTTACTTTTACTATGTAAATGATTAAACACCTTGAAATAAATACTTTTCGTTGCTTTTTTTGTAGTCGGTAATATGAAATGTCGAGGTTCTCGAGCAAAATCGCGACGCACATTTCCCTTACACTCGTCAACAAGATATGTAGGAGCCACGTTTTCTCATTTTGTCCTCTCTTCACTAATGTATCGACAGTTAAATTTTCGAGATATTACTAAGAGCTAACTTATATGCTACTTTTCGTGTGTTATCTGGTAAACAACAAGACTTTATGGCATCGGATGCGCGTCCTGAGAACTGGTTGTCTGCGTTTTTCTTGTTTTGCCAGGGATTTCTCTGTCAAATTTGATTAAAAATCGATGTAGTGCAGTCGGTATACGTTAAAAAGCCAAATTCTTCGTTCAGTTATTTGTTGAACAGCATCACAACAGGCCATTCACACCATTATTGGATTCCATGTAGCACCACAGTGAGCCTGATGGCGGAATTTCCTCAGATCGATGACGTCAAGGGTCGCGCGAGCCTGTCTTTTCTGCATTTTTCCAGAATAAAAAGCTCACTTTTTCGTCCAGTAGATCCGAATAATCATGATAACTACATTCCAATCATTATGAAATGATTGCTTTTGTCAATGTGCGTGAGTTTATTCGCTTTTCGCCTAATGCGAGTGGTCCAGGAAGTCGTGTAAACTATAAAACCAGTATTCCCAAGCTCAGACAATCAGCGACAAAAGTAGTTGAGAATTTTCCTTCCAAAATGCTTTTCTCCATTTCAACTGCGTAAGCGATGTCTTCTTGGCTTTAATCCCCCCTCCCCCTTATTCAATGTTGAAGCCCAACCACTAGCACGTTTGACAAAACAACATTGAGTTGGGGGGAGGGGTTTTAACGAGAACGGTAGCGTTTTATTATATGGAAACACATCAGTGTTTAGTATGGCGATGTGTATCGATTGTAGACATAAAATTCTCAACAATTTTGTCGCTGATTGTCTGAAAATCGGATTTTTCGGAAATGAAGTTAAAACGGGCTAGTATGGCTAAAATCATACAAATTTGAAAGGCAGAACGAATTATGTGTCCCAATTTTGAAAGTTGAAGCCACTTAGAGCAATTTGCATTCTTATTCATTGATGCAGAGAACAAGGTTTTCAAGGAAATTGGGGGCCATTTTAGACAGAGAACAAGGGCTGTGCCAAGAAGCTTTCAGTTGAACTAAATTAAATGATATTAAATTCGGGAGGAAACAAAATATAGCAAAATGGGCCTTGATAGGGGTTTTGTGGATATAAATCGTGAAAGCTGCACAAAACTCAATTTCAGTGCAAATAAGTGATCATCTTCCGGTAATGACGTCACCTGTTTGATTTGACTTCCGGTGAAGTGTGGTTCCCGAGAAAATCTGCCCATAACTTAATCGCGAACAGATATTTTCAGTTTCTGGAAACTTCAGGTGAAAGAAATGTGCAAATATAATCATCCCGACGCAAAAAAACTGGAATTGAAACGCTTTGTGCGATCTGCAAACTGTTTTTAGGTTGATTTAACGCTTCACCGTACGGCGCGGCAAAAACAAAAAGAAATCTGGTATTGTTCTCTTTATCTCTCAGAATGGTGAAGCGTACGGCGTGCCGTTTTGTGCTAATTTTCGTGTTTAACTTGAAGAAATCAGACTAACTCATTTACTTTTACTATGTAAATGATTAAACACCTTGAAATAAATACTTTTCGTTGCTTTTTTTGTAGTCGGTAATATGAAATGTCGAGGTTCTCGAGCAAAATCGCGACGCACATTTCCCTTACACTCGTCAACAAGATATGTAGGAGCCACGTTTTCTCATTTTGTCCTCTCTTCACTAATGTATCGACAGTTAAATTTTCGAGATATTACTAAGAGCTAACTTATATGCTACTTTTCGTGTGTTATCTGGTAAACAACAAGACTTTATGGCATCGGATGCGCGTCCTGAGAACTGGTTGTCTGCGTTTTTCTTGTTTTGCCAGGGATTTCTCTGTCAAATTTGATTAAAAATCGATGTAGTGCAGTCGGTATACGTTAAAAAGCCAAATTCTTCGTTCAGTTATTTGTTGAACAGCATCACAACAGGCCATTCACACCATTATTGGATTCCATGTAGCACCACAGTGAGCCTGATGGCGGAATTTCCTCAGATCGATGACGTCAAGGGTCGCGCGAGCCTGTCTTTTCTGCATTTTTCCAGAATAAAAAGCTCACTTTTTCGTCCAGTAGATCCGAATAATCATGATAACTACATTCCAATCATTATGAAATGATTGCTTTTGTCAATGTGCGTGAGTTTATTCGCTTTTCGCCTAATGCGAGTGGTCCAGGAAGTCGTGTAAACTATAAAACCAGTATTCCCAAGCTCAGACAATCAGCGACAAAAGTAGTTGAGAATTTTCCTTCCAAAATGCTTTTCTCCATTTCAACTGCGTAAGCGATGTCTTCTTGGCTTTAATCCCCCCTCCCCCTTATTCAATGTTGAAGCCCAACCACTAGCACGTTTGACAAAACAACATTGAGTTGGGGGGAGGGGTTTTAACGAGAACGGTAGCGTTTTATTATATGGAAACACATCAGTGTTTAGTATGGCGATGTGTATCGATTGTAGACATAAAATTCTCAACAATTTTGTCGCTGATTGTCTGAAAATCGGATTTTTCGGAAATGAAGTTAAAACGGGCTAGTATGGCTAAAATCATACAAATTTGAAAGGCAGAACGAATTATGTGTCCCAATTTTGAAAGTTGAAGCCACTTAGAGCAATTTGCATTCTTATTCATTGATGCAGAGAACAAGGTTTTCAAGGAAATTGGGGGCCATTTTAGACAGAGAACAAGGGCTGTGCCAAGAAGCTTTCAGTTGAACTAAATTAAATGATATTAAATTCGGGAGGAAACAAAATATAGCAAAATGGGCCTTGATAGGGGTTTTGTGGATATAAATCGTGAAAGCTGCACAAAACTCAATTTCAGTGCAAATAAGTGATCATCTTCCGGTAATGACGTCACCTGTTTGATTTGACTTCCGGTGAAGTGTGGTTCCCGAGAAAATCTGCCCATAACTTAATCGCGAACAGATATTTTCAGTTTCTGGAAACTTCAGGTGAAAGAAATGTGCAAATATAATCATCCCGACGCAAAAAACTGGAATTGAAACGCTTTGTGCGATCTGCAAACTGTTTTTAGGTTGATTTAACGCTTCACCGTACGGCGCGGCAAAAACAAAAAGAAATCTGGTATTGTTCTCTTTATCTCTCAGAATGGTGAAGCGTACGGCGTGCCGTTTTGTGCTAATTTTCGTGTTTAACTTGAAGAAATCAGACTAACTCATTTACTTTTACTATGTAAATGATTAAACACCTTGAAATAAATACTTTTCGTTGCTTTTTTTGTAGTCGGTAATATGAAATGTCGAGGTTCTCGAGCAAAATCGCGACGCACATTTCCCTTACACTCGTCAACAAGATATGTAGGAGCCACGTTTTCTCATTTTGTCCTCTCTTCACTAATGTATCGACAGTTAAATTTTCGAGATATTACTAAGAGCTAACTTATATGCTACTTTTCGTGTGTTATCTGGTAAACAACAAGACTTTATGGCATCGGATGCGCGTCCTGAGAACTGGTTGTCTGCGTTTTTCTTGTTTTGCCAGGGATTTCTCTGTCAAATTTGATTAAAAATCGATGTAGTGCAGTCGGTATACGTTAAAAAGCCAAATTCTTCGTTCAGTTATTTGTTGAACAGCATCACAACAGGCCATTCACACCATTATTGGATTCCATGTAGCACCACAGTGAGCCTGATGGCGGAATTTCCTCAGATCGATGACGTCAAGGGTCGCGCGAGCCTGTCTTTTCTGCATTTTTCCAGAATAAAAAGCTCACTTTTTCGTCCAGTAGATCCGAATAATCATGATAACTACATTCCAATCATTATGAAATGATTGCTTTTGTCAATGTGCGTGAGTTTATTCGCTTTTCGCCTAATGCGAGTGGTCCAGGAAGTCGTGTAAACTATAAAACCAGTATTCCCAAGCTCAGACAATCAGCGACAAAAGTAGTTGAGAATTTTCCTTCCAAAATGCTTTTCTCCATTTCAACTGCGTAAGCGATGTCTTCTTGGCTTTAATCCCCCCTCCCCCTTATTCAATGTTGAAGCCCAACCACTAGCACGTTTGACAAAACAACATTGAGTTGGGGGGAGGGGTTTTAACGAGAACGGTAGCGTTTTATTATATGGAAACACATCAGTGTTTAGTATGGCGATGTGTATCGATTGTAGACATAAAATTCTCAACAATTTTGTCGCTGATTGTCTGAAAATCGGATTTTTCGGAAATGAAGTTAAAACGGGCTAGTATGGCTAAAATCATACAAATTTGAAAGGCAGAACGAATTATGTGTCCCAATTTTGAAAGTTGAAGCCACTTAGAGCAATTTGCATTCTTATTCATTGATGCAGAGAACAAGGTTTTCAAGGAAATTGGGGGCCATTTTAGACAGAGAACAAGGGCTGTGCCAAGAAGCTTTCAGTTGAACTAAATTAAATGATATTAAATTCGGGAGGAAACAAAATATAGCAAAATGGGCCTTGATAGGGGTTTTGTGGATATAAATCGTGAAAGCTGCACAAAACTCAATTTCAGTGCAAATAAGTGATCATCTTCCGGTAATGACGTCACCTGTTTGATTTGACTTCCGGTGAAGTGTGGTTCCCGAGAAAATCTGCCCATAACTTAATCGCGAACAGATATTTTCAGTTTCTGGAAACTTCAGGTGAAAGAAATGTGCAAATATAATCATCCCGACGCAAAAAACTGGAATTGAAACGCTTTGTGCGATCTGCAAACTGTTTTTAGGTTGATTTAACGCTTCACCGTACGGCGCGGCAAAAACAAAAAGAAATCTGGTATTGTTCTCTTTATCTCTCAGAATGGTGAAGCGTACGGCGTGCCGTTTTGTGCTAATTTTCGTGTTTAACTTGAAGAAATCAGACTAACTCATTTACTTTTACTATGTAAATGATTAAACACCTTGAAATAAATACTTTTCGTTGCTTTTTTTGTAGTCGGTAATATGAAATGTCGAGGTTCTCGAGCAAAATCGCGACGCACATTTCCCTTACACTCGTCAACAAGATATGTAGGAGCCACGTTTTCTCATTTTGTCCTCTCTTCACTAATGTATCGACAGTTAAATTTTCGAGATATTACTAAGAGCTAACTTATATGCTACTTTTCGTGTGTTATCTGGTAAACAACAAGACTTTATGGCATCGGATGCGCGTCCTGAGAACTGGTTGTCTGCGTTTTTCTTGTTTTGCCAGGGATTTCTCTGTCAAATTTGATTAAAAATCGATGTAGTGCAGTCGGTATACGTTAAAAAGCCAAATTCTTCGTTCAGTTATTTGTTGAACAGCATCACAACAGGCCATTCACACCATTATTGGATTCCATGTAGCACCACAGTGAGCCTGATGGCGGAATTTCCTCAGATCGATGACGTCAAGGGTCGCGCGAGCCTGTCTTTTCTGCATTTTTCCAGAATAAAAAGCTCACTTTTTCGTCCAGTAGATCCGAATAATCATGATAACTACATTCCAATCATTATGAAATGATTGCTTTTGTCAATGTGCGTGAGTTTATTCGCTTTTCGCCTAATGCGAGTGGTCCAGGAAGTCGTGTAAACTATAAAACCAGTATTCCCAAGCTCAGACAATCAGCGACAAAAGTAGTTGAGAATTTTCCTTCCAAAATGCTTTTCTCCATTTCAACTGCGTAAGCGATGTCTTCTTGGCTTTAATCCCCCCTCCCCCTTATTCAATGTTGAAGCCCAACCACTAGCACGTTTGACAAAACAACATTGAGTTGGGGGGAGGGGTTTTAACGAGAACGGTAGCGTTTTATTATATGGAAACACATCAGTGTTTAGTATGGCGATGTGTATCGATTGTAGACATAAAATTCTCAACAATTTTGTCGCTGATTGTCTGAAAATCGGATTTTTCGGAAATGAAGTTAAAACGGGCTAGTATGGCTAAAATCATACAAATTTGAAAGGCAGAACGAATTATGTGTCCCAATTTTGAAAGTTGAAGCCACTTAGAGCAATTTGCATTCTTATTCATTGATGCAGAGAACAAGGTTTTCAAGGAAATTGGGGGCCATTTTAGACAGAGAACAAGGGCTGTGCCAAGAAGCTTTCAGTTGAACTAAATTAAATGATATTAAATTCGGGAGGAAACAAAATATAGCAAAATGGGCCTTGATAGGGGTTTTGTGGATATAAATCGTGAAAGCTGCACAAAACTCAATTTCAGTGCAAATAAGTGATCATCTTCCGGTAATGACGTCACCTGTTTGATTTGACTTCCGGTGAAGTGTGGTTCCCGAGAAAATCTGCCCATAACTTAATCGCGAACAGATATTTTCAGTTTCTGGAAACTTCAGGTGAAAGAAATGTGCAAATATAATCATCCCGACGCAAAAAACTGGAATTGAAACGCTTTGTGCGATCTGCAAACTGTTTTTAGGTTGATTTAACGCTTCACCGTACGGCGCGGCAAAAACAAAAAGAAATCTGGTATTGTTCTCTTTATCTCTCAGAATGGTGAAGCGTACGGCGTGCCGTTTTGTGCTAATTTTCGTGTTTAACTTGAAGAAATCAGACTAACTCATTTACTTTTACTATGTAAATGATTAAACACCTTGAAATAAATACTTTTCGTTGCTTTTTTTGTAGTCGGTAATATGAAATGTCGAGGTTCTCGAGCAAAATCGCGACGCACATTTCCCTTACACTCGTCAACAAGATATGTAGGAGCCACGTTTTCTCATTTTGTCCTCTCTTCACTAATGTATCGACAGTTAAATTTTCGAGATATTACTAAGAGCTAACTTATATGCTACTTTTCGTGTGTTATCTGGTAAACAACAAGACTTTATGGCATCGGATGCGCGTCCTGAGAACTGGTTGTCTGCGTTTTTCTTGTTTTGCCAGGGATTTCTCTGTCAAATTTGATTAAAAATCGATGTAGTGCAGTCGGTATACGTTAAAAAGCCAAATTCTTCGTTCAGTTATTTGTTGAACAGCATCACAACAGGCCATTCACACCATTATTGGATTCCATGTAGCACCACAGTGAGCCTGATGGCGGAATTTCCTCAGATCGATGACGTCAAGGGTCGCGCGAGCCTGTCTTTTCTGCATTTTTCCAGAATAAAAAGCTCACTTTTTCGTCCAGTAGATCCGAATAATCATGATAACTACATTCCAATCATTATGAAATGATTGCTTTTGTCAATGTGCGTGAGTTTATTCGCTTTTCGCCTAATGCGAGTGGTCCAGGAAGTCGTGTAAACTATAAAACCAGTATTCCCAAGCTCAGACAATCAGCGACAAAAGTAGTTGAGAATTTTCCTTCCAAAATGCTTTTCTCCATTTCAACTGCGTAAGCGATGTCTTCTTGGCTTTAATCCCCCCTCCCCCTTATTCAATGTTGAAGCCCAACCACTAGCACGTTTGACAAAACAACATTGAGTTGGGGGGAGGGGTTTTAACGAGAACGGTAGCGTTTTATTATATGGAAACACATCAGTGTTTAGTATGGCGATGTGTATCGATTGTAGACATAAAATTCTCAACAATTTTGTCGCTGATTGTCTGAAAATCGGATTTTTCGGAAATGAAGTTAAAACGGGCTAGTATGGCTAAAATCATACAAATTTGAAAGGCAGAACGAATTATGTGTCCCAATTTTGAAAGTTGAAGCCACTTAGAGCAATTTGCATTCTTATTCATTGATGCAGAGAACAAGGTTTTCAAGGAAATTGGGGGCCATTTTAGACAGAGAACAAGGGCTGTGCCAAGAAGCTTTCAGTTGAACTAAATTAAATGATATTAAATTCGGGAGGAAACAAAATATAGCAAAATGGGCCTTGATAGGGGTTTTGTGGATATAAATCGTGAAAGCTGCACAAAACTCAATTTCAGTGCAAATAAGTGATCATCTTCCGGTAATGACGTCACCTGTTTGATTTGACTTCCGGTGAAGTGTGGTTCCCGAGAAAATCTGCCCATAACTTAATCGCGAACAGATATTTTCAGTTTCTGGAAACTTCAGGTGAAAGAAATGTGCAAATATAATCATCCCGACGCAAAAAACTGGAATTGAAACGCTTTGTGCGATCTGCAAACTGTTTTTAGGTTGATTTAACGCTTCACCGTACGGCGCGGCAAAAACAAAAGAAATCTGGTATTGTTCTCTTTATCTCTCAGAATGGTGAAGCGTACGGCGTGCCGTTTTGTGCTAATTTTCGTGTTTAACTTGAAGAAATCAGACTAACTCATTTACTTTTACTATGTAAATGATTAAACACCTTGAAATAAATACTTTTCGTTGCTTTTTTTGTAGTCGGTAATATGAAATGTCGAGGTTCTCGAGCAAAATCGCGACGCACATTTCCCTTACACTCGTCAACAAGATATGTAGGAGCCACGTTTTCTCATTTTGTCCTCTCTTCACTAATGTATCGACAGTTAAATTTTCGAGATATTACTAAGAGCTAACTTATATGCTACTTTTCGTGTGTTATCTGGTAAACAACAAGACTTTATGGCATCGGATGCGCGTCCTGAGAACTGGTTGTCTGCGTTTTTCTTGTTTTGCCAGGGATTTCTCTGTCAAATTTGATTAAAAATCGATGTAGTGCAGTCGGTATACGTTAAAAAGCCAAATTCTTCGTTCAGTTATTTGTTGAACAGCATCACAACAGGCCATTCACACCATTATTGGATTCCATGTAGCACCACAGTGAGCCTGATGGCGGAATTTCCTCAGATCGATGACGTCAAGGGTCGCGCGAGCCTGTCTTTTCTGCATTTTTCCAGAATAAAAAGCTCACTTTTTCGTCCAGTAGATCCGAATAATCATGATAACTACATTCCAATCATTATGAAATGATTGCTTTTGTCAATGTGCGTGAGTTTATTCGCTTTTCGCCTAATGCGAGTGGTCCAGGAAGTCGTGTAAACTATAAAACCAGTATTCCCAAGCTCAGACAATCAGCGACAAAAGTAGTTGAGAATTTTCCTTCCAAAATGCTTTTCTCCATTTCAACTGCGTAAGCGATGTCTTCTTGGCTTTAATCCCCCCTCCCCCTTATTCAATGTTGAAGCCCAACCACTAGCACGTTTGACAAAACAACATTGAGTTGGGGGGAGGGGTTTTAACGAGAACGGTAGCGTTTTATTATATGGAAACACATCAGTGTTTAGTATGGCGATGTGTATCGATTGTAGACATAAAATTCTCAACAATTTTGTCGCTGATTGTCTGAAAATCGGATTTTTCGGAAATGAAGTTAAAACGGGCTAGTATGGCTAAAATCATACAAATTTGAAAGGCAGAACGAATTATGTGTCCCAATTTTGAAAGTTGAAGCCACTTAGAGCAATTTGCATTCTTATTCATTGATGCAGAGAACAAGGTTTTCAAGGAAATTGGGGGCCATTTTAGACAGAGAACAAGGGCTGTGCCAAGAAGCTTTCAGTTGAACTAAATTAAATGATATTAAATTCGGGAGGAAACAAAATATAGCAAAATGGGCCTTGATAGGGGTTTTGTGGATATAAATCGTGAAAGCTGCACAAAACTCAATTTCAGTGCAAATAAGTGATCATCTTCCGGTAATGACGTCACCTGTTTGATTTGACTTCCGGTGAAGTGTGGTTCCCGAGAAAATCTGCCCATAACTTAATCGCGAACAGATATTTTCAGTTTCTGGAAACTTCAGGTGAAAGAAATGTGCAAATATAATCATCCCGACGCAAAAAACTGGAATTGAAACGCTTTGTGCGATCTGCAAACTGTTTTTAGGTTGATTTAACGCTTCACCGTACGGCGCGGCAAAAACAAAAAGAAATCTGGTATTGTTCTCTTTATCTCTCAGAATGGTGAAGCGTACGGCGTGCCGTTTTGTGCTAATTTTCGTGTTTAACTTGAAGAAATCAGACTAACTCATTTACTTTTACTATGTAAATGATTAAACACCTTGAAATAAATACTTTTCGTTGCTTTTTTTGTAGTCGGTAATATGAAATGTCGAGGTTCTCGAGCAAAATCGCGACGCACATTTCCCTTACACTCGTCAACAAGATATGTAGGAGCCACGTTTTCTCATTTTGTCCTCTCTTCACTAATGTATCGACAGTTAAATTTTCGAGATATTACTAAGAGCTAACTTATATGCTACTTTTCGTGTGTTATCTGGTAAACAACAAGACTTTATGGCATCGGATGCGCGTCCTGAGAACTGGTTGTCTGCGTTTTTCTTGTTTTGCCAGGGATTTCTCTGTCAAATTTGATTAAAAATCGATGTAGTGCAGTCGGTATACGTTAAAAAGCCAAATTCTTCGTTCAGTTATTTGTTGAACAGCATCACAACAGGCCATTCACACCATTATTGGATTCCATGTAGCACCACAGTGAGCCTGATGGCGGAATTTCCTCAGATCGATGACGTCAAGGGTCGCGCGAGCCTGTCTTTTCTGCATTTTTCCAGAATAAAAAGCTCACTTTTTCGTCCAGTAGATCCGAATAATCATGATAACTACATTCCAATCATTATGAAATGATTGCTTTTGTCAATGTGCGTGAGTTTATTCGCTTTTCGCCTAATGCGAGTGGTCCAGGAAGTCGTGTAAACTATAAAACCAGTATTCCCAAGCTCAGACAATCAGCGACAAAAGTAGTTGAGAATTTTCCTTCCAAAATGCTTTTCTCCATTTCAACTGCGTAAGCGATGTCTTCTTGGCTTTAATCCCCCCTCCCCCTTATTCAATGTTGAAGCCCAACCACTAGCACGTTTGACAAAACAACATTGAGTTGGGGGGAGGGGTTTTAACGAGAACGGTAGCGTTTTATTATATGGAAACACATCAGTGTTTAGTATGGCGATGTGTATCGATTGTAGACATAAAATTCTCAACAATTTTGTCGCTGATTGTCTGAAAATCGGATTTTTCGGAAATGAAGTTAAAACGGGCTAGTATGGCTAAAATCATACAAATTTGAAAGGCAGAACGAATTATGTGTCCCAATTTTGAAAGTTGAAGCCACTTAGAGCAATTTGCATTCTTATTCATTGATGCAGAGAACAAGGTTTTCAAGGAAATTGGGGGCCATTTTAGACAGAGAACAAGGGCTGTGCCAAGAAGCTTTCAGTTGAACTAAATTAAATGATATTAAATTCGGGAGGAAACAAAATATAGCAAAATGGGCCTTGATAGGGGTTTTGTGGATATAAATCGTGAAAGCTGCACAAAACTCAATTTCAGTGCAAATAAGTGATCATCTTCCGGTAATGACGTCACCTGTTTGATTTGACTTCCGGTGAAGTGTGGTTCCCGAGAAAATCTGCCCATAACTTAATCGCGAACAGATATTTTCAGTTTCTGGAAACTTCAGGTGAAAGAAATGTGCAAATATAATCATCCCGACGCAAAAAACTGGAATTGAAACGCTTTGTGCGATCTGCAAACTGTTTTTAGGTTGATTTAACGCTTCACCGTACGGCGCGGCAAAAACAAAAAGAAATCTGGTATTGTTCTCTTTATCTCTCAGAATGGTGAAGCGTACGGCGTGCCGTTTTGTGCTAATTTTCGTGTTTAACTTGAAGAAATCAGACTAACTCATTTACTTTTACTATGTAAATGATTAAACACCTTGAAATAAATACTTTTCGTTGCTTTTTTTGTAGTCGGTAATATGAAATGTCGAGGTTCTCGAGCAAAATCGCGACGCACATTTCCCTTACACTCGTCAACAAGATATGTAGGAGCCACGTTTTCTCATTTTGTCCTCTCTTCACTAATGTATCGACAGTTAAATTTTCGAGATATTACTAAGAGCTAACTTATATGCTACTTTTCGTGTGTTATCTGGTAAACAACAAGACTTTATGGCATCGGATGCGCGTCCTGAGAACTGGTTGTCTGCGTTTTTCTTGTTTTGCCAGGGATTTCTCTGTCAAATTTGATTAAAAATCGATGTAGTGCAGTCGGTATACGTTAAAAAGCCAAATTCTTCGTTCAGTTATTTGTTGAACAGCATCACAACAGGCCATTCACACCATTATTGGATTCCATGTAGCACCACAGTGAGCCTGATGGCGGAATTTCCTCAGATCGATGACGTCAAGGGTCGCGCGAGCCTGTCTTTTCTGCATTTTTCCAGAATAAAAAGCTCACTTTTTCGTCCAGTAGATCCGAATAATCATGATAACTACATTCCAATCATTATGAAATGATTGCTTTTGTCAATGTGCGTGAGTTTATTCGCTTTTCGCCTAATGCGAGTGGTCCAGGAAGTCGTGTAAACTATAAAACCAGTATTCCCAAGCTCAGACAATCAGCGACAAAAGTAGTTGAGAATTTTCCTTCCAAAATGCTTTTCTCCATTTCAACTGCGTAAGCGATGTCTTCTTGGCTTTAATCCCCCCTCCCCCTTATTCAATGTTGAAGCCCAACCACTAGCACGTTTGACAAAACAACATTGAGTTGGGGGGAGGGGTTTTAACGAGAACGGTAGCGTTTTATTATATGGAAACACATCAGTGTTTAGTATGGCGATGTGTATCGATTGTAGACATAAAATTCTCAACAATTTTGTCGCTGATTGTCTGAAAATCGGATTTTTCGGAAATGAAGTTAAAACGGGCTAGTATGGCTAAAATCATACAAATTTGAAAGGCAGAACGAATTATGTGTCCCAATTTTGAAAGTTGAAGCCACTTAGAGCAATTTGCATTCTTATTCATTGATGCAGAGAACAAGGTTTTCAAGGAAATTGGGGGCCATTTTAGACAGAGAACAAGGGCTGTGCCAAGAAGCTTTCAGTTGAACTAAATTAAATGATATTAAATTCGGGAGGAAACAAAATATAGCAAAATGGGCCTTGATAGGGGTTTTGTGGATATAAATCGTGAAAGCTGCACAAAACTCAATTTCAGTGCAAATAAGTGATCATCTTCCGGTAATGACGTCACCTGTTTGATTTGACTTCCGGTGAAGTGTGGTTCCCGAGAAAATCTGCCCATAACTTAATCGCGAACAGATATTTTCAGTTTCTGGAAACTTCAGGTGAAAGAAATGTGCAAATATAATCATCCCGACGCAAAAAACTGGAATTGAAACGCTTTGTGCGATCTGCAAACTGTTTTTAGGTTGATTTAACGCTTCACCGTACGGCGCGGCAAAAACAAAAAGAAATCTGGTATTGTTCTCTTTATCTCTCAGAATGGTGAAGCGTACGGCGTGCCGTTTTGTGCTAATTTTCGTGTTTAACTTGAAGAAATCAGACTAACTCATTTACTTTTACTATGTAAATGATTAAACACCTTGAAATAAATACTTTTCGTTGCTTTTTTTGTAGTCGGTAATATGAAATGTCGAGGTTCTCGAGCAAAATCGCGACGCACATTTCCCTTACACTCGTCAACAAGATATGTAGGAGCCACGTTTTCTCATTTTGTCCTCTCTTCACTAATGTATCGACAGTTAAATTTTCGAGATATTACTAAGAGCTAACTTATATGCTACTTTTCGTGTGTTATCTGGTAAACAACAAGACTTTATGGCATCGGATGCGCGTCCTGAGAACTGGTTGTCTGCGTTTTTCTTGTTTTGCCAGGGATTTCTCTGTCAAATTTGATTAAAAATCGATGTAGTGCAGTCGGTATACGTTAAAAAGCCAAATTCTTCGTTCAGTTATTTGTTGAACAGCATCACAACAGGCCATTCACACCATTATTGGATTCCATGTAGCACCACAGTGAGCCTGATGGCGGAATTTCCTCAGATCGATGACGTCAAGGGTCGCGCGAGCCTGTCTTTTCTGCATTTTTCCAGAATAAAAAGCTCACTTTTTCGTCCAGTAGATCCGAATAATCATGATAACTACATTCCAATCATTATGAAATGATTGCTTTTGTCAATGTGCGTGAGTTTATTCGCTTTTCGCCTAATGCGAGTGGTCCAGGAAGTCGTGTAAACTATAAAACCAGTATTCCCAAGCTCAGACAATCAGCGACAAAAGTAGTTGAGAATTTTCCTTCCAAAATGCTTTTCTCCATTTCAACTGCGTAAGCGATGTCTTCTTGGCTTTAATCCCCCCTCCCCCTTATTCAATGTTGAAGCCCAACCACTAGCACGTTTGACAAAACAACATTGAGTTGGGGGGAGGGGTTTTAACGAGAACGGTAGCGTTTTATTATATGGAAACACATCAGTGTTTAGTATGGCGATGTGTATCGATTGTAGACATAAAATTCTCAACAATTTTGTCGCTGATTGTCTGAAAATCGGATTTTTCGGAAATGAAGTTAAAACGGGCTAGTATGGCTAAAATCATACAAATTTGAAAGGCAGAACGAATTATGTGTCCCAATTTTGAAAGTTGAAGCCACTTAGAGCAATTTGCATTCTTATTCATTGATGCAGAGAACAAGGTTTTCAAGGAAATTGGGGGCCATTTTAGACAGAGAACAAGGGCTGTGCCAAGAAGCTTTCAGTTGAACTAAATTAAATGATATTAAATTCGGGAGGAAACAAAATATAGCAAAATGGGCCTTGATAGGGGTTTTGTGGATATAAATCGTGAAAGCTGCACAAAACTCAATTTCAGTGCAAATAAGTGATCATCTTCCGGTAATGACGTCACCTGTTTGATTTGACTTCCGGTGAAGTGTGGTTCCCGAGAAAATCTGCCCATAACTTAATCGCGAACAGATATTTTCAGTTTCTGGAAACTTCAGGTGAAAGAAATGTGCAAATATAATCATCCCGACGCAAAAAACTGGAATTGAAACGCTTTGTGCGATCTGCAAACTGTTTTTAGGTTGATTTAACGCTTCACCGTACGGCGCGGCAAAAACAAAAAGAAATCTGGTATTGTTCTCTTTATCTCTCAGAATGGTGAAGCGTACGGCGTGCCGTTTTGTGCTAATTTTCGTGTTTAACTTGAAGAAATCAGACTAACTCATTTACTTTTACTATGTAAATGATTAAACACCTTGAAATAAATACTTTTCGTTGCTTTTTTTGTAGTCGGTAATATGAAATGTCGAGGTTCTCGAGCAAAATCGCGACGCACATTTCCCTTACACTCGTCAACAAGATATGTAGGAGCCACGTTTTCTCATTTTGTCCTCTCTTCACTAATGTATCGACAGTTAAATTTTCGAGATATTACTAAGAGCTAACTTATATGCTACTTTTCGTGTGTTATCTGGTAAACAACAAGACTTTATGGCATCGGATGCGCGTCCTGAGAACTGGTTGTCTGCGTTTTTCTTGTTTTGCCAGGGATTTCTCTGTCAAATTTGATTAAAAATCGATGTAGTGCAGTCGGTATACGTTAAAAAGCCAAATTCTTCGTTCAGTTATTTGTTGAACAGCATCACAACAGGCCATTCACACCATTATTGGATTCCATGTAGCACCACAGTGAGCCTGATGGCGGAATTTCCTCAGATCGATGACGTCAAGGGTCGCGCGAGCCTGTCTTTTCTGCATTTTTCCAGAATAAAAAGCTCACTTTTTCGTCCAGTAGATCCGAATAATCATGATAACTACATTCCAATCATTATGAAATGATTGCTTTTGTCAATGTGCGTGAGTTTATTCGCTTTTCGCCTAATGCGAGTGGTCCAGGAAGTCGTGTAAACTATAAAACCAGTATTCCCAAGCTCAGACAATCAGCGACAAAAGTAGTTGAGAATTTTCCTTCCAAAATGCTTTTCTCCATTTCAACTGCGTAAGCGATGTCTTCTTGGCTTTAATCCCCCCTCCCCCTTATTCAATGTTGAAGCCCAACCACTAGCACGTTTGACAAAACAACATTGAGTTGGGGGGAGGGGTTTTAACGAGAACGGTAGCGTTTTATTATATGGAAACACATCAGTGTTTAGTATGGCGATGTGTATCGATTGTAGACATAAAATTCTCAACAATTTTGTCGCTGATTGTCTGAAAATCGGATTTTTCGGAAATGAAGTTAAAACGGGCTAGTATGGCTAAAATCATACAAATTTGAAAGGCAGAACGAATTATGTGTCCCAATTTTGAAAGTTGAAGCCACTTAGAGCAATTTGCATTCTTATTCATTGATGCAGAGAACAAGGTTTTCAAGGAAATTGGGGGCCATTTTAGACAGAGAACAAGGGCTGTGCCAAGAAGCTTTCAGTTGAACTAAATTAAATGATATTAAATTCGGGAGGAAACAAAATATAGCAAAATGGGCCTTGATAGGGGTTTTGTGGATATAAATCGTGAAAGCTGCACAAAACTCAATTTCAGTGCAAATAAGTGATCATCTTCCGGTAATGACGTCACCTGTTTGATTTGACTTCCGGTGAAGTGTGGTTCCCGAGAAAATCTGCCCATAACTTAATCGCGAACAGATATTTTCAGTTTCTGGAAACTTCAGGTGAAAGAAATGTGCAAATATAATCATCCCGACGCAAAAAACTGGAATTGAAACGCTTTGTGCGATCTGCAAACTGTTTTTAGGTTGATTTAACGCTTCACCGTACGGCGCGGCAAAAACAAAAAGAAATCTGGTATTGTTCTCTTTATCTCTCAGAATGGTGAAGCGTACGGCGTGCCGTTTTGTGCTAATTTTCGTGTTTAACTTGAAGAAATCAGACTAACTCATTTACTTTTACTATGTAAATGATTAAACACCTTGAAATAAATACTTTTCGTTGCTTTTTTTGTAGTCGGTAATATGAAATGTCGAGGTTCTCGAGCAAAATCGCGACGCACATTTCCCTTACACTCGTCAACAAGATATGTAGGAGCCACGTTTTCTCATTTTGTCCTCTCTTCACTAATGTATCGACAGTTAAATTTTCGAGATATTACTAAGAGCTAACTTATATGCTACTTTTCGTGTGTTATCTGGTAAACAACAAGACTTTATGGCATCGGATGCGCGTCCTGAGAACTGGTTGTCTGCGTTTTTCTTGTTTTGCCAGGGATTTCTCTGTCAAATTTGATTAAAAATCGATGTAGTGCAGTCGGTATACGTTAAAAAGCCAAATTCTTCGTTCAGTTATTTGTTGAACAGCATCACAACAGGCCATTCACACCATTATTGGATTCCATGTAGCACCACAGTGAGCCTGATGGCGGAATTTCCTCAGATCGATGACGTCAAGGGTCGCGCGAGCCTGTCTTTTCTGCATTTTTCCAGAATAAAAAGCTCACTTTTTCGTCCAGTAGATCCGAATAATCATGATAACTACATTCCAATCATTATGAAATGATTGCTTTTGTCAATGTGCGTGAGTTTATTCGCTTTTCGCCTAATGCGAGTGGTCCAGGAAGTCGTGTAAACTATAAAACCAGTATTCCCAAGCTCAGACAATCAGCGACAAAAGTAGTTGAGAATTTTCCTTCCAAAATGCTTTTCTCCATTTCAACTGCGTAAGCGATGTCTTCTTGGCTTTAATCCCCCCTCCCCCTTATTCAATGTTGAAGCCCAACCGCTAGCACGTTTGACAAAACAACATTGAGTGGGGGGAGGGGTTTTAACGAGAACGGTAGCGTTTTATTATATGGAAACACATCAGTGTTTAGTATGGCGATGTGTATCGATTGTAGACATAAAATTCTCAACAATTTTGTCGCTGATTGTCTGAAAATCGGATTTTTCGGAAATGAAGTTAAAACGGGCTAGTATGGCTAAAATCATACAAATTTGAAAGGCAGAACGAATTATGTGTCCCAATTTTGAAAGTTGAAGCCACTTAGAGCAATTTGCATTCTTATTCATTGATGCAGAGAACAAGGTTTTCAAGGAAATTGGGGGCCATTTTAGACAGAGAACAAGGGCTGTGCCAAGAAGCTTTCAGTTGAACTAAATTAAATGATATTAAATTCGGGAGGAAACAAAATATAGCAAAATGGGCCTTGATAGGGGTTTTGTGGATATAAATCGTGAAAGCTGCACAAAACTCAATTTCAGTGCAAATAAGTGATCATCTTCCGGTAATGACGTCACCTGTTTGATTTGACTTCCGGTGAAGTGTGGTTCCCGAGAAAATCTGCCCATAACTTAATCGCGAACAGATATTTTCAGTTTCTGGAAACTTCAGGTGAAAGAAATGTGCAAATATAATCATCCCGACGCAAAAAACTGGAATTGAAACGCTTTGTGCGATCTGCAAACTGTTTTTAGGTTGATTTAACGCTTCACCGTACGGCGCGGCAAAAACAAAAAGAAATCTGGTATTGTTCTCTTTATCTCTCAGAATGGTGAAGCGTACGGCGTGCCGTTTTGTGCTAATTTTCGTGTTTAACTTGAAGAAATCAGACTAACTCATTTACTTTTACTATGTAAATGATTAAACACCTTGAAATAAATACTTTTCGTTGCTTTTTTTGTAGTCGGTAATATGAAATGTCGAGGTTCTCGAGCAAAATCGCGACGCACATTTCCCTTACACTCGTCAACAAGATATGTAGGAGCCACGTTTTCTCATTTTGTCCTCTCTTCACTAATGTATCGACAGTTAAATTTTCGAGATATTACTAAGAGCTAACTTATATGCTACTTTTCGTGTGTTATCTGGTAAACAACAAGACTTTATGGCATCGGATGCGCGTCCTGAGAACTGGTTGTCTGCGTTTTTCTTGTTTTGCCAGGGATTTCTCTGTCAAATTTGATTAAAAATCGATGTAGTGCAGTCGGTATACGTTAAAAAGCCAAATTCTTCGTTCAGTTATTTGTTGAACAGCATCACAACAGGCCATTCACACCATTATTGGATTCCATGTAGCACCACAGTGAGCCTGATGGCGGAATTTCCTCAGATCGATGACGTCAAGGGTCGCGCGAGCCTGTCTTTTCTGCATTTTTCCAGAATAAAAAGCTCACTTTTTCGTCCAGTAGATCCGAATAATCATGATAACTACATTCCAATCATTATGAAATGATTGCTTTTGTCAATGTGCGTGAGTTTATTCGCTTTTCGCCTAATGCGAGTGGTCCAGGAAGTCGTGTAAACTATAAAACCAGTATTCCCAAGCTCAGACAATCAGCGACAAAAGTAGTTGAGAATTTTCCTTCCAAAATGCTTTTCTCCATTTCAACTGCGTAAGCGATGTCTTCTTGGCTTTAATCCCCCCTCCCCCTTATTCAATGTTGAAGCCCAACCGCTAGCACGTTTGACAAAACAACATTGAGTTGGGGGGAGGGGTTTTAACGAGAACGGTAGCGTTTTATTATATGGAAACACATCAGTGTTTAGTATGGCGATGTGTATCGATTGTAGACATAAAATTCTCAACAATTTTGTCGCTGATTGTCTGAAAATCGGATTTTTCGGAAATGAAGTTAAAACGGGCTAGTATGGCTAAAATCATACAAATTTGAAAGGCAGAACGAATTATGTGTCCCAATTTTGAAAGTTGAAGCCACTTAGAGCAATTTGCATTCTTATTCATTGATGCAGAGAACAAGGTTTTCAAGGAAATTGGGGGCCATTTTAGACAGAGAACAAGGGCTGTGCCAAGAAGCTTTCAGTTGAACTAAATTAAATGATATTAAATTCGGGAGGAAACAAAATATAGCAAAATGGGCCTTGATAGGGGTTTTGTGGATATAAATCGTGAAAGCTGCACAAAACTCAATTTCAGTGCAAATAAGTGATCATCTTCCGGTAATGACGTCACCTGTTTGATTTGACTTCCGGTGAAGTGTGGTTCCCGAGAAAATCTGCCCATAACTTAATCGCGAACAGATATTTTCAGTTTCTGGAAACTTCAGGTGAAAGAAATGTGCAAATATAATCATCCCGACGCAAAAAACTGGAATTGAAACGCTTTGTGCGATCTGCAAACTGTTTTTAGGTTGATTTAACGCTTCACCGTACGGCGCGGCAAAAACAAAAAGAAATCTGGTATTGTTCTCTTTATCTCTCAGAATGGTGAAGCGTACGGCGTGCCGTTTTGTGCTAATTTTCGTGTTTAACTTGAAGAAATCAGACTAACTCATTTACTTTTACTATGTAAATGATTAAACACCTTGAAATAAATACTTTTCGTTGCTTTTTTTGTAGTCGGTAATATGAAATGTCGAGGTTCTCGAGCAAAATCGCGACGCACATTTCCCTTACACTCGTCAACAAGATATGTAGGAGCCACGTTTTCTCATTTTGTCCTCTCTTCACTAATGTATCGACAGTTAAATTTTCGAGATATTACTAAGAGCTAACTTATATGCTACTTTTCGTGTGTTATCTGGTAAACAACAAGACTTTATGGCATCGGATGCGCGTCCTGAGAACTGGTTGTCTGCGTTTTTCTTGTTTTGCCAGGGATTTCTCTGTCAAATTTGATTAAAAATCGATGTAGTGCAGTCGGTATACGTTAAAAAGCCAAATTCTTCGTTCAGTTATTTGTTGAACAGCATCACAACAGGCCATTCACACCATTATTGGATTCCATGTAGCACCACAGTGAGCCTGATGGCGGAATTTCCTCAGATCGATGACGTCAAGGGTCGCGCGAGCCTGTCTTTTCTGCATTTTTCCAGAATAAAAAGCTCACTTTTTCGTCCAGTAGATCCGAATAATCATGATAACTACATTCCAATCATTATGAAATGATTGCTTTTGTCAATGTGCGTGAGTTTATTCGCTTTTCGCCTAATGCGAGTGGTCCAGGAAGTCGTGTAAACTATAAAACCAGTATTCCCAAGCTCAGACAATCAGCGACAAAAGTAGTTGAGAATTTTCCTTCCAAAATGCTTTTCTCCATTTCAACTGCGTAAGCGATGTCTTCTTGGCTTTAATCCCCCCTCCCCCTTATTCAATGTTGAAGCCCAACCGCTAGCACGTTTGACAAAACAACATTGAGTTGGGGGGAGGGGTTTTAACGAGAACGGTAGCGTTTTATTATATGGAAACACATCAGTGTTTAGTATGGCGATGTGTATCGATTGTAGACATAAAATTCTCAACAATTTTGTCGCTGATTGTCTGAAAATCGGATTTTTCGGAAATGAAGTTAAAACGGGCTAGTATGGCTAAAATCATACAAATTTGAAAGGCAGAACGAATTATGTGTCCCAATTTTGAAAGTTGAAGCCACTTAGAGCAATTTGCATTCTTATTCATTGATGCAGAGAACAAGGTTTTCAAGGAAATTGGGGGCCATTTTAGACAGAGAACAAGGGCTGTGCCAAGAAGCTTTCAGTTGAACTAAATTAAATGATATTAAATTCGGGAGGAAACAAATATAGCAAAATGGGCCTTGATAGGGGTTTTGTGGATATAAATCGTGAAAGCTGCACAAAACTCAATTTCAGTGCAAATAAGTGATCATCTTCCGGTAATGACGTCACCTGTTTGATTTGACTTCCGGTGAAGTGTGGTTCCCGAGAAAATCTGCCCATAACTTAATCGCGAACAGATATTTTCAGTTTCTGGAAACTTCAGGTGAAAGAAATGTGCAAATATAATCATCCCGACGCAAAAAACTGGAATTGAAACGCTTTGTGCGATCTGCAAACTGTTTTTAGGTTGATTTAACGCTTCACCGTACGGCGCGGCAAAAACAAAAGAAATCTGGTATTGTTCTCTTTATCTCTCAGAATGGTGAAGCGTACGGCGTGCCGTTTTGTGCTAATTTTCGTGTTTAACTTGAAGAAATCAGACTAACTCATTTACTTTTACTATGTAAATGATTAAACACCTTGAAATAAATACTTTTCGTTGCTTTTTTTGTAGTCGGTAATATGAAATGTCGAGGTTCTCGAGCAAAATCGCGACGCACATTTCCCTTACACTCGTCAACAAGATATGTAGGAGCCACGTTTTCTCATTTTGTCCTCTCTTCACTAATGTATCGACAGTTAAATTTTCGAGATATTACTAAGAGCTAACTTATATGCTACTTTTCGTGTGTTATCTGGTAAACAACAAGACTTTATGGCATCGGATGCGCGTCCTGAGAACTGGTTGTCTGCGTTTTTCTTGTTTTGCCAGGGATTTCTCTGTCAAATTTGATTAAAAATCGATGTAGTGCAGTCGGTATACGTTAAAAAGCCAAATTCTTCGTTCAGTTATTTGTTGAACAGCATCACAACAGGCCATTCACACCATTATTGGATTCCATGTAGCACCACAGTGAGCCTGATGGCGGAATTTCCTCAGATCGATGACGTCAAGGGTCGCGCGAGCCTGTCTTTTCTGCATTTTTCCAGAATAAAAAGCTCACTTTTTCGTCCAGTAGATCCGAATAATCATGATAACTACATTCCAATCATTATGAAATGATTGCTTTTGTCAATGTGCGTGAGTTTATTCGCTTTTCGCCTAATGCGAGTGGTCCAGGAAGTCGTGTAAACTATAAAACCAGTATTCCCAAGCTCAGACAATCAGCGACAAAAGTAGTTGAGAATTTTCCTTCCAAAATGCTTTTCTCCATTTCAACTGCGTAAGCGATGTCTTCTTGGCTTTAATCCCCCCTCCCCCTTATTCAATGTTGAAGCCCAACCACTAGCACGTTTGACAAAACAACATTGAGTTGGGGGGAGGGGTTTTAACGAGAACGGTAGCGTTTTATTATATGGAAACACATCAGTGTTTAGTATGGCGATGTGTATCGATTGTAGACATAAAATTCTCAACAATTTTGTCGCTGATTGTCTGAAAATCGGATTTTTCGGAAATGAAGTTAAAACGGGCTAGTATGGCTAAAATCATACAAATTTGAAAGGCAGAACGAATTATGTGTCCCAATTTTGAAAGTTGAAGCCACTTAGAGCAATTTGCATTCTTATTCATTGATGCAGAGAACAAGGTTTTCAAGGAAATTGGGGGCCATTTTAGACAGAGAACAAGGGCTGTGCCAAGAAGCTTTCAGTTGAACTAAATTAAATGATATTAAATTCGGGAGGAAACAAAATATAGCAAAATGGGCCTTGATAGGGGTTTTGTGGATATAAATCGTGAAAGCTGCACAAAACTCAATTTCAGTGCAAATAAGTGATCATCTTCCGGTAATGACGTCACCTGTTTGATTTGACTTCCGGTGAAGTGTGGTTCCCGAGAAAATCTGCCCATAACTTAATCGCGAACAGATATTTTCAGTTTCTGGAAACTTCAGGTGAAAGAAATGTGCAAATATAATCATCCCGACGCAAAAAACTGGAATTGAAACGCTTTGTGCGATCTGCAAACTGTTTTTAGGTTGATTTAACGCTTCACCGTACGGCGCGGCAAAAACAAAAAGAAATCTGGTATTGTTCTCTTTATCTCTCAGAATGGTGAAGCGTACGGCGTGCCGTTTTGTGCTAATTTTCGTGTTTAACTTGAAGAAATCAGACTAACTCATTTACTTTTACTATGTAAATGATTAAACACCTTGAAATAAATACTTTTCGTTGCTTTTTTTGTAGTCGGTAATATGAAATGTCGAGGTTCTCGAGCAAAATCGCGACGCACATTTCCCTTACACTCGTCAACAAGATATGTAGGAGCCACGTTTTCTCATTTTGTCCTCTCTTCACTAATGTATCGACAGTTAAATTTTCGAGATATTACTAAGAGCTAACTTATATGCTACTTTTCGTGTGTTATCTGGTAAACAACAAGACTTTATGGCATCGGATGCGCGTCCTGAGAACTGGTTGTCTGCGTTTTTCTTGTTTTGCCAGGGATTTCTCTGTCAAATTTGATTAAAAATCGATGTAGTGCAGTCGGTATACGTTAAAAAGCCAAATTCTTCGTTCAGTTATTTGTTGAACAGCATCACAACAGGCCATTCACACCATTATTGGATTCCATGTAGCACCACAGTGAGCCTGATGGCGGAATTTCCTCAGATCGATGACGTCAAGGGTCGCGCGAGCCTGTCTTTCTGCATTTTTCCAGAATAAAAAGCTCACTTTTTCGTCCAGTAGATCCGAATAATCATGATAACTACATTCCAATCATTATGAAATGATTGCTTTTGTCAATGTGCGTGAGTTTATTCGCTTTTCGCCTAATGCGAGTGGTCCAGGAAGTCGTGTAAACTATAAAACCAGTATTCCCAAGCTCAGACAATCAGCGACAAAAGTAGTTGAGAATTTTCCTTCCAAAATGCTTTTCTCCATTTCAACTGCGTAAGCGATGTCTTCTTGGCTTTAATCCCCCCTCCCCCTTATTCAATGTTGAAGCCCAACCGCTAGCACGTTTGACAAAACAACATTGAGTGGGGGGAGGGGTTTTAACGAGAACGGTAGCGTTTTATTATATGGAAACACATCAGTGTTTAGTATGGCGATGTGTATCGATTGTAGACATAAAATTCTCAACAATTTTGTCGCTGATTGTCTGAAAATCGGATTTTTCGGAAATGAAGTTAAAACGGGCTAGTATGGCTAAAATCATACAAATTTGAAAGGCAGAACGAATTATGTGTCCCAATTTTGAAAGTTGAAGCCACTTAGAGCAATTTGCATTCTTATTCATTGATGCAGAGAACAAGGTTTTCAAGGAAATTGGGGGCCATTTTAGACAGAGAACAAGGGCTGTGCCAAGAAGCTTTCAGTTGAACTAAATTAAATGATATTAAATTCGGGAGGAAACAAAATATAGCAAAATGGGCCTTGATAGGGGTTTGTGGATATAAATCGTGAAAGCTGCACAAAACTCAATTTCAGTGCAAATAAGTGATCATCTTCCGGTAATGACGTCACCTGTTTGATTTGACTTCCGGTGAAGTGTGGTTCCCGAGAAAATCTGCCCATAACTTAATCGCGAACAGATATTTTCAGTTTCTGGAAACTTCAGGTGAAAGAAATGTGCAAATATAATCATCCCGACGCAAAAAACTGGAATTGAAACGCTTTGTGCGATCTGCAAACTGTTTTTAGGTTGATTTAACGCTTCACCGTACGGCGCGGCAAAAACAAAAAGAAATCTGGTATTGTTCTCTTTATCTCTCAGAATGGTGAAGCGTACGGCGTGCCGTTTTGTGCTAATTTTCGTGTTTAACTTGAAGAAATCAGACTAACTCATTTACTTTTACTATGTAAATGATTAAACACCTTGAAATAAATACTTTTCGTTGCTTTTTTGTAGTCGGTAATATGAAATGTCGAGGTTCTCGAGCAAAATCGCGACGCACATTTCCCTTACACTCGTCAACAAGATATGTAGGAGCCACGTTTTCTCATTTTGTCCTCTCTTCACTAATGTATCGACAGTTAAATTTTCGAGATATTACTAAGAGCTAACTTATATGCTACTTTTCGTGTGTTATCTGGTAAACAACAAGACTTTATGGCATCGGATGCGCGTCCTGAGAACTGGTTGTCTGCGTTTTTCTTGTTTTGCCAGGGATTTCTCTGTCAAATTTGATTAAAAATCGATGTAGTGCAGTCGGTATACGTTAAAAAGCCAAATTCTTCGTTCAGTTATTTGTTGAACAGCATCACAACAGGCCATTCACACCATTATTGGATTCCATGTAGCACCACAGTGAGCCTGATGGCGGAATTTCCTCAGATCGATGACGTCAAGGGTCGCGCGAGCCTGTCTTTTCTGCATTTTTCCAGAATAAAAAGCTCACTTTTTCGTCCAGTAGATCCGAATAATCATGATAACTACATTCCAATCATTATGAAATGATTGCTTTTGTCAATGTGCGTGAGTTTATTCGCTTTTCGCCTAATGCGAGTGGTCCAGGAAGTCGTGTAAACTATAAAACCAGTATTCCCAAGCTCAGACAATCAGCGACAAAAGTAGTTGAGAATTTTCCTTCCAAAATGCTTTTCTCCATTTCAACTGCGTAAGCGATGTCTTCTTGGCTTTAATCCCCCCTCCCCCTTATTCAATGTTGAAGCCCAACCACTAGCACGTTTGACAAAACAACATTGAGTTGGGGGGAGGGGTTTTAACGAGAACGGTAGCGTTTTATTATATGGAAACACATCAGTGTTTAGTATGGCGATGTGTATCGATTGTAGACATAAAATTCTCAACAATTTTGTCGCTGATTGTCTGAAAATCGGATTTTTCGGAAATGAAGTTAAACGGGCTAGTATGGCTAAAATCATACAAATTTGAAAGGCAGAACGAATTATGTGTCCCAATTTTGAAAGTTGAAGCCACTTAGAGCAATTTGCATTCTTATTCATTGATGCAGAGAACAAGGTTTTCAAGGAAATTGGGGGCCATTTTAGACAGAGAACAAGGGCTGTGCCAAGAAGCTTTCAGTTGAACTAAATTAAATGATATTAAATTCGGGAGGAAACAAATATAGCAAAATGGGCCTTGATAGGGGTTTTGTGGATATAAATCGTGAAAGCTGCACAAAACTCAATTTCAGTGCAAATAAGTGATCATCTTCCGGTAATGACGTCACCTGTTTGATTTGACTTCCGGTGAAGTGTGGTTCCCGAGAAAATCTGCCCATAACTTAATCGCGAACAGATATTTCAGTTTCTGGAAACTTCAGGTGAAAGAAATGTGCAAATATAATCATCCCGACGCAAAAAACTGGAATTGAAACGCTTTGTGCGATCTGCAAACTGTTTTTAGGTTGATTTAACGCTTCACCGTACGGCGCGGCAAAAACAAAAGAAATCTGGTATTGTTCTCTTTATCTCTCAGAATGGTGAAGCGTACGGCGTGCCGTTTTGTGCTAATTTTCGTGTTTAACTTGAAGAAATCAGACTAACTCATTTACTTTTACTATGTAAATGATTAAACACCTTGAAATAAATACTTTTCGTTGCTTTTTTTGTAGTCGGTAATATGAAATGTCGAGGTTCTCGAGCAAAATCGCGACGCACATTTCCCTTACACTCGTCAACAAGATATGTAGGAGCCACGTTTTCTCATTTTGTCCTCTCTTCACTAATGTATCGACAGTTAAATTTTCGAGATATTACTAAGAGCTAACTTATATGCTACTTTTCGTGTGTTATCTGGTAAACAACAAGACTTTATGGCATCGGATGCGCGTCCTGAGAACTGGTTGTCTGCGTTTTTCTTGTTTTGCCAGGGATTTCTCTGTCAAATTTGATTAAAAATCGATGTAGTGCAGTCGGTATACGTTAAAAAGCCAAATTCTTCGTTCAGTTATTTGTTGAACAGCATCACAACAGGCCATTCACACCATTATTGGATTCCATGTAGCACCACAGTGAGCCTGATGGCGGAATTTCCTCAGATCGATGACGTCAAGGGTCGCGCGAGCCTGTCTTTTCTGCATTTTTCCAGAATAAAAAGCTCACTTTTTCGTCCAGTAGATCCGAATAATCATGATAACTACATTCCAATCATTATGAAATGATTGCTTTTGTCAATGTGCGTGAGTTTATTCGCTTTTCGCCTAATGCGAGTGGTCCAGGAAGTCGTGTAAACTATAAAACCAGTATTCCCAAGCTCAGACAATCAGCGACAAAAGTAGTTGAGAATTTTCCTTCCAAAATGCTTTTCTCCATTTCAACTGCGTAAGCGATGTCTTCTTGGCTTTAATCCCCCCTCCCCCTTATTCAATGTTGAAGCCCAACCACTAGCACGTTTGACAAAACAACATTGAGTTGGGGGGAGGGGTTTTAACGAGAACGGTAGCGTTTTATTATATGGAACACATCAGTGTTTAGTATGGCGATGTGTATCGATTGTAGACATAAAATTCTCAACAATTTTGTCGCTGATTGTCTGAAAATCGGATTTTTCGGAAATGAAGTTAAAACGGGCTAGTATGGCTAAAATCATACAAATTTGAAAGGCAGAACGAATTATGTGTCCCAATTTTGAAAGTTGAAGCCACTTAGAGCAATTTGCATTCTTATTCATTGATGCAGAGAACAAGGTTTTCAAGGAAATTGGGGGCCATTTTAGACAGAGAACAAGGGCTGTGCCAAGAAGCTTTCAGTTGAACTAAATTAAATGATATTAAATTCGGGAGGAAACAAAATATAGCAAAATGGGCCTTGATAGGGGTTTTGTGGATATAAATCGTGAAAGCTGCACAAAACTCAATTTCAGTGCAAATAAGTGATCATCTTCCGGTAATGACGTCACCTGTTTGATTTGACTTCCGGTGAAGTGTGGTTCCCGAGAAAATCTGCCCATAACTTAATCGCGAACAGATATTTTCAGTTTCTGGAAACTTCAGGTGAAAGAAATGTGCAAATATAATCATCCCGACGCAAAAAACTGGAATTGAAACGCTTTGTGCGATCTGCAAACTGTTTTTAGGTTGATTTAACGCTTCACCGTACGGCGCGGCAAAAACAAAAAGAAATCTGGTATTGTTCTCTTTATCTCTCAGAATGGTGAAGCGTACGGCGTGCCGTTTTGTGCTAATTTTCGTGTTTAACTTGAAGAAATCAGACTAACTCATTTACTTTTACTATGTAAATGATTAAACACCTTGAAATAATACTTTTCGTTGCTTTTTTTGTAGTCGGTAATATGAAATGTCGAGGTTCTCGAGCAAAATCGCGACGCACATTTCCCTTACACTCGTCAACAAGATATGTAGGAGCCACGTTTTCTCATTTTGTCCTCTCTTCACTAATGTATCGACAGTTAAATTTTCGAGATATTACTAAGAGCTAACTTATATGCTACTTTTCGTGTGTTATCTGGTAAACAACAAGACTTTATGGCATCGGATGCGCGTCCTGAGAACTGGTTGTCTGCGTTTTTCTTGTTTTGCCAGGGATTTCTCTGTCAAATTTGATTAAAAATCGATGTAGTGCAGTCGGTATACGTTAAAAAGCCAAATTCTTCGTTCAGTTATTGTTGAACAGCATCACAACAGGCCATTCACACCATTATTGGATTCCATGTAGCACCACAGTGAGCCTGATGGCGGAATTTCCTCAGATCGATGACGTCAAGGGTCGCGCGAGCCTGTCTTTTCTGCATTTTTCCAGAATAAAAAGCTCACTTTTTCGTCCAGTAGATCCGAATAATCATGATAACTACATTCCAATCATTATGAAATGATTGCTTTTGTCAATGTGCGTGAGTTTATTCGCTTTTTCGCCTAATGCGAGTGGTCCAGGAAGTCGTGTAAACTATAAAACCAGTATTCCCAAGCTCAGACAATCAGCGACAAAAGTAGTTGAGAATTTTCCTTCCAAAATGCTTTTCTCATTTCAACTGCGTAAGCGATGTCTTCTTGGCTTTAATCCCCCTCCCCCTTATTCAATGTTGAAGCCCAACCACTAGCACGTTTGACAAAACACATTGAGTTGGGGGAGGGGTTTTAACGAGAACGGTAGCGTTTTATTATATGGAAACACATCAGTGTTTAGTATGGCGATGTGTATCGATTGTAGACAAAATTCTCAACAATTTTGTCGCTGATTGTTGGTTGAAACACTAAAATTTTCTATCTTTTAGGGGTAAATTCGGCGGTCGCCACGCAAATTTGCTCTCTTTTAGGGGTACATTTTCTGTTTGCCACACCCATTTTGCTATCCCTTAGGGTCAAAATCAATTTTCCCGACGAGCACCCCCGTTCTAAAATATTGGGAGTCCCCCCCCGGGGTATTCATGCAATGCGTAAAGTGCAAGGCGTTCCGCGCGCTTGAAATTCCGCGGGAGACTGGTTAGAGAAACAATTTCAAGCAACAAAACAGGGCGAGAAAAACCAAACGTGCAAGGGATTGAATTATAAATCTCAGAAAAACCCTGGAAATACACATTACTGCTATGGTTTCCACGAACGACTGGATAGGAGTAGGGTCAGGATTAACTGTGCCGAATGGGTACTTTTGAGGGGAAAGTTGCAAACGTTCTGGACTCGTCGCAACTGTTGGTGCTAAAGGAAGGTATGTTTTACCTTAATGAACGGTAATGAACGGTGATAAAAATTACAACGTTAATACAAGCTGACTTATTAATAGGTATAATAATATCAACGTTCCATTGCCATAAGCAGTTTAGTATTGTTTATTGTATCTTTAGTGTATCTTTAAGCGTGTAAGATGTTTCGACGTACCCCGTGTACTTTTGCTAGAATGAAGGTCTCAAACACGACACATCTACATCTACCAAACAATTTTGGTTGTTCTAATTCGTTCCTTTCTTTTAGCTCTTTTAAATGGAAGAGCGGTTCATTCAAGTGAAGTACAGATCCAGGCATCAGATATTATAACCTAGATCTACTTAATGGCCCCCATCAATGACACTTGTCACTAAATCACAAATCGCTGAAGAGAAAGAACCCAGTGACAAGGTACTCTATGTCATAACACCTGTATTAGTCACATCACACCAGTGGTCTATTGTCAATGCTGCATTCTGATTGGTTGAGCTACTATAGTAGCGTAAGTGTCGGATTTGAAAGCCAGAAAATGGCAAATGACCAGACTAGAAAAAGTTTTTGGCTTATACAAGTACATATCAAACACTATTTTACTGTTTTGAGAAAACTCTCATTTAATCCATCATATTCTATTCTACTGATTTGGTGTATTATAATACTAAAACAACCATCCTCCGATAGGGAAGAGATGGATATATACCAAGACACATACATTGATGGTTTGCAATCATCCCTTTGGGAATAAAATCACAATATCATGGCGGCCATGTTGGTGGACAGAACAAAGAGAACCAAATGAACTTTCTTTGTTCTGTACATCCGACATGGCCACCAGTGACGTCACATGCACACCAAAAAGACTTATAGGTGGTGCAGTGGAATGAATGGTGGGAAGGGGAGCACAGTGCTAAATTATTGGAAACGTTTACTCAGAAGTGTCTGAGTTATGTTGTTAGTCATGAAATTATTGGAGGAGCCAATTGAGGTGCTTTTAAAAAATCTTCTCCTTTTTATGTTGGGATACTTTAATGAGGTATCTGCAACTCAATATGATTGTTTCTGATGCAATTTGCAGAGTGTATTATATGTAGTGCTCACTTTAATTTAATTTTAGAGTTCAAGTCCTGCCAGACCAGGAAAAAACAAAAAATCAGGATCCATTACAGGTAAAATCATAAAACTCAATGAGGGTGGTAGGGACCCTATTAGCAAATACTTGTGATACTGTGTCTTGAACTTGCAAGACACCACAAGTCGTACTACTAACTGAAATCATTGAATTTGACTGGCCATGTATTAAATGGAACTGGATGTCCAGGAAGCCAAAAGTAGTAGAATATTTTGCATGGTCTTTACGCCTGATCTCACAGCTCTACAAAACCGTCACTGCAGACAAATATTTGCAGAATTACCACGTCACTTACGATCACCCCCGATGTGGTAATAATAGCATAAAGATGTTGTTTATTTAGGGGAAAGGTTGTCAACACCTAAAAAGCAAGACAAATGGAAATCCATGAAGGCAAAGGACAAGGTATGTCAGGAGTATGCGTCTTCTGTCAAGGAAAACTGATTACAATTCTTGGTGTGAATTCATTGGCTGCCTGTGTCATGGCGCTGGACACTAAAGGAGGAACCTCTTTCATCTATACACTGCTGGCTGGCTCTGGCTCATAGTTGGCTTGTGAAACAACATAACTCACTGACTTACTCATCTTGATTGATTGGCTACCCCTTGAAAAATATTATATGTGCATACTATACTAATGCTTGTTATTAACAATTGCCTGTAGTTGTTAAATTTTAATGTGATCCTTTTTCTTCTTTTTTTGACAAAGGAATGCTTTGAACAGGGTTCTGAAGAACTGGAAGGACAAGCAGACTTTGATTTTGAGGTGAGACTAATGGCTTCAGATTTTAGGTGTTTTTAAAAAGCTTCACTTGAAGTCTGGTTATACAATTGTACATGGTGGGGTGTATAATCCGCAAGAGCAGCACATTCATGTAATCTATACTTTAATTGTTATTCCAGAAAAACCTTGCACTTTTTGACAAGAAGGCTATATTTGAAGAGATGGAGGTAGGTTCATTTTCAGGAGGAAGAATTGTATTGAATCACTATCATCTGATCATCATACAGTACATCATCCATCAATATCATTAAACTGTCAATTATCTATCGCCAGGCCTCATTTCCCATTGTCTAGGGTGGGTAATTTCACACCTATACCCATTGCCAATGGGCAATGATGCATGTTGATGGTTACCAAGAGGTAATGATGTTGATGGATTATATTGTGGTGGTAATGAATGGATGATACTGATTGTAATGATTATGACATTGATAATGATATGATTACTGCTAGTATAATACTGATCAAAGAAAGCAACCATAACCATGGATCGGGTTTGGGCTATGGCCCTCCCAACCTCCCCCATTCCTTAAGAAGTAAGTTTTCAACATTTAGCCAGGGGCTAGGGGGGGGGTTGCAACCCCCCTATGAGAGTGATAGATTAGTAGTTATTTGAACTCAGTATGGGTCATAACCAGTCCAACTTAGGGCTGTAAACACCCCCCCCCCCCCTTTGAAAAAATCCTGGACCCGCCACTGTTAGCCAACAAACAAGCTGTAATACTCTTAATTATAATCATTTAGTATTGATTTGAAATTTTCATGTTCGGTTGTCTCTTGGTAGAATTCTGGAGTGGTCACTGGTATAAGGAAAGGTTTCAAAGAATCCACCTTAAGTTGAAGCCTGATGAGTTAGTCCTACAGCATGAGCAGCCAGCAGTTCGCAGGCAAAGTGAGTATTATGTAATCTGCAGCCTGCTAGCAGTCATGGGAGGCTCTCCATAAAAAAGTATTGGCAATGCTTGTCCTATATCCCTTAGGTTATAAACTTTGTCCAAATCTCTTATAGGTGATTTTCAAGTCTGCTATCTCTTAGGGTCTCTTGCCATTAGAACACTATAACTTTTCACTAATCTCACATAGCAAGCTTGATACTTCCTGTTTAGTAAGATAACACAGCAGCTTTATTGTCCATGCACCACCTGCAATTATTATCACATATACTATCTCTAAAAGAAAAATAGACAAAGACCAATGTCCAATTGAATAAAAATGATTGTTGAACAGTAATTTTGCTTTGGCCATCACACAGATTGCTTGACTGTTCTTTACAGGAAAAAGCCAACATTATTATCTTTTAGAGATCAACTTTTCTTGGACCATGCCCAGTTTGCTATCTCTTAGGTTTACATTTTTTCCTGACCACACCCATTTTGCTATTCCTAAGGGTTAAAATTCCTGGTAGTTTTTATGGGGAGTACCCCCTGAAATTAAATATTAGAAGTATGTCTGGTTGCTTTTATCTATCTAAAACCTACCAAAGAAGTAACTTGTATTTCTGATCAAGAGTTTTTAAATCTGAATTTGATTAAAATGTTCTACCCCTAAAATAATGCAATTGTTTTAAAATACCTTGGTGTTTGTGTTTGTTTTTAGTCTGTGTTCCTGAAGAACATAGAGGAGACGAATTTATGACAGAAATGGGGATATACGTACCTGCAGTATCATGGAGCTCAGATCGAAGATTTTCCAGACTTCAGGTTTGCCATGCAAACGTTTTCCATTGTCACAGTCATTGTACACTACTTGCATTGCACCTACAGTATTTGGTGAATCTAATCATCATTGGCGCTTAAAACAGATCACTTCCGGCAAATATTTGTTGCTTGTCAAGATGGTCATGTTTCCATGGTGGTGCCAAAAAACAATTGTGTGAGTTTTCAATATTGTATTTTATTTCTTTGCTAACCTTTTTACCCTTCACAGAAAGAATGGGTTTAACATCTGATCAGAGAATAGAAGCTGCTGGACTGTGTGCTTGGCAGATGGCTGTCCAGTTAATTGGTACGTTGAACATGCGAGCGAAAACCAATGCGTTAATTTGCACTTCATGACTGAAGGGTAGGATATTTCATTATATGATTAAAAAAAATTGTGTCAAGGGAAAAGGCGAGATTAGCTGAACACTCATGTCAGAGGTACCCTGCGTGCAGAGGTTTTTTTCTGTCAGTCTTTTATTAGCCAGCAAAGTTGTTCGCGTGGTATTTCGCGTGGTTGTTTTGATTTGCGCCCGGGAAATACCAGACACGCGAACAACTTGGCTGGATAATAATAAAAGACTGACAGAAAGAAACCTCTGCTAGCAGGGTAGTCAGAGGTGGGCTAAATGGAGCAGGAAGAGACGAGGAAAGGCGAGATAAGGCTAAAAGTCGTGTTGGAGGTAAACGAGAAGAGGCGAGAAGCAAGTATAAGCGGGGTTTGGTCCAACAAAAACAGGCGTATAGACACAGATATTCATACATGTATTTTCGTGGTTTCCCCTTAGGAGGTTCTCAGCGCTTTTCACGGACTCATATTCACCAGGCACCTAGCGTGGTGGTCATGGCGGGACCGCACACACAAGGTCTACAAGGAATCTGCGCAGCAAGACATTTGGCCAACAGAAATGTAAATACATCAACTGCTTAACGCCTCCAGTATAGAGCGAGTTTCGTTTGACTGTGAAAAGTGCCGCGACACGGCACGGCACGGAACCTGGTCTGCTGTGTAGATACGAAACCTCGCTTTCTCCGCCTCTCGGCAAGACAAATCACTGACAACCAATCAGATTGCATTGTCGCGGCACGTAAGTAGTTGCCGCGATTGCGGCAAGGCACGGCAAATCCTGGACGGCCAATCAAATTACATGGTCGCGGCAGAAAATTACGATTCTTAGAAACGAGAGCCAATGAAATCGCGTAGTCGCGGCGCGGCACAACTTTGTCTTGGTACATTTCACAGTCATACGAATTCCGCTCTATCATGGAAATGCCTTATAGAGAAGATTTCGTATGACTGTGAAAAGCACCGCAACACGACGCGGCACGGTCGCGGCACGGAACCTGGCCTACTGTGTAGATAGCGATATATGAAATCGCGTAGTCACGGCGCAGCACAACTTCGTCGCAGCACTCTTCACACTCATACGAAATCTGCTCTAGTATAGTTACTGTTCTTTCGCTCTGATCGATCATTTTACATTAGGCGGATCGCACTCTTGCGTTGCGCCCTTCCGTCTCTTCCAAACGGTATATTCTGTTTCTTGCTGAACCTTCACCTGGGGACACTTGCTATATTTCTCACCTCAATCAGTCAAAAACGTGAGTCCTAAAGGCGGGGCTTGGAGGCTTCGTATCATAGATTAGCGCCTCAAAATCCACAAAGTGGGGAAGGTAGTAGTTTAGACATTTATTTGTCCATTGATTTCAAAGGAAAGGGTCTCCAAAGTTTTCTGGGACAAAAGTGTAACATTTGAAAGTCTTTAGGATGTATTGTTCTTTTTATGCAGGTTCATGTTACGTTATTTATTCCCAAGAAAACGCAAGTAAGTGAGCCTTGATATGCGAAAAAGAGTGCAAAGAAGAGACATCGAGCTCTCTATTGCTACAAAAAAATAATTAAAAATAAGCCATTTTATAATATAGCGGCGATATAACGCGCGCTGTGATTGGTCCAAATCTATGCTCTATTACACCGATAAAGTAATGGTTCTCCCCCGCTATATCATAAAAGCTTGTGATGTTGGGAAAGACACTCGAAACGTTGTAAAATCATTCTCCTTCTCGTGTCTCCCAACATCTCGTGCTCTATTGCGACTTAAATAAGAATTTGGGTGCTCTTCTGCACTTCTTGCCACTGCGATTTTTATATATGTATGTGTGTGTTTTGTGTATGTGTTGTGTATATACCGTTTCCGGGAAATCTATGCTCTATTACACCGATAAAGTAATGGTTCTCCCCCGCTATATCATAAAAGCTTGTGATGTTGGGAAAGACACTCGAAACGTTGTAAAATCATTCTCCTTCTCGTGTCTCCCAACATCTCGTGCTCTATTGCGACTTAAATAAGAATTTGGGTGCTCTTCTGCACTTCTTGCCACTGCGATTTTTATATATGTATGTGTGTGTTTTGTGTATGTGTTGTGTATATACCGTTTCCGGGAAACGTTGTCACCCCAAAAGCCTATAAGCTTGAAGCGCAAAGGATGATGGGGCATTTAAACTGCTACTGTTTGATCTGAATTCAGATAGTAATCCTAACCACAGGTGAAATGATTAAATTTCAGCACATTTCCAAAGCATGTTTGTTTCTAATATTTTACAGAAATTTAAATAAATATTTACCCATACTCCCCAGCGCACCAAGCTTATAGGCGTTTTGGGTGACAACGTATCCCGGAATGGGTATATACCGTTTCCGGGAAACGTTGTCACTGGAAAAAGCAACAAAGCTTGGTGCGCTAGGGAGTATGGGTAAAGATTTATTTGAATTTCCTGTAAAATATTAGAGACAAACATGCTTAGAAATGTGCTGGAATTTATGATTTTACCTGTGGTTTCGATAACGGTCTGATTCAGATCAAACAGTAACAGTTTAGATTCCCCACTATCCTTTGCGCTTCAAGCTTATAGCCTTTCTGGGTGACAACGTTTCCCGGAAACGGTATATATATATACTTGTGTAATCATTTATTGTACATAGACAAACTTTTGACAATAATTTTTTTTAAATGTATTGGTATACCTGTTTTGTCTTTTCTAGGACCTGATTCCTCAGCTAGCGTTATTCATGCATACTGGCGGGAAACTGGCTGCGTCCGTAAGAGGTGTGTACTCTATTTAAAATTCCCTGAGACTATCGGTGTGCATGCTACAGAGAAAGTACTTGCCACAACCATGGTCTCCCTCTACTAACTATGCCACAACAAACAGAACAGTCTGGAAGCCGACTCCCCAGACTTACATTCTCTTACCCAGACCTCCCCGGCTCGTCTCCTCGCGGGGAGGCTCTGGTGACAGCCACTGACGCATGCGCGAGATTTGATACAGAGCCGCTGAGAGAAAGATATTTCTGCGCATGCTCCAACGTTCGAAATCAGCCAATCAGCGAAGGCTCTCAAATGGATGTCCCCAGAGCCTCCCCTGCGAGCAGACGAGCCGGGGAGCTCTGGGTACGAGAATGCCAGACTTGCAGCTCGTAAGCTGAATTGCGCAAGGTCACAACGGCGCCACTGGCAGCCAAGCGGCCGTAAGCACAGACACTGAGGGTGGTCACAGCACGAGGGTTTATTACGTTCTCAGTGCAAAGGAGAGCAGATTTCGTATCACGTGACGGTCACGGAACGGAACGGAACCTCGCCTTTCATGAACATTCAGCCAATCACATCGCGCGAAATGACTGATCACCAATCAAAATGCTTAGACATGGCACAATACCGTTACGACGCGGACATCTCACCTTTTTTACCAGTCGTATCTTAGAGAGTTTTATTATATTCATGCTGAAATCACGCGCGCGTTCTGCAATATGATTGGCTCTCAGCGGGATCGCGAGAGAAGAAGGGAGACGAAAACGCAAAGGACTAGAGATGACTGGGGGGTCAGGCGCGGAACGGCGCGCGGTGACTTTTTTGTAGTCACGACTGCTCTACTACAATCTTACTATAGTAATTTTAATTTTCAGATCTTCCTACTCAGCCAGTGGACCTGGTGATTGATGCGCTTATGGGACACGAACAAAAAAAGGAAGTTCTGGAACAGACGATCAGCGCCGTGGAGTGGGCCAATCAGAACAAAGCACCCGTCCTATCACTCGATCCTTGTCCACAAACCGCATCCCTTGGTAAGCGATATGTTGGATTATTATGAGACAAGATCGAGTGCGTACTGCATTGTAGGAAACCGTAGAGCACAGCCAACCGTTTACGCGTGCATTTCATTGACTCCCCGATCGTGTGTAAGTCAAAACACGTGCATTTCCTTGTGAATTTTTTAACTCACAACACGACCGGGAAGCCATTGAACTGCGCGCGCAAAACCGGTTCGTAACCAGTTTCCATAATAGTGTAATGCGCCCACGTGTTTGCAATACGTGTTGTAAGACGACTGCGCATCTGCGCTCAATGTTGATCATTTATCGTAAGTGCCGTCACAGTCTGAGCTAGCCAGGTCTGCTTTCCCCGAGATGTTTAGTGCTACTTGCTTGAAACTTGTATTTTGTACTGTTTTGTTTTTCAAGGTTTAGAAGTAAAATGGTCTCTGGCTTTAGCATTACCGCTGGTACGTAATTTCATGTCTTGTTGCGAGCCTGTCAGCCTCTCGTTTGTAATTGCTAACATTCGGTTTTAGTGTACTCCTGTTTGTTTTCAACAAGTTCGATTCTGTTTTCAGATGGACACTCCCAAAAGTGGTCGTCTATACCTCGGTGATGTGGGAATCCCCAAAGGGGTGTTTTCCGCGGTTGATATCAAATATATCTCACCATTCTCGGACAAGCTAGTCATCCCCCTCGAAACATAGTCAATTGTGTGGCTTTCAGGGAGGAGTAAGTCTGCTCAAATCGCGGGGTGCATGACCCCCCTGGTCATGTACTCCCGTGAAAATTATTGAAGAGGATATAAAGACGATGGTGATAGGTTCTCCTGTTTGTCAGAGATATAAAGTTAGTGACTTTCAACGGACTGCGAAACAAGTACCACTGTAGTAGTTTCTGATAGCGCCGAGTACTCTATTAAGCGGCCGCCCTCGGGACCGCGAAAAGTTGCCGCTTGCCGCTTAATGGAGGTTGACCTTAATGAAGGTTTACAAGAACAGCACCTAATAATAGAATGAAGGGGGTGTTTTCGTATGCTCATATGCGAGAAGTCAAAGAGTAATATTGGATTAGGAAACTAATGTCGTTGTGTAGGATACAGTACAGATACGATACACAATATGAACTTTTAATGTAATGAATAGTTCGAACTGCGGTGTAAGAATGGAAAGTAATAATCATCGCAGTTGAGAAAGCAATCTAAGACCTGAAAATAAAAGATTTCTGTACAAAAAATCCGAAGTTCAACAAGTCGATGCTAGCGTCATCTGAATTTCAACGACCGGTTAGCGCAGTGGTAGAGCGCCGGGCTTATGTTCGGGAGGTTGGGAGTTCAAACCCCGGCCGGGCCAACACTCAGGGTCTTCTAATAATTGAGGAGAAGGTGCTGCCTTTGCTCTAATATCTGCAAATGGCTAGACCTTCGCGTCTTCTCGGATAGGACGTTAAACGTAGGTCCCGTCTCTCACATGCACTACACTAACCTGAACCAGAGGGACGTTAAAGAACACGGGGACGTCGGAAGTTGCCCATCCTCAGTGTAGGACTTACATGCTAACCCACTACACTGACAAGGGAGCCTCGTCATTGGAGCCTCGCTCTGTGAGGATTTCCCGGCCCTCGAGCAAAAGCTATTAAATCAAGAAAACCCAAGTAAACGCGTTGAATGGACTACTTTTCGTCCGCAAGTGCGCGCGTTAGAGCATTCTCGTACCTGCGAGCAGACGAGCCGGGGAGCTCTGGGTACGAGAATGGCGTTAGAGTGTGTTCTCATGGGATAACATTCTGCACGTGTGAAGTAAAGCATGCTAACCTCACACGTACAAAATGTTATCCCATTAGAACACACTCTAACGCGCCACTTGCGGACGTTCTGTATTCTAGTATAGAGCTTATAGTGAAAATCTGCTGGTTTATATTTTATTTCAGCGAAAACGTAACGGAACGGGGGTGGAGGAAACTAGAGTAGTAGTTTCATAGACTACAGTACGCCCGTAAGCGCGCTCGTTCTCATGCGATATAACATTCCGCACGTGTGGAAGTTAGCCCAACAAGCAGAAAGCATGACTATTTCAGCGTGTTACACTTGGTTTACTTGGAATTCAGTTTGGACTCGAAAAATGCATGGCCCTGCTTTTCGAATACTATATTTCTCCTCAGCAACAAGGTCAGAACACCAAACTTGGTAAGTACCCTCTTTCGAACATGCTCTACATCAGATGGAGAGCATTCGCGAAACTATTCCACAATATTGGCGTTTGCGCAAAACCCAAACTATGAATATGAATGCAAATTGACCATAATATTCACCCCAAGTGAGAGTGAGCATTAGCTTTATGATAATGGGCTATGTTTTTGCTATTATACCCATGCATGTTTTTGATAATACCAAGGAAACAAAAAGACGTAATTTGGCTCAAAATTTAAACTGTTTTAAATTTCAAAACATATCAAAGTGATGGACTTGTATGTTTCTTTAATGAGACCTCTATTGTAGATGATGTATTCCATGTGGGTTTAAAACGAAAACCACACAAATATAAATTATTATTTAAACATTTCTAAATCTATGCCAATAGCGCTACGCATAGATTCCAAACTTTGATCATAAGACTCAGACAAACAATCCCTCTGAAATTCCATCAGAAGGATCGCGCTCGAAATACGAGCCAGGGTAGGAGTGCATACAAGCTCTGCTATAATGAGTGGAACTACCCGTTTACCAATGATTTTTGTTTCGTTCTTTACAGAGAAAAAGGAGAAAAGTATATTTGCTTAGTGTCTGAGTTTTTATTTAGTGTGACGTCATCTGTGCGCCTTGATCAGATGAGCATCGACTATCAAACTAGTTACATTTTCTAGTAAACGAAGGCCGGGCCCTATATATTAGTCATGCTAAATTTCACTGAAATAGCAAAACGTCTACCTGCCTAAATACACCATTAAAAATTTGATTTTTTCATTATGAAATACTTGGGAGCCACTCTAACTGAAATTGACCAATAAGAATGCATTCTCAAATCCTGAGAATCGCGCATTTAGGAGGGATCCACAGGAGTTTTGGATCCCGGATATCCCGACCCGTGGATCCCGGATCCAGTCCTTGGATCCCGGATCCCATGCTCTGAATCCCGCATCCCACACCTCTGGATCCTGGATCCAAACCTCAAATCTAGCTGGATATGGAAGTCAGTGTTCAGTGTTTTTCTCCCGTAACAAGTGTTGGGAGAAAAAACGGGTCTTTCTTGGTGTTGCAAGATGTATTGTATTTTGGATTGGAGCTATATTGTATTCCATCTTATTGTTTCGTTCTACGGTCTTTTGTCTTCTATTGTCTTTATGCCTCTGGTGCCTTGCAACACCAAGAAAGAGCCGAAAGAACGGCTGACATTCAGGCTACTCGAATCCGTGATGAAGCCGAAAGTAGGAAGCAGCAGGGGTAGCAGCTTGTAATGCTAATTTGCTAAACCGGGTATCCTGTTATGGGTCGAGGGACGCCTGGTAAAAACGTTACGTTTAATTTCCCGAACCTTAGGCTGCATTCATTATGTATACTACAGGGGGGGGCAGAGGATTTTGAGGGGGAATCTCAAAATTTAGGAACTGGAAAAGGGGGGATGTCAAGTTTTTTTCATAACATGAAGGGGGATGCATTATTTTGTTGAGGTATTATATATATTAAGGACAAGGTTGAGCAGTTTGATAGTAAATGAAGGAAGGCTCAATTGTTGAACACCGAGTTTGAACCTCCTGATATACCAGCTGATATGTTGAAAAAAGCTGCGCGCTATCGCGCGCATAAAGAATTATAAACTTAAAAAATCGTAAAAGACCTTCTTGTTTTACCACTACAATTCCTCGAGGTCCTCTTCAGTGACTTTTGTCTGCCAGACAAAAACGCCTTTGGACTTTTGATAAGTAGCTTCATTTGTCAAAATTGCGGCGCGCTTTGCGTGCACAACGGAAAGCAAACCAAACAATCAAATACAAATAAATGATACTCAGTCTATGTAGTTATAAGGTTCCAATCGAGAAGCGCACCAGATCACTTGGTCGAAAGTCACTACACACAAAAGAGTACAGCCACCTAGGATTTTTATTTGCATTTTTACGCTTTGTATTTTTTTTATCACTGAGCCTTCTTCTGCATCTTCATCAAAAAATGTTATTGACGCGACCATACCTCGACAAATTGAAAAAATGTCGGGGTTGGGGGGGGGGGGGGCATGTTTTTTTCTTTTGACCAAGAGGGGGATTCGTAAAAAAAATGTTGTTCCCTGGGGGGATCTGAAAATTTTTGCATTATAAAAAAAAAATCCTCTGCCCCCCCCCCCCCCCCCCCCTGTAGTATACATAATGAATGCAGCCTTATCTCGCCGCGAGTTTACGCGAGATAAGGGGGAAATGGTCCAATTAAAAGGCGAGATAAGGGGAAAATGGTCCAATTGAAAGTCGAGATAAGGGGACAATGGTCCAATTGAAAGGCGAGATAAGGGGAAATGGTCCAATTGAAAGGCGAGATAAGGGGAAATGGTCCAATTGAAAGGCGAGATAAGGGGAAATGGTCCAATTGAAAGGCGAGATAAGGGGAAATGGTCCAATTGAAAGGCGAGATAAGGGGAAATGGTCCAATTGAAAGGCGAGATAAGGGGAAATGATCCAATTGAAAGGCGAGATAAGGGGAAATGGTCAATTGAAAGGCGAGATAAGGGGAAATGGTCCAATTGAAAGGCGAGATAAGGGGGAAATGATCGAATTGAAAGGCGAGATAAGGGGAAATGGTCCAATTGAAAGGCGAGATAAGGGGAAATGGTCCAATTGAAAGGCGAGATAAGGGAAAATGATCCAATTGAAAGGCGAGATAAGGGGAAATGGTCCAATTGAAAGGCGAGATAAGGGGAAAATGGTCCAATTGAAAGGCGAGATAAGGGGAAAATGATCCAATTGAAAGGCGAGATAAGGGAAATGGTCCAATTGAAAGACGAGATAAGGGGAAATGGTCCAATTGAAAGGCGAGATAAGGGGAAAATGATCCAATTGAAAGGCGAGATAAGGGGAAATGGTCCAATTGAAAGGCGAGATAAGGGGAAATGGTCCAATTGAAAGGCGAGATAAGGGGAAAATGATCCAATTGAAAGGCGAGATAAGGGGAAATGGTCCAATTGAAAGGCGAGATAAGGGGAAATGGTCCAATTGAAAGGCGAGATAAGGGGAAAATGATCCAATTGAAAGGCGAGATAAGGGGAAATGGTCCAATTGAAAGGCGAGATAAGGGAAATGGTCCAATTGAAAGGCGAGATAAGGGGAAAATGGTCCAATTGAAAGGCGAGATAAGGGAAATGGTCCAATTGAAAGGCGAGATAAGGGGAAAATGATCCAATTGAAAGGCGAGATAAGGGGAAATGGTCCAATTGAAAGGCGAGATAAGGGGAAAATGATCCAATTGAAAGGCGAGATAAGGGGAAATGGTCCAATTGAAAGGCGAGATAAGGGGAAATGGTCCAATTGAAAGGCGAGATAAGGGGGAAATGATCCAATTGAAAGGCGAGATAAGGGAAATGGTCCAATTGAAAGGCGAGATAAAGGGAAATGGTCCAATTGAAAGGCGAGATAAGGGAAAATGGTCCAATTGAAAGGCGAGATAAGGGGAAAATGATCCAATTGAAAGGCAAGGGGAAAATGGTCCAATGAAAGGCGAGATAAGGGGAAAATGATCCAATTGAAAGGCAAGGGGAAAATGGTCCAAATGAAAGGCGAGATAAGGGGAAAATGGTCCAATTGAAAGGCGAGATAAGGGGAAATGGTCCAATTGAAAGGCGAGATAAGGGGAAAATGGTCCAATTGAAAGGCGAGATAAGGAAAATGGTCCAATTGAAAGGCGAGATAAGGGGGAAATGGTCTAATTAGGAGTTGCGAGATAAGGGGAAATGGTCCAATTGAAAGGCGAGATAAGGCGAGATAAGGGGGTAATGGTCTAATTAGTAGTTGTGCGATAAGGCGAGATAAGGGGGTAATGGTCTAATTAGAAGTTGTGAGATAAGGTCCCAGAGTAGGCTTTATATACCAGGAGCAGCCACCCAAAACCCTACAGCATCAAACGACTACTAGTTCATAGTCCACTTCATGAAACTCCATTCATGAGTGTTTTAATCGTCCTCACTACAAATACTGTTTCCCAATATATCAAAATTACAATATCATAAGTGTTTATTAGTATTTTTGTTTTTCTCATTACAAATACCTTATTATAGGAAATTAACGTTTTAACTCTCGTATTTATTAACATGATATAAATTCACGCGACCAAAATTAACGAGGGGGGAAATTACTTTCAAATAAAGAAAATTATTGCGAAAAGGGGGAAGATTTCAAATCAAGGAAATTAACGCGATTGAAAAAAACGGCAGAAAGTTGCAGTTCAGTCTTCAATCGACCGAGCAAAAATGTACGTAGAAAAAGTGTCAACAATGACTAATCCAATCAAGTAACAACAGTTGCTAAGTAAAATAACAAAATCTACCGCAGGCGCGGATCCAGGGAGGTTCATCGGGTGCAAATGAACCCCCCTCTCCAACGAACCGATTTTTTGGGGATCGGTTCGCTAAGACCTTTCGTCATTTCAGAGTGGTTTATTATGTGACCCAATGTATACCAGTATATTATAGACTGCTAGCAGCCCATACTTTTGCGCGTCCCCAGAGAAGCGTACCCCCCAATTAAATTCATGGTGTAGCAACCATGATATCGCCTCGTGAGAGGGCCACGGACAACAGAGAAGGATTGGTATACCTCTACTTTGTTTTGGCCTGGTATCATCAGCAAAATGAGCGCCCCTTCCCCTCTCCCTCCTCCCTCCCCCCCCCCCCCCCCCCCCCCTCTCTCTCTAAAATCCTGGACCCGCCTCTGTACCGTCTAGTTTGATATTTGCTGATCTAGTAATAATGAATGTCATGTAAATTAACTAATTCGCGATAATTAAGTGAAGTGTTAATTTCCTATACTAAGGTAACTCTCAAACTGAGATGGATCCTTCTCTAAAAGAACTTTTGCCGATAAGGGCATTAACAAGGACAGGTTTGCCTTTACGAGAGACCTCCTGTGCATCTTCCAGTTTCTTCTCTATCTCATCCACGGATGAGGCGTCGAGAGTGAATCCCACTCCTCCATAACCTTCCGCTACCTTGTCATATGCTGTGAACTGATGACATTGAACAAGAATTTTAGTCACGATTTAAGTACACTTTTGGTGATGTAAAAAACATCCAAATAACTGTGATGGATAGCCAAAGAAAATAATATTTACTTTCAATAATTTCTTGTCAGAATTAGACGAGGTTACACCTCGGAAAAACTTCACTTCCCTTACTCGTAACATTTAGAAACCAGCTAGCATACTGTCGCTGAAATAGTATCGGAGCTCCTTAGTGGCCCAAGGCCGCAGAGCGGAGCACCATAGGTATCACAGGAATACAATAGCTCAAAGTAGAACTCAGGTATACGATCGACTTCATTTTTCATGGTTCAGCGGTATTCCATTTGGGTATCGCGGGCGCGTCCGTGCGTGTCGGTCTGCGTGCCCCACCACAGGTAAACAAGACCCATTTCCGTTTATTGGAAGGGATGAAGCTCAAACAATCAAACTTGAGTGGAGGGAGGGTCGGGGAGGGGGAAGTTGTGTTAGTGGCAAGGGGGGTGCAACTGCACATGGCCACGTGGTATGACGTCATCGATGACGTCATCATAGGAGAAAAATATATCTCGGGAAGGGATGAACCTCAGACATCCAAACTTGGGTGAAGTTGTGTCAGTGACAAGGGGGTTGCAACTGCATGGTCACGTGGTATGACGTCATCGATGACGTCATCATAGGAAAAAAGAACATATCTCGGGAAAATATGATCCTCAGACAACCAAACTTGGGTGAAGTTCTCTAAATGGCAAGGGGGTGCAACTGCATTGGCACGTAGTATGACGTCATCGATGACGTCATAGGAAAAATAATATATCTCGGTAAGGTATGAAACTCAGACAACCAAACTTGGGGTGAAGTTGTCAAAGTGGCAAATGAGGCGCAACTGCATGGTCACGTGGTATGACGTCGATGACGCCATCAAACGAGAAAAATAATATATATCTCTGGAAGGGATGAACCCCCAGACAATCAAACTTGGGTGAGTTTATTAAGTGGCAAGGGGGGTTGCAAGTGCTTGCAAGGCTATCTATGTACAAATGTCAACCTTTTGTCTCTTTAACACAGAAAAATATGTAACAGGGAGCTCCGCTTTTAGCCAGTGGCTAAATCTATATATTAGTTTTTCGCTTCTCACTTATCTCGTGACTCCCACGGAAGTAAATGGAGGACGAACCACTTGACAGACTCAACTCGTTGGTTTACGCTGGACCAATTAACGGTCTCGCCGACAGTAAGATTAATAAAATTTAAAATAAGAAAAGTCGGCGTTACAACGTAGGTTTAGTTGTATTTTAGTACAATATTTCGGCTGGCCAAACCAGCCTTCTTCAGGTACTGTATCATTTCCCACGGAGTCAGGGCGAGCGAAAAGCAACCTCATCCCCAGGGTTTCCTCAGTCGTTTTTCAAAGTGGCGGTTGACTCGGGAGAAGACCCTGGGTGGGGGTGGGGGGGGGGGGGGGGGGGGGGGGGCTAAGTCACATGACAACTGTTTGAAATCATGGGAACGAGGCTTGTCCTTTTTTTCGAAACGGTCATGTGACTCAGCCTCCCCCAGGGTTTTCTCCCTAGCTAACCGCCATTTTGAAAAACAACCGATCGAGAAGACCCTGGGGACGGAGGTTGAGCGAAAACCGGAAATAGCGTGGCCGCGAGGGGTTAAGTTCTGGGAAGGGAGAACCAGAACCCCTTGCGGTCGCGCTTCTTCTTCCGGTTTTCGCTCGTCCCGACTCCCTCCCTTCCCTTTAAGGCTGGTTTCCATAAGGTCGCATCAGTCGTCCCAGTCGTATCAGTCGACCGTGAAACAATAGAAAAACTTTAGCAGTTTAGAGCCGATACGCAGGCTATGAATATCGCTCCAATATCGCTATCGGAGTCAAGTGTACCAACCAAAAACTCTTGTGACAAAAAACTCTTGTGTCAGCTGCTTGGAGGTACGAAATATTAGTCGTTCTACATCAGGCTTTACAATGAAAGTCATTTGTGCAGGACTTAGTAAAACGGGAACCAAATCCTTAGTAGCTGCCTTACGACATTTGGGATACATCGTTCATGATGTTGGCGAACAATGGTTTTACCATACTCAAGAGTATATCGACGCGTATCAAGGCAAAGTTCCAGACTATAAACGCATGTATGAAAACGTAGACGCCATTGCCGATGATTCTGCGTATTTCTTTTATCAAGACATCTTCAAAGCTTTCCCCAAAGCTAAAGTTGTCCTCTCGATCCGCGACAGCGAGGAAGTGTGGAAAAAAAGCGTAAAGGACAGTTTCGATATCATTTTCTCTGTTTTAGATCACTGGTCGCTAAGGATTCTACAGAGATTACTCCGACAGGACGAAAATGGAACAAACTTCTCGACCTTGGGTTTGAGCGTTTTTATACTCTGGATTACAAAACGCATAACGATGAAGTGGCGGCTACAATCCCGCGAGAGCAGCTTCTTATCCGTTCAAACTGTAAACAGGGTGGGATCCGTTGTGCAAGTTTTTGGATAAAGAGGTTCCTGATATGCCATTTCCTCGCACAAATGTCAAGAGTGATATCATCCCAGACTATATCCACAATGCAGACATCGTGAGACGCATCAAGTACGAGTTTTCGCTATGTTAGCACTACTGGTGTTAGTTCTTGGGGTCGTTTTAACCATGGTTTGGTAGGCCGAGTTGCAAACGTTCCCGAGTGCTGCTAAGAGAGGATACAAGGCGAGCTGATAGACTCGTAGAAAACACGAAATCAATCTCTATTTTTTATTTTTAAGAATAAAGAGTCGTTATTCCACTAATCATACCTGCGAAAGCAGTTTTAAAAAGGGGTTGTGTCACGACTTTAGGGTCTATTTAGGTCGCTTAATTACAGTCAAATTCATAAGAAATGGGCAAAATAATCGTCTAGGTTTGTTAAAGAACCTTCCAACTGCTAGATAAGCACGAATCTGAAATATTTCATTTGCGTGTTATCGAGCGGATTTCTTACCAGGCTGAACTGTTTTCAAACTTGGAAATTTAAAAGCGATAGGTATAAAATCTTATGTAAGAATGCCTATTTAATACAAATTTCAGTTCCTTTTTCATTCTCGAAACCTCAATGCATCTTCGGCGATATCTAACTTCATCGTTCAATCACTGAAAACGCCCAACTTTAGGAAAAGTTGAATCGTGTTGAATCATCCTGAACATCGTGTTCAATAATGTTGACCCGTTCAACATTCGTAAATCAAGGTTTACGTCAACTAGTTTTTTCTACAGCTTAAAATTTTATGTTTCGCGCCGCGCACTTTGGAAAAAGTCCCTTTGGTTTTGAGATTTGTTTTGATTTTCGACGGAAAGTCCGATGATGACCCAGCTGGTTTGACTGGCTGAACAGAAAACCCGCAGTCAAACGTGTCGAGATTCGAAAGAACGAGCAATGCAAAGTGTAATACAAACCTCAAGGTCACACGCTACGCTGGATCCGAACATGGGGACCTGCTCTCTGGCGATCTGCGACAACAGGCATCATTTCCAACCAATGCAATAACTGGGGTCTGTTGATAATATTCACTCCATGTATTAGCGATAGAATCGTATGATATCTCTTTGTTGTGGAAATTGAGGACGAGATATCATACGATATATTCAAAGTCTTCAGTCGGTAGATTCCGCCGAAAATAGCACTCAAAAAGGCGATATCGCCCTCGTCGCTGCGTGACTCGTGGGATAGCTAGCGAGGGGGCAGTTGCCCCCCAGCGAAGTAAATTTTTTAGTGTCAACATGTGGGGGGAAACCAGCTTGCCCCCCCCCCCCCATTTAGGTGAGAATCTACATGTATTTTGGGTATTCTGATATTTTTTGCATTTCCCACGACTGACCTTGTGTCTAGTGAAGGTATCAACTCAGCAACACTGTATCCTAATGAGCCATCACCATACAGGATCCATACGTCAGAATCAGGTCGGCACAGCTTCGCCCCCAAAGCAAAGCCCCCACCAACGCCTAGGGTGCCAAACGCTCCGGGGTCCAGCCAGGACAGAGGGGCACGGGGCCTGAAACAAAGAGAATTTTATATAAAGTGGATTCAAGATGAGTGTTGAAAACTAAACGCAAAGAAAACGATATAATTATAAGCAGCAGATATATACCTTACATTATTATACGACTGTGACGACATTTTACCATATAATGTTAAAATTGAGTGCAGATACACAAACCAAAATCATTGAGCACAACTTTCTATCACTTTATCGGCGAATAGAATTCTCGTGTCTCTCCCAACATCACAAGTGCTCTATTGCGCCGATAAAGTCATAGAAAGTTGTGCCCTAATGCTTTAAATAAACACTATATATACTCGTGTATATACCTTACGATATAAGCACCAGTTCCAACGAAGTCCCCGCCATCAGCGACAATAATAGCATCCTTGGACATGACTCGCTCGGCACAGTGAAGCAGCTTTACGGGGTTAAGGTGCTCGGCGGGCTTCTCTTCTGCCTTCAGGCTATCAATAAATGACAAGACAAGAGTAAATGGCCACTTTAGACCTACTACACCCTACTATTTTTGCCTTATAGAGGTCAAACACATAAATATAACCTACGTTTTTACTAAAAAAATTGATCGTCTCTTTTCTAATGTCACCTTACATCGCATTCTATTATTATATCCAGATCGAGAGCATTTTTCTGGCGATGTTTGACTGCCGACACTAACAATGGCCGATGGCGTACGCATCGACCTGCAGGCCCGGAACTGCACAGTTCTGGGACAACTTTGATACAAGTATTGTACTGCATTCATGAACTTGGCCTGTAGATTTGCAAAATCCTGCGTATGCCCCAGGCTGTGACTTTGAAATCCTTCGCAGCTGGGTGTAGAATATCCGCTGTCTGTCCCTCCCATATTTAGAGAAATCTATCTTAGAGTATCTTTTCTAAGTATGTTCCTGATGGCTGCATTACATTATGTTTTCCTAGAACAGTACACTTAACGTTCAGGTTCTAATTTATCTGACTTATCTGACTAATGAGAAAGCCCTATCCCCTGTATTTTTTCTTACATGATAATTTTCTGCATTTATTCAAGTGAATGAACTGCATCAGCAATTCCATCCATCCTTACCAGTTATCTCTTCTTTTTGTAAGTCCCGACCTTTTAGGATGTCAACCCAGTCCTTACTGCATGAGTAACCCTCCAAAGCTTCACATAATGAGGACAAGAATGTAGCAGGGTCACCTGGAATGGTAGGACAGCAAAGGTAATCCTTAAATCCAAATGCAATGGACGAACCCAGCTATAAGCGCGCACGCTCTTATTTATTCAGAAATGTAATATAATAAAATAAAATAACGGATTCGCACATTGGGCACATCCACGAGGTGGCTCTTCGTCCCGTGCGTCTGTGACGTGTTTTAGTTAGACCTGAAGACCTGTATCAGCATCCCAGGGTTCTTTTACGTCCCCTCGAATTGGATATGGAAGCGGAGGCAGACGGGACCTCGGTTTATTGTCTCATCCGAAAGACTAAGGAAACACAAGCTATTTACAGCCCACAATGAAGCCTAAGCCTAAGCTCGGCAGGAAAGAAGAGAAAGAATTTCACGTCCCTGCCGGGAATCGATCCCGGGCTACAGCGGTGAGAGGCGAGCGCCGTAACGCTGCGACACCCGTGCTTCCCGGTAAATGCACAAGCCGTGTCCCACAACTACCGTAGCCAGACCGAATTTTGACCCGTCCAAGATGGCGCCCGCATCGGGATACTCGCTCGGTTCTCGCCGTAAAACGACCTAAAAAAAGCAAGCCGGCGCTTTTTTGACAGTTTGTTTGACAAATGTCCCACATCTACTGACATACAGCATGCGCGTGCGTAATAGCTGGAATCGTCCATTGACCAAACAAATAAACAGTTTAGAGTAAACTACATTATTTATCACTTGGCAGTTTCAAAATAAAATTGAAAAAAAACAAACATTCATATTATGTAATGTTTGGGTCTGATGGCAATAAACAGACCATCTTGTGGTCTGTGGCTCGTGAGTCCACAACATTGGGAAAGGACAAAATGCCAAATGTTATAATTATGATCATTTTCCGTTGCAAATAGCACGCACGTTCAAACAATTTCCCTTTGTTTTTGAGCCGCACGCGCAAGCTGATGCGAGCCAAGTGGTATGGACTCTTATTTCCTACGGCAAATCAGCCAATCATATTGCGAGAAAGCTAACTGTTATGCTAAAAAATAAGTTTAAGTAAATAGTACCTTCAATGGCAACAGTAGGCTTCCAAAACATGTCTGAATTCTGAAGGTAGGAAAGAAGTTGAATAATATTGATTGAATATTTTTTCGCTTCATCAAACTTCTGTATATTATTGAATGAAATACAGTACCTTGTACAACTGGGTTTTACTCCTGTTCACAGCAATCACTTTCGATTTTCTATTAAGAACTCGACCATAAGATAACCTGAAGTCACACACAGTACCTGAAAAAAAATTGTACTATCAATTATGAAAGACTAAGCCAAGAGAGACAAGTGCCCAAAAGTTATGGACAGCCAAAAGTCCTGAATTTATGTGAAAAAAGAAAAGTTTGATCCACATAAGGTAGTGTACCTACTATCACAGTGTTCTGCTTAGAGTTGCTGCTCCCCAATATAAATATTTAACTTTAGAGTAAATCGCTAAGATAGGGCTATACCTCTGCGAGGACGTTCGTCTTCAAGGTGGTTTTCAAATGCAAGAAGAAGAAAAACATTTAACACTGGTTTTCATATGTCAATATGTTCCCAAGATATATTGTCAGCAATTGTCTGGGATGCAATCAGGAAAATAGAAACATTGCATCCCAGTCAATCGGCAATGCTGCTGACAATTCCCAACATGGGATTGATGGGAAACCACAATATCTGATCATCCCCAAAGATTGCCAACATGTGAAAACCAAAATGTTCAATGTTCAGTTTCCTCCAATCCTCAAGGATATTACAATCACCTGCTAGGATTACAAGATCTGCTTCCTTAAGAGCATCTCTCCTGCGCTGCCTTATATGGAGTGGGCTATTTCGACCCAGCATGCCTCTCGACATACCACCCAAGAAGCATGGAATTCCTAAAGCCTACATAGTAAGCAGAAAAAATGAGATTAGCATGATAACAATATTGTCCAAAAAATAAGCTTTCAGCTCTGACTGCACTGTGCTAAATAATGACTTCTGTTAAAGAGATGTGAAAGTCTGATGTTATTATCTAGTAAATAAGTCTGCAATTTAATCTAGCTAATGAGTCTGCACTAGCCAGGGCATTTCCATGATTATATAATAAGTTTGTAATTATCTCATACGTCTGGCATATAAAGTACCTCTAATGCATCTCTAAGTTATCAGCTGGTACAGGTGGTAGGGTGGCCTGGCTCCCAAGCAAGATGACAGGTTTTCTTGACTTGGACACCAACTTGGCACATTTAGCAACTGAAATTCAGATTTGACACAGGCATGTTATAATTTTTTGTATAGAATGAGTTCCATGAAAAAATACATTAAAATGGAAGTAGGAGACTGGAGCACACTATTGAAATTCTGGATGAATGTGATGAAGTAAATGTTTTGGAGGCAGACTCACTCCCAGGACTTTTACACTGGGTGCTATACAGCGCAACTGGCAGCCAAGCGGCTACAACACTGAGATTGATCACTGCCAGGGGGTTTATTACGTCCTAAGTGGTCCTTTAATGCCCTGAAACTGGGTCAGGAATAAGGTAATGAAGGTAAGATGGGACCTCAGTTCATGGTCTCATTCTAAAGACATGATACACAGTGGAACAATTAGCTTGACTCACAATATGAGCAAGGTTCTACCACCACCCAAAAGAATGAGAATTTCCTCTGCCCTGGCTTGGAGTGGATCCTGGATCACAATGACAAGGCCAGAAACGTCAACCATATTTCCCCTGCTCATCAACTTTTAATCATCAAAAAGCTAGAAATCTACTATTAAGCTACTTGGTAGCAATATCTCAAATTGTGGTATTTTGACAAAATTTCAAATTTTAGCATATTATCCTGACAGCAGCTTTGATCAAAGGGGTACAGAGCTACCTAATAACTTGAATATATGAAAAGTGATTACCATTTCTGTTCAACTTCCCACCCAATGATACATACCCTGAGATGGTTGAGGGAGTGGCAGAGTGATGGGTAGGGGTGTAATCTGCTGTGGTTCCCATGCCCCCGAAAACATAGCATGAAGATGATTTGAAATGTACCTGAGAAATACAATATGTGGACACTATAATGTCTTTACATGAAATCGGCTGTAAAAAGGAATTTTGATCAGTATTAAAAAATTAATGATCACTAACTAACAGAACCCAGGACACTCAACTGGGTTGAAACATCTCAACCTGTTCTGAATGGTTTCTGCAGATGTTAGAAGAGTGATTTTTTTACCTGAGCCATAATAATCCAAAAAACATTTGCAATGACTGTACTGAAATGTACATTGTATTCACATGTCTGCAGTGTACAAAGCTTATGTTAATTATAAACATGGTGATGCAACTGAGCTAGGCAAGCAACTTTATAGCCATAGCATGAATAGCTGAGTTAATAATTATAGCATGTTAACAATATTAATTATAATGGCAAACCAATGCTAATAGAGAACTAACCAATTAATAATCTTTTGAACCAGTCCCTTGGCATCTTCCTAGAAGAGAAAAATGCCAGAAACAAATATGTTTTACCAATAGCATTCATAGTAATTATGATCAGAAATGAATGAACAATCAAGTTACTGTTCAAATGTGAGAAGGCACAGCACATGGTACAGTCACAGCAGAGCATGGAACCTTCTCGTCATTCATCCCTGAAGCTTGACAATGTTTTCGTGTAGGTTTACATTTCAAATGTGCACGTTTTGTCGAGAAGTTGTCGCGTTTCTCGCTCGCTGATTGGCTGCTGTTTTGACCGTTATTTTTCAGCCAATCAGAGTGCGAGAAACGTGACTACTTTTCGACAAAACATGCACATTTGAAACATAAACCTACGTGAAACAATCGTCAAGCTTAAGGGTTGAACGCAAATGGTACAAAAATGTAGTATTCGGCCAATCACATTGTGCGCAATGACTGGTCAGACATGCTTAGACATAGCATGACAGAATATAATATTACTGCGTGTACATGACACATCTATGTGTCGTACCTTTTCACAGTCACCACAAAATCTGCTGTAAGAATATTATTTTATACACAGTACCTTAAGACCAGACTCTCTTTTTACAAGAGAATATGGATACAGTGTATCAATAGGGAATTCTATAAACACTGGACCTGGTGAAAATGTAAACAATCATGTAAGCAAACATTACTAGAATTATAGTACTTTTAACTTATTTAATTGAATGGGCATTGGCAAGGGAACTGTTGGTATGAAGTTATGACAACAAGAAATTCTACAAATTTATTGAGTCATTCCTATCAAATGAGTTTATATTATTTTTTTTACTGAGCAAAATGCCTGCACATATTGTTTTTTTGAGGGGGGGATGGTAAGGTGTGAAATGGGCAGGGACTAGTGAGTGGATGGGGTTTGTCAGTGGCTCTTGGGGTCTGTGTAGGGTGGGAAGGGAACTGTGAAAAAAGAAAAAAAATTGAAGTAAAGTTTGTTTATGTAGATTATGAAATCAAATATAATTATAGTAGATGTACCAGGAGTTCCAGACTGAGCTTGTCTTAGTGCTTCGCACAGGACTGGGACAATATCTGCAACTCTAAGGAAAAGAGGTTTTATGCATCATTAAGTCAAAATACTTACCCTGATTACAATACAGCCAATAACGTTTTTTTAACATTTTGCATGTGAATCTTGTAAAATTTTGAACAATATATTTTGAGTGTACACTTACATGGATGTAATACACTCAGCAAACTACATGCATATCTCTGACTCATCAGGGGCAGATTTAGGGGGGCCTTTCTCGGGAGATTTTCCCATACATTTACTGTATTTGCTGGAGGAAATTTGAAAATTTTCATCCCATGTTTTCACTATCCGGCCCCCCTTTCTGGATCCGCCCCTGCTCATTAACAGACTCATCAGTAGATGAAACAATGACCTTAGTGCACTCCTCAAAAGCAAAAAATCTTATTATGCAAGAACGTTTGATGCTTGCTGACAAAGTCAACAGCAAAGCTGAAAGGTTGCTTGTTTTTGAACTTATTGCATACTCAGATATGCCAACCTCTGACCTTCAAAATGCTTGAGATGTCGTGCTTTGGGCCAACAAAATGTCTTTGCGCTCTGCATACTGAATATTTACTCATGTGTTCCTTTTTTTCTAAGCTGTGAAATTGATATTAATTGTATTTGTACCTTGTGATTGTTGCACAATATTTACACAATGGTTTGAAAAGAGACATCTGGTCTATATCTTGTAGAGCTCCTCTACCCTGTTGTATGATAAAGTTAGCCTTAGTATTTATTCTGTTGATTTTAGATGAGTATCAAAAACTACATGTAAATGCAAAGTTAGTTATGGACTCAGCCAATATCAGTCTTGATGTGGCTACACATAGCTCTTAACTTGGTACCTTAAGAAGGGTGGCTGCTGCCCCACCCATTAGAAGCAGGGGGGACTCTGCCATTTGAGCATTCTTGACAGCTGTTACAGTATTTGTGAGTCCTGAAGTGAGAAAAGAGAATTTTGTCTGAGAAAATAGCAGATGTACCTCTCAGATGTTGACTTAACAAATACAGTATGAAAATGGTGATTAATGAAGCTACTTAAACACTGATTTAACAAAGAAACTCAGAGATGACTAAGGATTTAAATTTGTTATCATGATTGTGTAGCTCTAGTAATGACCCATACCCCTCCCCCCTCCCACCACCACCACATTGGAGGGAAATTCCCAAAGGACCTTTTGGAATTTCCAGTGAACAATACAGTCTGTGAATAGGAAAACAGAGAGTTATAATGGATGCCTGCCCCAACGTCACCCCATCCATCTGTGGTGGGGGTGTGGATCTTTTCTTGGAATACAGTCATTACTGTATAATGATATCATGTGGTAGGGGTATGGTAATATCATCATGCTTGTATTGTGGTACCTGGACCAGCAGTAACAGCTGCCACACCAACAACCCAGATAACCTGGCCACGGCATCTGCAGCAAACACAGCTGTCACCTGTGAAAATATAAAGAGGACAAAAGTGACCAACCATGTGAAGTGTGAATTTGCTGGGCCATAAAATAGTGAAAGTATAATTATGATTCTGTACCTCATGCCTGGTGTCCACTACCCTGATTCCCAGGTTTTGACAGGCAACAAGGATGGGTGAGATGTGACCGCCAACTAGAGTGAACAAGAACTTGACGCCATGTGCCTGAAACAAGAATAATCACATCATATATCAGGGTTCGAAATTAAGAAATCATTGTAAATTTACACCTTGTGCCAACATTTTAGGCATAATTCATAAAACATCTAGACTTAAATCAGTTAGGACATCACCACAAAGACTGTATCAGACGTAATTTCAAGCCATGTATATGTTCTGCTCTAAGGTAGCCTGAAGGAATACACAGCTGAAGGAATAAATACCTTCAGCACATCAGCAACCAGCTCACCCCCATGGTGTGTAGAATGCTCGTCAAGCTAAATAGGAACAATAAAATGGTGAGTTCTATCCTCTCATCAAACCAGTTGAGCATCATACTGCGCAAATGATTGTCAAAACTAAATGTCCCTAGATCCAGCAAGACATGCTTAAATTCTTGTAGTTTTGGAAACCAAAAACTAGATTTAGTCATTGCACAAGTCAAACACATTGAGACATTCATTGAGACAAAAGGCAAGATTTTCTGAAAAGAAGATTGCTCAATTGCAATATTTTTTTACAATCTGTTTGGAAGAATGCTTGGGGATGCAACAAAAATCGTTCTTATTGGCAAACTTTGAGCGCAAGAAATTAGCTGGTAAGCTTATTTATAGATTCAGCCTGAAAGCTGAATACCATAATATCCTTGACAAAGAATTCATAACAAAGATACATTACATACAATACGTTACAGAAAAATAAATAAGAAGCAACATAAATGTAAACCAATCTTAAAATAATTAATAAATTTTATTACTCTGTTGTTTCTTTCACTTCGAAGTATAATTTCCACATTCTCACGTGACCTTGCGAAATGTGCGGCAAATGCGCTACTACAAATCCGATTGTAAACAACAAAAGATTGAAGCTTTTCTTTGAGTAATTTTCACATCTAATCCACTTACCTTGTAAAGAAACTTGTAGTGGATTCTCAACTTATAACAGATGCAAACAAAGCCCACTAGAAGGGCAATAATTATTGCAAAAAGAGGTAAACAAAGCAGTTCGAACCCGGCAGCCGCCATTTCGAGGAGAAAGTCCAGCTGGGAGAGGAGGTCTGGGCATGAGTCTTTTCCGCTGACCAGGAATTTTTATTGAAGAATGTTTCGACCGGGGAGGGGTGGTGACAATTATAGGAAATAGCAGCAATGTTTGTAAGGACCAAATGATATTTTTATTTGGATCTTTCTACTTTCTCAACAACAAAATAATCCAAACAAGACACGCAACTCTAAAGCAGAGCTTCTTTCGACTTCTTTCCCCTTCCATACACTTCTTCCCTACCCCCCCCCCCAACGTCTCAGCGTTATCAAACCTAGTACTCAGTGCCACTCGTGTAATAAAATTCCAACATGGCGGACGGCAGAGCGGTTTGAGAGAAAGGGCTGAAATTTGTGGTTTTGAAGGGAAATGAAGGAAGAAATAAGCGAGAGTGATATCCGCGGTGCATTGATTCGTCAGTTGCATGAATCGGGTATGAAAATATTTCGATATATTCCCTAAAACATACTACTGCGGTTGTACCAAACAATAGTTTCTGTGTTGTGTTGTTTCTGTGTTATGCTGTTTGTTGCGTTCAAAAATAATGTAGGCTTCCTATCTGTAAGGATTATTAGAATTTTTTGACTGAGTGCTTATATATTTCTTGGGACCATCATATATTATATATTTATTTGTCCAGCCAAAAAAGAAAAGGTCAAAAGAAAAAGAAAAGTGTCAGAAATTAAGGTCAGTAAACTCATGGAATAATTTCTCACATGTTTTGTACAAGCAATAAGCTTACTTCGTTTTGTTTCCGTTTTAGTAGAAAACTTAGAAACCATTTAAATCAACGGAAGTAAGAAATCTTTGTCCAATTGATTTAGTGAGCTTTTTATCATGACACATGACACCCAATAATTCACAGGCTTAATCTAGCAGTCAACTTACTTACTAAAGTAGAGTGTAGGAACAAGGCTGTAGCAAGCCTCCAAAAACTGGGGGGGCACGACATAAAAAAAACTCACGGCAGTTTTTAAGGAAAGTTTCAACCCGAAAATTTAGAGCCCAGCATGTTAAATTACCGCATGTTTGGGAGACCTTTGATATGCAGGGTGCAAATCTTAAATCGCCAGGAGTGAAAAATCTTGAAACTCCCTGCAGAATTGGGAGAGTTAGCATCACTGAGGAACTGCTATGCTGCCGGTATGCCACTAGAAGTGCATACCCACAACAAGCATAGCTTAAAGTTGACCCATACACTAATGTTTAGGCTGGTGGCAGAGAGGATGCAAAGAAGGAAAAGAAACACAACAAAAGTCAAAAGCAAACTACTGAGGTTAGCAATTTTCTTGGCCATTTAAAATACACTTTATTTATTTACCCATGGTAAAAATATCAGTGCAGTATGGTTACATAAGATATTATAATAAATAATGAAACAGACACTGTTTTACATATTTGCAGACGTTTAGGATGGAAGACTGTTCAAGGAGTTTGTAACAGGTCATTCCATAATTTCACACTACTGCATGTAAATGATAAGCCAGTCATACCAAAACCACATACCAACTTTATGAAGCTTATGTCAGTTGAAAGATTTTATTTCAAACAAACAACAAACCATTCAAACTGTGGATTGTAAAAAGTGCATTTCAGTTCTTTATATGTTATGTAGCTGAGCAATATTCTCAGACTCTTACGGGTAGAACATCTTTATAGTACAGCATCTTATTTTGCAGGTCATACTCCAAACAAGTAGTGATTTACAAAAGGGAGCCCCTCAACAACAGAGTAAGTTTTTCAAAAACCCATAATTAATTTGTAAAATCTACCACATATAAGAACCCAGAATTTTAGTCTAAAACAGGTTCTTATTTGATTTTAAAATACAAGGAAACATGAGCAGGGCCCGTGGTTTGATGCGGGTTTTTTTCTGAAATTATGCGCGATTTTTTCTGAAATTATGCGCTAAAAAATCGAAATTATGCGCTAAAATACGAAATTATGCGGGATTGCGCAATATTTTTTTACTACAAGTGCCGTAACATATTTTGCTCTTTTCGCCTGTTTTGTTACATGGATCACAAGGAATTCAAGCCGTACATCTCTTCGCAAACAAATCTTGAGCTGAGCCCTCAGTGAAGCTGCTGACCTGCTGTTATTTCGCATGCGCAGTAAGACAAAATAACCCCCCTCCCCACAGTCAAACTCTGAAATTGAGATTCTGTTGGAAATGTGCCGAGGCAGACAACGGAGTTTTATAATTATATTTTAGCTGATCGGAGACACGAGGAAAGCTGAAAACTTCAACTAATCTTGATCAGCAACTGACCTTTGCATCTAGCACAATTATGACGCTTTGTATTCTCCCGGGGTCGCGTTTTAACTCACTGAATATTCCTGAGATGTTTTCGCAAGATGACGCCATGGGATTCGAGAGAGGAAATTTTGACGTCTCATTCCTCGAAAACTGAACCTAGTACCACGCTCGAACTTTCGTGTACCTTCAATTACCCTAAGGGGATTCAAGAAAAAGTGGAAAGTCTTTTGGAATTTGTGTCAAAGTTCTTTAACTTATTTATTTTCTTCGAGCGGTCGTTTCTGAAGAAATTCCTGTGTGAAATCATTCATTCGGTGTTCTTCGCTGATCGGAGGCCCGTCGAAAGCAGTAGAAAGTCGCATGGAATGCTGCGAGGTGTGGAAGATAGGAATTAGCCAAGAAAAAGCACCACGGAAGTGTATTCTGCAGAAATTCTTGTTTAGTGCTTGCCATCTTGAAATTGACAATGTTGTAGCAATAATTATTCAGGTCAAAATTAAATACTTTTTTGTGGAAAAACTGAACCTAGTACCATGACGAGAGTCGGCACAGACATTCTACCAGTTACACTCGTTCGTATTGCCGTGGAGTTGTTCTTGGAATTTGTGTCCAACATACTGAAAATAATTATTTCATTGATACGAGTATTCTTCCTTCGGTGTTGCAATGTCATTTGCAAGAACACTCGAAAACAAGTAATTCAGAGATCTTCGCGGATCCGAGGCTCGATTGAAAGCAGTTGGAAGTCACATGGAATGCCTTGGAGCATTGGAGATGTGAAAGATTTGAATTATTATAAAATAAGAATATCGAGATTTCAAGTGTATTCTTCCCTTGCCATCCTGAAATTGACAATGTTGTAGCAATATTTATTCAGGTCAAAATTAAATACTTTTTTGTGGAAAACTGAACCTAGTACCAAGACGAGAGTCGGCACATACATTCTACCGTCTACATTGATTCGTATCGACGTGGAGTGGTTCTTGGAATTTGTGTCCAACATACTGAAAAAAATTCATTCAAATAAGTATTCTTCCTACTACAGTGCAGCAATGTCATTTGCAATTACACTCCAAAAAAATCATTCAGAGATCTTCGCTGATCCGTGACTCGATTTAACAGATTTAAAGCAGTGGAAACTGAAAGTCTTCTTGAATAGAATGCTACGAGGACTGTGGTGCATTGGAGATATGAAACATTTGAATTTTTCAAGGAAAAGCATATCGAGATTTCAAGTATTCTTCGCTTGCCAACTTGAAATTAACAATGCATTGCAAGTAATTATTCAGGTGAAAGTTAAATATTTTGTTGTGGAAAAACTGCACGAAGTACCATGACGAGAGTCAGCACAGATATCCTGCTATCCACATTCGTTCGTATCGTCGTAGAGTTGTTCTTGGAATTTATGTCCAACATACTGAATATGAACGAGAAACATCAATAGAAGTATATGACCGGAAATGGCTAGAGTCTAATTAGTAGCAATTGCTTTTCGAGTTAGGTTCCTAGTATAGCCAGCGCCATAGGGAAGCAGATTTAGGGAAGATTATAACATAAAAACATAGCACTATAAAAACATAGCACTGATGTAAACGGATTGATTTGCAATAAAAAAGTTTCATAGCTGGATGGCTTGCGAAGTTATTGTCACCAGCGGTGATGAAGTCATTGCCTGGAGTGCTGGCACTTGAAAGGTTCAAAGTATTCTCAACTCCCTTTGTGTGTTTCCTGACATTACGTAAGCCGCATTTTCAGTTGATTAGCTTAGAAAAATCCAAGAAATCGTCTTTAGTCTTGGCCGCAATAAATTTGTACAAGCGCAGTTTGCACCAAGCGTAATTATAACCATATTATCCGCTCTATCACAAAAACATTCAGAAACTTCTAGCTATAAAGAGTGCGCACATCAGAAAATCGCGGACTTTCTGAAAACATACACAATATTTTCTTTTATATTAATACAAATCAAGAGAAAATAAATCATTTTCTCTTGTTCAAATATGCTATTATCGCTTCGGAATCATTCACTCGATGTGTTATCTGAATCGTAAACACTATTCGAATTCTCGCTTCGCATCGAAAAGATCACGCAATTTGGAATTTGACTGCAGCTTTTACACAAGTCAGCTGTACATATTGATTTTACAATGTGGGCTCATGAATAAATTCCAGCGCGCGCATATATTTAGGCAGGATACGAGTCCGCACAAGTTTTGCTCGTTTCGATTAGATTTCCGCTCGAATTCCTTGTGGGATATAGCTGCTATTTAACTTTAACAACTTTTGTTTGTCTATAAAATGCTCTGTGATGAGTTCCAATCGCTTTGCTTTACTAACGTTATGACGCTACGTTTTTCTTCCAGGGAGACGAGTGTTTTCGCTTTTAATAAAGCTTATTACTTTCTTACAAAAAAGCGTTACCAACTACCGGTTACTTCCATTACACGGTAGTAAAGATTAGTAAGTTTGGTCTTCTTTCGTTTACTTGTCTCAGACCAAGGCACACTTTTTTCACACCGCAAGGATCGTAGCAACGCACTCCTATCCAACCATGAATTAAACGGTCACAAGAGCTATACGCAGACTAACAGAGCTATCGTTACGATCTCTCATTATCACAAAAACAGTGTTGCGCTTGTTTGCCGTCGTTCTGCACGTCATTATCAAAATTAATCCTGATCGCTAGAGCGGTCGGCACTATCGTCGGAGGTAGTGTAAGAAGAGCTTTTATAAAACCGGAAACGTGCCACGTTATTCTGTCAGTGATTTTTTTTTTTTTTAGGGGGGGGGGGGGGGGTTATCAATGGAGCTTCGTGTGCCTGTTATTTTTCGCGTTGTTGTTTGTGAAATGAAATTGTTGTCTGTAGCAATAACAAAGATCGATGAAAAAGCGTAATGTCATGTGATCAATGTGAACTGCATAAAGCCGACCGTTTTTATCGCGGTTAGCGTTCTGTTCCGCCTTGATTTTACTTTCTAAAATATCCAAAGCGCAAACGTGTTTGAATATATATATATTTCTCAGCTGGAAATATTAGTTAGTTGGCCAATTAGGCACGTTTTATTGCTTTTCGATATAAGTTCCCAGCGCTATTAGCATAGAACGCCTTGTTATTCTTGTTGCTTCTATCTTGTTACTTCTATCGAGTTGTTTTGACGTTGGACAGACGATTTCAGAAGAAATGAATCACTTTTGTGAGAAAAAATAGGAAAGTAATGATGCCTTTTTGATGTTTTTCACAAAATTTTGGGAATTATGCGCGATTATGCGGGATTTGACGGATTATGCGCATTATGCGGAGAAAGCCAAATTATGCGTTTCCGCACCAGCGCATCAAACCATGGGCCCTGCATGGGGTTCACATGGATAATTCTAGCCTAACAGGTTCTTAAAATCTAAGTTCTTATATGCAGATTTTTTACTGTCAGTAATGCTGTTGCCAGCTTATTTTTGAGAAGGGCATTTTTTTAAACAAACAGAAAAACAATACAGATTGGAAAGTTGAGTTAGCTACTTGGGACAGTACCTGGATCATCTGTATTGATCATTTATTGTTCTTTGTTGTAGAGCAAAATGTCAATAGGCCCTTTAGACCTCCACCCAAAGTAATTGTTTTCAATGAACCTGGGAAAACAGATGGAAAGAAAACTCAGCATGACAGGTTTTCAAAGAAGCAGAAGTCAAATGATGAAGCATCTAGTGAGGATGATGACGATGAGTTTATTTCTCTAGCAAAGGAAGTACAAGATTTTGGTAAGAGACTTTTTAAGCTGATTTTTATAGCTACTGAAGAGGGATAGTCGAGTTGAGCTTTCTTTACATTTTCTTTCTACTTTAGGGATGACTGGATTTAGTAAAAAGAAAGGAGGAAATTTGAGCAAGAGAAAGCACAGTCTCTAGGAGCTAAGGTAGGGCAATAAATATTGTTATTATTATAACCCTGATTCTCTAGATATATGTTATATTATTGCGTTCATTTTATTTTAATTTATTTTTACATTTTGAAAACTGTTAATTGCATTACCCATGATTTTGTTGTTGTTTACTCAAGGCACCCAAAGGTATGAAGATGCCCTACAAAATCCTGTTGTCTGTAAATAAAGTTAAAAAGCAAAGGGAGAAGAAAAAGGAGGCTCTTGTGAGTAACAATTATAACAGTAGTACAGAGCATGCCATGCTATATCATTCTCATCTATCACAGCTCCCCATACCAGCTTCTCACCTCACAGGGGAGATATTGGTAACAACTGACGAGCTGGGAAGTTCTTGTTACAAGAATGATGCTACACAAAGCTGCAAATTACTGCCGGTCATTGGACATTGTCCGATCAAATTTTTCAGATACCATATGTCCAGCCAATTTTCCAGCAGATACAACCATAATAATAAAGTTCAATCAGACTGGTTCAATCAAATAAGAAAATTATTTCCAGGTCTGCTAAATAATAGAAGTCTAGTTGGAAAAGAGAAAATCTAGTCATATGGCTTAGCTTATTATTTAATGTGAGTATATACAATGTTCTTCCAGGAACGTGCCATGGGAATGTCTGTAAAAAAGAAATCAGGAAAAAGGAGGAGGATAAACCTGTCAAGTGAGTAGCTATTTTTTTTTTTTTCTTGCTGTGATATTTAGTTGTAGTTCTCCTTTTGCAGCCATAGAGGTCTCTGTCATGCAAGGGCTTTGAGTGCTTTAGATGCTGACTGGGGCTTCTTTTAAAATGTATTGCAGGGGTAGTGGATGGTGGGCAGACAACTCAAGCAAAGGATTTGACATGGCCTTAGGGAAATACAAAAAAGGTGTACAACGAATCAGCAAGGATGACATCAAAAGAGTACGAGGTGCCAGAAGATGACACTGACTGAAATAGCACACTGTAAATAACATTTTCTTTAAAGAACACTGACTATTTAACAAACAGATCTTGTTTTGCGTGCGTGTGTACTGTAATAGATACACAGATGACGTCACAGAATGTCATGAACAAAAAAGTAGACAACGAGACACAGTTGAGTTGCGTGACTGTTGTTCATGACATTCTGTGACGTCTTCTGTGTATCTATTACAGTACATATGCACAAAAAACGAGATCTATTTGTTTTATACAACAACAAAAGTGATTTTTCTAAGATAAATGAGCTCAAACAGTGTGTGCATTTCAAACTCGGTCTTGCTTGCATGCGCGCACTATGACGTCAATTGTGCGTGTGTACTCTAATAACACACGGCCTGTCAGCCAATTAGAGCGCAAAAAATGAAATCCAGTTTCACACTCTACACATCCGTATTAGTAAAACTGCAAAGTTTTGAAAGAATTACTTGAAAATTGGCTGAAATATGAATTTTCAAAACTTCGTATTCTGGCTTACTTTTTACAAGGAAATGTATGGGCGAATATGCCAAGATGAGGCTGGACAGACATCGATGCCCGATATATTTTCCCATACATTTCTTGTAAAAAAATAAGCCAGAATACAAAATTTTGAAAATTCATATCTCAGTCAGTATTCAAGCAATCTTCACCGCACTTTGCAATTTTACTAATACGGATGTGTAGAATTGAATGCTGGATTTCATTTTCTGATAACTATTATATATCATTAATCAATATTGCGCGATAAGGCCTATTGTTTGCTCACACACACACAAAAAAAACACAAGAAAAGAAATGGAACAGTTGCAGTGGACTCTGTTTCAATGAACCTCTTTTGGCCTGAACAATAGTTTAGTAGTCTCCCTCTACTTACTATTTGGTGCTTGTGGGATCACACATAAAATTCACCCAAGTGTGCTATACCTTAGGGGTGATTTTCGAGTCTGCTATCCTCGCATTTGTGGTGGTCTGGAAACAGAACACTATAACTTTTCACTAATGTCAGATAGCAAGCTTTACTTGATACTTCCTGTCTAGTAAGATAACATTGAAGACTGAAAAGTCATTTGCTTGCTTGCTTTATTTTAGGGTTAAATTTTCCTTGGACCACGCCTAGTTTGCTTTCTCTTAGAGTTAGATTATTTTGGCAACCGCACCCATTTTGCTACCCCTTAGGGTTAACATTAAATTTCTGACAACTGGTATTATTTATGAGTATCCCCACTTTCTCTCTCATTTAAACCCACTCTAAACTCACTCTCTCTAATAAGAGTATTTAGATTTCCTTTCAACTTGTTACTTCCTTTGAATATCAACTTACAGTACAATGTTTTATCTATTAATACCGCCTACTCTCTGTATTAACCATGGTCCAGCATGGTGAAATTGCTCACAATGTCAATCGTTCAAGCTCTACTCCTGAGGGCTGTATCTAATGAACACGTGGAGCTGTAACATTACGACCGTTACTATGACAACGATCTGGACTAGCCCAAGTGCAACAGAGAAGAGCACAATTGACTTGGCTATGCTCGCGGAGATGTGAGCTTCTTTGCGCTCGCCCCTTTTCAACGCTTGGCGACTCTGGCAAAAAAAGGGAAATAAACGTTTAGACGTAGCATCAAATACTCAATCGGAAAAAAGGAGGACTCGGGCTTTCTGTGGAATTAAAACACGGCCACAGGAAGCCCAATCAGACACAAACTCAAAAGCTCAGAGAGGCCTGTGGGGGGAGGTTAGGATGTGCGGGACAGCAATCACAAGGATTGTGCGAGAGATAGGTGATGTGATAATATGGGAAAGATTGAAGGCCTCGTGAGTCGTGTGGCGTGCGTTTTCAGTACTCGCAAATGGTTCAGAAACCCTGTGGACAACCGTTAAGGTTAAAAAGTAGATTTTGCGGAAGAGCGTATTTCTACTAGTTTTTTTTTTTATAAATAAAATGAATGATTGTTTTATTCTGTCTAAAAAGCACCGACACACAAGGTATAAGTATATGAAGGCTTTTTTTATGATTTATTTCAATATTAACAAATTTTACAATTTCTGATTTGCAAACTAAACTAGGATACAAATTTCCCGGTCTAGTCAATCGATGCCGATTTACCAATCGATAAATCGTTACCAATCGTTATTGCCTGATTGATTTTTATCGATTGGTTTTAAAAATCGTTAAAAATCGATCGCACTTTAAGAAAAGTTATCGATTTTTATCGATTTATTACGATAACATACAGTGGAACCCGATTTTACGATATGCCTCGGGGGCAGGAAAACTGTATCCGTGCCTTCAGCACCATTCATCGTGCCTTCAGTGGACTGATTTCTCGTCACAGTTGGGACTGCTAGCAGGAGAGTGCCAATACGAAAGTCTTCTACAGCAGTGTAATAAAGCGGATTGTAAATAAGTTGCAGTTATTGTGAATTACCTTTAATGATAGTTGTGTGGATGAATACAAAAGGTTGGCACGCTCAACTACGTTGATTTTGAACACTGTGCGACTGTCATTTGATCAGCCAGTATCTTATCCTCACTGCATACCTATTACCCCGTCACGGGAATTAAGTTATGGGAGGTGATCGCGACTGCCGGGTAATAGGCATGCGGTGAGCATGCGAGGCGTGGTGTCGACCACCACCAGGGGAGGTGGGTGGGTGAACTTCACGGCTTTGCTGACTCCCCGGCGGCAGCTTCTTGCGAACCGAACTCAGGGAAATGGGTGACTGATTGTGAAACCACGCTGCCAAACATGTTGCCTACAACGCGCAGACTCCCAAGACTCCATATTTGGGTTGTTGTTCAAATTCTTTCGTGGCGTGGCAATAATGTATGCAGTGAGAATAGTATCTTATCCTCACTGCATACCTATTACCCCGTCACGGGAATTAAGTTATGGGAGGTGATCGCTCCTGCCGCGTAACACGTCATTTGCTATGTTTGCAAGCTTAAGCCCTATTGTCCGCACTACGGGTGCGCGTGAACCAAATAAAGAGCACATCTCTCCCATCACTCAGAATTCCTAATCTTTAAGAGTTGGTTAAACTTTATAAACTTTTACTGTTCACTTTTGTGTTAATCTCTGAGATGCGAACTGCAACGCGTGCAGTTTAAATACAGCTTTGGTTGTCATATAATACACGTGTGGATTTCCTAATTGTCGGGATCATAGAGCAGCTCGACTATTCTCCAGGGATCGCTAGCTTACGAATAGGCATATAATATACGTTGCCGCTTCCGCGCGTACATGATTGAAGGACACTCTCATGAGGGGGAGGTATAAACAACTGGCCCACACGTCGGTCTGTATAGAGCGAGACCGGCACTCCCATGATCGAACCGCATTAGACACAGCCAACCCGAGCTTATAGAAAGGTACATGAGAGGGAGGTAGAAACAACTGGTCCACATGTCGGTCTATATAGAGCGAGACCGGCACTCCCATGATCGAACCGCATTAGACACAGCCAACCCGAGCTGATAGAAAGGCACATGTGAGGAATACGAAATACATGCCTTTGTATTAGAGCCCGAAAAAGGTGTAAGACGAGGGGTCTGAACATGACTGGGGAATACATAACGCGGGAGATTACCGACATGGTCTCACTTGAATTGGAGATCTTGAATCCAAAGGTCCATATTCCGCTCGTCATGGCACAGCCTAGTCTTGGGCGGTTCGACTGTGAGGGGTACTACCAAGTGTGGAGGGTCGACTTTGCCCACTTCTCCACATATCAACAAAATTCCCGATGAGACCCGGGAGTTCTTGTGGCTGGGTAAGCACTACGGGTGGAGGGGAACTGAAATCAGGGTTTATGCTCGTAAACTGACCTTTAAAAGGTTGGAAGAAATGCCCGCGACTTAAACCATCACGCCGAGAAAGTACCCTCACCGCAGTGATAACTGGAAAACAACCTCTCCCAAACACGAAAGTAACGATAGATATTTCCCGCTCTGAAGTGATCGGGGTCGAAAACTATAACCTCTCAAGGCTTGACTACCATTTCTGGAGAAAGGACCAACGAAGGGTTAGGCTCCTTGTGAGATGCCCCGAAGAAAAACGACAACGGCCTTAACGTTGGTTTAGCCAGGTGAACTCTTGTTGCGAATGAGGGGCAATTTGCATAGAAATGAACGAAAAGGCCAAGGTGACGAACAAGGAGACAAGACGAAAACACAAGGAACCCAACCCTTCGGTGATCCGGATTTGGACTATGTCCATGTGGACGCTATTAAGGCCCCCCCGATCACCGAAGGGATAAAGGGTGGAGAATAGATGCCTAAGAATATACTAACCAAACAATTATGCTGTATAAAAGGTGGTCTAAGTACGAGCGCAAACTTCGTAAATGCAAAGAACCTTTAATTATAATTCATTCAGACTGGTTGTACATCCCAGCTCATTGCTTAGTTTATATCTTTATTATCTATTATTTTTATTATCCAGGGTACAGTTCAGATAAGGAAAGTTAGTACTGAGCTCCATTCCACAGTCCTCGGCCCGAATTCCTTCCCCTTTGCTGGGTTCGGAGAGGGCAACTTCTAGTATAATGACCCCACTTGTAACAATTATAACATTGCACGTATTGGTACGGGGCTGAGCTGTTCCTCCTGAGGGTACGCCCCAACAGCGGCTGAGGCTTGGTCCCTCCCTTCAAAATCGAGACAGCTTCTTTGGCCATTTTGGCGCGGATGGGGTCACCAAGAAGGCCGACCAATAACCGCTGGAGCTGAGCATCCTCGATAGACGAGAGCCTAGCAGTGACTTCATCGAGGGCGGCTGAATACTTCTCCGCTTTCTCATGGGCCTGGGAACGTGATGTCCTCACAAGAGCCTGCAAGAGTTCGATAACCTCTAGCCGGTCGAACATTGTGATATGCCTGTTAAGGTAAAGCCTCAAGGAAGCTAATGCGACAGTGCAGCTCTCAGATGCCCTCTCTTATTCCATGGCTTTTACCCTGTCTTCTAATACTTTGACTCGGTCTGGCTACAAGAGGGTGAAAAGGGGAAGAAAAAAGAAATTACTATGGTGCTATTAGCAGACACTACGACATGCTTACATTGTTATCTGTTACGCCTGCTATATAGGCACCCACAACTATATCTATATTGCGCACCCAACCAACCATTGCAGTTACTACTCTTATTCCTCGTGTCTGCAATTACGAATATTATCACCTCCCGTAGCGAGTATCGCTGACATCTTACTGTCACGAAGATACCCTAATAGCTACCACTGCGTACAACGATCCCCCTTCTAGCTAATACTGCGCACACTAATGTTCCTATTAGCTACTACTGTGCACACTATTACCCCTTGTAGTTATTAATGCCCACAGTATTACACTATGCAGCCACAACTGCGCATACTATTACCCCATGCAGCTACTACTGCGCACACGATTACCCTTTGCAGCTACTACTGAGCGCGCATACCATTACCCCTGCAGCTACTACTGCGCACACTTTTACGCCTGCAGCTACTACCGCGCACACTATTACACTGGCAGCTACTACTGCGCACATTATTAGCCCTGCAGCTACTACTGCGCACACTATTATCCCATGCAGCTATGCTGCGCACACTATTACCCCGTGCAGCTACTACTGCGCACACTATTACCCCATGCAGCTACTACCGCGGATACTATTACCCCATGCAGCTACTACTGCGCACACTATTACCCTTGCAGCTACTACTGTCACACTATTACCCCTTGCAACTACTACTGCGCACACTATTACCGTTGCAGCTACTATTGCGTACACTATTACCCCATGCAGCTACTACTGCGCACACTATTACCCTTACAGCTACTACTGCGCACACTATTACCCCTTGCAACTACTACTGCGCACACTATTACCCTTGCAGCTACTACTGCGCACACTATAACTCTTGCAGTTACCACTGCGCGTACTATTGTCCATGCAGCTACTGCTGCGCACACTATTACCACTTGCAGCTACCACTGCGCACACTATTACCCCGTGCAGCTACTATTGTACACACAATTATCCCATGCAGCTACAACTTCGCACACTATTACCCCATGCAGCTACTACTGCACACACTTTTACCCTTGCAGCTACTACTGCGCACTATTGCCCCTTGTAGTTACTATTGCGCACACTATTACCCTTGCAGCTACTACTGTGCATACTATTACCCCATGCAGCTACTACTGCGCACACTATTACCCCATGCAGCTACTACTGCGCACACTATTACCCCATGCAGCTACTACTGCGCACACTATTACCCCATGCAGCTACTACTGCACACACTATTACCGTTGCAGCTACTACTGCGCACACTATTGCCCCTTGTAGTTACTATTGCGCACACTATTACCCTTGCAACTACTACTGCGCACACTATTGCCCCTTGTAGTTACTATTGCGCACACTATTACCCTTGCAACTACTGTGCATACTATGACCCCATGCAGCTACTACTGCGCACACTATTACCCCATGCAGCTACTACTGCACACACTATTACCCTTGTAGCTACTACTGCGCACACTTTTACCCTTGCAGCTACTACTGCACACACTATTACCCTTGTAGCTACTACCGCGCACACTATTACACTGGCAGCTACTACTGCGCACATTATTATCCCATGCAGCTACGCTGCGCACACTATTACACTGGCAGCTACTACTGCGCACACTATTATCCCATGCAGCTACGCTGCGCACACTATTACCCCGTGCAGCTACTACTGCGCACACTATTACCCCATGCGGCTACTACTGCGCATACTATTACCCCATGCAGCTACTACTGCGCACACTATTACCCTTGCAGCTACTACTGCGCACACTATTACCCCTTGCAACTACTACTGCGCACACTATTACCCTTGCAGCTACTATTGCGCACACTATTACCCCATGCAGCTACTACTGCGCACACTATTACCCCATACAGCTACTATTGTACACACAATTATCCCATGCAGCTACAACTTCGCACACTATTACCCCATGCAGCTACTACTGCACACACTTTTACCCTTGCAGCTACTACTGCGCACTATTGCCCCTTGTAGTTACTATTGCGTACACTATTACCGTTGCAGCTACTACTGTGCATACTATTACCCCATGCAGCTACTACTGCGCACACTATTACCCCATGCAGCTACTACTGCGCACACTATTACCCCATGCAGCTACTACTGCGCACACTATTGCCCTTGCAGCTACTACTGCGCACACTATTACCCTTGCAGCTACTACTGCGTACACTATTACCCCATGCAGCTACTACTGCGCACTATTACCCTTGCAGCTACTACTGCGCACACTATTACCCCATGCAGCTACTACTGCGCACACTATTACCCTTGCAGCTACTACTGCGCACACTATTACCCGTGCAGCTACTACTGTGCACACTATAACCCCTTGCAACTACTACTGCGCACACTATTGCCCTTGCAGCTACTACTGCGCACACTATTGCCCTTGCAGCTATTACTGCGCACACTATTACCCTTGCAGCTACTACTGCGCACACTATTACCCCATGCAGCTACTACTGCGCACACTATTACCCCGCGCAGCTACTTTTGCGCACACAATTATCCCATGCAGCTACTATTGCGCACACAATTATCCCATGCAGCTACCACTGCACACATACCCCTAGTAGTTACTACCGTGCACACAAATTATCTAGCCGCAATTCTGTATCCGAGCCCGGCTCCCGTAATGAGAGAAAACATAAGGACCAAAAGTTTACGAGTAGATGAAGAGGAAATACGAAATTAGAATTGCGAGTACACCCAAAACACAAGACATAAAAGCAGGCAGAACTCCCTTGGGTACTGTAGTAAGAAAGCAAACGAATGCCGTAGTGTAAATGGATAGCGAATGTAAACATGTTACGAAAAAGCAAACCAACCAGAGAGTTAAACAAATCAACCGAAGTTGCAAATTCGGACTAAAAATAGTTACCGGAGATGAGCGAACAGGTGTAAACGTAAGCTACACAAACCAGTCCCCGGACGAACGTGTAAAGGCGGACGTAAAGGCAATACTGAATACAGGGACGGACGAGAGCCGGGACAGAATGTGCGACGATAAATAAATACCATAAAGGCATTCAAGAATAAAGCTCTACCTGTTCGGCTTCATTCGGAGCTGAAGCAGCGACTGCTGCGGGAACCGGGTTTGCCGGTACGTCCAAAACTGGCGCTGGGGCAACGACTGCCGGAGGGTTTGGAACTGCCACAGGAGCCGGAACAACGGCAGGGAGAGCGCCAGGAGGAAGAGGAGATCTCTAGCGGCCATTTATTACAAGTACAGTACGCTTGAGGTGCTGGTGGTGGTCGACGAGGAATTGTGAACTTCACGGCTTGCGAAGGACTCCCCGGCGGCAGCTTCTTGCGAACCGAACTCAGGGAAATGGGTGACTGATTGTGAAACCACGCTGCCAAACATGTTGCCTACAACGCGCAGACTCCCAAGACTCCATATTTGGGTTGTTGTTCAATTCTTTCGTGGCGTGGCAATAATGTATGCAGTGAGAATAGTTACATAATTTTCCAATGTTTTATCAGTTATGGTTTGTTATGTTATCAATAATGTTTAGGACCTGCTTATTACAGTTATTATTATCATGTAGTTCCATGGCATACAATATATTTCATATTCTTTTGAAGTCATAATAAAATTGTGATCTCAACGTTATAGTCCTGCTTTCGTTTCAATGCGCAATCTCTGTTAACTCTTCAAGAGTGAGAAGAATGTTCTCTCTTCTGCCTTTTACTCTTCCCAATTGATTAGATAACGTTTATCTTAGTTTCCTTTAGAAATCGATAAATCCGGAAAAATCGATATTAACGATTTCCGCACACTTATTTTGGCTACCGATTTTTAACGATTTCACGAAACAATCGATAATAATCGGTGATTTTTATCGGTATCGATTTTCAACGATTGACTAGACCGGGAAATTTCACTAAAACGTTACTAACAAGGTTAAGTGCAAAAAAGGTTCTACACACTTCCCTGGTTCTTTCGGTGTCGATAGATTTTTCTTCTGACTTTTGTCTAAAAATAAAATATTTTCCTAGTAAGGCTAAAAGTGCAAGGCGCGGTGGCTTTTTTCTGTTTGGCGCCCGAGAACCATTTCTAAAGGTCATTCAGCACATGGAAGAAAATACGTGAGTGCATCACCGTAGTGTTTCACAAAACTGTGTACCGCGAGTCGCTGCTCTCTGTGTTTTTGCTTCCGGATTCATTGAGCTTTTGGACAAAGCCGCCATTTTTGTTGACATCAAAAATGCGCCGATGAAGCAGTGCATTTTGGAAAGGGCAAAATGGATCTCCTTAATTAATACCTGCAATACCTCAATAGATTTCCAGAGGGCAACCATCCCGGTAGGCCAAAAACAAAAAATGGTAACGAGGATCGATGGGATTAGCAGGTCCGCTGGTTTGTTCTCTGCTGCAAATACAGTGAAGCGACGGGCATCACTTTCTCGCGCATGCGATCTCGTCTTTGTCTCAGTTTCTTGCCCCGCTGTACTTGGCCCTGCTTGGTCAGTGGGCTCAGGATCAATGCCGACCACACAGCTAGGTTCGGGTCCAGTAGCTGGTTCCTGCAGAAAGACTTTGTTAGTACAGCAGAATGGTTTGACTATGTATGGCTTTATCATAGCTCAGTTGGTAGAACGCCACGCCAAGTGTATCGTGGAGGTCATATGGGTTCGATTCCCGTTGGAAGCCTCAAATCCTCAAATTCCTTTTTCAGGTATATAGTATCCGTGTCAGCCAGGAGTCAAGGAAAGTATCTGTTACGAAGCTAGTTTTAGGATTTTCATTGTAGACTCAAAACAAGAACATTTTAGAGTTAGTTGTGTAGCTCGCAAATGAGAACGTTGAACCTCGATCCAGGGCCAAGACCCCACAAACAGTTTATAGCGCTTGTATAGATATCCGCTGTAAAAGGCGTAGCCCAAAGACATTACCCACGATGAGAATTTAACAACACTCATAGTATTTAGAGTTTGCAAAAATAATTTGTTGTAAGAAAATAATTGCCTCGTGCAACATGGCCTTTATAACCGATGAAGATCCCGATACGCATGCTACCTCCCGACTCTTTACTCATCATTTCCTGAGAATGATTAATGTTCTCAATTGACAGGGGCGTAGCCAGGGGGGGGGGGGCTTTCTCGGGAGATTTTCCCATACATTTACTGTATTTGTTGGAGTAAATTTGAACATTTTCGTCCCATGTTTTCACTATCCCCCCCCCTCCCCCTTCAGAAATTCCTGGCTACGCCGCTGATTGCATTTGGTAAATCAACGCGTATAGTTTAGGAGACGACGCATATTAGATAAGTGTAAAACGGCTAATTCTCTACCTGGTTTACTTTCCGTGTGAAAGACTTTTCAGCATGTCGCGCGTTTGATGAAGGCGGAAACCCAAAGTTATAATTGACGGAGCGCGCGCACAATCAGTGTTGGTAAGTCATGGCAACTTTTATTGTGTCATCTCAGCTTCGCACGTGCACAGGCAGTCCAGAGTGGTTGTAAATAACCAAAGTTTCTTAGGCCTAGTACATACGCCGCTCTTATCATGAGCCGATCCTAATGCAAAATCTCAATAAAACAATATTTTTTGTCCATCTCTCGTCTGCCTGTAGCCTAAACGATTCTAAATCAAACCAGGAATGTAGAATCGATTTTAACAACGCGAGTTTCGAGTATTTCATGGTAACAATTTGGTACGGCTCATGATAAGAGCGGCGTATGTACTAGGCCTTACACTTTCCTGTTATTTCTTTGTATTCTATTTTATTGTTATTATTCCGAAGGCTTAGCAAACTTTCCGCCGTGCTTTTTTTTTTTTTTTTTTTGGGGGGGGGGGGGGGGGGTCCTCGCCGCTTTCTTCTGGGATTTATTTTCCCTAAAATGTACGCGAAAATCGCGGAGAATGCTTGCTATGCAGTCTAAAAACAGAGAAAAACAATAACTTCTTATGAGCTTTTTGTTTGAGCATCTATGGCGAGAACTGAATTAAGCAGCTGGGAGTTTTGACCTCTACACACCCCTCTGTAAGGGACGGACCATTATTTTTCTAAAGGGGGGGGGGTTCGGAAAATTTGGAAATAAATTGTTTGCAGAGCCAAAATCACTGAATTAAGTTGTTTGCAATCGTAACAAACAGAAATAAATTGTTTGTATAGAGGTGTTCAACTGTGACATCTCCGGCCATCTTGGGACACTAAATTTCAAAATTTCTCCATTTTCGTGAACTGAAAGGCCCCCCCCCCCTCCCCCCCAATCCCCCCCCCCCCCCCCTCCCCCAAAGTCGGAAACTTCATTTTCTCAAAAAACAAGGAAACACTGACTGGAGATAGTCAATACCTACATTTCACAATTCCTCATTTCAGATCACGTTGCATTCATTTGAATAATATTTCTTTGTTTGGGTTGCTTCCTTATTCATATATCCCTCGGTGCGTAGCAAAAAATCAAAGAAGGGTAGTCATGGGGGAATGCCACGCACGTGAACTGAAATGGGAAAAAACTACGCCCAAGCCGAGGAGGTCTATTAATGAGTAGTTTCGTCATCATGACCAAGAACCATGAACATGAGCAAGTAGGCCTCGCGCCCATGCTGCCGGCGCAAATTGAATTTTGGGCTGGCGATATTTATAATCTTAAAACAGTCTCGATTCAAGCAAGCAATTTTATGATTGCTTTGTGCCTGATACTTGCAGGCTTTCTAAATAAACGTTTTTGAAGTTGCGTTTCAATAAAGTTAAAAAGTATTGAATTTATTTATCTAAAAAAAAAAAATTGATTGCCAGAAAGACCGCTACCCTAAAAAAATTGTTTGCAGCTACATCCTCTTAAAAATAAACATATGTTGTTTGCAAGGAAATTTTATTTTTTTTTCGACCCCCCCCCCCCCCCCCCCCCCCCCCCCCCTCCAGAAAATAATGGTCCGTCCCTAACAGACCCACCGAACGACCCAGCATTTTTTAATTTGACCCGGCGATTGTTTCCTAACCCAGTTCGAATTTGGGTACCCAGCGTGTTTGAGTCCATGCTTCCATTATATGAAAATAAGGTATGTTTGGAAAAAATCACGAACTGACCCAACGAAAATTTGTCCAACGCAAATGAATTTCTCGTGAAAACCCAGAGTTCGGTGAGCCTGTTACAGAGGGGTGTCTCTACGGAGAGTGCTTTCTGAAAAGTAGTCGTCAAGCCAAATTTCGTCATTTAGTCACACATTTTGAGTCTTTGCAAGATATCTACTAGAATCTAAGATGATAATACAACTATCCCCGATGGGGATGTGAATAGTAAGCAGGGTAGTAAGATATTATTTAACCAAGCGCGAGGTCTACAGACCGAGCAAGTGAGGACGTTAATATTTGTTTTAATGGCTCATTTGAATTATATTTTGTCCTATTTCCGCGCCACTGGCGCGTTATCGATTTATCTTCTTATTTAAGATTTTACGTTTTTTTAACTGCTTTTTACAATAGCTTAAGCAGCGAAAATTTTGAAGCGAAGAAAGCTAGCGTACAAGAATACGCAAAACAATCTTCATCTATCTGTGTGTGATATGGGCAATACGTAAAATACTGCCCGTGCGCCAGCCAATCAGATCACGCGAAGAGTCGAGATATCCACCGCGGCTCATGATGTATAAATAGTAGAATGAAATACGATGTCGATATGTTGGATTAAAAGATTCAGAAAGCAGTATCGCTCGCGAAACTCTAGCCAATAAATTCAAGATACAATCATAGATCAGAGCGCGCGAAAATGACTAAGAACAAGAAACAGGACAAAGTCTTACCCTCACCTACCTTCACAGGTGAGGCTTGGTTTCTAGCCCCGGGAGTGGTGGGTTTGTTTTTGTGTTATTTTTAGTCGACAGAATATTCGTTGTACAATCCTAGTACACGGCAAGACGGTAGAGATCGTAAACTTATCGGTTTAGGGTCTAACTCATTGGCTATTTTGCCTCTAGGCATAGCAAGTAAGTATTATTTTATGTTGTCGCGGCTGGCTACACAATTTTCAGCCTTTTTTCTTTCACGCAGCGGGAGATCTTGTCGAAGAAACGAATCGCGTGGATCTCCTTGTCGTTTCATTTCTGAACAAGCTTCCCTTCTCTAGCAGAGACAAGAGGCCTCTGCTAGCGGGGAATGAACAAGCTTTTTTAATTGATAAATGCGGTAAATAGTTTTCTACCGATATATAAGATTGATTGTGAGATGCGAGTGTGAATCCCTTGCCCCTTTTTGTTGACCTTCGGCTTGTGGCATGTCTTTCAAAGACCTTACTTGTTACGGTGAGTTTGCCTGGACCCGGTCATTGAAGCCTCTAGAGGGAAAAATGGAAATTCTGGGATTTTATAGAGAGTTTTACTTGATATATTAATCTGGAAAGTGTGATTTCCTGATATAACTGTTCATTTACCCTTTGACTTTGAGTGGATTCCTAAGGGAACTCGTGTTGCGTCTTGCACGCGGACTTTAGAATTTAGCCCCGGGGGGTTCTTCACATGTCGACCAGATAGGGGTGCTCGTCGTATTTTTTAGGGGTCAAAATCAACTCTCAGGTATTTTTTAGGGGTTATCGGAGAAACATTGTGGCTTTCACTAATAAATGGTATTTTTAAGGGGTACGCAAATGAATGAAAGGTTCACAAACCAAGCAAAACGTTTTCTTTATTTCTTTATTCATTTATAGCTCTAAAATAAGCTTGTTTTGAGATGAGAAACAATAACAATAACAAAAAGGGTTTATTGTTGGTATTGTTTAGGGGTCATTTTGCTTTATTAAGGTATTTTTAGGGGTGGATTTTTTATGTCCTGGTATTTTTTAGGGTATATTTTCCGATGTCCCGACGAGCACCCCTAGACATAGACATAGACATAGACATGTTTTATTGGCACTTTGTAAATGACTAAATTTACATCGGTGTAATTCCAATAAATTAATAAAATAATTAAAGCAAAAACAAACATTTAGGATATATCTTATCAGTATATTATTCTATTATTAGCCAAAGGAAAGAAATTCTGTCTTGCAGTAAATGCATTAAAAATATACTTTGAAATAATTTTGCTTAAGTTTTCAGGTGGATTTATCAGTAAGAGGAAGAGCTCATTGTCTGATATTCTGCTTGTCTTAATTTTCCATGACTGCTCTATCTGTTTGAAAAGTTTATTCCGTTCAATTTTAAAATAACTACAATTTAATAGGAAGTGTTTTTCATCTTCTATTTCTCCATTGCAACATAAACGGCAAAGTCTTTCCTCTACTTTTTGATATGGCTTCTTGTGTCGCCCGACTTCGATTTCTAGTTTATGGCTACTTATTCGTAATTTTGTTAATGCAGTTCTGTGTTTAATATTGGGGACTTGATAAAGATAGGGTTCCAAATCGTAAGAGATCTTAAATTTCCTAAACGTTCTTAACTTATTTTGTTGGTTGCTCTCTTTTCTGCAGTCATTGTGGATCTCGCCTAGCCATGTCTGAATTTCAATATCTTTGATTCGTTGTTTAATAGTTTGCCCAATTAAGTTGGTGTTTTCTCTGAGTCTGTCTTGGTTGAGCCAGATTTCTGCGAATCCTATCTGGTTCAGTCGATTTTTTACTTTCGTGCTCCAAAATGCTTTGTTTTCTGAGTTCTGACAGTCATGGTAAGCAATTTTAGATAATTTTGGGGAAGTACTAGGGCTGGCAAGTTTAAGCCAGAAGTTTAGGGACCTTATCTGTGCTTGTGTCCTTAACGGAAATCTTCCAAGTTCGCTTCTGCATGCGTTGTTACTTGCATATTTGTTAACTCCTAGCAACATTTTGCAGAATTTAGTATGTACTTGTTCCATTGGTTCTTTATCATCGTTACCCCTATCACTCTTACTTGGGAGAACCCCCCCCCCCCCCCCCCCCCCCGGGAATTTAGCCCATCGTATCAAAGTGACGCCACTGGAAATAAAAGACACACAAAATGAGTAAAATTACCGAATTTTTAAGCAAACTCAAGTGAAATCCCATAAATATTCAAGCATCCCCCTTCCCTGTCTAGGGGTTTTATGGAATACATATTTCTATAGGAGAGTATACCTACTAATTTTGCTCAGAAGAAAATTGGTGACCACTACATACCTGTCAACCCAACATGGTCAAAAATATTAGAGATTCTCCTCATGTGGCAGGTAATACAGAGAATGTATGAAAATCCAGAGTGACAGTGCGGGTGAAATACAGTAAATGTATGAAAATTTGCAATCATTATGAGGGTGACAGGCTTCAAAATCTTGTGACACCTGCCTAATGCGGGTGAGTTGACAGCTTTAATACACATGCAGGCTTATGTGCAATATACTCCAATCACAGTAATATCTCATTATTATCATAGATTTTCAGAAAAGTTGTGGATCAGGTCTTCAACACCCCTCCCCTGGAATTTCCAGGGATCCTCAACACCCCCGGTCCCCTGGACTTTGAACACCCCCTCCATTGGAATTTCCAGGTTGCCTTCACACACACCCTTGAAATTTGCAGGATTTTCAGGGGTCCCCATCCCTAGGAATTTCCAGGGTTCAGCTAGACTCCTCCCCTTGGAATTTCCAGGGCTTAGATAGACCCCTCCCTCCTGGAATTTTCACACAAAAACACCATGGCTGGAAACCAAGCCTAATACAGTTTGTGATTCCAGAAAAAAAGTAAAGGGGTTGAGAAATGACCCCCAACCCTCAACCCACCCACACCCCTCTGGAATTTCCTAATGCCTTCCGACAGGTAGGTACATTATGGATTTTTCTGGAATCACACAATATTTTCTTGTATGCAACAGCCTTATAAGTTTTTTTTTCACTGCAGCCCAGGATGATGGGATGATTGAAAACCAAGATGTCAGCAAGTAGATGCATGTTATTACGCCAATGGCTCCCCTCCAGGAGCATAGTTTATGTTCTGTTTGCAGTAGGCATGTTTCTATTGGGAGTAGTACTAGTGGAACGAGGTTTATATGGTAAATTTGAGCTTGGACATCAGAGTTTAGTCATCGTTTTGATGATTACATTTCCTGGTATTGCATTCTGTGGAATATCATTTTTATGGGCCTATGAAGGTAAGACTGTCGTGAAGTTCGTTCTGTTATATTTTATTTATTAGCCTTCCCTTGATCCTTTGCTTTAATGAACTGTTTGCAAGATTTATTGTGTGCTCGCTACAGGGGCGTAGCCAGGGGGGGGGGAGGCGTCCCCCTTTCTTGGAAATTTTCCCATACATTTACTGTATTTGCTGGAGAAAATTTAAGCATTTTCCTCCCATGTTTTCACTATCCGCCCCCTCCCCCCCCCCCCCCCCCCCTTCAGAAATTCCTGGCTACGCCGCTGCGCTGTGTTTTCGTGCTGTGGAGACCTCTCTGCTCCTACTGTATAGAGTGTATAGAGATGCCTAGGGATAAGGCAGAACAAGGTGAAGGCAAGTTTAAAGGCCAGTTTCTATGAAATAGACATCTGGCAGAGAGCAGATATTTTTTTATTAATTTGTTAAAATTTTTCGCTGTAAATGGGGGGAGGGGGAGGGGGGCATTTCTTGGCCTGCTTCCATGGAGGTCAAATTATACATAGATTTTATAATCGAAAAGAACATTTTGTAGCTTTGCAAATATAATAGCTTTGCGAATAGTTCCAATAGACCCTACAAACAAATTCATGTACAAATAGAAAATAGAAAGCTTGTGCTGCTGGAGCTAGTGCTGTTAGAACTTTTCACTTATAAAAAAACAATGTACTAGCTGTATACGGATAAGTGATTTTTCTGTTCTTCCATTTCATAATATATTGATGCAATCAAGTTTCGGATTCATATATCAAAAGCTACATCAAACAATATCAAATTGATCTCTGAATACATACTAGTTATACAATGCTTTCGAGTAACATACTGCAAAATATCCCATTCATTTTGAATTTTCTGGTATACACACAAGCCTTCAAGCGAGTGTGTATGCTAAGATAATGCATGTGACAAGTGGAATACAATGCAGTATGCCACAAGAATTCATTATATAACTTTTTATACCATGCTACAGAAAATTAAAGGCCCATTACCAACCGGGAGCCTTTGCGCCCCATTTTCTTTTGTTTTCAAATTGACCCATTGTTTTTTGGGTGCTCTGATTGGCTAAGAGTCCACAAAGACTCTCGGTTAATGATGGGCCTTTAAAGGTAACGTTTTATGTAAATGCAATGCACAATGGGACGGTTGAGTGGAATCCCACTGATTATACAACACCATTCCTGCATTTTGATTTGCTGTATAGGTATTCTGTGGCATGGTATAAATTTGCATGTGACCAACATTCGTACCCAGGGCTCGCCACAGTTTGTCACCACGCAGGAAGGCCCTGGTGACATCCATTTGAGGCCCTTTACTGATTGGCTGGAATGGAATGTTAGGAAAATGCGTAGCCTGCTCGCAGGCGTTGGAGCGTAGTTTTAGGTCGAGAAACGCGAGTTTGCTTTCGCTTGGCCGCCATCTTGGATTTGTGCCCCCTCCCCCCCGATTTGTCACATTTTGTCACAAACCCAAGATGGCGGCCAAGCGAAAGCAAACTCGCGTTTCTCGACCTAAAACTACTCTACAACGCCTGCGAGCAGGCTAGAAAATGCGCAGAAAGTTTTTTCTCTCGACGGCTCTGTATCAAACCTACACATGCATCAATGGCTGTCACCAGAGCCTCCCATGTGAGGTGACAAACCTAGGAGCTCTGGGTAAGAGAATGTAGCTGACCATGATGGAAAAACTCTGTGAACAAACTGGTGATGATTACTTGTGCTCATTGTGTTTTCGCTACTCACCCCACAAGCCATTGCGCGTCATTCTAATCCTTCCCTTCACCCCCTGTGCATGCTCCTTGGCTTCTACAGTGACTGACAGTGATCCATTCTTGAACCCAGAGCTCCCCGGCTCGTAACCTCACGGGGGAGGCTCTGGTGACAGCCACTGACGCATGCGAGAGATTTCATACAGAGCCGCTGAGAGAAAGACATTTAAGTGCATGCTCCAACGCTCAATATCAGCCAATCAGCGACGGCTATGAAATGGATGTCCCCAGAGCCTCCCCTGCGAGCAGACAAGCTCTATGAGAATGACATTGACCGGGTATGAGTCTGCTCACTGCGCATGTGTAAGCCGCTGTCTCAAGTGGTTTAATTCTACCACGGTCTATCAAAAATCGACTATGCTCGCACTTGCTTGCAGAGTATTATTCAGTGCCTGATTCCTCGCCAATTATGAGCAATGGCATTCTATAGTGCTTGCAAAAGTGATTGAAAGTGCTCGCTGCTTTTATTGCTTCGAAATCAACATGCTCGGTCTCGCACAGAAAAAGGAGAACCCGAAAGTGCTCTCCAAGGACTTGGAGGGCCCTACAATTGCTGCTAACTAATTAACGTAATGGATAACCATCTTAATATTTACCCGTTAACAGGATCAAGCAAGCAGCAGTTCAGGACAAGCGCATGGTGTAAAAAGCCATGCATCGTAAGTTTCATTGCCATCATAATATCCTCTATTATCTGTTGCGCTTACTACATGTCTTCTCGGGGTCTCTGGTGCGTCTACCGACTTCGTGATCAGCAAAAGCAGTGCGACGTCGCGTGCACTATACAGCGAACATTGAAAGCTAAGGGTATCCCAACCTGGTTAACTCTGGGAGACATGCTGGCAATTCATAGAAATCGAACCATGCCGTTTCCATGGGAACATGACATCGATTTATGTGTATCTAAGGACCAATTCACTACGGAATTTACTAGGGAATTGAAAAGGGGCACTTTTAATCCTGCCCCTTCTTGGCTTGGGCCTAAACATGTGTACTTTATATGGTCAAAGGAGCGGGCGAGGCATGCAGAGGGCACGCAAATTGATGTGTGGGAATGCGATCCCGTGTGGTATGGAGCTACACAGGAGCAAAGAAAACATGGACTCAATGGAAGCTTTGTCAATGTGGAGTACTGCGGTTGCACTTTTGCAGTGCCCAAAATCGAGCATAGGGACAGAATATTTCGAAAGTTTTTTGGAAACGATTATATGGTGCAACGGATCGCTCACCACGCGTGGCAATGTAAAATATGGGTGGATTCGTGACATACGGTTGATTCATGCTGGGGAAGACCTCTCAAATAAAAGTTGCCATATAACGAAATTTTGCTCGTGTGGACAACCGTCACTTGTATTTGTTGCTACTAGTGGTTTCCGGCCAATTGCGATTTGACAACTACGATATTTGTCAGTTCGCTGGCGACGAAATCGCGTTCCGCAATTTTGTGATAAAGCAATAAAAACCATCTAAGCCAATCAGATCCTTGCCCTGTTTCGCCCAGTGCAGTCAACTGGTTTCTCGTCGCGACAGAAAAACAAATAACAAACTAACGCGACGTTAGGACATATAGCGCTGTTCACGCTGACGTCACCCATTGTTTTATAATGTGCCAACCAGAGATCGATTGGTTTATACTAACCAGAGATCGATTGGTTTATACTAAAGGGCGCTGTATTCAATCTACGGTTGGCACATAAACAGCGAATAGCACTTAACACCCCGAAACAACGGATCTCGCTTTAAAGGGGCACTCGCACGCTTAATTTTTGAACCACCTGTCAAAAAATAGGTCAAATTCTAATCTCCAAAAATACATTTAAGTTTACCGTGAATAACCAAATAACAGTCTAGGTTTGTTAAATGACCTTTTATCTGTTAAATCAATACAAATCTATAGTGTTTTTATCTATTATGAAGAGGATGGAATTGGATTGCGATTTGAATGATTTGCTGCTCAGGCAAGCGTGCGAGTGCCCCTTTAATAGTACGAAATCATCACACCCAGAACAATGACACTTATTATTTTTTTCCTAGAGGGCACGGTAACAAATTCTGCATTGTGATTGTTCTTAGAGCGCGCGCGGGGGAAGGAGGGGGGGGCGATATTTTCCTATCCCTGACCTACGGTCACGGTAACCATTTGCGCGCGCTTGTTTTCATCGAGTTGGAAAAAATAAAATAGGTATTAACCGGTATAGGGAAAAGCTGTGACCGAGGGCTGGAAAATGTTGCAGCGCGAAAAAAGGACGGAGGGGGGGTGGGGGGATCTTCCAGGACCTCGAATATTATGATATGGTCGGTTCAAAATTGGATTTGGGATTCCACCCCTAGATTCCGGATTCCTTTGTGTGTATTCTGGATTACAGATTCCTAGATTCCGGTTCCTTTATTTGAATTATGGATTACAGCTCCTTGGATTCCGGATTCCATTGTTTGAATTATGGATTACAGCTCCCTGGATTCCGGATTCCATTGTTTGAATGATGGATTCCAGCTTCCTGGATTCCGGATTTTTTGCTTGGATTCTTGTGTTGTCTTGTGTGATGGCTGGAAAAAGACTTATCTCTTCGTCACTGCTGGCAAATTCTACGACCTAATTTCTCCGTGGAAATGGAAAAAAGGAGCAGACACATTTTTTTCCCAGCAGTTATGACAAGACCTGTATCTGTGCTCTACACTTTTATAGTTCCGTCAGTCAAACCATCTAAGCCAATTAGGTCTTTGTTTCGCCTAGTGCAGTCGACTGGGTTTTCGTCGCGACAGAAAACCCAGTCTATAGTCTCCTTTTGCAGCCGTAGCGGCCTCTGTCACGCAAGCGCTACGAGCGCTTGCGTGACAGAGGCCGCTACGGCTGCAAAAGGAGACTACCCAGTCTACTGCACCAGGCGAAACAGGGCAAGGACCTGATTGACTTAGATCGTTTGACTGGCGGAACACAGAACAACAAAATCGATGCTGGGGAGCTCGGCTTTGTGCCCACGGACAAAAAAAGAAACTGCTTCCCTCCCCTCGTGTGTTTTGTGTCATTTCAGCGGATAGTGGTGGCCATCTTGGTCTGTTCATAGGCTGCAATATTCTGACTCTTTTTGAGACCCCGTCCACACTACACCGTTTTCAAACGAAAACGGATACTTTTTGCTCCGTTTTCAAAAAGATTTGCGTCCACACTTATTTTTTTCTTATTGTTTTTTGCCGTTTTCGGTGATCGTTTTCGGCGTTGTAGTGTGGACAATAGCCGTATCCGGAGCAAAAAGTATCCGTTTTCGTTTGAAAACGGTGTAGTGTGGACGGGGTCTGAGTTCGTCGACCTCGCTGTTGTGTTCAGGGCGTTCCTCAAAGAGCGTAAACAAAAGAGAACTATAGATAGAACTATAAGGCCAGGACTACAGGACTAGCCTTAGAAATAGAAATAGAAAGAAAAATTGAAATAAAAATAACAATAAATGGAAATGGAAAAAGAAACGGAATTGGAAATAGAAATAGAAATAGAAATGGAAATATAAATACATTGCTAGCTTTTTAGTAATTGAATGAAGAGATGGTTAATTCAATTTAGCATTTTAATTAAATCAAGCAAACGACATGACCCTAAATTTTATGAAATTGAAATCTTTAAGCCAATTCTCATCCGCTACGATGGATCAATATCACGGCGGTCAATGTCAGGTCGATTTGCCGAGAAATCTTGTCTATCATATTTTCAAGTCGCTGAAGACGCTACATTTTGCTTTGCGCAGGACGACAAGGTCAAAATATCATATCGGCATATTCTAACTGTTTGTAAAGTGATTTTTTTCGAAACAGAGGGAAAGTTGAATCGGCGAAACTCCTGTAGCTCACTGGTGAGATATAAGCTGAACTCTGATTGATCGATAGCAGTTAGAGGAAAATGGAAGCTTCGTTGTGATTTGTCAATAATTCTTCACGTGGTTCTCATCCAGAACTTCTCGCCCCGTGGCGTTGATCAGACGCGGTGATCGATGACAATAGATGATAACAAAATATGAGGTTGTGAAACTTTGAACCTACTCCCACAGCCCAATTTATGGGTACTTTTAGTGTGCATTTCAAACACTCGGGATCAGTTTTCGCATAAGTTCCTGGATTTCTGCAAATATATTGTTTCGTTTCGTTTCGATCGGCTAGCGCGCCTATCTATCTATATTACGTGTTTGATTCTTTCTCTCCGCTAAATTTATATTTACATTTCATATTTCTATTTCATATTTATTTTTCATTTCTTTTTTATGATTGATTTTAGATTGTGTGTTATTATCTAAGAAATAAAAGTCTAAATATTAATCACAAAAAAAGAGTTTTAATACAAAACAAATAAATTACTTCTACACTATGCCGTAGATTAACTAGACCCCTGCCAATGTTTTTAGAATGGAATACACGGAATAATCAAGTTTCAATGTTTCATGTCATTATTAACCTCAGATGTAAGCAATACTAGTCGTGACTAATCTTTACATCTGCCATGAACTAGTGTAGTCAGAAAGTCAAGACAGCAAGCTACAAAGGCAGCTCAGGATAGCTTGAGGTTGTAAAAGTAAGTACTTTTTAAAACATATCACAGATGCCAACTCTCCCTCTCGGTTACTGTATTTCTCTTGCTAAATATTCCTTGAATTTGAAGTTTGGCCCAAACAGGCCCAGCCTGTTTGATTGATACCTATGCATACGATGGAGCACTCAGTTGAACTGAGAGGAAAGCAAAGTTCATATCCACAGACAAAAGTTGAGCAGCGTTTTTTTTAAGTCGAGTTAAATTTATCCTATCTCGCAGGGAGAACGTGGCAGTTCAGTGCAGTTTCTCTTAAAAATGTTAAAAAATAATCTAAATACAAACTTGATTATGCTTTTACTTAAGTCACTCTGCCTGAAGAACTAAAGAACCTCGAAACATTTCATGAAATATGTTCTTGCACCTGCTTCTGTTTTGGTTCCATAGAAACAGTTAAACAAAACAGTCGAAAACAAAACTTTGTTTATGACAAATTGTTTCAGTAAAGGACACAGCAGAGCTTCCCCTTAAAAATTGTCCTAGTTTTTAAAATTTTGGCTAGCAAAAAAGTGACTCTTCCGACTGGGTTGCGTTTGTTGATGAGAGTATAATAACTATATATGAAAATAATATATAAAGCGCAGAAGGTTATTAGTAATAAGCAGCTGCCATGCCGATATAGTTAACAAGTCATTGCAACTTATACGAGAAATTCGCTTATCTTTCAACAATATGTCAACATAGAGTTTGACCATATGACGGACTTGAGAGAAAACGGATTGATAAAGATCGAGTTATATTGTAAACACTAAAGTAAACGTCGTGTGGTCCGGCTAATCACTTCGCAGGGAGGCTCTGGTGACAGTAAGAGCCTAACAAAACCAGCTTTTATCTCGCGCTAGTTAAATTCTTTTACTAGCCGTCTTTTCAACCCATGCCTACGACTTCTACACGCTTTACATTCAGCAAGGTCATTTTCGTACACGCGTGCGTCAGTTGCTGTCACTAGAGGCATCCCCCATTCTCGAACCCAGGGCTCCCCGGCTCGACACATCGCGGGGGAGATGCTAAGATCAAGGTCAGACATGCGCAGAACACCTTTACTTTGTTTGTTAATTTACAGCTTTGAAAAAAATATGTTAAAAAAATTGTAAAAAAAGTTATGCTAAATCTACTTCATGCTTATGATTTTCTTTGTTCAAGCCTGATGAAATATTAATGAGTTTGAGAACCATGTTTGGAACATGATTTCCCTATCTTTTTTCCAAGAGTATTAATTTTATTCACCGTGTTTGCAAAGATGTCAGATTTGAAGGAGAGGGACAGTGAGCGGCAAGACACAGACACTAGCTGCGACCTGAAGATCAAATACATCGATGAGTACAAATCAAACACAAGTCTCCACGGGCTTTCCTTCATTTTCAACTCCAAAAATAAAACACGAAGAGTCGTTTGGATAGCTTTGGTGCTAGCCTGCGCTGCATCTCTCTTCAGTCAGATTGGAGACAACATCAGCAGAGTACTTAAATATGAAAGTATTCAGAGCAACAAGCTGGTACTGAATAAAAAATTGAAATTCCCAGCCGTCACAATTTGCAATGAAAATGCATTGAGAAAAAGCAAACTGAACAACAAATTAAAGCAACAACTGGCCTACATAACAGGAAAGAATACGAATGTAAGTGAAGCCATGCTGAACGCAACTTTTGACATCGAAGAAGTACTGAGTCACAGTGGTCACAAAATCAGTGATATGCTGCGTAAAGGGACTTGGAACACACACGAACGCGTCACAGGAAACGACTTCCAACTACATTTGGACCTCTCAGTACGTATTATATTAACTACAACTTAGAGCAGATTTCAGATGACCAAAAACTAAACGTAAATAGAAAACCAACAACCAATCTGGTGAGCCATTCAACAACAAACCAATCAAGAGTGGAAGCCATTCAACAACAAACCAATCAGGAGGCGAATAAAGTCAGACATGCGTTTAGTCATGACGTGAGCAATGGCACGTTTTAATTTAGTTCGCAATTTGATTGGCTGAAAGACGAAAGACTTTGCTCTCGACCAATAGAAACGCTGACTAAACGTAAGCCTAGCTTACTTTAGGCGGTCATCTGAAATCCGCTCTATTGTTTTTTAAGCCTTGGTCATCCTTTGTTTTTGCTGGAGGGGGGGGGGGGGGGTTGAATGAGTAGTTTAGCTCTGTGTAACATACTCTCGCCTCTTTACTAGTTGGGTAATTGCTACACGTTCAACGGGTGGAGCAGCAAGTCTGCCGTCAGAACTCTTGACCGCACAGGGCGTTATAGTGGCCTTGGTCTCTTACTAGATGTGCAGCTAGATGAGTACTTTGCTACCTCCCTCAATCCCGAGTCCTCTGCAATCGGATTCCAAGTTGCCGTCCACGATCAGACTAAAGCGCCAAACCCTAGAGCAGATGGAGTTTTCGTAACTCCTGGACACAAGATAGTATTTTCATTGACAATGAAAAAAGTTAGTGTTCCTTTCTTCTCGGTTTTGTTTCCATGCTTTTTTGATGCTCTGGTAAACGCAGAAACGCGCAAGCCGTCGCGAGGGCTTTTACTTTAGAATCGTATATCTCTTTTTTGTGGAAATGGAGGACGAGATATCATACGATTCAAGTATATTCAAAGTCTTCAGTGCGTAGATTCCGCCAATAAGCCTCAAAAAGCCGATATCGCTTTTTCGTGCTATTTTCTTAGCGGAATCTAACCTCCTGAAGCTTTGAATAATCCTATAGAATCGCATGATATCTCTTTTTTGGGGGAATTGAGGACGAGATATTTTACGATTCAAGTATATTCAAATCTTCAGTCGGTAGATTCCGCCGAACATAGCACTCATAAAGGCGAAATCGCCCTCGTCGCTGCGCCGCGCGTGCAACATCGCTTTTTTCGTGGTATTTTTTAGCGGAATCTAGCCTTCTGAAGCTATGACTAATCCTTCAGCCGATAGAACATGGTATCGTTTACGAAATGCTCTCTAGAACGGGGTATGATAATGAAGATAACGAGGCATCTCTTCTCTGAAAATCGTTTTTAGAACGAGGTCCGCATTTTTGGAGGCGCTGCGGCATATACCTACCCTATATCAAGTGAAGTACCCCCTCCCCGGGCTTTAATTTGACGAGTTTTTATGTACATACCCGGGTACTAATCTACAAGCCAGAGCAGAAAAGCTGCATTATAGGCCCTTGTTGTGACCAAATTATGGACTTATCAGAAATATACGAGGAAACAACTAAAACTGATATTTTATTATTTTAGATCAAACGATTAAAGACACCTTATCAATCCAAATGCGTCACAAACAGCCACAAGCTTCCATTATCGCAAACCAGCAGACCTTACTCTGTCTCGCTCTGTAGAGACGAATGTGCATTAAAGAACACGGTCGATATGTGCACCGGTTGTTATTTAAGCAACGCGTCCCACGGTATGTCCATCGGTATGAACGGAATCCGGATCCCTTCAAGAGCCTCCATCTACTCCACTAGGTCTAGCCATATGCACAGGAGTAGAAGAGTCTATTTTTAGATTATGGATTTTAAACGGCAAGTTGGTATTTTGAGGGTGAGAATGTTCGGTTCAATACGTGTAGTGCGTTCAATTGGCGGCGCTTATTTCAGCCATAATAACTTGTAACCATGACAATCATTATCCATTTCAAAAGCTACTGAGGTGACCTCAAGGTCAAGTGTGTGTATCTTATAATGTATCTCCAGCAAAAGTCAATTCTTTGACTTTTTCGGTAGTTTTTTTAGAGTGATATATAAATACGGCCAGGCGGTATATATATGTTATTTACCAGCTGGGAGGTCCGTATAGGGAAACACTGTGACCGAGGGCTGGAAAATGTTTTTCAGGCCGAGGTCACAGTGTTTCCATATACGGACCGACCCAAAGCCGGTAAATAACTTATTTATTTTTTTCCAACTCAAAAATTTGATTTTTTCGATGAAAACAAGCGCGCGCAAATGGTTACCGCGCGTGACCTAGGTCAGAGATAGGAAAATATTGCCCCCCCCCCCCCCCCCCGCGCTCTAAGAACCAATCAGAATGCAGAATTTGTTACCGTGCCCTCTAGGAAAAAAATAAACAGGTAATATTTTAGATATTTGTAAAAACTACACGCAAATCGTGAAAATTGACCTTTTGCTTCGAAAGCCGTATCATATTTATCAGAGCCGAACACTGGATGGAACCACTTGAGCTTGTCATCCACGGCAGGACTCAAGTGTTTTTACAGTCAAAAGACATGAAGCGTGCCCCCCTAGAGTTGAATATTCAATTCATTATTCCATTATTGATTTCATTATTCATTCCAAAAATGCATTTTTCAATTCAATATTAAAAATGTTAAATGTTCAAATTTTGATTTATGAAGAAGCAATTGTTCATCCAGAGTAATTATGAAGATTACAAAATTTTCAATATTGAATTGAAATTTGCGTTTTTGGATTGAATAATGAAATCAATAATGGAATGATGAATGGAATATTCAACTCTAGGGGGGCACGCTTCATGTCTTTTGACTGTAAGGGGATTCGCCTTATAAGGTAACTAATAGATAAGGCGAAATGGTTAACGAAAACTTCATATGAATCTATAAAAATAGATTTATCTACTCACTTGGAACTCCTGGTGATGGGCTCCCTGTGCTTTGGAAGCCAGTCAATAGGTGATGGAACTCCTGGTGATGGGCTCCCTGTGCTTCGGAAGCCAGTCAATAGGTGATGGGCTCCCTGTGCTTCGGAAGCCAGTCAATAGGTGATGGAACTCCTGGTGATGGGCTCCTGAATAATATACTTTCGCAAGGAGGATGGATTTCATTTGAAATTTTGGGAAATTGTCCAATTGCGCGAAAAAATTGAATTTTTTCTATCTCAATACAAAAAGTACATGAGAAAATCAGACTTTTCGCGCTTTGGAATTCCCACTAGCGGTATTTGAGAGGGTTGTAAATTCTTTAAGTATAGTCAGAAGCTCATAAGTACCTACTTGTGAGCTTCTGGTATAGTTCCTCAAGTGAGCGGGTGACACCCGATCGGGTGGCTCACCTAAAGGTGACTTTAACATTGAAAAGTGTTTTCTTTGTTCTCACTCGAACGGCCTTTGGCATTTTCTAGGTACGGTCACGCCGTCACCAATTTGTCGTCTGAAACAATATCCTTGTGCACTGAGTAAGTATTGTATTGCTTCATTTTGCTTTATCTCTATCAACAACAACTTTATTTACTCATATTACATTTAAGAAGAAGAAAATGCATAGATTAGGGCACTGGCTCCCTGGAATACCTAACATAGCTGAACGAGCCAGGGAGTCAACTTCGACTTCGGCAGATAACACAGGCCTCGGTTTTTGTATGTCATGCTCAACCTCATTCAATAAGGGAGCATTCATAATTTATCTAGAGGGGGGGGCTATGATGATTTTGAGGGGGGGCTTCTCTTTTTCCCTTATATGATTTAGGGGGGGCTATGGAAAATTTCCAACAAAAATAACATTGAGCATAGGGGGGCCAACCATTCCCCCCCCCAAAAAAAAAGTATATGAAATTTATATGCTAATCAACTGGTGAACCACAATTGAGTGCAGAAAATATTGAAGACAAAATTGATTTGCTTTCTAGATATAAACAAGACTCAAGATTACTTGAGGCACACGAAGAGTTAAAGGAAACTGCATGACCAGTTGTTATGCAGTGGTTTAACGAAGATCATTAGCTTCCTATTAACATATCTTCATTAAACCACTGCATACAAGTAGCCAAAATGATCTGTCAGATCATTAGCTTCTAAATCTGATAGGATCCAATTTATATCAAATATGTTCAGTGCAAATAATTAAAAGACTACTTTCTCTTCACTGCCAATTCAGATAGTTAATTTTTATTTTCCTCCAATCATTCAATCAGCTTTGTCAAAAATAAATCAATTTTGAATTTAAGATGCTGAGAGATGCTGAGAGGGGGGGGGGGGCTATGATATTTTTCTTTGATTAATTGACAACTCTTGAGGGGGGTCAGGAAAAAACCCTGAGATCATCAGGGGGGGCTTCAAAAAATGAAAAGAAAAAAAATAAGGAAATCATCATAGGCCCCCTCTAGATAAATTATGAATGCTCCCTAATTGCTTAATATCAGGACGTGCACCGAAGACTCCAATACCCTTTTGGTATATGTATATTCCTTTGAAGGCCCATCATCAACCGAGAGCCTTTGCGGTCTATTAGCCAATCAGAGCAGCCGAAAAACAATGGATCAATTTAAAAGCAAAAGTAAACGGGGCGCAAAGCTAGGCTGCTTGATGATTGGCCTTTCAGGTCGCCCAAGTGAATCCATAGATTGCCACTCTCCACTTCAATGCACATAAGACTCCAGTATCCTTGGGGTATATATTTTTACACACACCTCAGTGGTGCACCAAAGACTCCGGTGCACCGAAGACTCCTTTCAGGGCGCACGATGGAATCCATAGATTGTAATTGTCTACTTTAGTGCAGCGAGGACTCCAGTACCCTTTTGGTACCTATTTGTATTCCTTTCAGGGCGCACGATAGAATCCATAGATTGAAACTGTTCACTTTAGTGCAGCGAGGACTCCAGTACCCTTTTGGTACCTATTTGTATTCCTTTCAGGGCGCACGATGGAGTCCATAGATTGTAATTGTCCACTTTCAGTGCACCGAGGACTCCAGTACCCTTATGATACCTATTTATATTCCTTCCAGGGAGCACGATGGAATCCATAGATTGTAACTGTCCACTGCCATGCAAAGAAGACTCGTACGAAATGACGTTGTCGCAGTCCTACCACCCGGTCCCCGACTTTTTGCCAGCTGCACAAAGGAAGTACTTCAGCCATTTGAATTTCAGCTCTGAGAAAGAATTCAACTACTATTATCGGTAAGTTCCTTGCTTCTACAATTTAGGAACACATAAATCTACCGAGGTGCCATTCATTTTTTATTGTTTGTATATAAGAAATAGAGCAGGTGAGCAAAAAAACTTGCAAACTTGATTTGCCAACGATTCCATGCCAGAACACGCCCCCTCGAGCAAAAAAGTGCTGGATAACAAAGAGCCAGAAGTGTTAAGAAAGTGTTGACTGGAGTGCTTGCACCCGTAATACAAGAGAAAAGTATTTGGCGACGCGCACATTTATTTACCAATGCGCCTTGTTCGGATCTCGAGTTTCCAGTCTCGCTCAGCGCACCCCGGGGGCCGGGACTCACTGCACCGTGATTCTCAGTGCGCGCGTTTTCTTTAAGGCCGGCACAGACTAGGGACAAGTCCCAGGGACTTGTCCCACGAACCTGCTTCGGGGACAAGTCCCCTAAGTGTGTTCTCCTGTTTTTGCGTTGAAATTTCAGTCGCGGGGACTAAATATTTGTCCCTGGGACAAGTCCCAGAAATCAAACTGGTTTGTGTCCATGGGACAAATTGCGCATTTTTCTAGTGCGGCACAGACTAGAGGACGACAAGTCCCAGGGACTAGTCCCTGGGACTTGTCCCCTAGTCTGTGCCGGCCTTTAGAAATGACTAGGGACGACTAGTCAGTCACGAATTCGTGTATAAGAACCAATCCGTTGACAAGATCGAAAATTTATAACCTTGGTATAACCGACGTATATCTTGGGAATTGTTTCATACAGAAGACTTCTGTACAGATGCGCGCTATAATTTCGCAATAATTTGGCCATCAGTATCATCGTATAAGAACGCGCTATGCGCTACTGAAAGCCATAGCCTTACTCATTCTCGTACCCAGAGCTCCCCAGCTCGTCTGCTCGCGAGGGGAGGCTCTGGGGACATCCATTTGAGGGCCGTCGCTGATTGGCTAATTTTGAGCGTTGGAGCATGCGCTGAAAGGTCTTTCTCTCAGCGGCTCTGTATTAAATCTCGCGCATGCGTCAGTGGCTGTCACCAGAGCCTCCCCCGTGAGGTTACGAGCCGGGGAGCTCTGGGTTCGAGAATGTAGCCTTACTACTCTGAGCGAGAGGCGCGCAGAAGCATGTAACAAATTTATTCAGCGTGTCGGACCAAGCAACCCATTGCACCCTTTGATACGCAAGAATGTGACTCCCGTTAGTCATAACTACAGTCTAAGGAGTCGGAAACATTTCTATCCTCTTACCACAAGCAGAGAACTATCGCTTTCGTAATTTTGTAATCATGAAGTATCTGCCACAATAGCCATGCTACATTATACTTATATACTTGTATATGCGATAATTAATGGGCAATACGATAATTAATGGGCAATTAATGGGGCTTACTTTTTTGGGACTTCGTGTCCGTTAGTTTGCCCCTCATCTGTCAATGTCAATTTTAGTATCTTATATGTTTTATTGTTAGTAACTTTTTATATGTGTACAGGTGAAATCCTAAGTAAGTAAATAAAAATAGTAAATAAAATAGTGTGATAATAACTTTAGTAAAAATCCCAAATTTTATTATTATTATTGATTGCCTCTGTTTAGGAAGCGAATAGTTTACATCGAGATTTTCTTCAAGACACTTGAATCAGAAATTATAGAGGAGAAACCTGCTTATGACATGACAGCATTTCTTGGTAAGTGAAGTGGACGTTTTGAGTGTCAAAATGGGACAATTCCTCTGACGTTTCCTCTGGGTGACATGTGTGATAAATTTCTTTATTATATAACACGTGAAAAATTCGCTGCGCTTACGCGTGAGATATCGAAATTTGAACGCTCGAAGATTTCCACATCTCCCCGCCCGCGCCCATGTATTATTCTCAAAAAAAAATTTGTTCCTAGAGGGCAAGATAATGAATTCTGCCATCATTCTCGTACCATGCAGAACTCGCAGGGGAGGCTCTGGTGGCATCCATTTGAGGGCCTTCGCTGATTGGCTGAAACTGCGCGCATGCGCACACAAAACCAACTTAATCATTCTTTGCATTCTGGATTCCACTCCCAGGATTCTGTATTTTTCGAGGAATCAAATAGGGCATCAGGCACGGATCCATGGGTGTTCATCGGGTGCAAATGACCCCCCCCCCCCCCCCCCCCTCCCCCCCCATAAAATCCTGGATCCGCCATTGGGCGTGAGAATTTCTAGCCTGCGGTTTGGGCGGAAAAGCTTCATCTTGGACGCGCGCGAGAAATAGTCCCTGTCCCACCCTTTGTCGCTCGCCCCAGACCGATTTTTCGCGCGCACATCCAAGATGGCGGCCGTGATCAATCACAAACTGACGTTATTCGCCGTAAAAACACCCACAAACCACCTGCAAACAGGCTAGAGAATTTCCGGTTTGCCGGTTCTTGGAGCGATTAACCAAGTTACTTCTCTCCCTCGTGTTTCATTCCATTTCAGCGGATAGTGGTGGCCATCTTGGTCTGTTCATGGGCTGCAGTATTCTGACTCTTTTTGAGTTCGTCGACCTCGCCGTAATGATCTTCACAGCGGTCTTCAGAGAGCGCAAGAGAACCATAGGAGCTTCAGGACAAGATTTCAAGTAGAACAATACAAGAACAATAGGATAGGCTGTACCGCTGATGAACAGTATGTGTTTATCGCTCCCGGGGGGGGGGACTCCCATATTTTTTGACCGGGGATGATCGTCGGAAATTTTCAGTTTCACCCCTAAAAGATACCAAACAAGGCTGGCCATGGCGTGGCTCAAATATTTCTTACCCTAAAAGATACCCTAAAAGATGAGGCCTTATGTGCAAAGTAGGCGCGAAGGAGACAGGAACAGGTAAAAGATACCCGTCAAGAAATTTCCGTGTTTGTTTCTAATTTATCGTCTTCTCATCGAGTAATCTCTCTTTCTTACACGGTTTTAAGAAGCACCATCATGAGAGAAAACAATTTGGACACATATTTCGGCCCTAAAAGATACCAATCTCCCTAAATTTATTGAAGATTAAGATCACCCCTAAAAGAGACCAAGGCCCCGTGATTTTAACCCCTAAAAGATACGACGATCATCCCCGGTCAAAAATATGTCCCCCCCCCCCGGGTTATCGCTACAAGCCTATGGATAAAACATCTTGATTCCAACGGGCAAATCAACAGTGCATGACTGGAGAGCAATACAAACGTTTTAGTTTCAAGAAATTCGAATGAGATATTCGGCATCGAATTGACTGAGCCAAGTCGAATACGCTAACGCGTATCCACGAGTTATAAACAAATTAATATCTCGAGAACGATACATCGCTAGGTGACAAAACTTGGACAAAGTTATCGTGACAAGGGGGGGCCAGCAACAAAGTCACATGACATTACGTCATCGATGACGTCATAAAAACTAGAAAAATATTAATATCTCGAGAACAAAACGTCGCTTGGTGACCAAACTTGCACAAAGTTATCTTAGTGACAAGGGGGGTCCAGCAACAAAGTCACATGACATGTGGTTTATCCTTTAACTTGCATTTTTTTGTTTTGTTCAAATATTGGACATAATAGCTCTAGAAATAGCCACTAATTACACAATGAAGAAAGGCAATGATGCAAAAAAAGTGGCGAATTTCACTAGATAGTGAAGATAAAAAAGCAAAAATTATTTCTGTATAATTGTTTTACTTTTGCTTTCCTTAGATTATACTTAAAAGTTTTTATCTAACAACATACATACATAGCTAACATACATAACATTTACATAGCTCTCAATGTTAGACTATCAGTCTGGTGATTCTGAATATAATTTATATCGCAGTCAGGAGTACATGAGCAAATACGTAATGAACAGATTATCAGCCACCTTAAAGGGGCACTCGCACGCTTAATTTTTGTACCACCTGTCAAAAAATAAGTCTAATTCTAATCACCAAAAATACATTTAGGTTTACCGGGAATAACCAAAAAAAGAGTCCAGGTTCGTAAATGACCTTTTAACTGTTAAATCAATACAAGTCTATAGTGTTTTTATCTATTATGAAGAGGATGGAATTGGATTGCGATTTGAATTATTTGCTTGTCAGGCAAGCGTGCGAGTGCCCCTTTAATTTTGCTAATCCGTAAAGCTTACATAGACGGATATATTGTAGGACTTGTAGAGGCCATATGAAAGTGTGATTAGCACCTTGTAAAATGAACGTTCATTATAACTTGACCAGATTACCAACCACTGCTCATCTGTGCATAAAGAAATGTATAAGACGCAAGAGAGCTCAAGAGAGTGTTTCAGCAGGATTTCCAAACACCGAGAAGTGATTCAAAAAACGACACAAATCCGGGAGGTTTTTAACCGACTTCGAGTTGTTTGGAAATCCTGATGAAAGACGCTCTCTACGGCTTGGTATTGATATATATTATCAGTATTATTGCTTGATTCCCTGCTGCCTAGCTCGATTAGCTTGTGAGTTATTTTCTAGGCAGCATCATATCCAACGCATGTTTTTTGTTTTTCATTCTGTATATAATGTTCAGTGTTGATATGTAAATAAAGAAATTTGTTGTTGTTGTTGTACTTAATGTCGAGAACAAGAAGGAATAAAATCTCAAATATATGCAAATATATTAAAATCGCTATTGCAAACCACCTTCACGGTTATGATCTTCTTTGTTTACATTTTGTAAGGTGGTGAATGATTTTAACTTAATTTCGTCTTGATGCACGAAAAAGCGTTCTCATGATTTGTAACGTCTACAGCAAAACGCATGGGCGGCAAACGATCTACTGTGATGCGAGAAATTTTCCAGGAATCTCATAGGGAAATTAGGAATTCAGAGGTTTGCATGATACAATGCATACTATATGACGGTAAGTAATGATGCCAATGACGTATTTCTAAAATATTTCTAAATTTGATTCCCCGCCTGCTGCATGAGTACCACAGAGTAAACAAGCGACTCTCGAAAGAAAGCGCCTAAGTTTTGGTCATTTCTAAGAGTTTCTCAAATAGCTGCTATAGTGTTGTTATATTGTTTGTCAGAGATAAGCGAGCCAATAGAACTGAGACGAACAACAACATTTTTGGTAATTTCTAAAAAAAAGCGGGTATAGGGCCTATGTCTATAAATGGAAAATTTGTATGAAAATCTGAATTCCATGAAACGAGCTTTCTTTGCTTGTAGCTGTCGTTCTCCTATTTGCTTGATTTCTCGTCAATTTCACACCTTATAGGTTTTCTATTATGTGTGCTGATGAGGCAAAGGAGTGGGACTGATTACTATGTCAAAACAATATATGAATAAATTATGACAAAGCCAAGCAAAAATTAAATACGAAATAGTTTTGTTTTTCAAATTTTGCTTTCGAGCACTGGCATGGACCTTGCAGGCCTCTACAAGAACTCTAATATTTAGATGATAACACATTGGTGTGCAGTAGGACGCTTCAAGCTGTGTAAACGTGATTGGATGCAGCTGCCAATGTCACCCAAAATACACTCGAGTAACGGGTTCTTTTTTTTCCAGAATAGATAACAATTAAAATGCAATTTCCTCTCTAAAATCTCACACAATTGATTTCACGGTTTCTGTCACGGACGTCTTCGTTATGAATTGTGAGTATTCCTTCTTTTAGTCTTAGTTGATCACAATTGGTTTTCGACGATTTGTTCTTTATTTTATTATTATTATAAGTATTATTTTGAAATAGCTGTATATTTCATTTTTGGAAACATTCGTTAAAACGTTCCCACCGTGATTTGCTCAAGACCCTTTAATGTATATTATCTCCCAAGGGTTTCTCGGGTGTTTCTTTTATCTTTTGTCAATCATAGGTTAGTTTCAGTTTGTTTGGGTCCGGCCTCAAGTATATTTATTCATATGACAAATAATCCTATTCTCTCTTTGAAGTACAAATAGGGGCATCCGTAAGACAATTTGACAAAACAAAAACTACTATGGCGAAATTAGAAGCCTTCACTGACTCCGCCACGACAAGTACAGAGGAAAACTATTGGCAGGATGATAAGGCACGGCACATTGAAGAGTTCAAGTCAAATACCACACTCCATGGTGTTTCATTTGTTTTTAATTCAAGAAGTAAAGGGAGAAAAGCTTTTTGGGTAATCATTATGTTGGCATTTACAGCCGGACTATTATCTCAAATTGTGGACAACTGTCTCAAAATGTTCGCCTTTGAAATTGTTGTCAGCACGACGACAACTTCAAACACAGAGGTCAAGTTTCCAGCAGTTACAGTTTGCAACGAAATATTGTGAAAAGAAGCAAAGTGAAAAACACGACTGTAGAACAACAAATTGCCTACATTACACGTTCAACTCGTAACGTTAGCGAGGATGTGCTGAATTCAACTTGTGACATTAGAAACTTATTCAAAGAAAACGGACACAATATCACGGAAATGTTATTATCGGGAGTTTGGAATGTAAGAGAGCAGATTACCGGAAAGGATTTTGAGCCATTTTCTCATTTCGAGGTAAGCATGTTTAAAGGGTTTGCTCTCGACCTGTTGTATTTGTTTATCATAAAAATGAATATTTTTTGTGTTTACAGACTGTTGAGAAACATAAAGGGTCCTTTGTTTATTCCAAACGGCAACGCTTAAAACTAATAACTCCGCCCGAACTAGAGCTCTCAGCCTTTATAAAATAATTAAACACAAAACCCTGGAAGGACCCTCGCGCTCGATATAAATACAATTTAATGATAGGGAAGCCTGTCATGCAACTGCGCAGCTGTTCTGCGCATCTCAAGTCAGAGAAGTACGTTCCGTAACGATGGCCAGCGAAGGCTAAAACCTCGAAAACAAATCGTATAGAATCTCGATATTTTGTCGGTCCATCGATCAATGTTTTTTAGCTTTGCATATTCTCATCTGATAAGATAGTCAGTGAGTTACTGATGAATCTATGATCGCTTCTGGAGCATGCGCGTATCGTGACAAGCTCCCTTTAATTATACAAGTTACATAAATGTGTCATTAATATTAACAGAATTCAAAATATAATAGATTACTTAAAATACTTAAGAGGAAATCCGCTAAGAAATAGAGTAATTTTGACACAAAGTGGAAACAATTTTTAGATAGAGTCTTACAAAACCAATTTCCTTGTTTGTAACATGTCTTGATAAAATAAAGAATAACACCGAGAGGAAATTCCCAAGGAAACCGAGAAACTGTTGATGTTCATTCATGGTGCTGTCAAACAATATAAATTGTATGGATTTGGGCAAATTTCAGGAATCAGTTTCGATATTTGGTGTTGTAAGAAATAATTTTTTTGAGATCAGATATCAAAAACAGTACGACAGAAGTCTACACTATGATCATTTCGTTCCAAGAATTTTTCCAATCGATTTTCAAATGGATTACGTCTTAAAAATCCTTAAAATATATTTTGTAGAAGAACCGATTTTTGCCAAAGATTTCAGCCTAGGTATAGATTCTTAAATAACTATTCTTGGTTTTCACTTGTCACGTGACGAAATGTACTTCTCTAAATCAACTTCTAAACACTTGATGGCTAATAGAATTGTAAAGAATATACAAAATTATGTTTCCTGGGTAAATTTTAGGCCGATTGGTCACTTTCCGAGCGAGATATTAGCAAATGAATGTGCGCCATTTTGTACAGTAATTGTATGGAGCCGCCATGTTGGAGCCCCAGTAGAGGGGCTCCATAATGGCGGCCAATTAATCGGGTCTCCAAAACGACGCTATGTTCAATCCAAATTATAAGAATAGTATCAGAATGGTAAAATATAAACTTTTATAACATGCTGACGTGCCAAAAAGGTAAGAACGGTGCAAATCGAGTGAAATACGGCAAGTTCAAAATACGTGACTGGTGTTGCGTGACATAAATAGCTTTGGCGATATCTCGAGAACTACTTGGCAGAAGGTGCCGAAATTTCGTGTAACAAATCCTTGAATAGAGTTATATTCATCACAGAAAGGATATATCTGCAGGTCTCTTGGTTTGGAAGTTAGCTTTTTGATGACGTCACATGAAAACCGAGAATAGGTTCTTATATGCGAGTTTTTACTGTATATGCAAGCTCCTGTGAGATTCGGTTGTACTAGCTGACTGCTTTTCTTGACTTTTTTCTCGTTCCTGTTAGTATGGCCAGTGCTACACTTTTAACGGCGGCACAGAAAACACATCAGACAGAAGTATAGAGTTCACTGGGCCGTTAAGTGGTCTTGGTCTTTTATTGGATGTCCAACCAGAGGAGTACCATGATCTCACTCCCCTTCCCGATTCCGTTGGAGTTGGATTCCGTGTGGTAATTCACGATCAAAAACAAGCGCCATTGGTTGGCGCGAAGGGTATTTCTGTCCCTCCAGGCTACAGGAATGAATTTGCGATTAAAATGAAAAAGGTAAACTGTCTCAGATAAAAACAAGTTAAGACTGTCCCTAGCATAACGCTCTCTGCTAGCAGGGCACCTTGTTATCTTTTGCAGCAAGCAAATCACCACTAAAGAATCGACGAAGGGACAACGCTCGAAACGTCAGCAAAACACTAGTTTAATTTCCACGGGGTGTTTAACATCTCAACCTATTGCTGTTATTGTCAATGTTTACGTCCCACCGACGCAGACCACCTAGTTTCCCCACAAAACTAGCCATACCCTAGTATGAACAAGATGGCGCGGATGGCCGATCTCAAATGCGCTTGCACTTTTTTCACACTTTTCCTTTCCTTGGCACCGTTTGTCTCACTTTTCCTTTCCACCTTTCCTTTCCTTTCACCATTTGTCCCACTTTTCCTTCTCTTTCGCCGTTCTGACGCACTTCAATTGACGATTTGTCCCGTTTTTCCTTTTATTTCCCGTTTGACCTTGCACTTTTCCTTTCTCTCATTTCAGATGAAACGCATGGAATCGCCTTATCCATCAAAGTGTAAAACAGATGACGTCAAGCTTCCGTTGTCTGACAAGCCCTACTCTGTCTCAACATGCGAAGCGGAATGTGCATTAAAAACATCCATAGAAATATGTGGGTGTAAAGTTACCGACGAATACGATGACCAAGAGGTTTCTAAAGGTGAGTTCTGTGATGAGGTATTGTTACACGGGCACTCAGCCTTCCCCCTGCCACCCCTCCCTCACTTGAAAAAAAAAAATCATCGCATTTCGTCATTTCTAAAGGGCCGTTCACACGACGCGATTTCAGCTGCGATTTGAGATGCGATTTCTGTGGCGATCTCTCATGGCGATCTCATATCGCGTGGTGTGAACGGCCGGGGATCTTATTATGGCGATTTCACTTGCGATGTCGCCGCGACGTCGCAGGCGTATTGAAAATGTTCAAATTCCACTACGATGCCATAGCTTATAACTATGCGCCAACAAACTGTCAAATATCGCGAGCCAAATCGCCGGCCGTTCACACCGCGCGATATGACGACGAGGATCGCCGCAAAATTCACACCTACGATCGCGCCTTGCATTATAATATAGCTACGATATAACGCGCGCTCTGATTGGTACCGATCAGTACCGGAATGACTGCAGTATTTCGCGATGCAGAGCAAATTCTAAGCTCGTAGTTGTTGAACATTAGCCAGGGGGGTGGGGGGGGGGGGGGGGGGGCACAGGGGGCCGGGGCCCCCCTTTCTCGAGAGATTTTCCCATACATTTTACTGTATTTGCTGGAAGAAATTTGAAAATTTCGTCCCATGTTTTCACTATCCGCCCCCCCCCCCCCCAACCTGGCTACGCCCTTGATTATGATATAAAACAATGTGCTGTTAATATTTCTTCAGGTCTTGTGAATATCCCTTTGTGTAGAGTAAGAGACTACAACTGTGTCACAAGTAAGTGAGGAGTCCTACAGCAAGCTCGCCGACTTTCCTGTGGGGACTAAAAGTAGTTAGTATAAACCAACTAATGGTCTATTACAAATCCTGCATTCTGATTGGCTGAGCTACTAATGGTCTATTAGTGATAGACCGTGCCTGGCAAAACCACCACCTTTCTTTGCAAGAAAACTTGATTTTTTCAACATAAAATAATGGCATTCATTGCCAAAACCGACCATTTAGTTGGTTTATACTAAAACAATTAGACCTCTCTGCCTCTCGTCCTCATGTGCTATGATATCAATAGACCATTCGGCCTTCGGCCTCATGGTCTATTCTATCATAGCACATTCGGCCTTGAGGTCTAATTGTTAATTAGTATTATAGATGTTTCTTGTCATATTTTCCTGCCTTTTTCGCTGCGATATTAGAGGGAAAATACTTACCAGCTCAGTCCTTCCAACAAGGTAGGGAATTGATTACCTAAGGAAGGTTTGCAACGTCGGCATAGTCTGCTCAACAGGCGCTAGCAGTGACACCGAGGGAAACGGAACAAGCCGAGGCATAGTCTCATAGTCTCCCGCGCGCAGCCGTCCTTTGTGTCGGTCACGCAACGCGTGGCGTGACCGACACAAAGGGCGCGGGCTCTGGCGCGCGGGCTGCGCGCGGGAGACTAGCCGAGGCACGGCGCGCCAAGAAGTGCGCCGGAAATCCGTTCGCGATTTTTGACCAAGCGCTAGAACAGGTTCAGACACGGCTTTCCGGGAGTTTTCCGAAGCGCTCCCCGAGAGCCTGTTTGGCAGCTAACGTCGGCAAGTCAACCCTTTTTGCCGATGGTAGTGGCCAAGGGTTTGAGTGTAAGTTTTTTTTACAGGAAGCCGCTTCAGTAAGGAATCCATCTGCGACTGTCCACTGCCCTGTGACGAGAATGACTACGAGATAAGAGTGTCAAAATCCTACCACCCGAGCCCCCAATTTGCACGCACTGCACAGCGGCTATACTACAAGAACCAGAACTTCTCATCACAGCAAGAGTTTAAGGATTTCTTCAGGTGATTTTTTATTTTGATTGTTTAGTGTTACAGCTTGGTCGATCTGCCTTTCTATGAGCTGCATATATTTTCGTTGCTCTAAAATTGCTCAATTTGCCTGTGCAGCCATACATTCAGGGCGTGGTGCTTAGGGCCTAGGAGTTTCTTTTGGACCATTCTCTAAACATGTCTAAAACAAAAACAGAACTTTAGACATCTCTAGAAGGGCATATTTTACGTACGAAATATCTAAGTGACCCAACATCGCTCATTAGAACGTGCAAATAGATCTTATGCGCACATTCCTGACGTCGATGGAAAAAAGGCTGGCCTGGGGTGGCGATGGCACTAAAACTTCAATATGATATGATGAAAAATGATAATGCAAAACGTAACTATACAAATACTTTTCGACACTCATCTGAAACCCGCACTAAACGTCGTCTTTGGTTTCATGGTTTGTTGTCATTATTTGATTGCTTGATTGCACAGGCAGCGAGCGGTCTATATCAGAGTGTTCTTCGAAACGCTTCAGTCTGATGACATACAAGAGAATGCTGCTTATGACCTCAGGGCCTTTCTTGGTAAGACTAACTATGACGAAAAACGGATTTACTCAAGTTTGCTCATGAGCAAATCCCTGAGCAAATTTGGTGTAAAGGCGTATAGTAAATGCTGTGGTGAAGACCGTATTTGCGCACCCATATTGCAGCGTATGGTATGGTATGATAATAAATCAATATTTATATAGCGCAAATTAACATTCTAAGTTATGATCAAATGCGCTAGACTCCTTTGGGAGGTCCGCACCGAAGGACACTACTATGCAGGCGCGTAGCCAGATATTTTTACGAGGTAGCGCCACTTCATAGCTCAACTCCCATTTTGTGCTGTGTATTTATTGTATTTTTAGGACTTCTGGTATTGGTGTACAGGTAGCTAAGCGCCTGCTATGAACTTGGAAGTATTTCAATGAAAAAAGGTTATTCAAATGAATATGGCACGTGATGATCGGAAATGGGAAAACGTTACGGCCAAGCCGTGGAGGTCTATTGGTGACCCGACCGCCTGACCGAACGTTCGGACTAATGTAATTCTATGATTCCTTCACAGCCGACAGTGGCGGTCATTTGGGTCTGTTCCTGGGATGCTCACTAGTGACAGTCTGTGAGGTCATGGATCTTCTACTTTTCCTTTTCATGGCCGCCTTCTGCAAAAAACACAGCAGTGGAACAAAATATCCGCAAACCCAAACTCGGCGAAAATGTAGCCTCCTCCAGGAGGGGGGGGGGGGGGGGGGGGGGGGGGGGTGAATAAGGGTCCTCAAATCCGTCGAACCGTTCAATTTTTCATGAAAATCCGCCGATCCGCACAAATTTTCGCCTCAATCCGAATCCGCAACGTTTGATTTATGGAAACAACTGATAATTAGAAAAAAATACGTTTCTCCGTATCGCTTATACACGAACATCACTGAGGGACGTGTCATTATTTAGCGGGATTTTCATGATCGGGGTTTTCGTGATCCCCGTCCTCTATTTGACCTAGTAGAAGACATTTTACAGAAAGAGGGGGTTACATTTTTCTTTGTTGCGCGCGAAGCGCGCCAACATTTTGATAAACGCATTTCATCAAGCCTCAGGGAAAGGGTAGATAAACGTTGAAATACGCTACCTCAACTATGTATGAAAGCTCCTATTGATGGGCTCCTGAGCCTGTAGGTTATGTTATGCATGCGCGCCGAAAATTTTTTATGATGAAATTATTATTATTCTCATGTGCGTGAAGCGCGGCCCAAATGACGACTTTCTATACTTGTAACGTCGAACTCACGCTTAACTACCATTTTAGTTCAACGCTGAAGCGTGGCGATTTTTTCGCGTAGGTTTACGTTTCAAACGTGCACACTTTGTCAAGAAGTTGTCGCGTTTCTCGCTCGCTGATTGGCTGCTGTTTTGACCGTTATTTTTCAGTCAATCAGCGAGCAAGAAAACGCGACAACTTCACGACAAAGCATGCACGTTTGAAACGTAAAAACGCGAAAAATCGTCAAGCTTCAGGGTTAAACGAAAATGGCAGTATATAAGGGGTCTTCTTCAATCATAGTGACTGTCTGCTAGGCCTATCACTGCAGGGCATTTTTGGGAGAGTTAATTTTTTCTCGGTAAGATACACTTGTTCTATAAATGGCGCGGGGATAGCGCGAGTTGCGCGAGTTCTCAAAGTGTAAGCTAGATATCATTCTTTATGCGCGCGAAGCGCGCCGAAATTGTTATTAAATATGCGAAATTAAGTATGTGAAATACGAAAGCATATTAAGGGCCTACAAATTCGAACATCCAGGGCTATTTGTCTACAGACCCTACAGTCAACAATCCATAGTTGCGATTATCAGAATCCGAAATCCGAAGTCGAATTTTCAATAGATCCGCGATCCGTACGTTTTGAGAATCCGAAAATCCGCTCGAGTTTTTCTTAAAATCCGTAATCCGTGTGCTATTTAGGCCCAAATCCGCCGATCCGCAAACCTATTCACCTCCCCCCTCCAGAGTCGCGGCCAGTCTCGCAAACTGCTTCCTACTTACGGTTTTCCTGTGGCGTACTGACGTTGCTGCAGTTACCACAGGAAACCCGAGCAGCTCTCAAACGAAAGAAGTCTCATTGATGTCGGCGTTTCAGTTATTATATTTTCAAAACCTTCAAGGTACCTGAAAATATGAATATACTATTGGGTACAGTGAGAAATTCACGAATGCAATTTCATTTATGAGGAAAATGCCACAAAACCCGTAATTTCAACAAAGTTGTTACTATTGGTCTCCCTGTGGTTTTGGCGCCAAATAATCGCGCGAGTCGGTTTGTCGAGTTGGTCAAATGTTAGTCATTCTCGAATGCTCTGCCGTCCAAGAAAGTAAAACGGTTCTGTACCATTATTAAATAGCTGGAATGATTAATTCTACCAAGAGAACGTCCTTCGCCTGGTGTATAGGAAGGTTGATAAATAAGCACCAGAAAGGTGAAAAGGTAAATTAAAGCTTTTTATATTGTTGTTGTTTTCGATCGAAAGTTTCTTTGATCACCGACTTCTTTCATGCACTGTTCACGAGCAGTGCATGAAAGAAGTCGGTGATCAAAGAAACTTTCGATCGAAAACAACAACAATATAAAAAGCTTTAATTGGACTTTCTGAGGGACGCCAACTATCCCGGTTTTTCCGGAGTCTCAAGATTTTTCACTTCGTCTCCCCACAGGCAGACCAGACTAAATATCAGTGGATTGAGTATATTTGTGGTTGTAAATATCGTAAATAAAAGTCTCTTCGCTTCATAATGTCTCTTGTTTACTGTATTTGGTGGAGGTGATGAAATTACTTGAAATCCGATGAAACTCTCATAATTCTCGATATGACTTACTTGCGTTGCCATTTGGGTGGGTTTTAGGTCCAAACCAGCGGGTTTTCCCTTGTTTTCCTTTTCACCTCGATCCCCACTACCATAATACCCACACAAGGTACGCAGCAAGCTCCTCGATCGCCGCTCAAAACATGGATCAGCCACGAACTTCGCCAAGTTTCACACCGAAAATCTTCTCGTTCCAACTCCAAACTTCGGTTGGCCATCGAAGAAAGGTTCAGCAACAACTGGAAGCAGTTTCAGCTTTTCGGGTTCGGTAAAAGGTAATAAATTCTGGCAAAGAATTCCAGCCTCCACAGATTCTCTTATGATCCGGAATCGAACCAAACCGGAAACGGTCGTTAGAAATATAGTGAACAGCGGATGCACGCAAAACCATGGCAACCGGCAACCCAACCGTTGAAATTATGGCGGAAGTGAGCGATTTGATTGGCGTTTGCCATTGTTTTGCGTGCATCCGCTGGCCGTTTCCGGTTTGGTTCGATTCCGGATCATAAGAGAATCTGTGAAGGCTGGAATTCTTTGCCAGAATTTATTACCTTTTACCGAACCCGAAAAGCTGAAACTGCTTCCAGTTGTTGCTGAACCTTTCTTCGATGGCCAACCGAAGTTTGGAGTTGGAACGAGAAGATTTTCGGTGTGAAACTTGGCGAAGTTCGTGGCTGATCCATGTTTTGAGCGGCGATCGAGGAGCTTGCTGCGTACCTTGTGTGGGTATTATGGTAGTGGGGATCGAGGTGAAAAGGAAAACAAGGGAAAACCCGCTGGAATGGACCTAAAACCCACCCAAATGGCAACGCAAGTAAGTCATATCGAGAATTATGAGAGTTTCATCGGATTTCAAGTAATTTTCATCACCTCCACCAAATACAGTAAACAAGAGACATTATGAAGCGAAGAGACTTTTATTTACGATATTTACAACCACAAATATACTCAATCCACTGATATTTAGTCTGGTCTGCCTGTGGTCTCCCGGGAAAAATTCAAGATGATTGCCACACATTCTTACTTAAGTTAAGTTACTGTAACTTATTTCTCCCGGAAGAATTTCAGGAAATTTCATCATTTCAAGGCGGTCTCGTCCAGAAGCCCCGGGGTTGACGTCCCTGGACTTAGTGTTGGGTTAACTTATATTGGGCTGTTCCAAAACAAAAACGTACCTCCCCTATCGAGGAACTCCAAATGTTCAAAAATTGTTCTCCCCTGTGGAAATTCTAGACTCCTGTACAACCCCTGTGGAAATTTGAAGCAACCCCTGTGAAATTCCTCATACTCTTGTGGGCCGGTTGAAATTCCATAGTTGCATTGCGAATGAATACCCTGTGGAAATTGCAGGGTCAAAATCACAGACCCTGTGGACATTCCAGGGTCAAACACAGTGATCCCTGTGGAATTTCCTGGTTCGATAGGGGGTAACAGATATAGAGCGGATTTCACATGACTGTAGTGAAACCAATCGCAAAGTAATTACAACAATTCTGAACAAAACCTATAGGAGTATTAGGCTGTCTGTGAAGATGTAGCTCACCATATGGAGCTTTTCTCTCTGCAAGAGTTTCAGTAGATTTAAGATTCTAGTCCATGAAATTAATATTGAAGGCACGGGTCGATATGGAGCTTTTCTCTCTTTGTAATTAACACCCCTGCTAGTCCAATAAAACAAATATTGAAAAAAATCATCAAATGCTTTCTTGCATGCTAGTGCCAGAATTAAAAGTATGTAGTAAAATAACAGGGCGCGCAGAGTTTTGGGATATGCCTAGAAGTGCCTGTCCCACAATTCATTGTGCACCATGTCTCATACTCATTCCAAGTTCCCTTGGCTCCAAAGCAATTTTCAGAGAAATCAATGCAAGAGATGCAAACAAAAATAACATCTGGGTACGAGACTTAGCCTTTGTTGAATCAGTAACTGAACCTTCTGGACTCAAATTTTGATGAAAAAGAACATCGGTCAATGGTCGGGGGTACTCTACCAACTTTTGGGCAGGGGTGTGTGCCACTGAGGTCTTCAAAACTTGGCCCTATCAGAGTCCTACAGTTAAAATTGTTAAAAGGTTTAAAACGTTGATCGAAATTTGTTTGTAGGGAAGGCATACTGAAAAACGATACCCTATCATAGACCAAACAAGCAAAAAAAAAGATACCCTACAGCAGACCTCAGGAGTCCCAAAACCATACCCTATAGGGCAGCACATACCCGTATACTATATATGGGGGAGTACCCCATGGGCTCGGCCACTTTGTCATGCCTTATTTGTAAAAACTTGACCTTTAATGTAAACATCGGCATAGCCAGATTCCCAACAGGGGGCACAGATGCAGATAGCTGTCCTTTTTATAACTAAATTCCCCTTTATTTAGAAATTGGTCACATATTATTTACTGTATTTTTAGTGCTTCAAAAGAGCAGGGCTCAGTCCCCCTGCCACCCCCACCAACCACCTGGCCCTCTGGATACACCCCAGGTAATTGCAGTGAATTAGTAGTGCAAGTTAATTTATTACCATGTACATATAATGCACAGTTTTTATGAAAAACAGCAGATGAAAAACAAAATATCCATATTCCCCCAGAAGGGTGTTGAAAAGTGGCCCCCACCCCTCTGGAATTTCCAAAGAAAATACAGTATTTGTATGGAAGATCAGGTAAATTGACCCTGATCGGCCCCTGCATGGGAGGAGGGGATGGATATTTTCTGGAACTGCACATTTCAGAGTTTTCTAAACATTTCTGTGAACTTTGAAGGTCATTTCCTCAGGTTCCCATGCGAATTGTTTTGCAGGACAACAACAGCTTATCTTATATTCATACCTTTAAAAAAACACCAAAATCAAAAGGTTTGTTACTAGTTTAGTAACAATATTTTTGACTACTTCATGTTCAAATTGCTCAAAGTTCTAAAACAACCCCTCTTAATAATAGTTAAGCTTTTAAATTACAAGTGAGGCCCAAACTTTCCAAGTGGCAAAATGTTTTACATGTCCCCAAGGTCAGCAAGGTGTTATTTTCCTAGATATCCTGCTTATATTTTTGGTATTCAAACCATTGTATTTGTAATAAGGCAGTGATCTTAAGGCATGTCAGAAATGATTTGTATCTACAGCTCACTGCAATATCAAACATTTCAATCTGTAAACCAATTTATTATTTGCCCTCTGCATCTTTTTTCCACTCTGTGTTCTCCATGTTGTTCCAGAAAAGGGCATGACGTACAGGGTCAACATACAACATACTCAAAACTTGTAGCTTTGTAAGATTCATTCTAGACTTTGATGTGAATGCCATACTGCCAACTCTCCGGGAATGCAATCTTGTTTATGAGCCATTACACATCTTTCTAATTTCAGCTTGTGCTAACCATTCATCCATTAAGTTAAACAATTATTGTTCTGACTTTAATCTGTCTACATTGATGAAAACTCCCAAGACTGCAAATCATTTGAAGCTTTTAAGCTGATAATACATTTCTGGGTGTGTCCATATGGTATCTAGAAGTTTTACATTTCCCCAAATGTTTTCAGTACTTCTAATTAATCAAATCAATAGGATAGAAAGCAGCCATTGAACTTTAAAATAAAGCCACAAATTAATTATAAATAAGATTTAACGGTCGGAGACTGTAGTTCTGAATCTAGTAGCTGTTCAAGTGAAATCTCAAGTGATAATATTTTGCACGATTAAACCTATGGACATATGACCCTACCAACACAGCTGTAAAGATAAAATGCCTTCAATTAATATTTATAAATGCAATAAAATGTGTCAAGATGTGGCAGAAATCAAACAAGCGTTGAATTTTAACAGATATATTACAAATTAAAAATGTCATGTTCAACAAATGCATTACCATATAACTTCCTGAATTCAATAATTCCTTTGGGATAACTGTAATGCTTTTGGAATTAGGAATGAAAGAATTTCGCTCACTTGAAGAACGTTCCAGGTGACCTCCCCTATGCCTCGCTGATAATTCCACGGCAACCATGTACACAAACCACACTTGGAGCAAAGAATGTCGAATAAAATAGGAGTGACGAGTGAATCTGCACGGAAATTTATGAAATATGATATCTTGTGACATCCGTACACGGACCCGGGGGGGGGGACATATTTTTTGACCGGGGATGATCGTCAGAAATTTTCAGTTTCACCCGTAAAAGATACCAAACATGGCGGGCCATGGCGTGGCTCAAAAAATTTATTACCCTAAAAGATACCCTAAAACATGAGTTCTTATGTACCAAGTAGGCGTGAAGGACACAGGTAAACGTGAAAGATACCCATCAAGAAATTTCCGTGTTTGTTTCTAATTTATCGTCTTCTCGAATCGAATAATCTCTCTTCTTACACGGTTTTTAGAAGCACTATCATAAGAAAAAACAATTTGGACACAGTTTCGGCCCTAAAAGATACCAATCTCCCTAAAATTTATTGAAGATCACGATCACCCCTAAAAGAGACCAAACCATCGTGATTTTAACCCCTAAAAGATACGACGATCATCCCGGTCAAAAAATATGGGAGTCCCCCCCCGGGACACGGACTCAACATTGTCGGTGTGGAAAAGCCAATTCGGTGCAAATACGGAAAGTTTTTAGTGTCAAAATACTCGGAAAAGTTGGTGAGATCGGTGAAATGAAACTAATCTAGCAGTTGCATACAGCAAAAATATAGCTTAAGGTAATTGGCTTGCTAAGGACTAGACTAAAAGGAAACTAGTTACGTGTCACTGGCTTTTGATGGCAATAATCATGACGTTATATGTAGAGAATTTGATACATACGGCTTTATTCAGGCATCGTACGTGTTGCTATTTTATAAGGTGCTTAATTTTCGGCCTTCCACCTCTAAAACATACTCAGTTGAGCTAAATTTAGACCCCTATTTTCCCAAAAAAAACTACAGTTATTACAAGAACAAACGTCTCGCATGTCTTCCGTGCTTTGCAATGCAAGACCATAGCAAACTCCATTTCAAATCAGCACCAATTAAAGCTCAAATCATGCGTGACTTTTTAAAATTTATCTGCAAAGTCAAGCTGTAAGGACACCGTTAGATTTATTTTCGCCGACTGTATTACATTTTCGGTAAGGGAACCTACGTACCGAGGAAAACAAAATTAGTTATACAAAACTACAGCTACACTTTTCAATATTTAAAAATTTGATGCCCCGGCAAAAATAATGGGCTCAGCGACGTGGAACGACGACAGAAATTATAGCCGTAAATAACGTGGTATTATAGCTCACGATATTTTACGGGAATGCACAAAATGACACTGTATTTCGCAAAGAAACTATTTTTCGAGTTCTTTCTAGTCAAGCGGTAAATTTCGTACCAATTGTTTATAATTTATGCCATGAATGTCGAACACTAATGCACAAAGTCTGACAATACTGGTTCCCAATTGAAAACACAATCTACAAATCGTATTATAATTTTCATTTCAAAAATAGTGGATTACATTCGATCTTCGCTCTAATGCTAAAAATGCATACGATAGCTGTGACTGGGAACACGTCCACCAGATACAACTTTAGCCACAACTCATATCCCAAGTTCAGACCTTGTTGAGTGCACATCCAAAGTCACCTCTTGATATCTTTTCTCCGAACATACATATTTTCACATTTTATTCACTTCGCTTGCTTTTTCAGCAAATGACCTTTTGTCACCTTTTACGATTACTCTTTTATTCTTAGCAAGAGCTCTAGCCTTTTCCATTTCCACCTTGGGGTCCTTCGGAGCTTCTTGCTGAGGTGTAGGCTCGGGACAAGGTTGCTGTTCCGGTTCGTGGGACTGAGGAGTCTCGATCTCCGCAGGCTTGGTCGGCTCTGGTTCTTGCTCTGTCTTGTCTGTCTGTTCTGGTTCTTGCGTTGTTTCCGCCGGCTCCGGTTGAGTATCCGGCTTGGCAGTAGTGTCTTGCTCGTTGAGTATTTCATTCAGCTCTTTAACTTCTTCAGGGGTAGTAGTGTCTTCAGGTTCGCTCTGCTCTGTCTGCTGAGCGGGGGGCGGTGCACTTTCATCCTTCGCTTCTACGGCGGCCGCTGGTGAACTTTCAACAACTTGCTCCGGTGTTTCTTCGGGCTTTGCCTCGCCATTTACAGTAGGTTCTGGAGCACAAGGCGCTTCGTCCGAAGCTTCGGGTTCCTCGAAAACACTTTTGGCGTCCTTCCCAACCAAGTCACACGTACATTTACGATTACTAGCTTTCAATTTCGATAGCGTATCCGGATCGCATACAAGTAATGTAGTGGAATTGGGTACTTTTTTTATCTTTTTAACAACTTCGCCATGTTTCTCGTCCTCCACATTTTCCTCATTAACTTCTATAAGCCTGTCGCCTTGTTTCAAACCAGCTAGAGCCGCTGGGCTGCCTTCATCGACAGCGCTTATAGTTTGCCCTGGTTGATTTTATCCCCGTGCAAATTAAAACCATAGCCTTTCGATCCCGGTGTAAGCACACATTTTCTCACTGGCGGTAGCTCATTAGTACTCATCATGGTTGAAACGAAACACAGAAAGTCCTAGTCCTCTGTTTGACTGTGAATACGGTGATAAGAAGCGCCAAGCACCGAAACGATGCGGACGAAAGTCGCTGATGAAACACGCAAAAGCAAACAAACAAAAGTCGCTACTCAATTTCTTCGCTGTGTAATTTGATGCACAAGGGGTGCTGTTCCAATAACATTTCACCTAACTTGCCAAATATGGTATACGGCTCCGCCTACGGGAGTGTAAATTAATACAGATTTGGTATGGCTTGCATAATGATGATTCATGAATATGAAAATCTCGGAAAAGCTTTTAGGAAAGCTTTTAGGAAAGCTTTTCAACCTAATATTATTGGATGCAATATTTTACCACGAAAATTCCCACGAGTAATATAAATTTTGCAAAGCTTTGTGTAAATGGGAAAAACTGCGGTTTCGGTCTTAATTTTACTGTAGCATTTTCACCTTATATTTTGCAGTTGACAAAAAGAAAGTATTACTTGCCACCCGCAATTTTCTTTGTCTGCAGTATTGTGACTTTGCCCAGGGAATTACTTATTTCTATAAACAAATTAGAATAAAATAAAAGGAAGATGCAAGGCTCCTTCTAGACTAGTAGTGGGCCCGACGTACGTCACGCGAATGTCAACGAATGTCACGCAACTCTGCGATTCGACTTTTTCTGAACTACCATGCATGTAGTATTAATAAGCCGAATTAATAAAATTGCCAGGTTTGGGGGTGATACGTTAAAATCGGACGAAAATATAGTCATGAAACATTTTTCCAGACGTTATGGGATTTTACCTTGTTTGGCAATATAAACAGAGCTGGCTGCATCTTTGCTACATGCACTTGCAAAACGTTGGCGTTGGCGCACTTGCCTCCCCTTTCCTTCTCCTTGGCCCTTTCAATGTTGCTAGTTGAGTTGGGCAGGCGGCCAACATTGAAAGAGGCAGGGAAGGGAAGCGGAAGGGAAAGTGCGCCAACTACTTTGTAGCTTTGCGGGCTATTTCCACTCCATTAACTATGGTTCAACCTATGGCTTAGGTTTGAGAGTGATAGGTTAAAATCTGTCGAAGATGCTAGTCACCGAAACGTTTACCAGGGCCCGGTTCCTATAAAGTCGGTTAACCCTATGGATAAATAAGATTATCGTCAAATCAAATGTCCTGAATAGCCACAGTTAACCCTGGGAGGGTTAGCGTTAACTGACGTTAAAGGAACAGGGCCCATACGTTCGCATGAGATTTTACCTTGGTTGCAAATATAAACAGAGCTACACACACCTTTGTTAAGGAAGCTGCCTACAATTTTTTTTGCTCTCGACACCCAATCTTTGTATGACTGCTGTTCAGGCTCGAAAACCTGTACCGGTCTGAACTTTCACATGGTTACCCTGGAGGGTTTGAACTTTATTGTAGTGTGCATTTTGTTGTGATCGGAGTTGCTATAGCAACGTTATAACCTCACCCTTGTTTATAATTAGCAGCCATCAGACGCGTTGCGCGACCTAAACTTTTAAAATGACACCCTCGCACTAATCCCTGAGTAGCTAACATTAATCACAGCAAGTTTGGAGAGAATTCATTGGGCCGATTTTATGTTACTCGAACGGACTTTTTCAGCCTCCAAAATGTAAAAGTTAATTATGCCGCAAAGTATTTCCTTGAAAAATAATGGCTAATATCTGCGGAATTAAGAAATCCTTGCCGCCCGAATAATCGACAAACCCAAGGCAATGTACCAGCCAAATTTCACTTCTTAGAATGCTTCAGATTTGATTGGCATGTGTTCAAGCAAACTGCATATTTGAGAAATAATATAATAAATCTTACGTTTGTTATAAAATTTACACTTTTCGCCTCTGACAAAAATCTCATATGTTAATGTTTTTGATACTTCCGTAAATTAATCTTGAATATATACCAAAAATAACCCTCCAAGTCTCGAGTTCATTGAAGTATAAGGCACCGAGAAAAAATGCTAAACTTCACCACTCTTTCGGTTTGCTCGAGCCAGTTTTTGTCATTGTACTTTGTTTTCTCCTGTTGTAGCTTTCACGTGGTTTTCCCTGTAATCAGTGAAGCGAACTACATTCCAGCGTGTTGTAGTTTTCATGGGCCATTGATTCTAATACGCTTTGCCGCTTCCCTAAGGGGTGGACCATTAGAAACTGGGGGAGGGGGGGTGGCAATATTTTTGCGTCTGAATTTTTTTCCGGTGATCAAGATGTGCAAGAATTGTTTTTCGGGCTCGAAGGCCATGTACGAATTTTTTTTTGGCAGACACACACAACATATCTTGTAGTCATAACACGTTATACATATATATCGAAACTTGTCAGAGTGAGAAGCATAGACAGCCGGACAGTGGATATTATACCGTGGCGTTCCGTTCCAACAGGCCACCCAAATCCTATTGCTGTATGTATTGTATGTATATGCATCAACCCAATTTTCTTATATCATATTTATATTGGTTCAGAAATGGAGTAAGAAAATCCTGTTCCTCTTGTATATACAACAAATTTTCTTATGCTATATTTATATAGGGTATCGCATTTTTCTATCATTGCGTGCGAAGCGCGCCCGATTTTTGGTAGACGCAATCAAGCCTCAGAGAAAGGATAGATCAACATTCCGGTTTTTGCCAGGCAATAGTGGGGTAAATATCAGTGGTTTGTCTTGTATTTGTGTCCCGATCCCCAGGGAGTTTACTTCAAATTTGCTATGGCTCATTTAACCGGCCGGGAGAATGGCGGGGGAAACAAAACATCTGTCTTTTTCATTTCGGAAAAGACACTCTACTGGTTTTGATAGTATTATGAAAGTCTATCTTGTGGAGGGTGGAATTTGTCCCTTGGGTGTAGGAAATGTTTCCCCGGGGTGTAGGGAACTCCCCTGGTAGACGGTGGAATTATTTCAAATTTGACAACATCTGTTTCATATTCCCCTGCTATGTCGCGGGGGTTGGGGGTCGGTGGAAACAAATGATTAGTGCATGTCGAAGTCACGCTTACCTAAGTGTTCTTTCTTTGAACATAGTGACTGCCTGTCAGCTCTATCACTGGAAGGGCATTTTGTTTTGTTTTTTTCTTGGCAAGACACTTGTTCTTGTAAGGCAATGTCTTTGTTGCGCGAGTTCTAAGAAATTATACTAGTTCTATGCTTTATGCGCGCGAAGCCCGCCGAAATTTTGGTATCTCCTTTTCGGACTTCAGGTTTCGCTGCTTCATCCATTTTTTAAATAAATATGTAGCCTCAGACAGCTTTTTTTAACGAGAGCCCAAGCCATGTCTTTGTAGGATTTTTATTTTCAAGCTTGAATCTCTGCAAGAATATTTTTTCGGAAGACCATTAGAAAGTGGGGGAGGGGGGTGGCAATTTTTTTGTGCATGAATTTTTTTTTTCAGGGATCAGGTTGTGCAAGAATTTTTTTCGGAATTTATATCATGTTTTTTTTCTAGCTTGGATCTCTGCAAGAATTTTTTTTTGGAAGGATTGGCCTTGCTCGAATTTTTTTTGGGGAATTGCCACTCCCCCCCCCCCTCCCCCAATTTCCACCCTAACAAGCGTGACGGCAAACTGCGCGGAGAAATCATTGAGCCATAGAAGCAATCGTTTGATTCCCATGATGGAATGTAGTTCGCTTCACTAATTACAGGGAAAACCACGTGAAAGCTACAACAAGTGAAAACAAAGTACAATGGCAAAAACCGGCTCGAGCAAACGGAAAGAGTAGTGAAGTTTAGCATTTTTTCTCGGTGCCTTAAAATACTTCAATGAACTCAAGACTTGGAGGGTTATCTTTGGTATATACTCAAGAATAATTTACGGAAGTATCAAAAACATTAACATATGAGATTTTTGTCAGAGGCGAAAAGTGTAAATTTTATAACAAACGTAAGATTTATAATATAATTTCTCAAATTTTGCAGTTTGCTTGAACACATGCCAAACAAAATCGGAAGCATTCTAAGAAGTGAAATTTGGCTGGTACATTGCCTTGAGTTTGTAGATTATTCGGACGGCAAGGATCTTTTAATTCCGCATATTAGCCATTCTTTTTCAAGGAAATACTTTGCGGCATAAATAACTTTGACATTTTGGAGCCTGAAAAAGTCTCTTAATAAGAGCGGTTTTGCTTATGCAGAGGCATGCAAAAAATATTGTAAAATTTAATACGCAACGTTTCGGCGTAGCCATTACGCCATTATCAAGCCATTACAATTCTAGTTACAACTGAAAGTGAATATAAAGCAGTATAAATACAATTGGTGGTAAATTACATTCGTCTAGATAAACACTTTTGCGCTTATCGAGTCACTCTGCACGTTGAGAGTTGGTCGGAGCTCTCTAATCAAAAGCATTTCCTTTATCAAGCAATCAAATTTGCTTGAGCACTTAGCTAGCACCTTAAAATTAGAGAGCAATGGCTCGGGCATAACGCCATTATGCTCATGTGCGTAATGTTTATAAATAGAGGATGCTTTTCTTTTGTGTCCCTCCACGCGTTCATGAAGGTGGCCACGCGTATAGCCGACATAGCCTGCCTCACACAGGTTACATTCAAATTTATAAACAACACATTGTTGGTTTACAATAGCGGGCTTACGTTCTGGCACTTTAAGGTCTTGATTCAGCTTTCTACTTACAAACACGGGTTGAATAGTGGTATTTACCCTAGAGCTAAGCTTACAAAGGGCCATTAATGGGCCATTAATGGCAAACGTCTTCATGTGCCACATCGAAGAGATTCTCGAAACACAAGGGGATCTCCCGTCTTACTATCGGAGGTACGTGGATGACACGCTTACTATCATGCCTGACCAAGAAACTGCTGACCACTTTCTCGAAACTCTAAACCACAGCCATCCTTCAGTGAGATTTACAATGGAGGTCGAGACGGATGGGATGCTTCCATTCGTGGGTGTGGAACTGTTGAATCGTGCTCCAAAGATCGAGACAAGGGTGCATATAAAGCCTACCAACACAGGGCTCCTCCTTCACTACCAGAGTCACGTGGACAAGCGATATAAACAGAGTTTGGTTGCTACAATGTTAGATCGAGCATACCGAATTTCAAGCTCTTGGTCGCATTTCTCGGATGAATGTGATCGTCTTAGGGAGGTTTTCATAAAGCTTAAATACCCTCAACATTTAGTTGACAGAACCATCAAACGCTTTACAAATTCTAAACTTAGTCCAGATCACACGCCCACCCCTTTAGCACGAACGGAAACAGTCAGAATTGTTTTGCCATTTAAAGACCAAACTTCGGCTAATTTTGTCAAGCAACAACTTTGTAAGCTTAGCTCTAGGGTAAATACCACTATTCAACCCGTGTTTGTAAGTAGAAAGCTGAATCAAGACCTTAAAGTGCCAGAACGTAAGCCCGCTATTGTAAACCAACAATGTGTTGTTTATAAATTTGAATGTAACCTGTGTGAGGCAGGCTATGTGGGCTATACGCGTGGCCACCTTCATGAACGCGTGGAGGGACACAAAAGAAAAGCATCCTCTATTTATAAACATTACGCACATGAGCATAATGGCGTTATGCCCGAGCCATTGCTCTCTAATTTTAGCGTGCTAGCTAAGTGCTCAAGCAAATTTGATTGCTTGATAAAGGAAATGCTTTTGATTAGAGAGCTCCGACCACTTCTCAACGTGCAGAGTGACTCGATAAGCGCAAAAGTGTTTATCTAGACGAATGTAATTTACCACCAATTGTATTTATACTGCTGAAAAAGTCCGTTCGAATAACATAAAATTGGCCCAATGAATGCTCTCCAAACTTGCTGTGATTATTGTAAGCTACTCAGGGATTAGTGCGAGGGGTGTCATGCATTTTAAAAGTTTAGGTCGCGCAACGCGTCTGATGGCTGCTAATTATAAACAAGGGCGTGGTTATAACGTTGCTATAGCAACTCCGATCACAACAAAATGCACACTACAATAAAGTTCAAACCCTTCAGGGTAACCATGTGAAAGTTCAGACCGGTACAGGTTTTCGAGCCTGAACAGCAGTCATTACAAAGATTGGGTGTTGAGAGCAAAAAAAAATTGTAGGCAGCCTCCTTAAGTTGCTAGCCTTTGTTTTTAACAGGGGCGGATCCATCACTCGCGTCACGTATATAAAAAACCTTGGCGCAGCTTGTTTGCGCTTGCAAATACGCTAGCTGTCTCAGTGTCATCTGACTTGTCTGTGATATCAGCGTCGTACCTAGAAATTTTGGTCAAGACATATTCGATTCCACTGGCGCGGATCCCCGGAATTATCGAAGTGGTGCCGGGTACCATCTGATTCTTGCGAGACCCAATTGATTGGCTTCATTTAAACGACATAGCCAAGGAAATACAGAATGGTGATCAGAGTGACAGTCATATTGTCTTGGACATTTCAAAAGAGCATTTGACAAGGTGCCCCATAACGAGTTGACTTATACTCGGGGGTGGATTCGTCCCCAAGAGCTCCGTATTGGGAGCTCCAAGAGCTCTCCCCCCCCCCCCCCCCCAACACACACACACACACACTTTGAAAACTGTTCCGCCGTCAGTGTCCTGGCCTTCATAAGTGACTTGCCGCTTTGTGGTTGATGCAAGATTTAGCGAGAATAGAGGCATGGGAAAAATATTGGAAAATGTCATTCAATTTGACCAGTGCAATATCTTGTATGTCACACGGAAAAAGCGGCTGTGACCCAATTATTTTTCCCCATCACCTGGAATCAACCAAATATAACATCTCAAATAGACTGCTTGCAGCCCCTTCTTCGGCGAACGTCCGTAAATCGAGGGAACTTTTTTTCCTTGCGGCGTGCTTCGATTTGTTTACAGTGTCAAGTTACTCAGGAGGGGGAGAGACGCGCCACGGGGGGAAAACGGCGTTTCCCCCCGTGGCGCATCTCTCCCTCTCCTGGGTAACTCGACACTGTAAACAAATTGAAGCGCGTAGCGGGTAAAAAACATTCTCTCGATTTACGGACTCGACACTGTAAACAAATTGAAGCGCGTAGCGGGTAAAAAACATTCTCTCGATTTACGGACGTTTGCCGAAGAAGGGGCTGCAAGCAGTCTACATCTCAAATGATTTATTTTTAAGAGCATGTCAGAATGGTAACAAACAAAGCAAACACGACACTGGTTTTTGACCATTGGCCATTGGGGGGGGGGGGGGGGGGGGGGGCTTTCCAGTCCCGGACCCCTGCTCCGCCGCCGCCCAATGCATCTCCCGTCCGCCTTTTATATATCGGCTGTTTTGTCTTTGATGGGACTCCTGTGGTTTTGGTCTGGAGAGCAAAATCCGCTTTCGCCTTGCCTGAGCCCGCGTTACTATTCAAGATGGCGCCCACCACAGTATCTTGTTGTTTGTTACTTTTTGATCAGCGATAGACGTCCTGGAACTCTCGAAGATGAGCTTCAAAGCTTTTGAGATCGTTCCTGTATTGGAGAAGATCGTCGCTTCTTCCTCTGATAAGCCTAAGACCGTAAGTATTTCAAATAAAAACACTGATTCGGCCTCGTAGGCAGCAGCTGAGATCCATAAAATTCATAGCTGAATTTTGTTGCGTTCAGCATACTATACCTACTTCTTCACATAAATGACATCGCAGTTGTATTTGCAATACAATGCACTGAAACTCTAGCTTTTATGAATTAATTCCCTGTATACGAAATATACGTTTTCGTTATACCCCTAACAAAGCTTTTTACACCAATGCCCTAGTGTTAACTTGCAATTTTACAGGTAGAATGCCTAGACTGTGCAGCACAGAACTTGTTTATGGCACTACAGACTGGTAAGTTGATAACATTCTGCCTTGTTTTCATACATTTTGCTGCCCTCTAATAACTTTCCTTTGTTTTTGTTTTCAGCTATGTGTTTCACTATATCTTCGATGATACTGTCACTCCTCTGGGAAAGACAACTTTTGAAATTGGATTGCAGTCCCACAAACACATTGGGATGGTATGGAGTAGCAAAATGTGAAATATTAGTACAGCTGTTTGCATTTCCATATAACCAAACACTCATTATTATGCCTCCAATTTCTTATAGCACCTGCCTTGTATTAATTAACTGGTCAACAATGTAGAGGAAGATGGAGGATTGGTGCTAAATAAGCATGCAGTAGTAGCAATAAAGGGGTTCCATGGCAACAATGCTATGAGGGTACCCACAGCACTAGTAACACTGATTCTTCAGTGTAAATTATTACTCAACCCATTAGAAGTGGGAGGGAGTAAACATAACAAAAATACTACCTCATCAAGCAAACAAGCAAGCACAGGGGCCATAGCACGGGCATAGCCAGGATTTGAAGGGGGGGGGGGGGATAGTAAAAACATGGGAATACAGCAAATACAGTAAATGTATGGGAAAATCTCTTGAGAAAGGGGGGCTGCAGCCCCCTGTGCCCCCACCCCTGGCTACGCCCTTCATAGCATGACTGCTCCATCATGTGGGCTAGCCTGCAGGCCCAATACAAGCAATCTTGGCACAGCAATAATGCAGGTCTGGAGGTTACACCACCAGCCTACCAGTGGTGTGCAAGTTCAGTACGAGCCATGATATGGGAGATGAACAACAACACATTATTTCCCAGTTAACTATTATTGCTTATCTTGTAATAACATGTTATGGCACCCCTGAATAATGCATTAAATTCTTCTTTCTTTATTGGTAGAAAAAGCCCATACAGCAAGTTCTCACAGTACCTACAATTAACAGATTGCTAGTTCTGTGTGATGGTTAGTTTTATGATGTGTCTTCCTATCAAAATTGCTACAATCCAAAATTTGTTCCATGTGCTCCAAGGAAAAGTTTTTTTTTTTACAACCAGTAGCATCTTTGAAAAAAATATATCTTGATCATAAGGTTCTTGAGTAAGAGACATGAATTCCTGAGGCCTCTGAGGGTTTGTCAGGGTGTTGGTCTCTAAATAATGGTACCAAAAGTGATCTCATAACAAGACTCTTGTGTTCTATTGGACACAAGATTTTGAGAATCCACAAGATTGTGAGAGATCCTGGATTTTTAGAATGTCTATTTGGCATCCCTTATCATTTTATGCTATTGGAAGGTCTATTCCCAGACCTTGGAGGGAATTTACGTAAGGACCTTGCATCCCTTGAAAGTTCCAGTGAAAAATACAGTGATTGTATGGGAAATAAGAGGAGAAGAGATGTATCGTTCCCTCACCTCCTTGGAATTTCTAGTACCCTTGATGGTGTGGATATAGATCTTTTCTGGAATACACAAATGACCTGCCAAATTTTCCAGATACAATGTACATGTAGCCCCTGGCTCTTTATGTACATGACAATCATATTCTGATAAGAAAACTAAAAAGGATTTTTTCTTCAAATCTTTTTAGGCATTATCCTTATGTTTAGCATGTTTGAATTAGAGGTAGGTATACCTCATTATGTCATTATGTTACTTACTGTACATATTGTTTTAATGTGTGATTTCAGGATTATGAATAATGCAGATCCAGTTAATTGCTAAGACATGTTACAAAATTGATGCATTTTGTCCTTTCTCTGCAGTTTATACCATCTGGCTTCAGAGACAAATTAAAAGGAGTAAGTCAAGATCAAGATAAATGATCATTATAATATTATTATCAATACTCTGTTTTCCCTTTCATGACCATTTTAATGTTATTTGTCACTCTACAGGTCACTGGAATCACAAAGAATGATAACCCAAGTAACTTTGACCCATTCTCAGTTGAGGTACATTTTATCTTTAATTAGGGGTGGCAAATGGTCATTTGGAAAATGAAAAATGTCATGAAATTCTTAGGGATTCTCAAAATCTCATTTTTTTAAGAGCTGTCTTGCAATGTTGTTTTCTGTCAAATTACAGTATCAGGAGATATCTTTGATCATCTAGATCTGGGATTTTTCACTGTCTTGGAAAATCTTGCATTTAACCTTTGCCACCCCTTTGATTCAATGATAATGTTTAGAGCTTCAGTTAGCCACAATTTTGTCAACTAGCAACATACTGAGCCAGAGAAAACATCCATTTCCATCAGCTGATTCAGGGAATGTATTGAATTTGGTAAATCAAGTATTACACATTAGTACATAGTTATTTCTAGATATATTATTTTGTCTTCTCATTGAATGAAAACAACAAAGGAATGGCTGGGTTGTGCTCTTTTAAAATGCTTTCATTTGCATCTCAAGTTTCCAAGAATAATGTCATCAAATTTTACACTGCTTCAGATTATTAAATGTTACAAAAACATACTTATTTTGTTGTTCTTATAGATTTGTATCTCAGTTTCAAGAAAAAAGTCAGTACAGATATTTTCTGTCACTGAGGACAAACTTCTTCCAGTAAAAGAGATTGCACTTCCTGAGCCACCAATAGCTATGGTAAGATATACATGGAAAGAGATCATGTCCCAGGCAAAAGTTCATGAGAAGCCCTCTATCTCGCCGGAAATTAAATGTTGTGGGTCATTTGATTGAAACCAAAGAATAAGGGTATATAAAAATGTTCTACAAAATAGGATATGGTGAGCCTTTTTGGTTCATGATGAGGGACATATTCATGGGGGAGGGGTGGGGGAAGTCCCCCTCTTTTCAGACCCTAAAATACAAAAGATACATACATAGACAGTGAACATTATTTCAGTTATTTATGTATTAGCGCCACATACAAAGCACAACATACAAGGTCAAATCAAGCGTCGAGATGCCCTCTCCTGGCTAAGATAAGCACTCATGAGCCAGAAATAGAGACTGGACTTTAGTGTTAGCCTAACATTTGAAAGAAAAGGGCCACATAGTCCCCCCTCTCCATCATAGGGAAAATTCTCGCTATGCCCTAGATGATGACTATTTTTATTGCTACCACCAGAGCTACTAAAGTTACTCTTGATGGTAATTGCATCAGATGCTCATTGGGTGCACCAGGTTGGCTCAGTTGGCAGAGGGGTGTTCATGTTATAGAAATAATTAAAAGCCAGTGCATGGCACTTGATAGGCTCTTGCTTGTTTTAAGGAAACCTGTTGCAAGACTGTTTAGAGATAATATAATTATCGATCCTCCTCCCAACTACCCTGGGTACCAGAGTCTCGAAGCTTCACTCATTTACAAAACGCATAATTCACTGGTCGAAAAGCGAAGCAAGGAGCCTCTGGCCTCACAGCCTTGTTTTCTCAGTTCCAGTCAAGTTTCAAGTTTCTTTGTCTCAGCTGTCAAAGTTTGATAGTTTGATGTTTGCAAGATACACTTCGACGATTTAATTAAAGCTCAAAAGCTTTAATCAAACTTCTAGAACCATGTTCTAGAATAAAAATAGCACCTCTCTTTGGTCTTTCTTTGAGGTATAGTCTGAAAATCTGAAAATGTAGATTATCAGTTAACTTTGTCTGTGCCTCTGCGTGTTGGCTTCAAATGTCAAACATAACAAGAATCATGTGCTGCCAGCCCCGTTTTTTTTCTTTTTTTAGGCAGCAGATGGTGGTGCAGTATGTATAGCACTTGCAAACCAGTTTAGCTACTGTATGGTAGATGCAATCAGCTCAAAGGTAATTGTAGTTGTGGCAGTTTTTTTTTGTATAATTAACAATATTATGGGCTATTGACTCAGAGGCCATGAGCGTGAGAGAAATGATTGTTTTAGTCAAATCACACTAGTAGGTCAATTTGTATAGCCAAAAACGTTTTTTGGTCTTGTCATTTGCCATTTTCTGGCTTTCAAATCCAACACATTTTGCTACTAGTAGGCCTACTAGCCTACTAGTACCGCAACCAATCAGAACACAGCATTGATGATAGACCACTAGTGTGATTTGACTTATTAACCATTATCCTGTGAGATTGCGCAGAATATCATCTGATACTTAGCCGATGAGGGACGCAGTCCCGAGTTGGCTAAATCAGACAATATTCTGCAAAAATCGAGCAGGATAATGGTTTTATTATTCAGCACATTGATAACACAAAAAATCCCAGAAATGAATGATGATGCACATTAAATAATAGCTCAACACACCATATTTCCCTCAGATGACGGATATCGCAGGATATATGTCATGTACAGAAGACAGCTATTGGCATTCCAGTGACTATATTTGGCAGTGCATCAATGTGCTGAATAATAATTATATAGAGCTTTCAACTTTCCCACATTAGGCAGGAGTCCCAAGATTTTGAGCCTTGTTGCAAAGTTAAAATATTGCTTCATTCTCATACATTTACTGTATTTCTTCCACATAACACCCTTGGAATTTCTTATACGTTTGTTTCCTTTCTTGCAAAATCTCCAGATTTCTGATCTCTCAGGGCTGTCATATATTGCCCAATTATTCCAATCTCATCCCCAGAGCCTTTGGTTGTCTGGCTAGCAGAAGGTGACAAACCATTAAGGCACTGGGTGAATCCAATTGCTTGAGCTTGCATAGTAGATTATAGGAGCAATTAATTGGCCATTTTTATGATCAAAAATCAAATAAAACTAAAAGAGAGCCCTGCCATAAGAACAAACCTCCATAGCCTTTGGTTGACCAGATGACTTAATGCTCTGAGGACAACATTGCAGTAATTCTTGATTGGGTTTTTGTTTTAGTGTGTGATTTAATAAATAAAAAAATCCACACCCCTTACAGGGAGAGAAACAACTCACATTATTAAATTTTTATACTTTCAGGTCCAGGAGCTCTTCCACTTTGAAGTAGAGACCACTAAAGCACTTCTTATGAGAATTGGAGCTGTAAGCAAGTGACTGTGGTTTTGTTGATACTGCAGCTGGAAAATTACTGCCAGTCATCAAACATTGTCCGATCAAAATGTACAAATGTCCGACCATTTTTCAGATAGGTCCAGTGAACTTTCCAGTAGGGACAACCAATAATTTTTCTTTGATAGACATATATCCGATCAAGTAAGAAAAGTTATTTCCAGCTCTGTACTGTGTTGCTTGTAGCTTTCTTTAACCTTTTCATCCTTTCCATTTTGATAAACAATGTGTAAAATATTGTCATGCATGAAAAAGATCAAGAAATTGTGAGATTAAGATTCAATTTAACATGTTTCAAGTTGATTATCAAATGAACATCAACTTCTACTTTTTATTGTATTGGGATTCCATTCCATTCTATTCCATTCCATTCCATTCCATTCCATTCCATTCCATTCCATTCCATTCTATTCTACTATTCTATTCTAATGTCATGTAGTGTCCTTTTTTACCCCTATTCATTTTGGATTCGAAGAAGCTAAATCCAACCTGGAATTTCACTATTGACATGTAGATGGGATCCCACCATGAATATCTCCTCTCCAGCTTATATAATATCTCTCTTTGAAAAATTATTAGATCTTTATGTAAGACTAAACAACAAATAAACAAATAAAACTCTTCAATATTGTTTTCCTAGGAGGAGTTTTTATTGAATGGTCCAACAAATGTATTGGGGATGTTTGTGACGTCAGAAGGGACCTCCCAACGAGCTCCTCTAAGCTGGTGTGAGGGAGTTCAAGATCTTGGTTACTCATTCCCATATGTTGTGGCCCTGGCTAATACCTCACTCACTGTACACAGGTATGTGTACTGTATTTTTGCAATCCTGACAAAATTCCAACCCCCATTTTCTTTCAGCATCCCCCTCCCCATGGTGCACTCTCAGTCTCAGTGTTGCTAGATTTGTTGTTTGTTTTCAGTATTGTAAGTCAGGACCAAAAGGCACAGCGACAAGCAATTGTCTTTAAGGTAGGTTTTAAGCATGCTTTTAATCCAGAAAAAGAGCTATGCCATTAGTTCGTTGACGCTTGATTAATTAATTTCGATTCTGATTGTCAAAGAAAAGATCTTAATTGTCTTTCAATCGTACGCAAATGTTGGGAACTACTTGACACGGCTCATTACATTTGACGCGTGAATATGTACAGGTACTCGCTTATCACAACATTGTTTCGGTCCTGATTGGCAAGGCCTAGATTACATTATTTTCAAAAGATACCGACTTATTATACTTTCAAATAACAAATTATCTATTGTTTTCAATGTATTCGACGCGACTTTAATTCGACGTATGCCCAAGGCCTTAGTATACTTACGTTGCATTTAGTATTCGACGCTCATCTGAATTCCGCTTTCGATTTGTCTCGTATCCATTGTAGGGTGGGAAAAAACTTCTTAACTATGACAACAAGGTCTTCGTTTGCTGCCAGAAAGAGCTTTTCTGTCTTGTGCAGCTTCCATTCAAGAAACAGGTACACTGCAATCAGTATTGAACTTTATATCACATTTGAATGAACAAATGAACCAAACAAAAATGGAAATTTCATCTCTCCCTTGTAGGATTTTGATTGTGTTTTGCTTGACACTGTCTAGATTCAGATGCTCATCAACGAAAAAAAAGTTAACGAGGCACTCCAACTAGCGCATGTTGCCATGGAAACAGCCACAGCCCACGAGAAAGACGACCAGGTATCAGCAACACGTTGGAGCCTATTGTTCAGCATTTTTCATTTGCATTTCAGTGCCATTTCAGCTAAAAGCACGCGAACTTTCAGTTGACATTCTCTTACCCAGACCTCCCCGGCTCGTCACCTCGCGGGGGAGGCACTGGTAACAGCCATTGACGCATGCGCGAGATTTGATACAGAGCCGTGAAGAGAAACAGCTTTCTGCGCATGCCCCAACATTCAAAATCAGCCAAACAGCGAAGGCCCTCAAATGGATGTTACCCGAGCCTCCTCTGCGAGCAGACAAGCCTGGGAGCTCTGGGTACGAGAATGTGCCTTTCGCGTTCTTTACATTTTGCTCGGCGAATGTCTCATTTACAGACATGCAACTGGCGCATACATCATAGCTGGAAAAGACTGCTTGTAGTCCTTTGTTTGACGAACGTCCGTGAATACAAGAAAAACGTACGCACGCTTTCACCTACGCGCCTTGTTTGGCGAATAAAAAGCCAACCTTTCTCTTGTGTTTACGGACATTCGCCAAATAAGGGACTGCAAGCAGTCTATAGCTGGAATCGTCCTGGTCTTTTGTGTATCTTTGAGGTCACACGTTCTCACGTTCTTGTTCAAATTAGCAAAAATAAGTACCTCCTGTTCTTATTATAGTTCGGCGGATTAGCGTAAAAATTGCGCACTTTTGGCTAAATACACCAAACTGTGCATGTTAATAGTTTTCAGTATTTTATTGAAGATAAGATATGGAGGCACGCTAAATTCAAAATGGCTGCTATTGAGCTAAACAATAGTTCACTCTAAAACCTCTTTAGCTTTCGCTACGAAAGAATTCTAGCGTGCCTCCATATCTACGATTTAAAAGTACATTGAAAACTATCACCTGGTAAAACATTGGGGCTTTAGCCTAAAATGCGCAATTTCCTCGAAAATTTGCTCTAATCCGCTGGACTATTAAGGGGCATTTTGGATTTTGTGCAGTGCAGTTCACCATGGCATTGGAAAATCTAACTTTGAATGGTTGAGTGAACGATGAGCAGAACTCTCGACCAGTGTCAACAAACAGAAACCACCCCAAAAACCATTTCATATACTAAACTACATTATCTTTTACACTGCAGTACATGTACCAATTTAGTGCAGATAACATCAGTTTTAATGATGGCTAAACAATCGTGTTAGCACTATGTCATATCAAAGAGGTTTGTATGTGTTTTCTTCTGCAGCTCCTGTACCAGGTCCAGCAGCAAGCGGGGTTTGTGTATCTGACGGAGGGCCACTTCCAACAAGCCGCGCAAATGATGAAAGACGGGGGACTGGACCCTAGAGAGGTAAGGCTAGAAAAAAATTGTTCTTTACAAAAACCACAAAACAAGTGATTTGCACTCAGTTTTGTCCGGACAGTCTGACAGAAATTATGGTACAACGCAAATAGATCAGCACACGAAGCTAGTCTCCCGCGCAGCCCGTCCTTCCGGCCCGTTGTCCTTTCGTCCTTTGGTCACGAAACACTTGAGGGAAGCATTGCGTGACCGACAAAGGACGGGCTGCGCGCGGGAGGTTACGAATTCTACTTTCCATTCATTTTATGTGAGTAAATTTGAGGAATTAACAGAAGGTTTGGCCGCTAGGGAAATTTCAAGTATGTGCTACGTTTTTGTCTACCTTTCATCATATATAGTTTTCTGGTTGACAATCCGTTTTTCAGGATCCAGCTTAGCAAAATACTTCCTTCGCGGATTTTCATATTTTAGTCTACGCAACGTTTTATGGTATATGATACTATTCAAATGTATTATACATCCATCGTATACGAACATCGAGTTGCTAAGATCGATGTATACGAGGTTGATTGTAAATCTATGCATGCGAAGTTGATTGTAAAACTGGGGGGAGAGTCAAAATATTCCAGTTTCTTTTTCGTCCCAAGGTGGCAAGTTCGTTCCTGGTTTCTGATGATAAATTATTTCTTTTTTCAGTTGATAGCGCTGTTTCCGTCCCTCCTGACGTCCAAGTGGACATTCTTCCCGTCACGTTATCTACACAGTATAAAGGACATCAATGGGCTGAGTGAGTTGATAAACTACTTGTTAAAGGCCCGTTCACACGCAGCGATTTCAGCTGTGTTCTGAGGTGCGATTTCTACAGCGATCGGCGTCTCATATCGCGCGGTGTGAACTGCCGGCGATTTGTCTGTGCGATATTTGTCAGTTTGTAGGCGATCTGAAGAAATCGCACCCGCATCGCAGTGCAATTTAAACATGTTCAAAATGCCTGCGACGGCGACGTCACAAGTGTAATTACAATAAGATCGTCAGCCGTTCACACCACGCAATGTGGCATCGCCGCAGAAATCGCATCTGAAATCGCGCCGTGTGAACGGGCCATTATGGACGGGAGAAGAAGTCAAGATCGGCAACGTTGATACAATGACGAATCACAGTGAAAACTGTTATTTTCAGACTCGTTTTGTCGCGCTGTGTGTTTTCCTATGATTTTTTTTATGGGAAGCATTTCCTTGGTTTTCCCAATAAAAATAAACGTCCTTCCCACAATGCCTCCTTGGTTTTGTACACACCGGAAAACTATTTCAACCGCATAGTTTTACCCGTATTTTATATCCTAAAGAATCATAGAAAGACCAACACACTGCTTTGAAGCATGGCCAAATCCTGAGAGCTTCAAAGAAGCCTTAAGCCGGGGAAATACGAGGCACAAAATCCCTCAAATTGTCGCGCAGCATTGTTGCGTTGCAAGTTGATGATCGATGTTGCGCGTTTTTCATCTCGCGGCACAACTTGTCGCGCAACAAAAACATTTGTTGCAGGTTGTGAAAACTTGTTGCGCGAAGTAGAACGCGGGTCTGCTTTGAGACACAAATTCTGGCTTTGTTGCTCGTTTTTCATCAAACACACAACTTGTCGCGCAACATTTTGCCTACGATTCAAGTTAGTTGGTCAATAGAAATGAAGTGCTAAGGGGCCAAATTCGCCTTGGACTCGCATGTGTGATCATCAAAACAAAATGTTGCGCGACAAGTTGTGAATTTGATGAAAAACGAGCAACAAACATTAGACTTGCAACGCAGCAATGTTGCGCGACAAGTTGAGGGATTTTGTGCCTCGTATTTCCCCGGCTTTAGGGGCCACCTAGATCTCAGATCTGACCGCCTGTTGTGCATGTATATCCATTGGAGGTGACACTATATATTAAAGTGAAGTGAAGTGAAGGGACAAGGGGTGTTTTAATAAAGAGAGAAACCATCAACATCAACATCAACATCCTTACGACGTTTGTAAACTAGCTAAGTTCGTTGTTTCAAGTTTTCAAAACATCGATCTGGCTTTTGGGTTTTCCTGTTCCACTAGTTAAACCATATGAACCAAACAAATATTAGCCCTGTTTCCGTGACGGAAAGTCAGACAAACGTCACGATGGAAGCCAATCGATTGCACTAGACGAAACACAGTGAATTTAGCTGGATAATAGTCGAAAACAATAAATGTACTTGATAGGATACTTCTTTTTTCTAGTGAAAGGCAGCAAAACGTTTATGGCGGAAGCCAAGAAATTCATCCTGGATTACCTGGTAAGACTCACTACGTTTAGGCTTAAAATGCATCCACGCTATCTTGTGACCTTATTTTCTCTTGATTAAAGTTCGTTATTTATCTCTTTAATTCTAGGAGGACGCTAGAACCGCACCTGTCTATACTAAATGCATGGAGGTAGGTCTTAAAAAGTTACAATTATCTGCGTGAAAACGCGCGGCAGACCAGGTAGATGAATGCGTATTTGGGATGCCGAGAACGGCGCGCGCATAAAATTATATGTGTTTCAGCGTGCGCTTGCATTGTAGTGTAAACCAGCCTAACAGTAACAATGACAGGATATTCCCGATCATGCACATACGAATTTCGCGGCTCGAACTTGGACTTAATGGTTCAAAAGTCATTGGGTGCAACAAAATGGCCACTTAATTGATTAAATGTCATTATAGCATTCTAAATATCGACGAGCTCACCAATGGCATTGCTTTCTTTGTTTGCTAGGAGGTTGATACCGCGCTTGTTCGTCTTTATGCCGAGATCAACTCACCCAAGCTATTAGAGCTTGTGTCACATGACAACCACTGCGCTGTGGAGGACACTGAGAATTGTCTCATGAAACACGAGGTAAACGATTGTCACCATGGCAACAGATCATTGCTCTAGATTTCTGACACAATCGTGTTTCGGGGATTATTTTGATCAAGGAAGCCTGTAGGCTTGAGTCCCAGCCGTAGGGGGTTCGGTGCGCCCGCGATCCTCTCCCTTCAGTGAGGAGCCAAGCAATCGCGCACGACGGTACGACGGCCTGGGAACCGAGCCTAGGAAGTCTGTCAGTTGGTATGTTAGACAGACAGGAAAACCATTCAGCAGTAAGTTATATTCAGTCGCGAAGTGAATTGATACGGTCACATGGTGGCGTAACTAGACATGCACCTTATCTATAAGCATTTTCAAAGTATCATGCATTCTCATACCCAGTGCTTCTCGACTCGTCATCTCGCGGAGGAGGCTCTGGTGGCAGCCATTTGAGAGCGTTTGCTGATTGGCTGATTTTGGACGTTGGGCATGCGCAGAAAGTTCTTTCTCTCAACGGCTCTGTATCAAATTTCGCGCATGCGTCAATGGTTGTCACCAAAGCCTCTCTCCAATCTCGTACCCAGAGCCCGTCATCTTTTGGCCAGCGGCAAGATTCAGGGCTCTGGGGGAATCCTATTTGTGAGCATGCGTGGTAGGTCAAAAACGTAACGAACTTTCATACAATCTTCAAACCGGAAACCCAGAATCTGGGTTTTAAAAAAATCGATTCCCCCCTGAATCTTGCCGCTGGCCAAAAGTTGACGGGCTCTGGGTACGAGATTGAGTCTCTCTCGCGAGGTGACGCGCCGGGGAACTCTGGGTACAAGAATAAGTATCAGGCAAAACCTTCTAAAATATTGAAAAAGGATTTGACCGATAATTCCCAGGGCCAGACATTAACTTTTTTCGCTAGGTGCTATTGGCGACCTTCAAAAAAAAAATAAGTCGCCAAAAAGCAATATTTAAGGCTGGTTTCCATATAGTCGTATCTGTCGCATGTCGTATCTGTCCTATCTATTGTATCTGTCGTATGAAAAAAATTTAATGCGACTCATAAGACTATATGGAAATGACTCGTAAGACAGTCCAATACGACAGATACGACACATGCGACTGTCGTATGGGATAGAAAAAATTCTATCTCTGCAACATAGTCGTATCTGTCTCATCAGCCGACCGTGAAACAATGAAAATTGGAATTATTCTTTTGTTTCACGGATACGACAGATACGACAGATACGACTATATGGAAACCAGCCTTTAGACGCCACGGTAAGCGTGGATCTCACCGGAACTTAGAAAGTTGGGGTGCCACTTGGCGACTAGCTCTAAAATTGTGGTCGCCAAACCCCGAATTTAGTCACCATTGGCGACCATATGGTAGCAATGTCGGGTCCTGATTCCGCTTTTGCGACTAATTTTTTCTATTTTACCTTTTGTCTTTCAGAGATATCATGCTAGAGCGTTGTTTCATGTTTATCACAAAGAACCGGGAAAATCTTTAGATTTTTGGAGAAGGTACTGTAAATTCGGCAACAAAACTCACGGAACCACTTATGTTGTTTTTGCTTAGATAATCTTTTTGTACATTTTAGGATTGTATTTGATGAACTCAGAGACGACACGTTTCCAGGTCTCCAGTTCGTTGCTTCCTTTCTTAGCAGGTAAGAAGAAACTTTAATTGTTATATACCGTTGATCGGAAATTGTCAAATGCCTGCCACAAGAGGCTCGTTGGAAAACCCAATTATGCACTGTGTCGCATACTACAGCAAAATGCGAACTTTGTCTGAAACGAGGAACAAATCGTCGCTTTACCTCCGACAGCTAGAGCAGATTTCGTATGACTGTGAAAAGTACCGCGAAAGAGTTGTACCGCGCCACGACCGTGACCGTGCCGCGACTACGCGGTTTCGTTCGGTATCTACAGCAGGCCAGGTTCCGTACCGCCACCGCGACAGTACCGCGCCGTGTCACGGTACTTTTCACAGTCATACGAAATCTGCTCTATGCAGGGCTCCACATTGTAACCATATGGCCGCCAAGGCGACTAGATCTAGGGTTTGGCGAGCAAAATTTCAAACTAGTCGCCAAATGGTGACTTACCTTTCCAGTCCGAAGGTTTGTAAAAAAAAATGCCCTTCTCAAAATTAGCTGTCGACTTCATAAATTAGGGACGGCGACCATATTTCTATTATGGCGACCAAACTTCTCTATTTGGCGACTAGAATGTGTTATCTAGGCACCAATGGTAACTCTCGAAAAAAAGTCAATGCCGGGTCTTGTTATGCTGGTTGTTCTGTTTGTCAATACAGTGCGAATTGTCCAGTTTGCTATCATATCTTTGCCGATTGCTATACCTCTCCAGTTACTTGGGTGCTCAGCTCTGCTTGATTTCTCGGTTTTAATTTCGTCATTGTTTTTTTATTGACAGTTTGCGAAATAACAACCTTCTTTGGAATCATGTGCCATGGCTTCTCGAGAAGAATCAAGAAATCGCTGTTCGGGTATGATTTATAATTGTCACAGCATTAAGAATTTTTGATATCATTTCCTAGTTCTTAGGGAATGCATAAATATGAACTGTATCAACATAAAAACGGACCGTTTTTCTTTATCACTATCCAGGTGTTTACAGATCGACCCGCTGACGAACCACTTGACGAACGACTAAAGCACGACTATATAGTAGAATACCTACAGAAATTTCCAAAAGCACAGATGAAATATCTAGAGTACATAGTCTTTAAGAAAAATATTGAGGTAAGTCTTTTTAATACTCCTATAGTAAAGCGAGGATGTTTCTTCCAACAAGAAGTCAAAACTTGTTTACTTTTTAGGTTTGTTTTCCTAAGGCCAGTTTCAGACGTCGAACGTTTGCCGCGTCGAATCTAATTGTTAGAAATTTCATTTGCAGCTTCTAGGACACTTTGTCTAGTGCAAAAGGTAAATCTAGATGAGTCATAGCAGAACAACAATGAATGTAAAGTTTGTTTTTCTTGTTTATTCTTCCTTTTATGGTGAAAAGGAGAAAACCAGTCGGCTGAATTGGATTCGACGCGGCAAAAGATCGACGTTTGAGGGGAATCCTGAAATTTATCTTTATCGTAAGACTGGACCTCTAGGCGTGTAGCTGAGGCCGCTAACTGATGATAATTGTTTCTGTTTTTTTTAGAAAGAGAAGTATCATACACATTTAGCATTGTTATATTTGGAAGAGGTATTCCGACTCAGAAGAGATCCTTCCTCGTCCTTGGATTTCATAAATAAAGCAAGGTAACCATGACAACGACTGTGTTTTCAGTTTCTACCGCGTTCTTCTAGTGGATTTCCGCCTATACTAGATTTTTGATGATGTACACCTATAATGATGATACAAGGCGTATAATTACGACTATGAATATTTCTTAATTTCGAACCCTGTTTGTATCTGACTTTTTTGTCTGTCTGCCTGTTCACCTCATTTCCTCCTCTCCTTATTTGTTTTCATTGATCCGTCATCATTCCTATTCACCAGAAACTGTAATACAGCAAATGCGTCTGAAATGTTTGTTTAGGGAAAGATTGCGTCACATGCTAGAGTGGTCCTCGCTCTACCGAGTCGCTCTGATTCTCGCCAAGATCAAGGACGACTCCGAGCTGGACGCGGAAGCTGCGGCGTTATATGGCAAGGTAATACTAGGGGTGCAGCTCCCCTCCCGCACTGGGGGTACCCGTCACACTGATTGCTCAGTGGAATATACTTACCAGTCGCAGAGTTAAATTCTGGGAGGGAGGGCGGGAGCCGAATTCGATGAGAGCCCAAGGAAAACATGGCGGCTTTGCCACGTCTGTAAGTGCCAAGGATGCAGATGGTAAGCGGGGCGGTCGTGATCTCATACAGGGGTCGAGTAGGGTCGACCCCAGGCTTACGCGGTGACTCTGTTTAACTTCGTCTAAACTTCATTCAGACTCATACGTTAGACAGAAGTTAGATCAGGCTAGCCTGCGTTGACAGCCGAACTAAACCTGGGTTGAGTTTAGTTCGGCTGTCAACGCAGGCTAGATCAGGCCTGACGGCGCTTGGTATTCCAGGCATCAACTGCACGGAGACCGTTATCAGAGGGTGTTCGAGGGGCTACAACGAATCTCCCAGCGGAGAAATACAGATTTCATAATGAACAAGAAAACAAAAATGACCTTGAAAATTTCATTGATGCAATGCGTTATCTGAAAAACACGAGGAATTTGAGCCCCCTTCGAAACACCAGCGATTTGCCTGTCCACGCCTTCCGTGCTTGCTTTTGTTTATTTTGGCTGTTTCTTTTTATGTTTCTTAACTATTTTGTCGACCTGTGTTTCTTAATGTCCGTTAATTTTCTTCCTTACTTAACGTCTCTGTTTTAACCTCGTGAATTTGCGAAAGCATAAAAACGAGTTATTGTTGGCATTCAATGTCGCTCGATGCTCACGCTTGTTGTGCTCTACATTTTAGATGGAGCAGCATAACAAGGCCCTGAATATCCTTGTCTGCAAACTAAGGGACTTCAGTGGCGCCGAACGGTACTGTAAACTCTACTCTAAGGTACACCATTAAACATGTGTTGTTCGATATTCAATATTATGTGCTAAAATATAAGATCTCTTCTATACACAGGATAAAGACAGAACCTACCGGAGGAGACTGTTCCATACCCTGTTAACTGTGTATCTGCAACCAGGAGAGTGAGTAGTTTGAGGGTTGAGATTCTAGTCCACATTTGTATTTCGTAGAGCGAGGTCTAACCCGATTTATGCAAAATTGTATTGATTCAATTACAAGTGCCAGTCAACATATTCTCCCTTTCCTATTTATCTCGTCCATAACCCTCCCTTGCAAAAAAAAAAGAAGGCCAAATTGAATACCCTCTCTTATTTGTTTCAATATCAGTGACATGGAGCCCTTTGTCAGCCCGGCAATCAAATTACTCAACAGTCACATGGATGATTTTGATACCACAGAGGTAAGCAGCAGGCCAAACACTCGCCCCATAAGGGACTCATAACTTGAACAGAAGGGGTAACGGTACCACCCACCCTCTAATTTTACACCTTATTTATTTTGTCGTGTGCTATATCAACAGACTCCCTGGCTATACCAACAGTAAATGATAGCTCAATGTGATTTATGTGGTAGGCTCAAAATCGAAAAAAAAGAGAAGTTGTCTTTTTAAGAAACACAACCGCCATTTTGTCAGCCTAGCAACATACCGAGTCAGAGAAAATCCATTTCCATTGGGCTGATTTAGGGAATGTGATGCAATATTTTCGATTGAATTCGGTAGATAAAGTATAAAACATAGTTTGTAGATGGAAATTTAGAGTCCTTTAGACAACGCGGGGGAAATTTTCATGCGGATAAATCAGATAAGTTGCGGATCGAAAAAGAATTTACAAGGCACGTACTAACACGGCAGGTCATCACACGTCACGGAACCTTCCCTTCACGTGAACATTCAGCCAATCACATCACGCGAAATAACTGATCAACCAATCAAAATGCTTAGACACGGGAGGGCGTACAGCCTTGCCTTCTCGTGAACATCCAGCCAATCGTATCACGCGAAATTACATATCAACCAATCAAAATGCTTAGACACGGCACGGCACACACCCTTGCCTTCTCGTGAACATTCAGCCAATCACATCACGCGAAATGATTGATCAACCAATCAAAATGCTTAGACACGGAACGGCACAATACCGTTACGACGCGGACTCTTTTTCACAGTCATGCGAAATCTGCTCTTATGAGTAAACGTCGCGGACTGAAATATTGTTACATCCATGATGTCTGACAAGAGAAATGCCTGATTAATTTCGATACATTTACCATTTGATGTGCTTTCCTCAGGTTTTAAAACTGATTCCAGACGCGTGGTCGATAGGAGTGCTCTCACAGTTCCTCACCGGCTCTGTACGATCGAGTTTACATCAAAGCCGTCAGTCCCTTGTCCTATCGGGGCTTGCAAAAGGGGACCACATTAAGGTAGAGCTTTGTTAGTGTCAGCTATGACGTTCCTAAACCCTAAACCAAAGTCACGCCGACAAATCTCCATGGATTCACTTGTTTTGAAGAGATACTTTACGCTTACAGAAATTTGAATCATCCGTTCTCGATTCTCATACCCAGAGATCCCTCGGCTCCGCCTCATCACCTCTCGCTGGGGAAGGCTCTGGTGACAGTTGTTTGAGGGCCTTTGCTGATTGGATATAGCGGCGTGCGTGCTTCCATAAAAATAATTTTGTCTCGCTTTTGAAAACGTTTGACGGTCGTCTTTTCAACCCTTGCCTTCGACTTCTACGCACTACAAGTAATTTTAAGGCAAAGGTGATTGTCTTATACATATGCATCAGTGGCTGTCACCAGAGCCTCCCTCGCGGGGTCAGAGGACCAAGGAGGTTCTGAGGACTTCAGTGGTAACCCTATTTTTTAAAAGCTCATGCAATTCCCTCTGCAAAGATATTCATTGTATAAAAATAGAAGGCAAAAAGTTACGACGTCAGGTTTGCCGTAGTAACTTTGCACGTGCCACAGATGAACGCATTTTTATTTTATTTCGAGAGACATAACTGCTCAAAAAGTGTCCTGCTATGAGTCTCTATTTTATGCTCTCCCCTGTGTAATTTTCTGTATATTTGAATCTTTGTTTCTACTCTGCGTCTCTCATTGCAGGTAAAAGGCGAACACCTAATGGCCCGGAGAGGACATTTTGCTGTTAACGAAGACAGGTACTTCTAGCCCTGCAGCCCTTTATACAAGAAGCCTTTATTCATAGCATCGGGTTTTTGTCATTTCCTTTCCAGAGTTTGATCTATTTTTAGACTCGCGTTCATTCTTTTGAGCTGAATGCGTCCCTACAAACCGTTCAGTGTAACGTCTCTTATGTGTATGACCTGACGCCCATAGTGATGTTATGCGTGAACTGGCGCGCGAAGATTCACTTGAAAAATCTAAAAATAGATCAAGACAATCAAATGTTCAATCACGAGTTTGATACAGGATGGTGACTCCTAGTAAGGGACTCCTGGCCAGACACGTCTGACACATACGAGTCCGTTTACGTTGACGAATCTGGTACATAGTTCGCTCTCTTGACTTTCTCTCGTCCTCAACTCCCCTCCGCACTACGCAGTAGACGTAGACCTAGAAATATTTTCATTATCAGTGATATAATAAGAGATGTCTTTCCTTTCTCCTCCCGTAGACTGTGCCAAGCCTGTCGAAGACCCTTCAATGACTCTGCCGTCGCTCGCTACCCAAACGGCGTCCTGACGCACGTACACTGCGCGCGAAACAAGCAAGTGTGCCCTCTGACAGGTCACGTGTTCTCTACTAGCCAATCATGACACAGTATCGCTGGACCCCATAAACAACGAAGAAAATGCGACCTGGTGACGTTGATAATTTTCTGCTGCCAGTATAGCATAACAGTCAGAGAAAGCATCCGTTTCCATCGGCTGATTTTGGGAATGTAGTGCGATATTTTCAATTGAATTCGGTAGATCGAGTATAAAACTTTGTTTTTAGATGGCCAACTATACGACTGGAAACCGAGCCTAATTCTGTATCTCAAAAACTTGATTTATACCCTGCCCATACCGGCCTCCCTCTTTGTATGGTAAAATGTGACTAATGTGCTAATCTGACAAAAGTATGAAGTGCATGTTTGGGCCTTTTTGTTAAGTCTGTGAATATCAATTACTTAAAAATGGCGGCGAGGCAGGGCATTTGTTGGCAGGAAGAGGAAGTAAATTAGAATTTTAGTAATAATGTTCTTAGAATAATGGACGGAGAGTCCTGTTTCCTAGGTATCACTGGGACTAGCGACAGCAGTTACGCGATTTCAATAATTCTGCGAATTTTGCACCGACTTTTGCTTCAGGGTTCGCAGAATTATGCAAACTGCAGTAAGAAGTGGCAGTCATTTTTCATAACAACAATAATACATGAATCAGCCTGCGTATTGCAAAGTGTACGAAAACTGAATAACTATAGACTATATTGTTAAAATTATCACTGTAATATAGGTGTACAATAAACTGAATTTTATAACGCTGATAGCTTGCTCCTTACTTTGTTGCGCATTTGAGGGGATTTCTGATAAAAGTCGAAAGCTTTACGTAAATACCTAGTGTATTTCTGCAGAACTCATTCATGTGAAAAGCTTCCCTGCTAGCAGAGGCCTCTTTTCTCTGCATTTCGCTGGCTGAGGTTCGCGAGGAAAAATGCAGAGAAAAGAGGCCTCTGCTAGCAGGGAAGTGAAAAGCTGTTTTCACATGGTACAACATCCCGAACACTTCCCATACTATTCTGTTATGGGAATTTGTATTTGAAGCGCCGCTTTCTCTCAGTCCTGGATCGAGCGCATTTGCATCGATTTTCGTGAACGAAGCTTTATAAAAAAAATACTAAATTAGCCTGTCTGATGCGGCTCTCACTGCCATCGTAATTAAGGCCAAATGCCACTTTCTGTATTTGGTGGGGAAAAGAAATAAAACATGGTAAAAAGCTCTATAAACCAGTTCCCGAGGTATCCCAGGTTCCCCCGCGGCGCGCTCCCTATTTGTCAGGCCAGGTCACTCGGCAAGTCTCCTTTTCAAGATGGCGTCGACCCTGGTCGGAGGTGAGTTCGTTTGCCGGCGTCTTTCACAGCTTGAACTTTACTTCGCATCACGGAAACTACTTGAATAAACAAAGCAGCTGTAGTTCAACCCTTTTCGAAAATATCAGATGGAATATTTCTTGCGAATGTGTGTTTGTCGAAGGCAGCTTGTCGAACGAAGTAGGCACGAAGGCACGTGCCATTTCACATTTGCCGCGCGTCAAGTTGGCTTCGTTCTGAAATATTTTCAACTTTGATCGTTGTTGGCTGCAAAAGGGCAGTCGTCAGAGTACAAATGTGTTCTAAATGTGCAAAATTGATTTGATCCTTTATTGAGAAATATGGAAAGTACTTGTGCTTTTGATTTATGGCAGTTATTTGCAGCTATTTCCCCTGATCGCATGAATCTATGATACGTCGCAATCAAACTCTCAACTTTGTTTAGCCTATAAGTTACTTCCTTTTTTGACATTTTAGTGACTTGTTTATGAAAATATGGATTAAAATTCTTCATTCAATGATTCGAGAGAAAATACCGAAGAAGAAGTTACAATCATATCACCTTTTCAAAATTAATTATTAAAAAGTTCTTATTTAATGTGTTCCTGCAAACTCTAAACTTTTCTCCAGACTTGACTTTTACACCAAGAAATTCGAGGCTTGTCATTAAGAATCCAAGCTCAAGTTTCCATAATACTGAAAGAGTTAATAAAAATCTGAGATTTGCCCGTCCTACAGGGACGTATGTAGGAGAATTATTTTTTCGCTTGTGGTGGAAAGGGGACTTAAAAATAGATACAAGTTTTTGCCCACTAAAAGTCACTTGAACTGCTTTTGTACTTGCATAACAAGACTAAAAGTAAGATGCTTCCACGCATTGTTGATCTACGTTCTGCCAGAAATTGATTGTCTGCCCTTGAGAAATGCAAGTAGTACAGAACCCAATGAAAACCTGTGGTGCCTACAGCCGCTCACCCCACCCTCCCCACCCTCCCCACCCGCACCCCAGGTCCTACATCACTATTCTAAAGAAATGTTTTGTTCCAGCAGACCACCCCCACCCCCTCCCTATGAGAGTCAATACACGTTTTGACTACCATAACTGTAGATGTTTCATTTCTTTCACCTGTAGTAACTACTAATTAAGAAAATTTGGCCTCTGGTAGTAGTGAAATGCCATTCAAGGGAAGCATGCTGACTTTCTACATTTATCAGTGCTTATTTCTATTTTTATACTAATTATTGTGACATTATGGTAACTAAGGGAAATTATGTAATACAAATAACAAAGATAAAAGGTAATAGTAAAACTAGAAAACTTTGGGTTTGTGTCTTAAAATAACATCATCTTTATTTTCTCTACAAATGGCAAGATCTCTCAAGTGATTGTGTATGTGATTAATACCAGATAATATAAATAAGGTAAAGTAAATTTAAGTTATGCATGTTTAAGTCTGTAATGGTCTATCTTTAATTATATCAATGTCTAAAGGTGTTCACTACTTCGGGACTCTTTCATAATGTGGGTCTTTCCTTTTTAGTAGTATGCAAGTTGATATTATTGACTAATAATTGGAAATACTATTTATGACAATTGATTTTAACCAGGAAGTGAAATATGTACTTTAATACCTACAATCACAACCCAGGTTGGGTCATTCCTGCATACAACTGAAAGTATAGTGTGTATAAAATATGTGGGAGTAGAGCAGATTTCATATGACTGGGGATTTGGATGTCCTCCATTGAAATCAGTTAGCCAGGTTAGCATCTATAAATAAAGATGCAATAACAACCTAAAATCAATTTTTGCACTTTTGCACTTTCTTTAATTTCTGCCAAAAATGGACACTTTTAAATATTTATAAAATTTTTGTCCAATTTCGGTCTATTCGTGGATGTTGTAGCTTTGTGCAAGATATACACTTTATCAGAATATCAGAAAGGGGCTTTCAATGGTGGTTGCTCTATACATCTTTGACAAAATGACCGGTTTTCACAGCAAGGGTATGACATTGTCCGTTTCTAAATTTGAGGACACTATTTTCGTGCCGTTTCACCCTAACAACGTACTGCTTGTGTTATCTCCTTTGGACAAATTTGTCATGCATACGAAGTGTTTGTCTGACATGTACGATATCGCAAGTTCAGAAGCGCAGGTTTCGCTAAAGCACTGATGACAATTAAAAACTGGACACTTTGATACAGCGTAATCTCTTTATTTTGTTGCCCGATTTCAATAACACATCAAGTAGTTATCAAAAACTATATCAACCTTTCAACTGTGCGAATTGGAGCAGCAATGCTTACAAAGATATATAAGGAAAATGTTCAATTTTATCTAGCCCTATAATTATCCAATATATTACACAAATGTACGTAAGGTTGTCCTTTTAACATCGAATTTTTGAACCCTGAAATACACATTGCAGCTGATCAGCCTTTCCACATAAACATTGTACAGACACTCAAGAAAGGTGTGCCTCTGCCAGGTTGCCTGCTCACACAAATTTGTGCGAAATGTCGAGCGAAGATGAGCTGCACAAATTTGTGCGAAAAGGCGAGCGAAGCGAGCTGCACAAATTTGTGCGCTCTGTTGCCGGCTCACACAAATTTGTGCGAAATGTCGAGCGAAGATGAGCTGCACAAATTTGTGCGATATGCTCCGGACTCACACAAATTTGTGCGAGAAGGCGAGCAAAGATGAGCTGCACAAATTTGTGCGCTCTGCTGCGCTGCGGGCTCACACAAATTTGTGCGAAAAGGGTAAGCAAAGAGGAGCTGCACAAATTTGTGCGCTATGCTCCGGACTCACACAAATTTGTGCGAGAAGGCGAGCAAAGATGAGCTGCACAAATTTGTGCGCTCTGCTGCGCTGCGGGCTCACACAAATTTGTGCGAAAAGGGTGAGCAAAGAGGAGCTGCACAAATTTGTGCGCTATGCTCCGGACTCACACAAATTTGTGCGAGAAGGCGAGCAAAGATGAGCTGCACAAATTTGTGCGCTCTGCTGCGCTGCGGGCTCACACAAATTTGTGCGAAAAGGGTGAGCAAAGAGGAGCTGCACAAATTTGTGCGCTATGCTCCGGACTCACACAAATTTGTGCGAGAAGGCGAGCAAAGATGAGCTGCACAAATTTGTGCGCTCTGCTGCGCTGCGGGCTCACACAAATTTGTGCGAAAAGGGTGAGCAAAGAGGAGCTGCACAAATTTGTGCGCTATGCTTCGGACTCACACAAATTTGTGCGAGAAGGCGAGCAAAAATGAGCTGCACAAATTTGTGCGCTCTGCTGTGGGCTTACACAAATTTTCGAGAAAGGGCGAGCAAAGATGAGCTGCACGAATTTGTACGCTCTGCTCCGGGCTGACACACATTTTTGCGCTCTGCGCTCTGCGCTCCGGTCTCAAACAACTTTGTACGAAAAGGCGAGCGAAGATGAGCTGCACAGAGTTAAGATTGGAAGACTCTCCAAATAAACTATTGTCAACCACATGGAGTGCGCTTGTTCACTTTACCATCAGAAAGAAACGCATGTGTCCATAAACCTGCGCCAATCGCTTTATTTGCAATATTCCTGGTGGTTGTTGACTCAAGTACGCCCAGTACCAATTTTCTGCATAAGCCGGCAGTACAATTAGGGTGATACCCGTGATGCGGCGTTCGAAAACGTGAAACGGATTGTCTTATAGAACGCTTGAGGCTCGACGATTCATTAAGACCCTAACTTAACTTTCTCTTCTTGACACACTGTTAATCTAAACTAATGCCATACTTCGGTAGTAGTCATACTGTCTATTTTGCGTAAATGTCGGTCGACGGTGTCCTCTACTGACAAGCTGAATATAGTGTCACTTGCGAGGTCGCAAAATGCGCTTCGTCCTGTAAGATCCCGTGTAGATCTGCGGAAGGAAAATCGAGAAAATAAATAAATAATAAATTAAGAGGATATTACTGGTAAAAGAATATTTTACGAACAAGCGCTGCGCGAGTGAGTGACAAACTATTTGTTTCTTCGATGATTAGTTTTACTGTACAATGTTGTCACAACAGCTAATGAACTATGAGTATTTTCTTTTGTTTACAACTGAGGAACAATTCAATATTTATTACAGATTTCCAATTTAAGTCGTCTTAATGTTCCCATGGCCTTCCCAGAAAATTTTTTCATCGCTTGATGATTTTCGTCAAGGCGAGCTAACATCGTAATTTGACATATACCAAAAAGAAGTGCTTTTTCGTTAGCACGCAAATGAAAAGGAGTCTTAGTGTAAACATGTGATCCTTTAGCAGAAACATTTGTGTGAATGCTTCATCCTTGCTCATCTCTTCGCACAAATTGATGAAAACCGGACAGAGTGCGCAATCTGTGTAGTTCATTCTTGCTCGCCTTAAGTTGTGAAAACAGGACATAGAATTTACAAGTGCTGGTCGCCTTTTCGTGCAAATTTGAGCGAGCCCGCAGCAGAGCGCACAAATTTGTGCGAGCCCGCAGCAGAGCGCACAAATTTGTGCAGCTCGTTTGTGCTCGCCTTTTCGCACAAATTTGTGCAGCTCTTCTTCGCTCGCCTTTCGCACAAATTTGTGCAGCTCTTCTTCGCTCGCCCTTTCGCACAAATTTGTGCAGCTCGTTTGTGCTCGCCTTTTCGCACAAATTTGTGTGAGCCCGCAGCAGAGCGCACAAATTTGTGCAGCTCGCTTCGCTCGCCTTTTCGCACAAATTTGTGCGAGCCCGCAGCAGAGCGCACAAATTTGTGCAGCTCGTTTGTGCTCGCCTCTTCGCACAAATTTGTGCAGCTCTTCTTCGCTCGCCTTTTCGCACAAATTTGTGCAGCTCTTCTTCGCTTGCCCTTTCGCACAAATTTGTGCAGCTCGTTTGTGCTCGCCTTTTCGCACAAATTTGTGCAGCTCTTCTTCGCTCGCCTTTTCGCACAAATTTGTGTGAGCCCGCAGCAGAGCGCACAAATTTGTGCAGCTCGCCTCGCTCGCCTTTTCGCACAAATTTGTGTGAGCCCGCAGCAGAGCGCACAAATTTGTGCAGCTCGCTTCGCTCGCCTTTTCGCACAAATTTGTGCAGCTCATCTGTGCTCTCCTTTTAGCACAAATTTGTGTAAAGCTGACAGAGCGCACAAATTTGTGTGGAGAGGCGAACAAGGTAGAACAGCACAAATTTGTGCTGGTCCTCCTACACGCCTCTCTACACAAATTTGTCCGAACTTGACAGAGCGCAAAAAATTGCGTCGGCTCATCCTTGTTTGTCTTTTCGGCAAATTTTGTGGAATTAGTTGGAACGTCGAATGGCCCCCTTTTCAAGGTTTCAGGTAAAGTATGATATAAATGTTAATTGCCCCTTTTTCAGTAATGGTTTTCGATATTTGATAGCCAGGATCCGTCCCATTTAATAAAAACAATACTAATTCAGTGATGTCTCGTCTACGGACTATTTCCTTGCAAGAACGACCACTGATATTCCTAAAGTATATAATATGAACGTTTTGTTGTTCCAGTGTCTAATGGCAAACAAAAAACGCGATGGAGCGCGCATAAACGGTCAAACAGAGGGTGAATTACGCATTTGCTGATTTACAAAATACAAAAAAGTCCCTTTCGGATAAGTTGACCAACACCATTAACCCCAGACCGATCAAAACGACCAATACATAGGCATAGCGTATGCTGCCTGTTTCGTTAAAAAGACCGATAAAGGCCTATCATAACATTTATCATAGGTCCCATTTTTCGGGATACTTGTTTTGACCCAAAAATATTTTTTCCGAGGCAGTGATTTATCAAAAGTCTGAAAAACGTCCCTATAGCAAGGCAACCCAGAGAGGGTATATTTCGCAGAAATGACCGATTTGTTAAATTTGTTGCTGTTGTTAAACACTGAATTTAAGTAAAATGACCAGAAAAGGTAAAACACTGAATGATTTTCCTGGAAAATGCCCAATTTTAGAACAATTATGGAAAAGTGCAAAAGTGCAAAAATTGATTTTAGGTTGTTAATACCATCTGCAGTGAAAATAGATCACAAATTGATTAGACTGGCTCTGAATAATTCAAACCTACAGCTAGGAGTGATTGCAAATTACTCAAGGCAGTCATCTGAAATCAACTCCCTAATGAAAGAATCATTAAATTTGCTATTTGATCCATCTACTAAATGGCATTTTTTAATAACCAGCATCAGTTTAATGATGAAGTTGTAGCCATGCTAATTGTGAGACACCTAATATCTACCTGGTTTTCAGTCAGACTTTATCTGGTGGATCAGGGCATGATGTTCAGATGTTCTGTGACAGCAAATAGCTCACTACTGAACACTGGTGCTGGGTTACTCCCCCTAATTCTCTTGGATGTGTCAGACATTGCATGATCAGTTCGTAATCTGCCCCCAATCCCTTAGGTCCTGAACTAATACTTACTTTACAATTTGTTATTATTGCCTTATGGTGTAATGATAATTTTTTTCCAGCTATAATACAAAAAGATAACATGTTTTTGGATAAAGTTTTTATAACATTGATGACTTTTTTATATTTTGGCAATACTTTTACTGCTTTTATTGGACCCTGGTGGGACTGAAAGATTTCAATTATAATCTATTTTCACTTTATTTTTTGCTGTAACTTTGTTGTTTCTTCTGCTTTAAAGAAATTGTAACAGATGTCTACTCAAAAGAATGAGACGAGTGAAGGCTGTGACGCACGAATTAAATGAAGTAATTTCCAAAGGGGTAAGTGACATATTGAACATAATATTAAACTTAACAAATTTCATGTTTTGAACCCCTCACCGAGGAGTTTCCAAATCATCTCATGGATAGGGTATTAATTACTTCAAGGGTGACCTGTCCTTGTGACACAGAGAGTATTAATTATACATTTTTCAAGGGAGGAAAAAGGGTTGTGGACTTCATGTGGGTGTGGACTATCATCAAGCTGGTTCATTTTTATTGATTTTTCCGGTGGCATTTGAAAAGTCTTCTTACACTACAAAGCTGTAATGTAATATGCAACTTTTTGTAGAAACTGTGTGCTGATATTGTTGTTGCATGGATGAAATCTGTTATAAATAATTTTTTGTATTTGATTATCTTTTAACATTAGGTGATATAATTCATCATTTTATAACAAAAGGTATGCATTGCATCAATCAAGCCCATTATTTAATTAATCAGTATACAGTTTACTATGAAACACTATCATTATAAGATTTATGTTAATTAATTTTACTTCCATGGTGTTTAACTTATCTCAACTGAAATGTAAACTCAATCTGTTTTTGTATATATTTTAATAATGTATTTAAATGGTTTTCAGTTAAAGCACTTTTTACTACTTGTAATTGTACATGTGACAAGCAACCCCTCTAATTTGCATGCAATGCTTGGTTCCAAACTAACAGTAAATTACTGACAACCCTTGAAGTTTCAGCAATCTTGACTTTGCAAGTACTGTAGCCTTAATATCAAAGCAAGGCCTGACACTGCAACCATGTTGTCGCCAATGGCAACTAAATTTGGGGGCTTGGCGACCACAATATTAGAGCTAGTTGCCAAATGGCACCCCATCTTTCTGGGTTCAGCTGAGATTCACGTTTATGTGGCAACTAAATGTTGCTTTCTGGCGAGTAAAATGTTTGAATTAGTCGCCAATGGCACCTAGTGAAAAAAGTTCATGTTGGGCCCCGCAAAGCTACATTTAGACTGTTTAAACTGAGTGAATGGTCCATCTGAAGGCTACAAAAACATTATTTTTGTGGAGGTCAGGCTGCTGACAGTCATCGACTTTTTCTTGCTCATGCTCAAACTGGACCAACCAGTTTCTCCAAGCTCACACCATCTTTCTGAAATGTGCATGAAAACGAAATGACTTTTGTGCAGATGCTACTTTTGCCAAGTTCAAAAACACAAGAAAACAAGAAGGTAAACTTAAATGCGGGGAAATAAAAAGTAGCCTCTGCTCTTCGCTTAAAATCCAAGATAATAGTTAAAACAATAAGTTGCTCATAAAATAATGTTTCCTTGTTTTTTGTCTTTGGTAGAACTGACGTGGATTTATTCATAAACAAGGCACGTAGATCTGAATTTTATAATAAATATTTAGTGCTGTGATGATTTTCATAACTTTCATAAAACATAATGTTGTATTTCACAAACCAGACCCAAGCCCACATCACGTATATGAGTGATAAGCATGGCGACTATCTACTGGTATAAATAAATGGGTGATGACGAAAAATTCACGATTCCTTCCAAAATTAAAAGAAGAAAAATATAGAAAACAAATATTTGTAGCATTGGATATCATAATGTAAACCTATCAGATGTTTTTCTTTGTACATACAACATTGACTTGTTTCAGATGGCTATTGATTTCTTTGTGCATTTTTTTTTCCGAGTATGAACAATCATATGTGTCAACTCTCAAGAATTCTGACCCCATTTTTCACTTGAGTTTTCCAGCCTTGCATTCCATTGGATACCTTGAAATATGTAGGAATGAAACAAACATCCAAGGAATTGAAATAAAAGTCATACTTCATACATAAGAAAAGCCATTCTCATCATTAACATGTTATGTTTTTTACTAACCTCTTAGCTGTAACAGATTTATTGTTTTTATATGTTAATCTGCCAGATATTATGCCTCTAGATTGAAATAAAGTTTAATTAAGCTAATAGCTGTGCATAATTTATGCAGCACTTGCCTAAAAAAGTTAAAGCACTATAAACTATTCTCAAATATTCTTAAAGGCCCATCACCAACCGAGAGCCTTTGCGGACTCTTAGCCAATCAGAGCACCCAAAAAACAATGGATCAATTTGAAAACAAAAGAAAACGGGGTGCAAAGGCTCCCGGTTGGTGATGGGCCTTTAATAAACCTCCATTTTAATCATCACATAATTATTATGCAGTGAAAACAAAGGTCTAACTGGCATGGAACAACAACCTGTTACTATATTCTTCATGTCGTGCAGTACTTCCCTGCTAGCAGAGGCCTCTTCTCTTTGCATTTCGCTGGCTGAGGTTTGCGAGGAAAAGAGGACTCAAATAATTTCAGCGGAAAATGTCTGTAGATATGCGTGCGCATATAGTGGGCTCAAGAAACGGTCAGGAAAGCGTCCAAGGTTGTGGACGGCGGCAAAACAAAGCAAGTTTCGGCCCAACGCAGAGGTCTCTTTTCCTCGCGAACCTCAGCCAGCAAAATGCAGAGAAAAGAGGCCTCTGCTAGCAGGGAAGTGCAGTACATAAAGCCTCCACAGAATCTTCCATTTTTTGCTGTCTGCAGCACACACTTGTCCCTCACCCATGAGTTCCACCCTGCATTGCCTCTCTCTCCTTTTCCACTGTAGGCCCCCAGGTTGTTTTTGGTCACCCCCTTTTCCTTTTTCTAATTTTTGCTACGGTAATTATCTGTATTCATGTCAAGTGACGTGAGCTCAATGTGGTCCTAGCTCACATCGACCAAATTGTCTCGTAGACCAAATCAGCTAATGGTGTTTACATCTTGTTGCCACCCAATTCAGATCATGTGTTGATTCCCTTGGGTGGCTACAATTGTGCAATGTCTAACACACAACCAAAGTATACAAGTATGAATAAGATGTAAAATTGTAACCACCGAAAGGAATAATCACATGATCTGAATTGGGTGGCAACAAGATGAAAACACTGTTAGCCGATTTGGTCCAATTTGGTCTATTTATCTGGTGACATATTAATAACCAGCATCAGTTTAATGATGAAGTTGTAGCCATGCTAATTGTGAGACTCGTGATATCTGCCTGGTTTTCAGTCAGACTTTATCTGGTGGATCAGGTCCTGATGTCCAGATGTTCTGTGACAGCAAATAGCTCACTACTGAAAACTGGTGATGGTTTAATACTCCCCAGTATAGTGACTGACTACAACCAAATTTTAATCCTTCAATTTTTCAAAAATTCAAACTGACAGGAACATTCTTGTTTCAGATGGCTGTGGATTCTGTCGTCCCAGAACTCTCAAAGTTTCTTCATGATGATCAATACATCCAACCATATGTACATGAAATAGAGCGCAGGTTGGAAATAGAATGGCAACCCTGTTCTCACCCTTTTGGTTCTCAGCACTATATGAGCCCTGCCAAGCGAAAATGTGAAAGAAGTTCAGAATAGTCCAGTTTCGAATTCTCTACTCTACTGCTGAATAGGCATCACAGCGCATAAATACAGTGGGAGCCTTGGTTTGAAGTCGAAATAGTTGTGAATACCGACGAGAAACTGATGAAGCTTGAATGGAGACAATAGACAAAACTTCTTGGACTCGCTGGTATTCGCAACTTTCGGGTTCAAACCGAGGCTCCCACTGTATTTATATGCCATATTTATTGCCTATTCAGCGGTAGATTAAAGAATTAGAAACTGGACTTTATTCCCATACAAACCCTTTTAAAATACCAAATATAAACTGCCAAATCTCCACTTTGCAGTGTGAGAATTTGGTTGACCAATAAGCTCAGTGTTTCGATACATTAGTATAGCTCCCTAAAACTCTTCAACACAAGAAATTTGAGAAAATATTACATAAGGTCCCTTTTATCTTGGTGGGGACCATAATATGTTGTATGCATTTTGAATTCCAAAAGAAAACAACAATAGTAACATGCATGTTTGAGAAAGTGGGAGTTTGAGAGCAGATTTCAGGATGAGTGTAGACAACTATACACAAAGTAAATATACTTAGCCAATCAATGAGACAATTCAACAACTGACTAATCAGTGAACAAATTAAGATGTACAACTTGTGTTAAGTCGTCAGCCAAGAAAACAATGAAAACAAGAAAACAATGTTTAGTTTTTCTTCGCGTTCTGATTGGCTTACTAAACAAAAACTGAAGACCTCAACCAACAGGAACGCATAGAAAACGCAAGTCAGATTTACTTTGGACAGTCATCTGAAATCCACTCTAATTGAATAATTTTAGGTGGACAATAAGACTTACTGTAGTTTGATGTTTGTGAAGATGACAGACCTCGACATACCACTATTCCTTGTTTTAAGCAAACTACAAAGCATGTATTTTTTACATTACTGGTATTTGCAGATATAAGTGTTTTCAAGCAATAAAGAAGGATATAGAGCAATACGAAGGAGGCCTAGAGCCGTTTTCCCGTGGATATGAGAAGTTTGGGATCAACCGCAGCCCAGGTGGTGGACAGTTCTACCGGGAATGGGCCCCTGGAGCTTATGGAGTTTTCCTTACTGGAGACTTCAGTGAGTTTGGCTTAAAACGTCTTTAATTGATACTAATGAATAATAATAAAAAACCGTCGGGTGCATCTACCCGTCTACACACGCGACAAAAACATCTTCTGTCGACACGTGAAACTTGGAAGTTTTGACAGTTGAACTTCAAAGTTTGCCCGTCCAAGCGTGAAGCTTTGGTGAAGCTCGTGAGTGGAAAAAGGTAAAAAGTTCAGTTGATTTATTTCTTTTTGACCAGAAAAACTGTGAATTAATCAGAATATAAGCCTTTTTCAATGTTTGTTGTTGAAACGAAAGTGCGGACTTGAATATTGTGACAAAAACGTTCAAGTTTGACCCATAAAAACATTAAAGTTTCACTGTCAAAACTTTGAAGTTTCGCATGCCGACAGAACATGTTTTTGACGTGAGTGTAGACGGGTAGCTGCAACCAACGGTAATAGGTTATTCAAAGATCTCGACCAAAAGACTTTTTTGAAAATATCGCAATTTGCAGGAAAACATGGCTGGTAAGAAAAACAAACATGACTACCGCTCAAGTATTTTCTTTTGGTCTTTGACTGAACACCGTTAAGGAGGAGAGATGATGTTTCCCTGAGCAGTGGCCATGTTTGGTTTCTTTGCAAGTCGCACCATTTTTTTGAAAAACTTCTATATTTGCCTATTCTTTCAAAGGTTTTGTGACTTATCCGAGAAATTTAGTATTCATTGATTGAATATAGGTTGCAAAGGTTAGAGAAAAGGCAGCATCTTCTCAATTATTTAGAAAAGTCCTGAGTGTCCATCTAGTTGGGGTTTGTCCACAACCTTCTGCACAGCTCCACTCTTCATTCAGCTGTTACTTTCTTTAACAAAGCATTCTCACTTTTCACGCATTTAATGTTATAGATGCAAAGTAAAGCATTGTTTTTGATATTTTAAATCCAAACCATATAGGAAGCTTTGTGTGTAATTCCACAACACGCCCAAAGCAGGGACTTCTTAATAAGTTTTGCTCCTTCTATTTAATGCAACAGTAACATTAATATGGTTTAAGCATGCTCACAAGAGTTCAGACCCTCAAAATATAGTACTGATATTTTGTCATTTGCCAGACGGATGGAGTCGTACATCTCACCCATGTACAAAGAATGAGTTCGGTGTATGGGAACTGGACATCCCGGCCAGACCTGATGGCTCACTCACCATACAGCATGGAACCAAGGTCAAAGTAAGTACTGGAACTTCTCGATCCGAAAAGCTTAAGACTGCTAGTAAATTGGTTGTACCAGAAGAGAGTACCCCACAGATGGGGTTATTGATTATATCAGTGCTGTCATAACATTATTTTACGTTTCACTGCTGGCTAAGACAAAAGCATAACTGAGCTACTGAAATTAGGCAAACCTGGGCTGGCTACTTTTTTTGGATAACCACCTGTTTGAAAACACTCTGACAGCACTGCTTTATGCATGATAGTTTTGTTGGACTTCTGCGATGGGTAGTTGAAAAAAACCAAATATCAGAGGACCCAAGTTTTAGCTACCCACCCTGGAAATCCCCCCTGGAATTCCAGGGAATTACTTCATGACCACCCTGACATTTATGTTTAACCCTCCCTGGAATTCCCTGTTTTAGGAATACCATTTGGGAATTCCAGGGGCTCTCAACAGGGGGGTGCAGATTCTTTTCTTTTTGTGACTGCCAAGTGCCGGAATCTACTTAACCCACCCTGGCGCATGCTCCCCAAAGCTGGGATCCTCGAGCATAACCTGTCCTTATTTCTGTTGCCCTGCCTTATTTCTGTTGCCCTGCCTTATTTCTTGATGGCACAATTGTTGAGCGTGTAACCTCATTCAAATTTCTCGGTATAAACGTGTCTGAAGATCTGTCCTAGGTTACTCATGTTGATACCATCATAAAGAAAGCAAACCGTCGGCTCTATGCCATCAGAATCCTAAAACGGTGTAAAGCGTCTGCGCATGATATTATAAGGGTTTATTGCTCGCTTCTCCGTCCACTCTTGGAGTACGCGTCGGTGGTTTTTGCAAACTTGCCACAATACCTATCTCTCGCTATAGAGAAGGTCCAAAAACGCGCTCTCGCAATCGTGTTCCCTGGTACTTCATACGCAGACGCGCTGTTGTTGGCGCACCTTGATCCACTTAGTGACAGACGCAAGGCGGCATGCGAGAAATTTATTAGTACAATCTCTAATGAGAACCCACTCTATAATATCGTTAAGGGTAGGCTTGCCTATTCCGGTTGTCAATACAACTTGAGAAACACTGTTAACCACCTAAAGATATGTAACACAAACCGCTTAAGGGACTTTGTCACGCACAAATATGCTAGGGTCATGGACATTTAGTGTGAACTTTATTATTTCGTATGTATTCGTGCTTTATTATCAATGTATTACTATTGTATTTGCAGACCACCGCCTGCAATTCAGTGCTTGCACTGCAAGAGGCGTAATTAAACTTAACTTATCTAACTTATCTTGTCTTGCATCATTCTGTAGGTTGGTATCCAAAAGGACTCAGGGGAGGTCGTAGACCGCATCTCACCCTGGATTCGCTATGCCAAGCCACCAGAGGATAACAGTAGTCTTTTGTACGAGGGGATATATTGGGACCCGCCCCACCCCTACCAGTTCCAGCACCATCGCCCCAAGAGACCCTCCAGCCTCAGGATCTACGAGGCACATGTTGGAATCTCATCTAATGAGCCTGTAGTCGCGAGCTACCGACATTTCGCTGATAATGTGCTCCCGAGAATACACAAGCTGGGTTACAACTGTATTCAGCTGATGGCCGTCATGGAGCATGCGTACTACGCCTGCTTTGGTTACCAAGTGACAAGTTTTTTTGCTGCTTCAAGGTAGAGTGAGGTGTTAAGTCACGTTTTCGTTCTACTGGTTACTTATGTGATCTTAATTGAGAAGTATGAGTGGCCTAATGGCTTAATCCCTTCGCCTCTCACCCTCTGTGCCCTAGGTTCGATTCCCAGATTCCCGTTTTTCGGTGCAAATGATTCGTCATTTCTCCAGTGTCTCACGTCTATTGGATGAGAACCAAGGTGTCCCGTCTCTCGATGCACTGCACCTTCATGTAATTTTGGGGACGTTAAAGAACTGCCAGGAGCGCGGGCCATCCTCGATCACAGTACTCGCTGATAGCCAACCCACACTCTTGATTGTAAACTCTAACATCTGTCAACTGCATTTGATCAGGCTCGCAATTTTGGGAAAAAGGTCAATTTCAAGTGCGCGTCCCTCCCTCTGCGTGCGCTGCACCGATTTTTGCGAAGTACCCCTTCTGAAGCGGAACTCCGATTAGTACTAGCACAGTATGCAGTTCGGACCCTTTCCATGCCTATGATCGCAAAATGAAGCTCAATTTCAGTTTTGTTAAAAGTTGGCCACGTTTGTAGGATAAGAAATCTAATGTCTCGCTTATTTGTTTCTCAGTCGGTACGGTACCCCAGACGACCTGCGCTACTTGATGGACACCGCACACTCGAAAGGCATCCTGGTCCTGTTGGACATCGTACACAGCCATGCTGCCAAAAACGTGCTTGACGGGTTAAACCAGTTTGACGGCACTGAGAGTTGCTATTTCCATGATGGCTCGAGGGGTGAGCACTCCCTGTGGGACAGTCGCCTCTTTGACTATACTCAGTAAGTTGTAGATCGATGTGGGACCGATGCACGTAATTAAGAAATTATGGGAAGTTGAGGGTGCAGGGGAGGGCGATTCATAGGGTTTACAGCTTCTTTGAGAGCGCATATTTAAAATGGCTGTTTGTTTTAGAGATAATATCTTAAGTCTACCCACCCTGTCCATAATGCATTGCTGTGTTTTTGTTTACTTGATATAGGGAATGAGAAACTCAGACTTGATGCAAAAAGAGATTGTATTTTAGGAGCTTTTCTTTCCTTTGTGTGGTAAAACGCGCTAAATGGACAAAGGTATAACGCTTTTTGTGAAGTCTCTGAATTTTGATGGTAACAAAAATGGCGGCGAAACAGTGCATTATGGGAAGGGGCGTCGGCTCCTTAAAACATCAAAGTCAAAAATCATTGTAGCCCGCGCGGGCAACATTTGATTTTGATCAAGGCCACGTGACTTCAAATTAACCAATAACAGACCGTGTTTTGTTAAGTGAAACTCTAGGTGTATAACAATACGTATAATTAACTCCTCTTATTTCCCTTCCAGGTGGGAGGTCTTGCGGTTCTTACTATCCAATCTCCGGTGGTACATGGAGTATTATCAGTTTGATGGGTTTCGATTTGATGGGGTCACCTCCATGATCTACCACGACCACGGCTTGGGTCATGGCTTCGGCGGTGACTATCCCGATTATTTCGGGCTTGGAGTGGATACACAGTCTCTTATTTACCTCATGATAGCCAATGAGATGCTGCATACTATTTATCCTGATGTTATAACTGTTGCGGAGGTGAGGAGAGCCCTGATTCTCCTATTTAGAATTGCCGTAAAATTTCGAAACTTGGTCCGTTGGCCTCTATTTCTCTGGGGACCTTTTGGGGGTCTCCTTAGTCATCTTCTTGTTATTTGTTGTGACATTGAGTGCAGTTCAAACGAAGATAACGATGATTTCTTATAAAAACGACTTTTGATAAAAAACAGTATTATTTAATTCTGAGGCGTATGTGATTTTCCTGATTGGGACTGTTCCGCCTCTCTGAGCCTTCAGGCTCTCTCCTCTTTCTCCTATGGTGCATGCAGTTCTCTTGAGTAGCGCCAGGAAGCAAACAGGAGGTTTGCTTTGTTTTGCATATTTGGCTTAGCTTCCGTTGCTTACGTTCTAGTGACGAGTAGTGGGGTTGTAGTCAGGATGATTCATCCACTCATGAACCTGATTTCAGTATTTGTCAGATATAAACATTTCTCAGATATAAGTATTTGTATTCAGGAAGTTTCCGGGATGCCTGGACTTTGTCGACCGATAACTGAAGGAGGGTCTGGGTTCGACTATAAGCTGGGAATGGCAATTCCAGACATGTGGATAAAGGTGAGAAAACCGCGCTCATAAGTATAAATTGAGAATCAACTATTTACTGTGGCAGTGACTCGAGGTATTTCTCACTCCAGTTGTAACACGACTAAGGGCAGCAGGATAAATAGTGCTTACAGCTTTAAACAAACAAGCTACAACCTGTTCTCCGGCTTTGAAATTGTTTAATACTGAAGACACAATCGGTCTTGTATAAGGGATAATCCTGATTCTGTGTAGCTTCGTTCTACCCGTTCATTTCTAGAACGAAGCTAACGATAAGGAAATACAGCCGAACCAGAAAAAAAAAACCCACCCACTCCGCCCTTTGAGAGCAACTTAAACGAGGACAAAGTTGTCAGGGGAGGGGAGTTGGTAACAGCTAGGCGACTACCTGATAACATTTGTAGTACTAATCTTTCTCGTGCGTTTGCTTATGAATTTTGGGGAATTTGCTCAAGTCTCATCTAATTTGTCTAATTTCCCACCATGCACTCATAAGTCGAGAATGCACTATCAACGACCCATCATTGAACGTGGACTAAATTATTCTGGATTGAGAAAAGAGAATTGCAGTACTCTCCCAACTTTTGTAGAGCGCTTAAATGTGCGACTCAGGTATTTTGCCTCCTTCAGGTGCTCAAGTCCCAGAAAGATGAGGACTGGAATATGGCGGCGATAGTATGGACACTTATCAATAGGCGACATAATGAGAAGACTATCGCGTACGCCGAGAGCCATGACCAGGCCCTGGTGGGGGACAAGACGGTGGCGTTCTGGCTGATGGACAAAGAGATGTACACGCACATGTCTGACATGTCTCCGATGACTCCGATTATTGATAGAGGATTGGCCCTGCATAAAATGCTCAGGTACCGTCAGAAATGTTTAGCTACTGAAAGATCATCTTCACGCACAAGGGCCCTCTCGTCAACTGTCATTGTCCTCCTCCACGTTGTGTAGATGGTTCTCTACTACTTGTATGAAGGAAGGACTAGCTTTTAACTAAACGGTTTATTGTAAACTTGAGTAACTGGTTTCACAACATCACGACCTCTGAGACTCAGTGAACCTTCGCTCTCCCCCGAGTCTCCGGACTTGCACGTTTCTCGCACATGTTATGCACGTGATCAATCACGTGCCCACTACAGTCGCGGGGGGGGGGGGGGGGGGGGGGGGGGGTAGGATTCCACCTTTTTGGGAGGATAGGGTGAAGGAGATAGTATACTGGTTAGCCCTTTATATGAAATGACGTGTCGCTATGGCCCATGCGAATAGCGTAAACAAGTAAATGTCATGCAGTGGCATGATTAATATGATTAAATGGGATATGTGCAAGTACGACCCCTTAAACACCCCTGAAAAAACCTGCTGTCGGGCAAATACCCTGGCGACCAAGTTGTTCAAATCGGCGACGACTTTTATCATTATTAGTAGCCACCGTGCGTCCATGCTCGAGCCGCATAATCTTCAAGCATGACGGGCGACTTCATGAAATTAATTTCAGGCCCTGAGGAATGCAATAGACCTCCTCGGCTTGGGCGTAATGTTTTGCCCATTTCAGATCACGTGGCATTCCTATGAGTATTCTCTCTTTGTTTGGAATGATTCCATATTCATATATCCTTCGGTGCGTAGCAGAAAAACAAAGAGAGAATACTCATGGGAATGCCATGTGACCTGAAATGGGAAAACATTACGCCCAAGCCGAGGAGGTATATTTGTCAACTAGGCCATCCTAATGTTTTTTCATTTCTAGGTTGATTACAATAGGGCTCGGTGGCGAGGCATACTTGAACTTCATCGGTAATGAATTCGGTCACCCTGAGTGGCTGGACTTCCCACGTGCGGGAAACAACACTAGCTATCACTACGCACGACGTCAGTTCAACTTGGTGGACAATCATCTGCTGAGATACAAGTTCCTCAATCGATTCGATACCGCCATGCTACACCTAGAACAAAAATTTGGCTGGCTTAGCTCAGAGCAGGTAATACAAATCTCTGGCCAGGGTGGGGTCATCCCTTTTGTTCGCCACCTTTATATACCAGGTTTCATTGTCCATCCGGTGGGGAGGGGGGAGAGGAACTAGGGGTCATGGTGCACCTTTTGTTGACTGCTCTGGGGTCATCCTCTATAGGGCCAACCCCGGAGCTGACCACGTTTACCAATGTGTCACGTCCCTATTTCTTCTTTTCTATTTTTCATTCTTATTCCTATTTTCTCCTATTTTGGCCCAAAATGTCCTATTTTTCACATTTTTGGAGTTTCAGACAAGAGAAAAAGGCGAAATCTAGCTTTTTTTCTACAACATTTGGGGCTCTTAAATTTCAAAATTCCATCTGTGATAGTGTGTCCCCGATCGCTTTCCAATCAGAACTGCCACATTGTCCTCTAGCATCTTGCTTCCATCTTCTTATGGCATAACTTGTTGTCTGTTGAGTCTTCGCAAAAGGAAGGCTTAAGGCTTTCGTGCCCTTACGAATTCCACAGGAACCCCATATTAATGACGTGCACCACAGGCAAACCGCTGAACCCTCTCCTACATACAAAAACTAAAAAAGCCAGGAAGTAGGCTATGTCATCTGCTCCGCTTGTTATTCCAGGTGGCGCTTGAATAGTTTGGTTTCAGGACATTCTACAGCCTGCTCGCAGGCGTTGGAGAGTAGTAACCCGAGTTTGATTTCGCGTGGCAGCCATCTTGGATTTCTGACAAAATCTGACAGATCGGGGGCGGGGACGGCTAGACATTCTACTGAACGTGCTCGCCGTGTTTCTTTCAGGCATATGTCAGTAACAAGCACGAGGATGACAAAGTGATCACATTTGAACGCGGTGGTCTTCTATGGGTGTTCAACTTTCATCCAAACAAGAGTTTCCCAGGTTATCGAGTTGGAATCGGCAGAGCTGGAAAGTATCCTTACGACCTTTCACGCGCTACTCTGCCCATATTAGACACAGTTTCCTACTAGGGAAGAGGTCAAAACAATAGTACTTTTTAGGAGCCCGATTTTGTCAGGGGAGGTGGTGGTTGCAGCGGTACGCGGCACCAAGTACCCCTCCCCAGCCCCTTAAATCGGGTCCCCCAAGAGTACAATTGTTTTGACCTCTCCCCCTTCTACTGCGACTCTCTCCTAATAACTGTGGCACGCCACTACAACACCAATCATCCTTAGTGATTGATACACATCTCACGTGACGATGAATCGCAAGCTTTTTTACACTGCCGACTTAATTTCCTTAATAACCTTGCCTAGATTTCTACTTGTGCTGACCACAGACGCTGAAGAGTTTGGCGGCCACAAGCGCGTCGATCCGCATTGTCAGTATTTCGTGGAGAGTACTCCGTGGCACAACAGACCATTCTCTTTCCAGGTGAGGACTCCAAACAGTGCGAGATATAACGTGCGAAAACAAACACCACTTACGGTCTGGTGTCATGGAGTGAACACCTTGTAACTCGCACGCGGGTTGCCCATGCAAAACGTTTCGCTAAAAGACCTAAAAATAGAGCGCTCGGGTTATCTCGTCCCTTCCCTACGAGCAGAGGCTACTTTTATCTCCCTGCACTTCTACCGTTTTCTTTTCTTTTGTTTTCCGACTTCGCAAAACACAGAGCAAGGCGGAAGTGGGCTCTACTAGTAGGGAATCTCGTTCCCAGATGGCCTTGCGCGCTTCACTCCAAGAAACGCAAAAGCAGGGATCCGAGAAACCATCTGGGGAGAAGATTCTTATATCTTACGTTTTTCTGGAATTTCTACTCACATTTTCTTTCTCATATATTTTTTATAGGTCTATATACCTTGCCGAAGTGCATTAGTTTTAGCTCCTGAGCACTGGTCACGGTAATCATGTGTAGTGTGACATGCCAAGTAAAATTACGTAGAAAAAATAACAGATTTGACGATGGCAAAAAATGTTATGTGATTCCACAAGCCAAATGGCCAAATGAAGTGTTTTAAAATGCTGGTGCAATAATTGCTTGTCTAGAAACAAGTGTAAAAATAGGATGTCAGTTTTTAACTAATGTTTTAAAGATATTTTGCCGTGGAAAGTAAAAACAAGAAAAAATGAAAGAATGCACTGAAAATGTGTTATTTGTGGGGTACTGAAATAAATATGGTAAACAGAGTTCATGGGTGCTGTCGTTTATGTAGTGTTTACAACATGAGCAGCCGTGTTGTATCAGATTTACAACACGAGCGCGTAGCGTGAGTGATGTAAATCTGATACAACACGGATGCGAATGTTGTAAACTACTTAAACTAGAAACATCTGAAAGATATGGGAATGCTCGGAGCTATGGCAGTAAAATCAGACAATGAGGTATCGTTGAAATGTTGTAGACTGTAAAAAAATTTCTACAAATATTGAATTTCTCTCGGGCGCCTAGATCTAGTTCAGAACGGTTTGGTTGACAGCTGTAAGAGCTGAGTTTCGTTGTAAGCTAAATAGAATATGACGCGGTTGCTCACCTGCTCAGCTAAGTTATCGGTCTCACAAATTTACGGGCATCGCTTTGAGTGGTCTCGAGAGGTTTAGATAAAAGCTAAATCTTGCATTGACTAGGTGTAGCTCCCGCTAAGTGCCAACGTCAGCATGAACAGAAATGTAAGCAAAGTATCTCAAAGTAAGACTTCAATATTTCTTGACCTACTTGACCTACTATGGAACTAGCGCTAACACAAATTGTGAACCTTTTCACTTGTTTGCTTGACCAACTGGAAACCCGCGAGCCTAATGAACACCCTAGCTGAATTCTGATAAACATTGCTCGACCGTAATTAAAACTACGTGTCAGTTATCGAAAACGCGAACTCCTAGGTCAAATGTCATTTGAACAACGTCAAGAATGCATATGGACATGAACATTGCTACCGGGACATGAAAATTGTCTATACTAACATCTCGCGCATGTACGGCGCATATATTGACCGCTGACCTCACTTTTGAGAGGGGGTAGATGATTTTGTGGACATGAAAAAGACATGAAAAATCACCTCTCACGCATGTAACGGCAAGAATAGACTTGCTCTCCGCTCGCTACGCTCGCTCCGAGCAAAAATTCATCGCTTCTAGTGTCCGCTGTTTTAAAAATCTTGTAAATTTGGCAGAGAAACTTCAAGATATCTTTCATGAAAGTTGCTATGCAAATTAGTTACCACTAGTGGTTGTATCAGAATTACAACACGCTACGGTCCCGTGAATCTTATTGTGTTACTATTGTGTTGTTCTTATTAATTATTTATGCATTTTTTAATATACATGATTACACCCATTACTAAACAACAACATCAAGTATAACATCTAGGCTCACCGCAATTTGCAAAGAAAACTTGCTCACGTAAGGCATGTTGGATAGAGCAGATTTCGTATGACTGTGAAAAGTACCGTGACACGGCGCGGTACTGCCGACGGAACCTGGCCTGCTGTAGATACCGAATGAAATCGCGTAGTCGCGGTACGGTCGCGGCGCGGTACAACTCTTTCGCGGCACTTTTTACAGTCATACGAAATCTGCTCTATTACAAATGTGACACTTGCGTTGCGGTGGCTGGTGTAGCGTGAAGTTTGCCAACAAATTTGTGATTTGGTGACGGACAAATCCAAGATGGCGCCACGCGTGCAAACTACGCGAGCAGGCTATTATGCGTTTAACTTTGGTATGCTTCTGCCCAGGCTTAGGCGAATCTTTCTTATAAAAAAAACTTGGTTTATCGTCCGTATGTTTTCTTTTCTTTTTTTCCTGGTGCTCATTCTAGTGGGTGTACTGATATTTTTGGGGTCTTGGACACCTTTGTGTTCAGCTCTCCTTTCATCATAATTCGTTCTACTTATCAAAGGAAGCGTTTGTGATACAGCTCGTGAGGGGTTCCATGAGGAACAGCCATATTTTGAGTTGCTCGAAACAGCGTGATTACGTAACGCGTGACCCTCGTGTGTGACGGATTATTTGGTGAGCAAGTCACGTGCTTTCACGGCAAAAAATAGAAACTGTTATTGGGGAGGGAGGGGTGAGAAGTAATTTTTTTACAAGCCAAATTTCTAAAAAGAAATGTTTCTGTTATCATTTTTCTCTGATCTAGCAAAAACTAATTAGAAATAAACTGAGAAATTGCAGCCGGATCGGGCGGAAGTCCTAATTTTTTTACATAATTTTGCATTTTTAATTATGACTTTCATCCTCCCCTGGTAGAAACCACAAGCCAAAAATAGTCATGATTTTGGCGCCAAATTTTGTACGTGTTTTTGAAAAGATTGAGAGCCGCCATCTTGGTCGAGGGTTGGGTGAAAGGTGTCGTAATTCTTTAACTTGCAGATGGAAATATCTACAACTCAACCTCTAAATTTCCACCAGAGGAATCCCTAAAGTTATGGCAAGTTCATTTAAGAGTCCTCGGCCACTTCCATTGATTTTAAACGAAGTTTCATTCAGTCACAAGAAAACCAAGCGAGCGGGGAGCGAAGGAGAATGTTTACCTCCTCGACCACCGGTCAAGTCTGCCCCGCCGGTAAGCCGGCTTTTCAAGCACTCTAGAAAGCACAACAGCGGAGCACATGAAGTGAGCTTTAGAGCAAGTAGAAGCAGTATCCTTTTGAATTATTTGAGCCCAGTTATTTTTATCTTTTGAGTCTAAACTTTGGCCATAGAAGATCTTTCTACAAGTAAGCTTAGTAAGTTAAGCATCGTGTTCCATTTCATTCATAACTTCTCTCTCTATTTTTGGATGCAGAAAGTCGTTTTATTATTAGAATACAGTAGGTATGTTATAACAGGAGCAAACTTTCTGACCAAACCGAATAGTAGTGTAATCTTTTTGGTACAATATGCTGTTATTCTTTTAGTTTTCTTTGTTTTGATGACAGGCTGAAAAAAATATCTCTTGGCTGAGTCGTCATTTCCGGCTCGTTGACTCTGATTGAAAAACATTGTAATTCCATTGCATTTTACAAGCACTCTTTGGTGTAACTAAACCATAATTTAGCGTTTTATCGCATTTCTGTTCGATAAGACAGGAATCTTTTGCTGCATGAATGCAAAATTTCCTGCCCTTTAGGGACCGATCGTTTATTACGTCCACGGGGGGGGCGGTGGTTTTCTAAATTTATTGAATGTTAAAATTCGCACCCCCCTCATTAAAAAGGCGATACAAAAATGACCCCCACATAACATCGATGTTCTAAAAAGCTTACCCCCCACCCTGTAACCAGATCCCCGTTTGAACTAATGGAAGACAATTTACAGAAATTTCTCTTTTTGTTGCGCGCGAAGCGTGCCCTAATTTTTATGCATGATATGAACCCATTTCACCAAACCTCAAAGAAAATGTAGATGAAAATTCCATTTGCTGTGTGTAGTAAACAAAGATCGCAATGACGTGCATAAAGCAGGATCAAAATGGACGAATCTCTATCCTCGTAAAGTGGAACTCACGCTTGCCTAATAATTAGGCCTTCTTTTTTCGAACTGAGACAGCTCCGATGCTTATTACTGCAGAGCGTCTTTTTGGGGAGAGTTAGTTTTTTTCTCCTGGCTAAGATATATTTTCTTGTAATGACATTCGTAGCCATTCCATTGCGCACGTACTCAAAAACTATTTTGTACATTCCATTGCGCGCGAAGCGTGCCGAATTAGCGTATACTTGCTATATGGCGTAACGCTGTATGCCACGACGCGATAGCTTGTACATATTATTATTTAGTTTGAACCACAGTGTCCCTGAAAAATTACCCCCTCTTTTGAGAGAGGATGCCAAAAAATTACCCCCCTAAAATCTATGTCTTCTAAATTTTTACCCCCACCCAAATTCCACCGCCCCCCCCGTAGACGTTATAAACGATCGGTCCCTTATATCTGAGTCAGGCATTCGTATTGGCTGGTTGCATTTTTAAACCGCACTGGGGGGGTTGAGGACCTCCCTCAAAAAGGCCCCCTCCCCTGGAATTTCCACTCGTGAAACAGACCCCTCCCCTGGAATTTCCAACCTCATAAAGGGCCCCCTCCCCTGGAATTTCCATTTTTTCTGGCAAAATACCCCTGGAAAATTTATTTTTTGGCAAAATGTCCCTATTTTAGCCCTCCCCCTTGGAATTTCCAGTCTCCGGATACACCCCCTCCCGTGGAATTTCCAGAGTCCAAAACAACCCCCCTGGAAAATTTTCCATAGGTCCTCAACCCCCCGGTGCGGATTAAAAATGCAATCAGCAATTGTTCTGAGTGTATGGAATCATCCAGTGCTTGAATGCTTATTTTCTGTAACTGAGCTGTGTAGAAATAAAAAGTCCACACTACAATGACAAGTTGAACAAGCTCTACTTTGAACAGGTATCGTAGCAAAATCAACTGCAAATTATGAGGTAGTAGAACTAGAAATACTGCAGCTTCACATAATTTCATTTTTAGATCAAATTCTATGGTAATCAATTAACCATTCCAGACAAAATGACCTTGATTGCATGTCTCATGACTACCACAATGCAGCATGCAGGTTCTTTGCACTTTCATACAACAAATATCCCTCATTTACCGACATGCGGCACATGCATACATTAAAGCTGGAATCGTTCATTGAGATTTTTATTCCATCTTTTGTTCACCCAGTGTGATCACAGTGTCGCCAGAAACATGTATAACTCATGTATATGTTTCTTGTGGTACTCAAGTAAGGTACACTCCCCAAATGTCTTTGGTGTTATTGTTGATTTTATTTTCTATATATGCAGTGTTTTGAGATCATCTCCAAACTTGGTGCGGGCTCATTTGGGGAGGTATTCAAGGTCAAGAGTAAAGAAGATGGCCATTATTATGCAGTTAAAAAGTCTTGTGACAGATTCAGAGGTGATACTGATAGGTGAGCAATTCTAGTTTGGGAAGGGTTGGTCTGGAACCAAGACTTTTGTCAAATTTGCTGGAAAACATTTAGAATAGAGGTGATATGCGCTATAGAGCAGATTTCACATGACTATGAAAAGGTTAGAGCACATTCCATGCAGTGTCTGTGCCATAATGGTATTATGTCATGCTGTGTCTAAGCAATTCGATTGGTTGATCAGTCAATTCATATGATGTCATTGGCTGAATGATTACAAGGAGGCGAGTACCTGACAGGGTACTGTGCCATGACCATACTGTGTTCCATGCCTTTTCATGGTCATACAATATCTGCACTAACAAACTAACACTTTTTGTCTTGCTTTGCAGGAAAAATAAGCTTGAGGAAGTAAACAAACATGAGCAACTGGAGATGCACCCAAACTGTGTCCATTTTATCAAAGCTTGGGAAGAAAAGTAAGACAAAGGATGTTGTTTAATTTCAACCTACATGTTTTAAGAGCTTCCATTTTACATGTGCTGGCCAGTTTTAAATAATGTTGCAATGTTTAATTTTAGGGATCATTTGTACATCCAAACTGAACTGTGTGACTCCAGGTAAGTTTATTTGAAGCAAGTTGAAAAAGTATTCTAAAATAGTAACATGCTTTTCAAACAAAATTTGACAATCCTTTTTCTTCTTTTGTTTTTTAAGCCTCAAGGATTATTTGGAAAAGAATGATTCCGTATCAGAAAGAGAAGTGTGGAATTTCTTGCTAGACCTTACATTGGTAAGCTTCAACAATAGCACTAGAATAGCTGATCCAGGATACCCATTACTTTCTTGATATACATGAATAAAGGGTTCATTGGCTTCTGGAAAACCTGGATTGGTATTGTACTCCTGAAACATCCTTGAAGTCCTGGAATTTCTAACAAACTCTGGAAAAGAAATTGATTTTTCATTATTCACAAAACCACACCTACATGTTGTACCACTAGCCAAGCATTGGCTCCCTCTCTTGGCATCTACTACTTTGTCTCCTTCTTGATCTTTTGGCTGTTTTCTCAAATAAAGATAGGGTTATTTCATTTGTTGTATTGTGGATTGCGTCCACATTGGCTTTCCTTAAAACAACTGGATTTTTTCCACTATTTTTTTATTGGTACATATATGAACCTGCATACAGTCCTGTTTCTAGTATGTGCTTTGACTTACTAAACATTCTAACAGAGCTGTCAGAACAAGCCAGTGACTGCCGGACCTCCAGCTGCTACTTCACGTTTAATTGCCAGCTACTTTTTGCTGAATGTGAGACACAAAAAAAAAGTTTGAAACACATAACTTTGTTAAATGCAGCCTGAAGCTCACCTCATTGTTTGCAAAAATAAAATAAAAACTAGAATCCTTAAATTGTAGTTCCTCTTAGAAATCTCTCAGCTCTGCGCCTGTTTCAGAATTGCTTTGGTGAGGAAACTAACTTGTTGCTTTGAAGCTATGAAATTTGCATGTCTGCCATTTGCAGCCAGCTACATTTTTTTAGCAGCCGCCTACTTCAAAACATTCTGACAGCTCTGATTCTAATGTCTTTCTTATTAGGGCCTCAAACATTTGCATGATCATGGCATGGTTCACATGGACATCAAACCTGCAAACGTGTTCTTTGGTAGAGATGGACTTTGTAAGATTGGAGATTTTGGTTTGGTCTTGGAGCTATCCAAGGTAACTTCCTTTTTTACTTTTTTTGCCAGCACTAGGGGTGGCGAATGGTAAATGCGAGGTTTTCCGAGACAGCGAGATCAAGCCTGAAAAAATCGAGATCGAGACAATCAAATATTGCTTCTCATACATTCTCTGTATTTTGTGTTAGGAAACAGGATTGGGAGACAGCTCTCTAAAAAGTTGAGATTCACTAAGAATTTCGCTAGATTCTGTAATTTCTGAACAACCATTCACCACCCCTAGCATTTTGACTGTTCCTACATAGATTTTAGGAGATATTGCTAAAATGTTTCTGCTATGCATAAAAACAGCACTTAAATTCAAGCCCTGGTAGGGGGATATTAAAGTTACTGCAGCTAAAATGATCAATATTGCTATATTATTTTAAATCAATTACATCCTCAGTGTGACACCAGTGATGCACTGGAAGGAGACCCAATGTATCTGGCACCTGAACTCATGCAGGGCAGCTTCACAAAGGCTGCTGACATTTTCAGGTAAAAAATGCATTAAAAATTTATTATTATCAGTGGCATTAAAAAATTTTCATCAACATGCTATAACTTTATTGTGTCACTTCATAGAGAAGCCAAAGTTGGTACAGCCAGCAGAGTATGCAAATTCAGTTTTTACTGCAGATTATGGTATCTGAGTTGAAATTTTAAACACTGCAGCTGTTGTGGATTTCCTTATTATTCTTGGACATGTAATAAACTTACAATTTCTTAAATCCATAAACTCTTGCCTCTCTGGAATCACTAATGACAGATGAGATTAAATTTTTTAACAATACTTTCTTATTGTTTCCTTAACATCACCAGTCTAGGCATCACATTGTTAGAAGCTGCCTGTGACCTAGACCTCCCCCGAGGGGGAGACACTTGGCATCAGTTGCGTACTGGACGCCTCCCCCATGTCTTCACCCAAGGTACTGTGTATTGCATTGTGTTGGAACTCATATAAAGGACAAACCCAACATTAACACTGGCCCTGTTCAGTATACCTCAAACATATATTAAAATATATCAAAGTCAGAAGTGCTTTGTCCCTTTTGGGTTCTTCAAATTCAATTTGGATGACCATAGCAAATCATGACTGCACACTGTGAGTGTGTTCGTCATAGTCATGGAAACATCCATCCATCACAAGCTCCTCTGGGCCATATCTGAGCTCTTGCATGGAGTGGGGCATCCTGATTCTCAAAGACAGTTCTCTGATATAGTCTACAGCTTTTATTATTTTGTAATAATATTGCAAAATGTTCTTTCAGGACTGTCTCCTGAACTTATTCATCTTATCGCCTCTATGATGCATCCTACCCCTGAGCACAGACCCACTGTGGATGACATACTCTCATTACATGACGTGAAAAAGGTGAGCTGCTCCAAAAGGACACCAGAAGAAATCTGATTTCTCTGCAAAATATACTGATGGCACTTTTTAATCAATTCAGCTATCCCTAGTTCCCCAGGAGGATGGTCAATTTGGACTTTTTGAGTGAGGGGGTGCAAGGATTTTTTGGGTCTTAAACTTTTGAAAATGGGAACTGCGCCTTTGATTTTTGGGATTACGTACAATAATTTCGCCTGGGATGTTTGAGACACAAGAATCTAGGTGGTATGGAATATAAATTTTGCATTGATTATATAGTTGGCTCTGCGGGAGGAGACTCTTAGATATTTCAGTATTCTATAACAATTCATGGTTTGTAGCATTTCTGCAAGTGTTGTTTAGAGTTTACCCTGCCTTCGCAAAGAAGAAATGTCACTTCCTTCCCTGACAACTGTCTGATCTGCTTTCCACAGACCTGGAAAAGAAGAAGGTGGCTTCATTATTACAGCAGAATGGTAAGTGTTTCTGGTTGTCCCTGCCCACCCTGGAATTCCAGTGAATTTGCTCATGATCACCCTGGAACTTATGTCTGACCCTCCCTGGAATTCCATATTAATTTGGGAATACCCACCCTGGAATTTTGCTACAGTAGTAGGGTACCACCCACCCTGGAATTCCAGAGGTCTTCAACATGCCTAATTTCTGGCCTTATTAGTTGCTCATATTATTTGCTCTAGGGTGTCTGTCTGAAAAAGAATGCAACAATGTTGTATTATCAACAAATTGTTCTCATTTTACATCTTCATTCAAATTTTTTTCATTTCTCCTCAGAACTCTTCTTATCTCATATGTATACCGTTATCACATCTTTTTTTGTCTGGATTTTTCTTCTGGTGCTGTGGCCATTCAAGCCAGTGAAAGGTAGAAAAATTTGCATGTGTTAATGTTAGTTACTTACAGTTGATACAAAGAAGAATTGACATTTTCATACTCATTTCATGCTGCCTCCTCGTCAGCAGGAATTTCTTCAGAAGATATCATATCCATATTATAGCCGTTTGTTGAGTGCTCTCTTGCAGGGGAAGTTTTTCCCTGCAAGTTGAGAGATGAGCTGGTGAGATATTAAGTTAATTCTGATTGGTCCATATTCTCCATGTGATCCTCATCCATAACTTGCTGTGATGTTGATCAGACCTGAGGTGCTAACATGGTCTACTGTAGCAGATGAGAATCAGGCTATTGTATACTGGGGTATGAGATTAGAAAGTACTAACATTAGAAAGTACTAACATTGTGGCTTTATTTTATTGTTACAGAAATTTGGTCATCTGCCAGGGGGGAACACCCTGTAGATCATGATATCTCTTTTAGTTCAGACAACAGCTTTTCACATGAAGGTAATTATTCATCTTTTTGCCTGAGAAATAACCATTCTCGTACCCAGAGCTCCCAGACTTGTCATCTTACAGGAAGGGGTTCTAGTGGTATGGGCTACTGAGGCATGCACAAAATTTGAGAGCCTTTGAAAGAATGAACTTTCTGCCCATGCCCGGCAATGTTCAACATCAGCCAATCAATAAAAAGGCCCTGAAAGGGCTGTTACCAGAGTTCCCCTCCCCCCTCAAGGTGAGGAGTGAGCACTTTGGGTATGAGAATGAGAAAGGACATGCAGTATAACACTAGCTAAAATCACTTTTTTTTCTTGTTTTACTACTAGAGTCCCACAACACATCAACAGAAAGTTGGGGAACACCAGAGAAAAGCTCATCATTTGAACACTTATTATCACATCCAGTAGCCAAGCCACCATTTCACAGGTACAGCTACTTTGTCAACAGGAATGCCATTTGCAGATTCAGTGCCATTTGCAGATTCAAAGTTAGCTAGATGTACAAGTGCTTTTCTTTTTGCAAAAAATATATTTGATATACAGGTGCACTGTAAATTATTCTGATGTCACTTTTTTATTTCCTATTTTAGGACAGGATACTGTAGTTCCCCCGTCAACCACACCCCAGTCGCCAGGGTGACGATCTCCAGGCTCTCCCCTACTCCCGAGAATTCTCTCTTGAATGCAAGGTGCGTCAAAAATCAAACTCAGCCACCCTTGTATTGTTATTTACTTTCAAAAGAAGCTAACTGATGACTCCATCTAAAGCGCATGCGCTCTCTCTTCTTTAGAAATGCCTTTGGAATATAGCACGACTACCGAACACGCAACGCGTCATTCGTTATAGAACAGATTTCGTATGACTGTGAAAAGATACGGAACCTCGCCTCGTAAGCTTTCAGCCAATCACATCATGCGAAATGACTGATCAACCAATCAAACTGTTTGGACACGACGCAAAACAAAACCTTTATGGCGCGGCACGGAACGAAACGCGGCGTAACTTTTTCACAGTCATTCGAAATTCTTTTCTAGCTCGAAATTTCTCCATTTACTGCAGCAAATTTCTTATTGACGTATGCGGAAAAAATAAACCGTATTTGGTGACTCCTTCTAGGGATTCTGAAGTTTACCCAAGGAAAAGTTTGGCAGTAGTTCCAAAATATTCATTACACGCGCGAGTGTGCGTATGAAAGAAGACATAAACAATCTAAAAATGCACGTTTTCTGAATACTGAGATTCCGGATATGAAATAGCCAAAACCACATCCGATGACGCACAGCACTTCAGTTCTTCGATGCTTTTCGTCGGCATATACACTCCATGACATGTCAAACTACTTTCCTAGATTTGGACGGCCGGATAGGAAGGGGGCGCCGTGCGCATGCGCGCAAAATATCGCGAGGAGTTCTTTCGTGTTCTTTAGTTTGGTCCTTGAAGTCCATGAATACTGTTTGAATATGAAACGCTGCTTCAAGGGCACTGGAAAGTCCTGAAAAATATAACAATTCCTTTGAAAAAATAGTGCTCCTTGAATACTCCTTGAAAAAAGAAAGTCCATCTAGATATAATGAATGATTTATTTGTTAGAGGTTTATGAACGGAAAGTATTTGTTTTCCATCGAGCCGCGCGTGCTCCTTCTAATGTTTTTAAAAACAATTCTCCTTGAAAGTTTTGCTTTTTGTCCTTAAATACACGAATTGTTTGTTTGTACCAAACACGAACCCTGTTTACTGTCACAACAAAAGCCATGTTTTATTATCTTTCGACAATTACCAAATTCTCTTTGGTCTCTTTGTTCCCCTTGCTCGACAGGGGTAGCTTTTTATTTGTCACTATTATTTTTTTCGTTTTCATAACGCTAACAAGTATTGACATCCCAAAAACAAAAATGTCAGCGCTGCATAAGAGTTGTAATTTGCTCAGTGGACTCAGTTGTCGTTAGCTAAAAATTACCTGTCACGAAAAAGATATTGTCTGTCAATTATCATTAGGACTTAGATTCGATTCTTTCCTGCGTGGCACTTTGTTTTATCCAGTATTTTAACAGTCTTCTTAACTTTACTTCCTTGTTACTTACATCACTTTTGTATAGGGACTCTTAGAGAGGCTCTTAGAGAGGCTCCTTCGGTGTAAAAACATATTTAACATTTTCTCTCCCAGTGCTTTTCTTTAGCGAAAACAACATTCATTTCATAACCCACTTTATATCTTCACTAAACGGCTTATAGGAAAATTAAGTCGCCGCCCCTTGAATGATCATTACTCATTTCTCATGAGCTGTCTGTTTGACAATGTATTGAATATTGTTCGGCGAAGGTGGAAAAAAAGCTAAAAAGAGGCAGTTTCACTCCTAGGGTGTGAAGAAGTAGGGGCTCCACGTAGAAGCCGGAGTCTGTCTTCTTTGATGAAGAGAGGTGACTACTTTGGAATCTTGCTCAACATAATTTCTGAAATTGTCCATTTAGGATCAAAAACATCTTACCGATAACTGAATCCTCTAGTGTGGGTTTAAAGAGGCTCCATTAACACCCTTCCACTGCCGAATCTCTCACCTCCCTAGCTTCTGGAAGTGTTCTTTACAAAGTCTCTGTAATGTTAAACGAAATTCCGAGATTCTGAAAACATACACGATAGGATTCGTCAAAGCGCCCGTGTAGCGCAGAAAGGAAGTCGCTTGGAACACCCCATCAGGTAGCCTCTGCCCCCGCAAAGTAATTAATACTAAGTTAATCGAGCTCGGCAGCCAAATCAGTACAGAAATCCCAGCCGCAATAGAGAGTGTTATCGCTAGATCGCGCTCTCTTTTCCGCGCAACCTCTTGATCGTCATTTGCCGCGGTCGCCAGAAGCGCACGTTGACGAAAATAACGGTATAGGACAATATAATCAGTATTAACCTGACTACCATGTGGATACTGATGTATAGGAACACCTTATGCAGTTGTCTCCTGGAGTTCTTGAAGATACAGAACAGGAACGTATTGATTAGCGCTATGATGGCATTGAAAGCCACGCCGTAGAAGTACACTAAGTCTCCAGCGCGGCGGTGTCGAAGGGGGTGAAGCGTGGCATGCAAGCGATCTAGAGCTATCAGCAATAGCCCCGCCATAGACAAAGAACCAGTGAGCACGTCTATAGTTTTCGAGATGTCTTTGACCTCGTGAAAGTGCTCGTGTCTCGTGTAGGCCATGTAATTAGTAGCAGCCTGTAAAGGTGCCGCGAACGCTCCCACGAGGATATCTCCCGCGGCCAGATTTAGTATAAAATAGGCGCTTCTTCTACGTAAGCTCGCTTTAGAGGCGAACGTTATGAGCGTCAGAACGTTGAAAATCACAATCAGAATTCCTTCCGCTGAAAACAGCACGCACCATAGTAGTCCATACCCATCCGTGCTCCTCCATGCAGACGAATTGCTTGCCGAAGTAAAGCTCGAATTCCCTTGGTAAATACTACTCATTGGGTTTCTGCTTCTCGATTGCAAGTTCTTAATCGGTTTAAAGTAGTCTCGGATTAACTAAAATGCCTGTTTCGCTTATTTGGACATCCACGAATTTTCATTTCAGAGTAAACATTTCATTAGTGAGGGCCAAATAGTAGCGGAGAAAATCAAACAGACCAAAACTAAGTTTACTTTAAGTCTCGCTACCGTTTGGCCAAACAATGTAGTGCCTAAAAGCTGACTGCTGGATATTTTTGAAAACTATTGCTACAAAATGAAAACGCTATTAGTTTTATCCAAGCGAAAGAAGGCCTTTTGTGCTTTGTGAGAAATTAGCAGAGGCATTTCTGGAAGTAATGTAATAATAGTTTTTTTTTCTTATTTCCATAATAATAACAGATGTGTCAACTCAGCAGTCTTTACAGAGTCCACTTTGTAAGGCTGCGACTTTCTTTGGAGTGTGAAATTCGCCAGGGCACCGTTTGGATTAAACACCACGCCATTATTGGTGTAAAAGTCATTTGCGCCACTTGACCTCACTAAAACGTTTATGCAGTGTTCAGTGGGATCCATAAGTCAAAAACGTGTTTTGTATTTCTTGGGTTGCATCCAGCTGATCTCACTTCACGGTGCGCTAAGGATTGTTTGTCAAAATCAGTACTTAGGACCATTTTACATGGGCCCGGTTAGCTGGGCTAAAATCTTCTGCTCTGAGGCCACCAGAGGGAAAAGAGAACAACATAGTTCAACGCACCTAACCGGGTTAGCCTGGCTCATAAACAGGCCTTTACATTTGGTATACACCCATTTCAAAATACGTTGATTGGAGCAAGTTCCAAATGACTGCCACCAAAAAAAAATGCTCATGGGAAACACAGACGTGTTTTACTACGGATCCGTCTCACTCTAATGCACTGCTTCACCACCATTTTCGATTTCAGAGACTCGACAAAAAGTGTTCAGGTTAGAGCATTTTACTGTACAAGCGCAAGGAACCTCGTAATAGTAGAATTCCTTTGCATTAAGTCAAAGTCTGAAGCTATTTATCATGTGAACAAAAACAAAGCAATGCATTATGGGCAGGGTGAGAAATAATCATAGTCGTAATTTACGCCTTGTACCATTCTCTTACCCAGAGCTCCCCGGCTCGTCTGCTCGCGGGGGAGGCTCTGGTGACAGCCACTGACGCATGCGCGAGATTTGATACAGAGCCGTTGAGAGAAAGATCTTTCTGCGCATGCACCAACGTTCAAAACCAGCCAATCAGTAAAGATCCTCAAATGGATGTCACCAGAGCCTCCCCTGCGAGGAGACGAGCCGGGGAGCTCTGGGTACGAAAATGGCCTTGTACCAATCGTGTTAGCCGATTAGAAAAACAAAATGTATATTTCCTCGTACGTTTTGTCCCGTTTTAGGCTGACTCCACCTCTAGACACAAGTAGTCCCAGTCGAGGTCAGTACACTCCTCCGTCAGAAGGCAGACGGGGACGCCTGTTTGAAGACGATGGAGTCACCGTCAAAGTTGGAGTCGGTCCCAAGAACCTTCTTGATGTAAGTTTATTAGCGCGGATTACAGCCTGAGGACGCCTAGGAGTCCTTGGCGTTGTGAGCGGGTTTCCTGTGCTCGGAGATGGACCGTAAGGGCTGGGCAGCGCTCACGGTCTCCGTGACGTCACACTTCCATCTCCTACTCACCACAGGGAGCCCACCGGCAGAACGCCTCGGACTAGGCTGCGAGGGTTCCATATGTGAAACTACTTGTCAGAGTTGTTCAAACGAAATCGCACGCGTAGACAGATGGCGCCCCCAGCTCACTAAGGGCCTCGTAGAACATTTTGCACGGAAAGAAAATGCGACCATTTCGACTCGAAATTCGCTAGGAAAACACGTAATTTTGTTTTGCTTTGCAGGTATTTGAAGATGCTGCTGCGTAATTTCTCACTGACGGTGACGGCGCGTCGAAGAGTGCGTCGGGTAGCCTGTGTGCGTGCAGCCTTTTATCCTAATGGACAGTCGGGAAACAGCCTGCACCCTCTGTTGAGGACCTTTGAAATTCCAGAGTGGTCTATTTCAGGACGGGTGCCCAAAAGCAGGAGTAAAAAGTAGGGTGAGCATTGTAAAATGTGTATTTTCAGGGAGGGTTAACGGGTAAACACCAGGGTGAGCATTGTAAAAATGTGTATTTTCAGGGCTAAAATCAATTATAGGTCGTAAAAAAATCGCTACTACCCACAATGAATAACCTAAAATAATAACCAAATCTGTTTTATTGGTATTAGAGCGTTATTCCCTAGTGCACGTTTAAAACGAAAAGGTGTAATGAGATTGGAGGAGCATACACGATCGAAAAGGCTGCAGAACTCTATTTGTCGACGTCATAATTGTTAATCCAGATCTTCAAGTTTAACTTTTATTATACAAACTGGCCTTATTTTCATAGATTCTTCTCTAGGGTATAAAGGTTTTGTTGTGGTAAAGTATACTTATCGGTGTTAGAAGCTGAATATTTCAATATTCGTCAAGAAAGCTTCGATATTCCTTACTAGTATAACAATATTCATATTCCAACAAGAAGTCACAAATTTAAACTAGTTTTCTCAAAAATACTCAAACTAGTTTTCTAAATACAAACCAATGCGGAACCCCATATTCAATATTCAAACTTTAATTTCAAAGTTGATATTCAACATTCCGCTTCTACCCCCGGATAAAGCGGATTTCATATGACTGAAAAGTTCAGCGACACTGCGCGGTTACGGCACGGCACGGAACCCGGGCTAATGTGCAGATACGGAACTTCGCCTTCTCCGCCTCGCGGCAAGACAAATCACGGACAACTAATCAGATTGCTTGGTCGCGGCAAGACAAATCACGGACAACTAATCAGTTTGCATGGTCGCGACAGAAAATTACGGTCCTTATAACGAGAGCAAATGAAATCTAATCGCAGTACTCCGGCGTTAGTCGCGGCACGGTCACCGCCGCGGCTCGGCACAACTTTGTCTTGGCTCAGCACAACTTTGTCTTGACTCGGCATAACTTTGTCGTGGCTCGGCACAACTTTGTCGTGGCTCGGCACAACTTTGTCTTGGCTCAGCACAACTTTGTCTTGACTCGGCATAACTTTGTCGTGGCTCGGCACAACTTTGTCTTGGCTCGGCACAACTTTGTCGCGGCCATTTTCACATTCATGCGAAATCCGCTCTACTTATCACTGTTTGTACATAGTAAGAAAGAATAGCACCATGTTTAGGGGCGTGGCCGGCCTTATAGCCACTTCTGTAGTCTCCTTTGTGCCCGCTCCGTTTCATCGCAGTCAGAACGCACAAGTGACTACAGAGGAGGCTATACTGAGGGCCAGTACATAAAATACATAGGCTTGAACCTACAATGTAAATAAGCAAAGTACTTGAACTTGAGAAGAAAGTTGTAGACCAAGAGCCCATCAACAGGAGACTCCATCACCTCTTAGGGTCGTCCAAAGCACATTTTTAGACTAGATAATGAATTCAGCGAGAATTAGTTGTAACGGTTTCAAATTATGCCCCCCTTAAGAGAAAGGTGGCTGAAATTCAGCGCGCCAATGCACGTACTGCACGTGTTGAAACCAACATTCTGACTCGAGTTACTAACTCAAGATCCACGGGTTAAAAATATGGTGTAGTAGATGGAGGCTCCTGTGGAGACCCTGTACCTTCAGACTGACTAACAACCCATGTCGAGATTAAAGAAATTGTAGAAACGAAACTATTTTGAAGTGAAAATAAATTTCTATATATTACATTACAAGGGTCATCTGTTTACATTTTTTGCAATATTTACAATTTGCTTGTTTTATCAAATATCATATTATTGTGAAGAATATAAATACTTTTATCATTGTCAGAAAGTTGCTATGAATGTTTGACAGAATTTAGTTGTTTGTAGCTTCCAGACTTGAAGGGGCTGTCGTACGCTCGCTGGCTACTTCTCTGACAAGAAAATAGCTCAAATCGCAATCCAATTCCATCCTTTTGATAACAGGTCAAAACAACCTAGAATTGCATTTGTCTAACACTTGAAAGGTTTTTACATTAATCTGGAGGATTATTTTGATTATTACGGGCAAATGTACATGTGTTTTCACGGTTACAATTTTACTTATTTTATGTCCACGGTGGACGAATATTAAGCGTGCGAGAACCCCTTTAAATTAGGCATGTTGTAGCCTGAATTTTCAATCCTCTTTTCTCCCTAAATTCCCACAGCTGTGGTAGAAGTGCAGGGAAAAAATATGACCGAAAATTCATGGTGTTTTTTCCTATAAATTAATAAACTGGGTTTTGGTCGTCACGTTTTACTTCCACGATTGGCGGAAAGGCGTTTTCGGTGTCTCTATGTAATGAGGCGGAGCGAGAATAGGAGCCATTTTCAATCTCTTCCTCTGACGTTACGCCATCATCCATATCAGGAATGTCGTCATTGAATGGGCGGCTGTCATCAACACGCTACGAAAAAATGGACAACTAAGTGTTAATCGTGGGCTTTTCATAAAAAGGATTTCAGGTGAGAATTGAAAAATAATAGTGTATGAAAAAATAACAGACACGAAACGAGAAATAGATTCAAAAGCTAGCCCAGCACTGCCACGAAGTTTAGTATAACTAGGGGGATTTTTTAAATATACGGCAAACATCCATATCTGTTTAAAATGAAAATAACCCTCGCCCAGAACAAATTACAAGTGACAGTGTAATTCGTTTTGCTATGCTTTCTGATTGGCTTATTGATCACATCAGCCAGTCACAAATGGATCATTTAGTTTGTTCTTTAATCTATGAAACAAAATGACATGAATAATAATCAAACACACTCAAAGCGCTCTGATTGGCTGGAAATGGTTTGATTGAACATGGAACCGCTTGTGTGCTGCGCACGGATTCAGCTTGGCCTATTTTTTTACTTTTTCACAAACAATCCAACGAGTAAGGAAAATCATCTGCTAGTCTCGGCTAATTGCTCTCGACAGACTCGTCAATATGGAGTCAACCTTTCATTTTCCCTTGTTCTTGACTATTATTCCCTGACATGATAATGTTTATTTTGCTCTTGAAACTGATACATTGTTTTTGAAGCTATTTGCTCAGCAAATCGCTTCTTAGTCATCGCCCTCGAACTATGTGACTATGTGACTATGTGGCTATGTATGTCACTTCGCGGGAATCGTCCAGCTTGCACTCCATGTTGCTCCTGTTTCTACATTGATTATACTTCAGTCGCACAAGAATCACGGGTCATGAAGTTTCTGCCTTACAAATATTTGAATTGAGCCAATCATAGCACTGCATCACTTTTACCCTCCCCTCCCTTGCTACATCAATCGGTACGTCTCCCCACCATCCCCTCCCTTGTATCATCATGGCATTCACTTGTTCGGCGCTGGGTATCCTGTGTCTCGCCCCGTCTCCCATCTAAGTACTTCACCTTTGCCAACACATATATAGGCCACATAGGCCAATCAGTCGTCCATGTGGGACGAGCAGTTTCTTCTTGGAGGTGATGTCAATTGAGCATGCTCTCGGTATCACGTCATACATGCCCACTATCGTGTATTATTTACGATATTGCCATTACGACAAGTAAATAAGTATGGCTAAGGTACTAAAACGTTAACAATATTGAAGTTGCCACTGAGCATGCGCAATATATTTTCTTAATTTTATTGCTACAAGCGATCAAATGATGCCAGAGCGCTTGAAAATAAAACCTTTCCTCAGTTTTGTGCTGCATGTTTTCAACGTCGTGCTGCTTTGTTCCAATCACCTAATTTACGAGGTGAATGTTTTGCGAGTTTATAGTCATGCGATCGATCAGTTATTTAAATCGAGTGTGGAATACAGCAAACAACGGTCGAAATTAACAAAGAACTATCCATAAAAGTACAAGACATACACAAATATGGATGAAACTGAGAGGGGAAAACATTACAGGTGAGAAATGAGAAAGAACGAGTCTAAGAAATGAGTTCCGAGATCAAAGTCTTATTGAATCCAAAGTCGACATCAGTATTTATGTATAAATAATAAAAGTTCCTCTTTGGGTAATTGATCTATTGAGTGGCCGAATGGTATGACTCTCGCTCTGTAAAGTAATAGTCCGGGGTTCGAATCCCGGGTTGGCAATTTTTTTTTTTTTTTTTTGCATTTTTCTCAAAGGCAAGTATTTTTTGTGTTTTCTTACCGGACGCGTCGTGATTAAAAAAGTCATGTTTTATTCCAAATCGATAGGGAAAGGGTAGAACTACTTCAGACAATCAGGTCTTTAATAAAAGTTGCCAGTGAGCATATGCACAATATTTTCTGGAATTTATCGCCTGCTTTAATTAAAACCAAAATGAAAATTAACACCGCATTGCTTTAACCGGTGACGCAAACAAGTCTAATCTCTTTTCTCATGATTAGCCCATTCATTCGCTTTTGTCACACGGCAGCCATCTTGGATTTTCTAATACAGCAAAGCTGACATGAGAGCGAAGCCAAGCGTGTAAGATCACCCACGCATAGTCATTTCTGTAAGAAAAATTCCAAGATGGCTGCCGTGTGACAAAGGCGAATGGGAATGTTGGGAACAAGGTTATGACGGCCGGTCCTACATACATACTTAATACATAAACCTTTATTTAGCCACGCTGGCCACAACAACTGAATTTACAAACATAAAAACGGCTGATTTCCATGTGGGGCGTCCTGTCCTATAAGTGCCGAAGAACATCAGCAAATAGCTTCCTGTATGCTCTGCGTACCTATGTTTTAGGTATGAAATGAAGATAAATCTTTATTTGAGTGCAAGTTTAATACCTCATCTGGTCCTGGATTTAGAAGTGGAGTGTGTAGTGAGCTTTTAAACCCTTCTGGCTCAAGACTTGAGGATACTAGACCAACAAACACAAGGACTAGACCTGCAAGAGAACAAAATCCACATGAAATTTTGGAAATTTTCAAGAAGAATGTATATGGGGGGTCAAAATACCTTTTACTTCCCATGCAATCACTGCATTTATTTGAAATTCCAAGGGGTGGGTGAGGGTTCCATATCACAAACTCCTTCCATGGGAGGGGTATGGTTGATTTCTTGAGTCACACAATCACACAATACTTAGTGGCAACTAAAAAGGGGCACCCGCACGCTTAATTTTTGTACAACCTGTCAAAAAATAACCCTAATTCTAATCACCAAAAATACATTTAAGTTTACCGGGAATAACCAAAATAACAGTCTAGGTTTGTTAAATGACCTTATTAAATCAATACAAATCTGTAGTGTTTTTATCTATTATCAAGAGGATGGAATTGGATTGTGATTTGAATTATTTGCTTGTCAGGCAAGCGTGCGAGTGTTGTCATATTCTGTATAAGCACTCTTAAACATTTCTGCATGTGCCCCTGTTTACTCTTTGAGGAGCACTCTTGATTTTATGAGACAAAAAAGAAAATTACATTACCTATCACTTCAAGTACAATGATTGCAGTAGAGAAATCCAAACTGAATTTACGGACAAACATCCAGTCTCCCATCCATGCAACAAGTGGTACCAGACAAATCACTCTGTTTGATGACATTGGTCCTGTGAGATACAACGATCAAATTTTGCTATTATATTTACTACAAAGATTATGCTGAGTTTCTGTTGTTAGCCATGAAATTATTGGGGTTGGGGGGCAGTTGTGTTTCATATTAAAATGGGAAATGTGCAAATGGAGCCATTTTCCACCACCAAAAAGTACTGAGAAAAAATCAGGGAATGGGATTCGAACCCATTACCTTTGCTATACAATTTTTTCAAGGGTGCGTAAAGCATACATGACAACTGTATTTTATGCTCAAGTGGTCAAGCATTGCACTGGTATGGCAAAGTTTGTGCCAGGGTTTGAATCCCATTTAAAGAATTTGTTTCTCAGATTTTTTCAGTGCTGTTAAAGTGTTCCATTAATTTTCATTATTTTCTATAACTTCCCAATAAGAAAATAAAGGGCCTCCTTAGTCATTGTTTTCATTTGATAGATGAATTATGTCTAGAAATCTCAAAATAACCATATACAAGTGTAATTTGCACTGTATTCACCAAATCAGCTGATGGAAATGCTTTCCCTGTCTTGGTATCTTAACAAAAATGGCGGCTGATTTAACAAGTGTAATTTGCACTGTATTCACCAAATCAGCCGATGGAAATGCTTTCTCTGTCTTGGTATCTTGACAAAAATGGCGGCTGATTTAGGCTTTTAAGCACTTTGTTATGGATGCTTTACCTACAGTCTTGTACAAATAATCCACAATAATGGCGGCAATGAATCCTGAAAATAAAGTCAGGAACAAGATGGACAAAATGCCACCTTCATTTCTCCAGTCAACCTGAAAGCATAAAATAAATATATTTTTTTGTATTTCTCAATCATAAAATAAAACTTATGGTATGTACATGTAGCAGAGCTGTCAGAATGTTTTGAAGTAAGCAGCTGCTCAAAAAAAGTAGCAGGCTGCAAAAGAAAAACTGACTGTCAACATGCAAATTTCATAGCTTCAAAGCAACAAGTTAGTTTCCTTGCCAAACCAATTCTGACACAGGCACGGAACTTGGAGATTTTTAAGAGGAGCTACAATTTAAGGATTCCAGTTTTTATTTTCAAACACTGAGGTGAGCTACCAAGTTCTGTGGTTCGAATTTTGTGTCTCGCATTCAGCAAAAGTAGCCGGTGTTTAGTAAGCCCCAGCGTTCTGACAGTTCTGATTTAGAGCACTATTGTAGAGAACGTTTACTCGAAATCAGAATCAAATGCTTTTATTCCAGATCAAGTCATTCCATTTTATCCTGTATCTCTGTATCTGTCCCGGGGGCAAGCGCAAAAATCACCCCCGGGACCGCGCGACTCAAAATTCCAAGATGGCGCCTGATCAGTGAACGGACCGGGTTTTCCGCGATAAAAACACCCAGTACCGCCTGCAAGCAGGCTAACACCCATCAAGGGGAAAAATGAAACCTAGGAGTAACGAATCAAACCTGAGGCCCCCTATAGAAAAGTCCCACCTATCCCAAATAAGATCCCATGGTTACTAGACATTTCATGAGCAAAATCGTGAATTTCTAGTGTACATGTAGCTGCCTACTTTACCATCAGTATAAATCTATTTCAAAATCTACTAGAACATGTTTTCTCCCTCAGTGCACCAGGGCTACAACAACTGGCAAGAATTACACATGCTCTTTTGAAAACTAGTTATGACAGATTTCTCCAGGATTTCGAGCAATTTTGTCAAAAAGTGGTCAAAAATCCAGTTACTCAAAACTTTAGAACCCCTTGGCTTGATTTTGTTTTGCTTTGGAAGAACTGCATATAAGGAATAGCCTGGGTTAGTTCTGCCATGACATTCGCACGAAAAGCGGAGAAATAAAATTTCAAAGTTTACCACCTGGAGTACAATAATAGGAAAACTCCATGTCAAGCACAATTCCTTTCAAATCCCTATACCTTTGTATATAAACTTCGAAATGTATTTTCATAGGTTCCCCTCAAGATTTCTTGATGGAACTAACTTGAGTTACTTCTTGCATGCAAACCTTTCAACAAATGCTAAAATAAAGCCAATAGGTTTTGTACTTTCTAGGAACCTATAATTTTTGGCCATGCATTGCTCGAATCACTTAAACAATCTGTCTTAACATGATTGTTCATGGTGCAATTGATTACTGTGGTTTTCATAACTCTACGAACTCTCACTAACGATTTCCAACTGTAAAACTGCCTTACGTGCTGGCCAATCAAAAAGCACAAAGAGCACGGAAGCCAGAAGGTGGTTTGACAGTTGGAAATCATTAGCGAGAGTTCACAGAATTATCAAAATTGCAGTAACTAACCTGGTCAATGTCTTCAAACTGACTATTAGAATGCCAAAAACAATAAGTACAAAAAAGCCTCCAAATAGATTGTTCATTACTCCACCAATGACATAGTGAACATTCCCTTTCTTGGCTTTCCAGAATACTGCAAGAGAGAAAATTAAAGAGCCCCAGTCAGCCATGCCTTTGTACTTGTAAATATTTCTTTTAGACAATGTTGTCCTTATTTAGGATTCACTGACACCGCAAGGCATCATACCATGATAATGTTGTACTCTGGTTGACTGCTTTTCAATTTCGTCCAAGTTTGGTTGTGTGTCTGTGATATCTCACTGAGATGAAGATTTTCAAAGTTGCTATGACAGCAATTTTGATATTACACTGAGTGACTACATTGCTATATTACCCCATAGCATTGTTGTCAACTTGGCCTTATTTATTGGCAGTTTTCTTATTAAAAAAACAAATTTTAAAGGTGCAGTGATGTCATTGATGATATCACATTAAATGCCCAGATAGAAAGTCAACCGAGAGCTAATACAATGTACAAAATAGTTTACATTACAGAACGAACCTGAACTGATGGCCCACATTATACTTCCTCCAATCAGAGCCAACAGTGCTGCCGTTACTTGACCAGTAGTATATGGAAGGCATACTAGTACAGGATGTGGTGTAATAGTTGTGTTTGATGTGTGATTTGAGGTGCCATTAGTAACAGTACTGTTAATAGTTGTTGCATTGGATATTGGCAGTTCACGTCTCTCACATCGATCCTTCTTAGCGAATGCCAGCGAGGTGTCAGCTATGGATATTAATAGGATTCCTGCAAATCCCAGAATCATTGCAAACACTTTCACAGCTGTCAAGCTTGATTTATGCTAAAAATAAATAAAACAAGGCATAATTCAAGTACTGTATAAGTTTTAGTAGTTTTTTTTTGTATGATGCTGCAACTCAATTAGTCAAACAACACTGGGGTCTATTATCGCCGCATTATGATTGGTTTGGCTACAAGTAGGCTTTACTATAGCAAAATGAATTGGGTTTGGGCGAGTTTGAAGCCTCCAAAATAGTATTTCCAGCTGTAAAGCTTGCTTGTATCTAGAAAATTATGACCTACTATTTTTGGATTTGGCTAAAACAATTATTTCCCTCGCCCGACGGGATTAACACCGTTGCAACAAACAAAGTGCAATAAAAACGAGAACATAGTAGACGACAACAATGACCTAGAATTACCTGAACCATTGGCAATCGTTCGATGATCGCTGCAAACCACGGTGCCGCAGCCATGAATACTCCGCCAGCGGTAGGATTCAAAATTTTTAGCCCGTACATGAACAGCAGATACGGTGCTGCGAGTTGCACCAAGCCCATCACAGCACATTTCCACAAGTTACTGACATTTCGAAGGCTATGGAGCAAAGTTTCTTTGTCCTCCTTCTTGCTTATAGCCAGATAGATTATAAAACCCACGTACAATATAATAGTTCCGGGACACCTCAGCAAGAACACTAAACTTGGCGACTGATATGCGAGTACGGCAAAATAGATCACTACGGAGAATGAGCCACGGATTATGCCCAGAAACATGAAGGCGAGTATACTCCCAGTTGTAAAATAGCCTCCTGTAGCCATTGTGAGCCAACTGGGCGAAAATTGGCAGCGTTTTTGAAGGATTTCAGGTCACCATTCTAGAACTTCTGCTGAGTTCACCGTCAAAAACATTCGGTTTCGTTCTCTTTAATTACCCAGGTTGCATTTCGGTACTAGAATTGTTCCCAGACCCTGTCGGTATGTACTATTTGCTCGCAGAGTCGCAGCGAGCGGAGAGCAAGTCTAATTTTGCCTTGATTTGCATGTTAGTACCGTCGGTTGCATCTACCCGTCTACACGCTCGACAAAAACATGTTCTGTCGGCACGTGAAACTTCGAAGTTTTGACAGTTGAACTTCAAAGTTTGCCCGCCCAAGCGTGAAGCTTTGGTGACGCTCGTGAGTGGAAAAAGGTAAAAAGTTCAGTTGATCTATTTCTTTTTGACCAGAAAAACTGTGAAGTTACCAGAATATAATCTTTTTGCTATGTTTGTTACTGAAACGAAAGTGCGGACTTGAATATTGTGACAAAAACGTTCAAGTTTGGCCGTCAAAACATCCAAGTTTCACTGTCAAAACTTTGAAGTTTCGCGTGCCGACAGAACATGTTTTTGACGTGTGTGTAGACGGGTAGCTGCAACGGACGGTAAGCATTACATTGGTTTTCATACCGTTTTACAAACCCTGATTGCAGCTCCTTGTTTTCATATATTTAGAGCGTGTGGGTTACCTGTGGTGCATTTCCGAAGATGGCGGTTGGTTAGTCGAGCACGGTTAGCACTCGTTCACATTGTCAAAATGGACAACCTCGTTCCCATGTCCTCAGACTGTGGCCATGTGACTCAGGGTCCTGTGCTCGACCAACCTGGAGACGACCAGGCGCGATTTTCAGTGTCATGTGAAATGACCGGTCCGTCCCCCAGACTCCTTTGCCCGGAAAGAGTGTAGCATAAAACATTCTAACACAATTCAGACGATTTGTCGATCGGTTTACATACATTTTTCGGGCCGTTTTCGGAGACTTATTACAGTCAAACCGGGTGTTCTTATCCTCACAACTTTGCAACATTAGCTGTATTCACACAAGAGACGGAAAACTCGTCTGAGACGAGTTTCTCGCCTTGAATATGGTTCCCTGTTCTTCTGTGATCACGCGAAAACAATTTTTTTGAAGAAGAAAGTTTAGACAGATAACAAGCAAGTGTTTCTGAGTAGAATTGACATAAGACAGGAACTTTGTCTGACGAAAAACTCGTCTCAGACACGAGTTTTCCGTCTCTAGTGTGTGAATACAGCTATTGCTGAACAACAACATTGCAATATTAATGATCAACTTGCTCGATCAATTTGCAAGTGTCGAGCAAGTTGCTAACTAGCGCCGAAAAATTTTACTAGGAGAAAATCCACCAAGGTGCCAATGGTTTTTCACCATTTGTATGATTTTGCTTTAAATAAGCCATGTGGTTAATCAAAACTCAGCAAACTCAGTTTGACTGTAAAGCTCTGCTCTTAGGTAGCTGCTACCATAAATTCTCGTTTTTGCACTCTATGCGTGGCGCAAATGAGCCTGAGTCGGGCCCAAAACATCAACTATATTGTTATAACACAAAACGACGGAAAGTGAATAAGTGAGTAGTCAAGTGAGATAAGCATAATCTTGTGCTCTGTGCTTTTCATTTTGATCGAAACAAATCGTAAGCGATCAAGTTCAATCGGTCATTGTTTCAGTTACGTTTCGAAGAAGTGAAACATGAGTGGTAAGGGCAGTTAAAAACAATATTTCTCGTCCCCGTCCGCGTAATTCTTGTGGGCGACATCAAAATTATTACTTATTTGCTTTTGTAACCAAATACCTATATATAGCAAGAAATAACAGGTGCTGTAGCCTACTGACGTTCAGCACATTATATTTGCATTGGTTAATAATTTGATAAATATTTTTGGTTGAAAGAAGGGGGAGACGGGACCCCTGGGCCCTCCCTCAGGCTACGCTCCTGTAATATAGGAGATTCTTATACTCTTCAGACACAGAATGATATATGGCCAGGGATTCACTAAAATATTGTCGAGATCAGAGCTAGCTCAGAGGAGCGGGCTCAGGAATGAGAACAGGGATCGGAAATCAAGGTAACAAATTTGGCTGAGGATCAGCCAAAAAGTTAAGGGATCTATCTGACCCAATGCCAAGTTACGAGCCTGTACTCGTAGGCTAGTTTTAGACGTCGAACTTAATTCAGTCGCACTAAATTGACTGGGTTTATTAGCCAGTGAAAACAAGTTATTTCGATATGAGTGATTTTATGAGGTTAATATAATCTGTCTGGCTAATGGAGAAGATCTCAGCCCTGATTTTAGGAGCGCTGGAAGGATTCAAAATTCTAATTTAGCACGGCAATAGCGCGGCGTTGGCACGGCAGATAGTGCCGTTCCTAATGCAAATGAGCTTAAGACAATAGCTCTAACTAACTAAACAATGGGAAATTGACATTTAGTGCGACAAGAATTAAGTTCGACGTCTAAAACTGGCCTTAGTAATGAAGCTCTAAAGTCTGCGCAAAAGAAGTATAAATTATTAATTACTAGTAAGGGGCCGACCATTTAACTTTTGAGGGGGGGGGGGGGGGGCTTTTTTGAAAAAAAATATCCTGCACGGCCCGAAGGGGCGAAAAAAATTTCCTGCACAGCAAAATGGTGACTAAAACCCTTCTTTTTTATTGGAAAAAAATTCTTAACGCTTAATAGAGGTAGAAAAAAAAATCTTGCTCCGACAAAAAAGCCCCCCCCCCACCCCCCAAAAGTTAAATGGTCAGCCCCGAATGGACTCTTGGTATTTACACACGTGTGTCTAATGAATGGTTGTGCGATGACGTGCTACTTGAAGCATTATTTGGAGCTCCTTTTGTTTTCCCCTTCTTTCTTGGAAAGAATAGACTTGCCAGAGCATCGCGAAATTTGGCGTTAGCGAGAAAACACAAACCGGGGACGAAAACTGAATTTGAAAGAGCAAGAACACCGGTTACCCGCCTGATGACCCAGCTGGTGTAGAAACTAAGTTTCGGCTTATACACCATAGGAAGCAACATGTAGACCATGAAGAAGGTATAGGGTATGACGAAGGTGAGTAAAATGTTTATAAATAAACGAGTATCTTTATATCTCCACGCCATGGATTTGTGCAAGTACTCGAGCTTTCCCTGATAGACCTTTCGGCGCCTCTCTTGCAAGAATCGTTTCACTTTGTAAACAATAAAGATAAACAAAAAATTTGGGATATAGTAGACAAAAAGCCCAAAGCTAATAGTGAAGACTTTCTCGAGGACCGTTTCTCGTGAAGCTTTGCATGTTATAGTATACTCGGAAGGTCCAAGTTCTTCGCGAAATTTGTGTATGACGGACAACATGGAGGTGCCCATAGCAAACCCACTCACCCATGCCCCGACAAGCAACTTTTTAACCGAGCGAGGAGAAGGAATTGTGTGCGGGTAAAAGATTGCACAGTATCTTTCTAGACATATTATAAGCAAGTTAAATATCAGAATAGTAGAGAATACGTAAGATGGGAAGCGAATTGCTCGGCATGACCAGTCAGTACCGTGGAAGTCCAAATACAGCTGTGTGCAGTTGACGAAGCCACCGCTGACTGCCAAGAGTAGGTTGCAGGCCGACAGACTTTGGAGAAATGTTGTCGTCATGATCCTTCGCAAATGAAATTGTGTTCTTTGTTGCTTCCCTAATTTCCGTGCGACAAAGAAGAGCAGACAATTTCCAACGACGCCGATGAGAAGATAGGACGAGAAAATTGCTAAAAATATTGCTTTTGTTGTGCGATCAATGGGAATAAAACGGTACATTTGTTGTTGTGTTGCCATGGTACTCAAGTTTGTCGTGTTTTCTAACGTAGCAGTTGTCATGACGACGGCAGATAATGTAGAGTGTGGTAGGGATGGAATTTCCTTTACAACTGACAGGTATCCCTAGAGGAAGAAAAATGTGAGATATATACATGTAAATATATTTCAGAAAAGGTTGTCTGTTTTAGTCTGTGTCGACGGGAGCAATGCCAAAACAGAATCGTGGACACTGGTTTTTAAGATAAATAGCCAAGAAAGTGTTGTCGTAAGTGTGTTGTCGTGTTTTATACTTATCCGTGCGAGGCGCCTGTGGTGTTCAAATCTCGCGTCTCTCAGACCCCGTCCACACTAACGCGTTTTCGTTTGAATCCGTATACTTTTTGATACGTTTAGGCCTTCCGTCCACACTAACACGCTGATCGTTTTCATCAAATCCGTATAAGTTTGAAAACGCTCTCGAAAGTGAATAAAAACAAAGCCATATACATATCGTTTAAGTGTGGACGGTCGAATCGGGATAAAAATGAAAACGATAACGTCAACTGTACCATTAATTTGAGACTGTCCTTGCACATGCCAACATCAAATAAAAACTGATTGCTTGTTTGGAGCTAAATCTCCCGTCCACACTGACACGCTGCGAATCCGTATAAATTTGAAAACGAATTCACTTCACTTCACTTCACTTTATTTTTATTGATACACTTTGCTGTTAGCAATATTTTTGTATCGCGCAATTGCATTTTTATAATAATTTACAAAAGGGCCTCAAAAGCCGCCACCTTCGGGCTCATGGCAACAACCTCCTCAGGCAAACTGTTCCAGTCCTCTACGGTCTGTAAGATAAAACTATATTTCAGAACGTTTGTTCTTGCAAATGGCTTTCTGAAAAAGCGCGAGTGCATGTGACGAGACTGGCGGAGAGGCCGTTGTAGAGTGTCTACTTCGGGCAGAGCAGCCAGGCCTTGAAGTCCTTTGTTGAAAAGCGAGAGCCTTGAGCGCTTCCGGCGGTCCTTCAATGGCCTCCAGTTGAGAGATGTCATCAGAGCGGCAACTGCACCCTCAGAATAGTTGGTGTAATCGGAGCAGACAAATCTAGCGGCCCTCCTCTGAACCTTCTCGACCTCGGCAGATAGACTAGCCGTGTAGGGATCCCACACTTCACAGGCGTATTCTAGGATAGGTCTCACGAGACCGTTGTACGCAGACTCTTTCACGTCGCGATGACAGAATGACAGATTTCTCCTTAGCAGCCCGAGTACCTGGTTGGCACGTTTGGTTATTATAGCAACATGCCGATTCCACCTTAGATCAGATGTTATAGTTAGACCGAGGTACTTAGTCTCAGTGACCGAGTCGAGGGGCGTGCCTTTCAGATGGTATAAGAAAGGGATATTGTTACGTGTCTTACGGGATATCCTCATGGTCTTACATTTAGTAGGTTCAAACTTCATGGACCACTGTTCAGCCCATGAGCCGAGCCTAGAGATATCCCTCTGCAGGAGTTCACAGTCAGCACTGGTGCGCACAGTTCGATAGCAAATGCAATCATCAGCAAATAGGCGTATCTCTGAGTCGATGTCATTTACTATATCATTAATAAAGATATTAAACAATACTGGACCTAGCACTGTTCCTTGAGGGACGCCTGATTGTACACGAGACCATCCACTTTTTGCACCGTTCACAACCACCCTTTGAAAGCGATCCCTTAGAAATGCGTCTAACCAGCGGAGGGTTTTTCCAGATATTCCGTAGCCTCGCAATTTAGACTTCAGACGCTCATGGGGAATACGTTTGAAAACGCGTTAGTGTGGACAGGGCCTCAGGCCCTTCGGCCGAGACAAAACAAAATGTTTCTCGAGTATCTGCAAATTTTGGTGACTTTTCCTTCTTCTCGCTAACATGAGGGAAAACAATTACAGACCTTCCAAATGATCAAGGGGAAATTGATTGCTTGCAGCCCCTTCTTCGGCGAACGTCCGTAAATCGATGGAAATGTTTTTTTTACCCGCGGCGCGCTTCGATTTGTTTACAGTGTCGAGTTACGTGGCGCGTCTCCTCTCCTGAGTAACTCACCGTAAACAAATCGAAGCGCGCGCCGCGGGTAAAAAAACATTTCTCTCGATACGGAAGTTCGCCGAAGAAGGGGCTACAAGCAGTCTAGGGGAATATCCTGATAAGGAAGTTTTGCGCGTCAGAAAAGTCGACCAATAGACCTCCTCGGCTTGGGCGTAATGTTTTCCCATTTCAGATTAAGTGGCATTCCCATGAGTATTCTCTCTTTCTTTAGGATATGTGAATATGGAAGCATTCCAAACAAAGAGAGAATTCTCATGGGAATGCCACTGGGCAAAACATTACGCCCAAGCCAAGGAGGTCTCATGTGGGCGATATTTTCTTTTAAGAAATTTTGCACTGGGTCAACACACGATAATTTCGTTCTTCTGTTTCTCCCAGAGACACGCACCGCGAGCTACAACAGACGGTCCTTTTCTGAAATAGCTAGGTGTATCTGTTAATCTCAACATGGGCATGGCACACAAAACAAGCCTGCGGTTCTCCGAAAACCTGTTCCTGCCACAAACAGACACCAGTGATATCGACGTGCAAATGAAAAAAGGCCTACGATGGATTACTTACGGAACAAACGAACAAAGAGAGAAATTACATTTATCATCAGGGAAAACACTTTCCCTGTTTCAATGCAGCTCATAATAATCCGGAACAACAACAAGATACATAGCATATTGTGTGAATTACACGACACCTGTTCCAATCAAGAAAGTTATAACAAAAAAAAGGAATTATCGCAGAGATACTACGAATTTTATCTTCGAGTTTTCACAATTTATCTCACGAGTACCGGCATAACTAATCGAACAAAATCGAACAAAATTTCAATCGAACCTAATCGAATACCAATCGTTCGATTGGTTTTGATTGGGTTCGGTAATCGAACATAATCGAACACAACTTTCTGGTGAGTATGATTACCGAACTCAATCGAACATAAATCAAAATGATTGGTTTGATTAAGTTCGATTTTGTTCGGAAATTTTGCATGACTTTAGAAATATGGTAAGACTCATCAGTGACACGCAATGGGTAATACACAACAAATAGACGGCCATGAACAGTTAACATAAGTATTAGCTTTATTCAAATTTCATTTTCAGCTGGGACACTTAGCCATCTAAATAACAACAAAACAAGAAAATCCCAGTAAAATCACTCAATAAACCCATAGTTCAATCATGACTGGTGCCTGAGTCTTTATTACTTTTACAGACCTATGAGGGATATGATAAGAAAAAACATTCTGCTTCAACAAAACTATTTGGGACTATTGGATTAACGTCTCATTCCTGCAGTTAATGTGCGGTGCAGTTCCCAGTATGCGCCAGGCGAGCCGAACTGAGGTGCTAATCTTGTTTAGTGATTGATTCCGATTTAGAAAAATGCCTGTGTTTCATTTGAAGTTCAATTAGGTTTGATTGAGCACATTGTTCGGTAATCGAACGTTCGATTATGTTCGATTGAAAACATTTTTGGTGAGTTCGATTATGTTCGATTACCGAACTCAATCAAAATTAATCGAACGATTGGTGTTCGATTAAGTTCGATTACCGAACGTTCGATTAGTTATGCCGGGCGAGTAGCGTAGCGAACGAGTGGGATATATTTTTGACACGAGAGATAAAATTCGTATCTCCAAGCGGTTATGTCATGAAATACCAAATTCTGATTTTATTTAAGTAAAACCTACAAATCGAGCATGAACCACAGGCAAATGTGTTGTTTTCACATGCTATTTCCGTTCCTGGTTTTTATAATTTAAAAAAGTATATTCCAGGCTTCCGACCGGAACCCGAGAGCACAATTTTTCTATACTTTGTCTTGGTCGAATTTTTCATAGGATTTCCCAGCTGACTTCCCTGCAGAGGCCTCTTTTCTCTTTCGTGAACCTCAGCCAGCGAAATGCGGAGAAAAGAGGCCTCTGCTAGCAGGGAACCAGCTGACCTAAAAAAACATAGAAATTGATGCCCAAAACATAGGCGAATAATCTAACTGTAGATTTTGTCAAAGATATCACCAGTGTTGTGTTTTTTATGCAGAGACAAATCGAAAATCGAGTCACAGTGCCCAAGAACTCCACGAACAAAATTGCGGATTTTGAGCAGTCGAGAAGACCACGTACCGGACAAATATGTTCACAGATACTCTCAACGAATCTGTTTCTCAGCAATCTGTTCCTGGCCTCGCCCCCTTTCTCTTGCTGGGAACGTTTTGTATTTCACCTTTGTATGTTTTTGTTGCTGTTTTGTTGGAAAAAATATATATTTTAAAAAGCCATATGTCCTGACAAATTTTATTTTAGATGAACTTTATATTGTTTGAAATTTCTTACTCGATGTTATTTTTTAATTTTATGAGGTTATTCTCGCTATTTGTTATCCCTTCTTCACTGCTGGCAAACTTTCCGATCTATAACTTTTCCTGGCAAAAGGAGCAGGTAATTCTAGCCAGCAGATCAAAAAGACCAGAGGTTTGCTCAACGCGCTCAAAAATGATTAAATGCACTATTTTAATATACACGTGTACCGTGTATACCAAAATTTCCGTTGGATGGCCCTGAAAACACCCAACAAAATGCAGACAGCCTACCTTACGTTGTTGGCGGGTTCTTGCTGGATACGATCTGTGTCCGGGTGACAGCATTGCACTTTCTCATATGCTTCGACCATTCACGCTCAATTGACAATTGGCAAAGTACATTTCCGTCCAGTACAAAGCCTCTAATAGTTGTTTTCAAGACGATCAGGGCGTAGGATGTTTAAATTCCGGCTCTATTAGTGAAGAGATTATCATAAATCATTTGTTAACATAATGCACAGAATGGATGTGGCCCTTTCAAGTCGCTATTCTTGGATTGTATGTGACGACACTGGTGGAAAATTATTTGCTCCCTTGTTCAGTGCATCAATATGGCCGCGCCGCGCTTACAGATTGTTTTAGTGATAAGGTTTGCATGCAAGAAGTAGCTTGAGTCAGTTCCATCAAGAAATCTTGAAGGGAACCTATGAAAATACTTCGAAGTTTATTTACAAAGGTATAGGGATTTGGAAGGAATTGCGCTTGACATGGAGTTCCCATTATTGTACTCCAGGGGGTAAACTTTGAAATTTAATTTCTCCGCTTTTCGTGCAAATTACTGCGGGACGAACCCAAGTTATTCCTTATAGTAGTTCTTCCAAGCAAACCTAAAATGAAGCCAAGGGGTTCTAAAGGTTTGAGTAACTGGATTTTTGACCACTTTTTGACAAATTGCAAGATTTTAGCAGAAATAGTTCAGCTTTCTACCGGGAGACTATAAAATACCACGGGTTCAGGCTTCTGAACAGGATTCGTTTTGTTGTGTTTTGTCACGATTTCCAGTTGGATCGGTAATACCTGCTCCGACTTTAATTACCTTCAGTGAAACATATTTAGGAACTCCCGTCTTTCTACGTTTTCAGAGGCAGTTTTTGGAAAATGATTAGACACAGAGTTCAAAGGTCACATTCCTCGTTGTCATGGAGACAAAAGTCAAAACATACTTATTTCTTGGCCACTACAAGCTGAACGATGTCTAATCTTGAAATTGTTAAAACTGATGAAGATACACAATCCCTATGTTGTTTAGGTCGGTGATTTTCGAGAGCCATGCCTTACAGGAACTGAGAAAATTCCTTTCGAATCGCGCGAGACTGGAACTAATAGCGCGAAATTTAAAATGCAATTATTTGCTTGGTCCCGAGATAGAGATGGCGGCCATTATATGCTCGATTCTTTGAACCAAGAAACAAGACGAACTCGCCGCTAGACTTCACATCTCGAAACGCTGTTAGCTCCCTAAGAAGTTTCGGCAGTGATAAAGGTGATAAAGTGATAAACGCTTCTCTTTACTCTTTTTAGAGTTGAAAAACTTTTTACTCAGATACCAGGTTTCTCGAGCTGGTCGAGTCTCGGCGAGAACAAGATTTAGGCAATTAAATTTACGGTAATTTCATCATTTTATGAAATTTATACCTTGTAGAAAAGCGCGTAGCTACCAATGTACCTCATGAAGCCTCAAAACACAATATTTAAACAGTTGAGTTAAACAGTTGAACAGTTGAACAATGCAGTGGCGTACCTAGTAAAAATGTCTAACAGCAAGGCATGCTACGCGCATGCCTTGCTGTTAGTTTATATATTATCCCTGTTGTACACATGGACTTTCAGGAACCTCAACTTCACCCTTACATGCTACTGAGGGAGATAAGAAAAAAACTGGTGACTTGTAATGGGTTTACTCGTCAAATATTGACTTAACTGAAGAACGTTCAAGCTCAGGTGCAATCCAAGGGGGGGGGGACTCCCCAATTGGCGGGAGTGCTCGTCGGGAACTTTCGATTTTACCCATAAAAGGTACCTAAAATGGCGTCGCTTAGTTTATTTTGACCCCTAAAAGGTACCAACAAGACTTATTTTCCCTCGAAATTTTCTCTTGTAATTTTTTACGAAGGAAAATATGTCTGAAATTCAGGCTTCCAAAATACATCGGACCTCCCCGTCATTTTTATCTCCAAGTAACCCCCCCCCCCCCCCCCCTGGGGTATATTTATACTAAACTATCCTTCTTTCTCATTTCCTATACAAACACTGACTTTCGCATGTAGTGTTGTGAGATAAATTACCAAGCCTGGGTCGCCAAAGGTTAGAGGTTTGGGATACCCCAAATAATGAAAAAAAATATGTTCCGCTTAATTTTTGTAATGCCACAATTTCTAACATAGGAATTCTTTACTTCCTGATTTTTATTTTGCAGCCATTGAGCCCTCCAGTCCATCTAATCTGCCAGACCATAGTGAGCCCTGCTTGTCATCTGCCAGACCACAGCCCACCCTCTAGTCCATCAACCAGACCACAGTGAGCCCTTTCACATCAGCTAGAGCAGTGAACCCTTCTGGTGTGAAGGACTCACTGCTCCAGCTGTTGTGAAGGCTTCACAACAGCTAGAGCAGTGAGTCCTTCACACCATCAGCCATAGCACAGCAAGCCCTCCAACCCATCAGCCAGACCACTGTGAGCCCTTCACATCAGATAGATCAGTGAGCCCTTCGCATGATCAGCTAGACCAAAGTGAGCCCTTTGCACCATCAGCCAGACCACAGTGAGCCTTTCACACCATCAGCCAGACCACAGTGAGCCCTTCACACCATCAGTCAGACCACAGTGAGCCCTTCACACCATCAGCCAGACCACAGTGAGCCCTTCACACCATCAACCAGACCACAGTGAGCCCTTCACACCATCAGCCAGACCACAGTGAGCCCTTTGCACCATTAACCAGACCACAGTGAGCCCTTTGCACCATTAGCCAGACCACAGTGAGCCCTTCACACCATCAGCCAGACCACAGCGAGTCCTTCACATCATCAGCAAGACCACAACCAGCCCTTTGCACCATCAGCCAGACCACAGTGAGCCCTTCACACCATCAGCCAGACCACAGCGAGTCCTTCATATCATCAGCCAGACCACAACCAGCCCTTTGCACCATCAGCCAGACCACAACCAGCCCTTTGCACCATCAGCCAGACCACAGTGAGCCCTTTGCACCATCAGTTAGACCACAATGAGCCCTTTGCACCATCAGTTAGACCACAGTGAGCCCTTGCGCCATCAGCCAGACCACAGTGAGCCCTTCACACCATCAGCCAGACCACAGCGAGTCCTTCATATCATCAGCCAGACCACAACCAGCCCTTTGCACCATCAGCCAGACCACAGTGAGCCCTTTGCACCATCAGCCAGACCACAGTGAGCCCTTTGCACCATCAGTTAGACCACAGTGAGCCCTTGCGCCATCAGCCAGACCACAGTGAGCCCTTTGCACCATCAGTTAGACCACAATGAGCCCTTTGCACCATTAGCCAGACCACAGTGAGCCCTTTGCACCATCAGCTAGAGCAGTGAGCCCTTCACACCATCAGCCATAGCACAGCAAGCCCTCCAACCCATCAGCCAGACCACAGTGAGCCCTTTGCACCATCAGCTAGACCACAGTGAGCCTTTTGCACCATTAGCCAGACCACAGTGAGCCCTTCACATCATCAGCTAGAGCAAAGCCCTTCACACCATCAGCCATAGCACAGCAAGCCCTCCAACCCATCAGCCAGACCACTGTGAGCCCTTCACATCAGCTAGGTCAGTGAGCCCTTCAAACCATCAGCCAGACCACAGTGAGCTCTTCAGTCCATCAGCCAGATTACAGTGCGCCCTTCACACCATCAAGATCTGTGACTAAACTGATAAAACCTGTCCACAAGCATCACTACCATACAGCAATTGCACAAATAATTCACACACCCTCACAAGGATGTCTAAGCTTTCCAGGGTGGGCATTCCTAGGGCTGGGACCCTAATAGCAAAGTACAATTCCAGGATGGGTACAATTTTTTTACAATTTTTGAAATCCAAGATAGTCACAGGAGAAAATCCATGGAGTTCTGAAGTTATAGGGTGGGGAATTATATGCTGGCTGGGGTAACCCAGTGAAATTTCAGGGAGATTATTCGCAAACATAATTTTCAGGGGGACATGAAGAAATTAATTCAAATCCAGGATGGGCAGGGACAAGTCAAAATTTCCAGGGTGGTTTAAGGTGGAAAAGGGTTCTCAACAGAGGTGTGTGGATTTTTTGTGACCCATTTTGCATCCATCCATGAAGTGTGGTAATGTTTTCACATAGGTGGGCATGTCTCACGTTTAACCAATGACACGTTGTTTTATGAATTTATTTTTGTGACAGTACTAGAATTTCACTTCAAATTGCAATGAACTGAGCTTTTTCCCATGAATGGGAAAATTTCCTATCAAGGATAACTACAAAATGCTAAAGTAGTTGATTGAAAAAATATGGTCCATATCTAAAAAACTATTGAAAATGTGAAATGATAGTCACACTTCATGGGTAGTTAAAAAAAACAGCATGATTGTAATAGTTTTTCATGGTGTAACTCCAGAAATGATCCATATCCATACCACAGAGTGATTTTACCTACATTAAGCACTCAATTCCCCAGTGGAATTCCCAGTGAAAACTAATGATTTAATGGAAATAACACGTGAATTTCATTGAAACTCAAACTCTCAGGAATTGCCAATTTCCTCTGTGATAGGGATGTGTATCTTTTCTGGAATAATACATTTGAAAAGGCTCTAATTTGCTAACTCTAGGCTCTAGTTATCTGTTTACTGTGTCATTCAAATCTTTAGTACCATCCAGCAGTTTGACCACTACAGACGTTTTTCAGTTCCAAACCACATACACCAGGCAAGCTGTCTAACAGGAGTTTTTAAACTTAAAAGAGTTTCATACCATTTTTAAACAGTTTTACCTCAAAATGTTAGAGCCTTTTCATGTTTTCAGACTCTTTTGTTTTGTGCCTCAGTAGTTGAGCCAGACAATTTTGACATTTTATACTTGAGAAACATGTCTAGGGAGTCTGTTCGGGAGCTGAGAGCTCAAAAACACAGGTCGTGAGTGTGAAGTTGATAAGTTTTAAAAGTAGTTTGTTGCCTGGTACAGGCTCACAAACTGGTCCAAGGATGGAGTTTGGATTCTTGTGATTTTACGAAATACCATAGAAGAGCTTGTGGATGCCAATGATTTTACAATCTTTCAGGCAAAAGAATGTAGCAAGTACAAATCAGGACTTTCTTTAGAAGGATGCTGGCTCAACTACTGTTGGACAACATTTTATGCAATGTGTAATTACAGAAAAATATATCCATGGCCCTCCCAAGGTAAGGGATTGAAATATGACCCCTTTCCCCTGGTACTTTTGAATTTTGAGTAAAAAAATCAGGTGATTAGATGGGAAAACAGACAAATTGATCCCCACTCCACCTCCGGAATTTCCAACCCCTACCATGGGAGGTCAAGGAAATTTTTTCTGGAATCACACAATATTTTGTTCTACTTGTTGTTGTAGGGAACAGGAATGTATGCATTGTAAAGAAAACAAAGTCCCACAAGGCCCTGAAGGCTCCAGTTGAAAATGATGCTCCAGATGTCAAAACCGGTAGGTGTGTCAACTTGCTACCCTCGGTACTGAGGCTTCCAGCTCCTAGCTGCTCATCAGGCAGTATCTCCTCAGCTCCCAAGGCCACAGCTCTAGTGCAACAGGGTGATGCCATTCACACATAGCAGGTGTCTCACATGATTGATGTTCTCATGGTGGTAGGTATAAATGCATGTAGTACATGACTGATCACATTCAGATTAAGGTAGCATGCCAGAGCAAATCAAACATATTTAGCGTCGGTGGGTTATTATTCAAAATACTTTTGAAACATTTAAGGCATCCTAATAAGATCCAAGTCCTTGGCGGGCTCGGATGAGAAGCTCTGCTACTAAAATCGACAGATGGATTGCACACATTTTAGGTGATAAAATAACAAATAAACTGTAAGATTAAGTTTGGGGATTTCACCATTAAATTCTGCATTTAAAAAGAAGAATATTTTCAAAAGATGTAATTAATAATATCAAATAAATAAGATACTCATCATCATCATTACTTATCTATAAAAGGATTATATTTTTTTAGAGGGCAGTCAGTAAATAGTTTTTCTTAGAGCATAAACATGCTTAATGTCTTACCTTTAAACTTTTGAAAACAGGGTAAAAAAAATCAGGGTGCGTATTTTACATGGCACTATTTTACACAGATAACAATTACACAAGACTTTGACTTATTTCCTGTGTACTTTTTCAGACATCAGATTTTTCCAACATTTTCTAAAAGGCAATATCGTGATCTCAAATCACGATGCACAAAGAATTGTTTGCTAAAATGAAATATTCCCAGATCCAGTGAGAATAAACCTAAATTTTTCGCAGTTATGGTAAGCAAAAACTAGAGTTAATCATCGTACAAGTCAAATCCAGTTTACATTGACATAAGGAATGATTTTCTGAGGAGATGGACAAGTTTTTCTGCTCAAATGAAATATTTTTTTAAAAACCTGTTTGGAGTGCTTGATGATGCAACAAAAATCATTGTGATTGGCTCATGTCAGAACAAGGAATCAGCTGGGTATTTTCCACTAGTTTATCATAATAATGATTTGGATAATACAAATAATTGATTAGATGATTTGTTATGGACAAGGTCAACATGCATTCTTGCCATTAGAAATTTAGCATCATGCCAATCAAACTTCAATTAATTAAATTTCCTGATTGATCGAATTCCATTTGCATATCACTCAATGTGCTGTGAGGTAGATTGATAAATAAATAACAAAGTGTATAACAAACTTTAGAGAGTTTGAAATTTTTTTCAAATTAAATTATTATTAGTAGTTTCTATAGAAAACACATCCAGCGATATAACCCATTCATTGACTAGAGCGGATTTCACATGACTGTCAAGACTTGTTATGTAATTGCGATTGCTTTGCGTTCTCATTGGCTACTTGTTTTTCTCAGCCAATCACATTCTGTAGTAAATACAATTTTGTAATTACTTAGTAATTGGTTCGGCTTGCAATTGGCTGAGAAAAAAGCCATTTAGGAGCAAGTCATGATTTTTCTGAATTCTGATTGGCTAGTGATTGCTCAATTGCAATTGTTTTCACGACAGTCATGTGAAAACCACTCTATTTGTTAATATTAAATCTCAACTAGTCCAGAAGAATCCCATAGCTCTCTTATGTGTGCGTTGATCAGCTAAAAATTTCAGTGACCTATCATGAAATTCAATGGTTAAAAGCTGAATTTAACAAAAACAGGTTATCCATGCGAAAAGAAAGTTCTTCTAGCTTGAATCATTTCACTAAAATAATATCAAATCTTTGCTATGGGATTCAAGAAAAATTCATTACATGATGTGTGAATTCCACATTAAATTTCACTTAATAAACTATATCGCACTCTTCGCGTATCTATAGTATCTAATTTTCTGTATTGATCATATTAAATAACTCATTTAACACAAACATAATTAATGCAAAATGCATGATTCCATGAAATAATAATATTTGGACCTTGGAATTAGTCTAGAGTGTGGGGTCACTCTCTCCAAATTTTGTAATGGGCAAAAATTAATGATTTGTTCCATCAATATTTGAAATTTTGCATTTAGTAATATTAAAGAGCCTGTGTCAGCCACCATTTTGACAGCATAGCAACAAGTCAGAGAAAGCATCCATTTCCATCAGACGATTTTGAAAATCTAGTACAATTTTCTCGATTGAATTTGGTATATAAAATCTGAAACTTTGTTCATAGATGTCGATTTAGAGATTTCATCTTCTAATATTATCAAAAGAAAACAATAACAAAGGAGTGGCTGACACAGGCTCTTTAAAGAAGGGATTAAGGAGTTACATTGTACAGGTGCATCTCAAACCCATCTGTCAGGGTGGTATTATTTAATAATTTCTGGAATCATGCATTCGTCATAAATTTTTTAATTGTTTGACTTCACTTTGCTTAACTGATGTAGCTTTGCATGTTCTGAACTGGAGATTAACCCATAGTTTGTTATAAAAACATAAGCTTTAAAAATTTCATTTCAACCATAATGTTTCACTTTGTGTCCAAAAACTGTCAGCAACTTTCAAAATATCCTCTACATTGTTGTTTTGTAGATAATTTTCTTCTAAATTGTGCAAATAAACTTTTCTTGTTATATTTCTGTATAGTCTAAAAAGTTACTTTTAACATTAACATCGAAAAAAATATGCTTGCAGTGTGCAGATTGGCTTTGGTGAAAGCAGAGTCATAGACATTCCAGCCCTAATTGTGGGGGAAGTTAGGATGTCTGTTTCAAAAGTTGGATAATCCCACAGGGGGAGAGATATATATGGATTGATTTGATCTCTGGCATGCTCCCTTAATAACAGAATGTTATCAGACGGTCTAATTAACATGTACTGCACGTATTTGTATCTATCACCATGACAACATCAATCATGTGAGAGACCTGGTATGTGTAAGACCCTGTTGCACTAGAGTTGCATTCTTGAGAGCTGAAGAGGTACTGTCTGATAAGCAGTCTCGAGCTTGGAGTCTCAGTACTGAGTGTAGTGAGCTGACACACCACTGGTGCTGACAGGAGCATCAATAGCTGGGGTCTGAGGGGCTTTGTGGGACTTTTAATTTTAATCCAGAAAAGGTACTTACATACCATGTAAACTTGGAATAAATATGAATCACACTCTCAACGTCATTGCTTTATTTTGCAAAGTATCTATACACCTCCATAAACAGCCAATACAATATCAGGGAGATATAAGAACCAGCCCTTTACGTGCCACTCGTACCTGTCTTTGTTGCTTACCTGAAATTCCACCAAATTCGGCACACAAGTACTAGACATCATGATCTTCAGCACTATCCCATCTATTTTACCAGAGCTTGAAAGAAAAAAAAATAGGGTATTTTCACCTGAAAGTTTGATACTAATGAACTCAAGCAATGTGGTTCAAAAATTCAGGATACACCATGCGTGTGACACCGTGATCTCAGCCCAGCACAAGGAGCCCGAATACTGCAGATTTTAAATAACAGTCTTCCTATTAAAATAAAACTGGTGCAAAATCCAATGACTAGAACCGGAGAACTAAGACCTATATTACAGTCCGACTTATTTTTTGGAGAGCTGCCCTAAAAAATAGGGGGGAAATGCATTTAAGATTTGCAATTCGGGCTCCCTGTGCTAGGCTGAGATCACATATCACACATGCGGTGTATCTTGTATTTTGAACCACATCAAGTTCATTAGTATCAAACTTCCAGGTGAAACCTATTTTCATTTCAACCTCTTGCAAAATAAATGGGGTAGTGCTGATGATCATCATGTCTAGTACTGGTGTGCCAAATTTGGTGGAATTTCAGGTAAGTACAAAATTAGGTGCTAGTGGCACTTTAACAAAATTAGCAAATATTATTTCACTTCATCTCCCACCTGGCTGGTTAGCCCACAGGGCTTACAGGAGCATGGAGATGCTGTATAAATGGTCTCTTTTTGAAGAAAATGTTCAGCACTTGAAATCAAAATTACAAAGTGCTCCTTGTTATGAACTGGTGATTGATTAGCCGAATTCACACTAGAGAGATGAGTTTCTCGTCTTGGATGTGGTTTGGTTCCTGTTCTTTTGTGATCAGACACAAACACGTTTTTCAAGGAGAAAGTTTAGCGTTAATAAGCGACTAGAATTCACATAAGACAGGAAATTTTTCTGACAAGAAACTTGTCTCAGATGGGAAACTCATCTCTAGTGTGAATTATTGTCTTGTCTTCTCTCCAGGGGTTCAAAAGCACTCTTAGAGCATGAATTCCATTATGATTATAGTCCCAAATCCAGACGAGATTTGATTTCACACTTCAACTATGTTTCAATTTCAACATTATCAATCAGTATCTCCATACTCCTGTGAGGCCTGTGGTTAGCCTGCATAGCAAGTATTCCTGTGGAATTCCAGACCAAAGAAATCCAAAGAATGCGGTGGGGGGGGGGGGGGAACTCCCATATTGTTTGGTCTGGGCTGATCGTCGGAAATGTTCAGTTTCACCCCTAAAAGATACCAAACATGGCAGGCCATGGCTCAAATAATTTCTCACCCTAAAAGATGCCCCAAAAGATGAAGCCTTATGTACGAACCCCCCACCAAGTAGGCGCGATGAAGACAGGTAACACGTACAAGATACCCATCAAGAAATTTTTGTGTTTGTTTCTAATTTATCGTCTTCTCATCGAGTAATTTCTCTTTCTTAAACGGTTTTTAGAAGCACCATCATGAGAAAAAAACAATTTGGACATGGTTTTGGCCCTAAAAGCCACCAATCTCCCAAAAGTTTTATTGAAGATCAAGATCACCCCTAAAGAGACCAAACCCCATGATTTTAACCCCAAAAAGATACAACGATCATCCCCGACCAAAAAATATGGGAGTCCCCCTGGGAGATTATTAAGTTTTTGGCTGTGCTATTTCTACTCTCCAAACAGCATAGGAATGCTTGTTCTGCAGGCTATTGCACAGTGGCCATAAAATGCATCAAAATAAGCATGGTTGTTGTAACCTGTACCTTTCACCTAATCACCAAGAACTAATTTAGTATAAGTGGTACTAATCAAAAAACAAAACTGATAAAAAGCTGTGTATAATGATCAAAATGTTATTGTCTCAAATTTCAGTTTCAGTTTGAAAGGAGAAGAATTATCTGCATCATATATAAAAAGGGTTTTCATTAGCTGTTGACAATCCAGACCCATACCTGCCAACCCTGAAAACTCCAAAACCAGGAGATTTTGTCACAAATACAACAACTGTATGAGAAAATTGCAAGAAATTTACCTGGGAGATGCACAGTAAATATATGGGAAGTTTCAATTTGTTTCCTGGGAGACTGAGGGTAAAACCCAGGAGCCTCCCACGTAAACCGCGAGAGTTGGCAGGTATGCATCCGTTTTTGTGCTGCATGGCCCAAAAGATTCTTCAAATTTATCCAAGGACAATAAAACCTTTGAAGTCCTTCACTCTATCAGTACTCCTACAGAATGAAGAATCAGAAGTTCTCTTAAGCATGTAACAACGAAGCTGATTTTGATGCATTTAATGGCTGTCATGTAGCATTCACTGAAAGCAACTCACGCAAAGACAATATGCCTGCATGCTGACAGATGTACTGAGGATTCTTGTGTATAAGGCCCTTGATGATCTTTTACCTTATCTGAAAAATAATTTATAAAAAATTGTTTTTTATTTGGAATTTCCAATCCCTAAAGTTCTGTCTGTCTGTCAATTCTACCTCATACTAAGGCATGTTCTAGGTGATTTGAGTTGAAGCAACTATATGGTCTGTTGTAACAATGCTAAGCGTTCCCATGTTGCATTGCACTTGTACTCCGCTGCTTTTCTGTTTTGTCTAATTCTAATTAAAAAAATACATTTAAGTTTACCGGGAATAACCAAAATAGCAGTCCAGGTTTGTTAAATGACCTTTTAACTGTTAAATCAATACAAATCTATAGTACTTTTATTTATTACTGAGAGGATGGAATTGGATTGAGATTTGAATTAATTTATTTATTGCCATGCAAGTGTGTGTCATGTCTGTGCCATATAAAGGGTATTGTGCGGGGGGGGGGGGGGGGGGGGGACTCCCTATATTCGAATGCTAGGGGTGACCGTCATATTTTTTAGGGGTTGAAATCGGCGATCTGGTATTTTTTAGGGGTTCGAAAATAAAAAAAACGGTATAGTAAGAAAAATAGGTATTTTTTAGGGGGTTCTCACGCAAACGTAAGGTAGTGTTTTTGAAAGTCGAGAGGATACATTGATGTATATTAAATAAACGACCAGAATAAAATTTAATCTGTCAAAATTGTTGGTATTTTTTTAGGGTATTTTCAGACTGAGGGGTATTGTTTAGGGTGGAAATTTTTTCCGACCAGGTATTTTTAGGGTCAAAATTCGAGTTTCCTGACGGTCACCCTTAGCATATTAAACCTTAGAGTCCCCCCCCCCCCCCCCCCGGGGTATTGTGTAGTGCTGCTTCAAAGCAATAGTATTAGCGATCAGGGAGTAATCAGTCAGTCTGCATCATGTGGTTTGCTAATGTTCTAAATGGAGGAGAGGCTCCATGACGTGCAGTGATCATATCGTGTTCCATGCTTTTTCAGTCACCAGGGGTGCCTGCCATTTTGTAAAAACACCCCAGAAATTCAAGTTGTAATGAATTTTGTCAATATAAATTTATCATTTTTTGTCATTCCAGTTGGAATGAGTGGATAAGCTCTTGAAGTCTTGCCATCCCAGGGGGCGCGGGTATGAACCAATCATGTGACTACCTTGGTACTCTAACCGGTTTTATGATAAAATAATTAAAAGGTAGCCAATCAGAATTGAAATAGAAATTAGCAAAATGGTAAGCGCCACTCCACTCAGGATTTGATCCCAATTGGAATGTTTTGTACCAGTGGACGCACAATCAAACCATTTGGTTTTCCTTGACAAATGGTATTATGTATATGCACCCCAGAAATAATTTCTCTAACATTGTTCTATACCTGTGTTAGTCACATGAGATCCTATTTGATTTGGCACCAAACTTGAATTCCTGAATCCTCAAAGAACCAATAGCGCTATTCACTGTTTATCAACATTGCCATTGTAATGCTAATGTGCCAACCGTAGATTGAATAGCGCCCTTTGTTCTGTGAACCAATCGATCTCTGGTTGGCACATTAATAACAATGGATGACGTCAGCGTGAACAGCGCTATAGGTGGTTCCTGTGGCAGCTGGTAGGGTGAGCTTTTGTTCTGCAAAAACTAAACAAAGATGGTTTTCTATGACAAAGCTCAGCAAATAGTGTCTAGTCACCATCGTATGCACTGCTACACAACCTCAAAATTCATTGTTGTGATTGGCGATTTATGCAAGAAAATTTTAATATCAATTTTCTTGAACAGAAAGTTAAACATTTTAGGCAAAGGATAGTTTTAAACCATTTGTTGACTTTGCAATCAATATCAAGACACTGAAGCAGCCGAATCCAGCATTTTGGTATGACTGACAGCTAAAATCACCGATCGCCCATCGCAACATTGAATTTCGAGTAGCAATGCGTACAGTGGTAAATCGTTTGTATGATCTATACAACCTGACAACCAATAAGGGGAGTGCATTCATTCACGATTTAACATTTTGGAGGTTTAGTGTGTCTAACGTAGAGGTTCAGGCCCAAGCATTGCTACCAAATGGTTGCTAAAGGCAACTAAATTTGGGAGCTTGGCAACCAAAATTGTAGAGCAAGTTGCCAAATGGCATGTGATCTTTCTAAGTTCAGCTGAGATCCATGTTTATGTGGAAACTAAATATTGCTTTTTGGCGACTAATTTTCAAGGCTGATTACTTTACACATGAATGCAATCACAGACACAAGCGCAAGGATATCAAACTCATACATTTCCCTTATGTGGTTTACACTAGAACGCAAGCGCAGATACAAGTGCAAGGAATTTGGGATATTGTGTTCATCTTGTGCTTGCCTCCTGCGCTTGCATTCCTGTGTAAACCAGCCCTTACAGACCAAGTCATATGAAAAGCAGATATTCTGGTTGATGTTATTTAATGGCAGTGTCAGGTACATTTTGTACAGATTGTGAAATACTGGGACAGAGGTTTTCAAATATTGACCAAGACCAATAGGTTTCCTCTCTGTGGCGCATGAAAGTCCACACACCAAAAAAATTGCAAAATTTCCTGGAATTGTCCTAGAAGAAATACAGTTAACGTCTTACTTAAAATGTATGGCAGTCATCTTAAATTTTTCCTTCAAGACAAAGCAAAAAATCTCGAGACTCCCTGCCATCTGTACAGTCATGTGAAATCGGCTCTAGTTGTTTTGTTTGTATGGACCGTTCACAATGTGATGGAGGGGAGTTCAACGGAAGAAGAAGAAGAAGTGACTAGCGTTCAAACGAGTACTAAACACGCTCAAATCAAACTGCAAACTCTTACAAAATGTCCGATGTTGAACCATGGATCGTAGAAAAGACCAGTCTTCTCTAAACGATCCATGGTTGAACTAATCTTTCATGATCTCCATAAGCTTAAATCTGCAAACCTACGTAATAAATTAAGAGAATTGTATATTACTTGTTGAGTACTAGTCGTCCTGTGCTCTTAACGAGTAGAGGAAGGTGTGGAGGAAGGTTCAGGAGGAAGGTGGATCAGCATGGAGGGCGCCATTTTTGACTATACCACAGGCTTCCCGGCACAATGTATTTGGCTGTTGCTTGCGATTAACTCGTGGATATGCGAAGAATGGCATGAAATGGGTAAATAGTGGATAAAAAAAACATGTATACAAGATATTCAGCCACAGGCATAACAGGCGAATTATTAATGGACTTAGTGGACAATAATATGGATAATAAGGCCAAGCTTTAGTATATCTTTTTAGGGAGCATTCATAATTTATCTAGAGGGGGGCCTATGATGATTTCCTAATTTTTTTCTTTTCATTTTTGAAGCCCCCCCTGATGATCTCAGGGTTTTTTTCCTGACCCCCCCCCCCCCCTCAAGAGATGGAAATTAATCAAAGAAAAATATCATAGCCCAGCCCCCCCCCCCCCCCCACCACCACTGACATATACATGTCAAACCCACCCTTAGCCAGAACTTGTGATAGTTACTGATAGTTACTGATCCTGAAGATTGCTATTAATATTATCTATTTATCTTAAATCTTAAAATAGGTTCGTATAGTTTCCAATAAACACTCAAAGAATTTTTTGATTGTTAACCACAAAAGACATAGAACACAGTACTTAAGCATGAAAGAAGAAAAAATGAATGTCCAGTTACTTTTAAATATAACCAGATGATAATCTTCCAATTCAGGAGTTTATACACTTTTACAGCAACTCCACTGATAAGAACCTAACTTAAAATTTAGCCTTAAAAGGTTATTATGTCGAAGGGGATTAAAATGAAAATTTTAGCCTAACAGGTTCTTAAAACCCAGGTTCTTATACGCGGGTTTTTACTGTAGTTTCGTTTTTTTTTTGGGAAAAAATGGTTGGGCCCCCTATGCTCAATGTTTTTTTTTTTGTTGGAAATTTTCCATAGCCCCCCTAAATCATATTAGGGAAAAACAGAGCCCCCCCCTCAAAATCATCATAGCCCCCCCTCTAGATAAATTATGAACGCTCCCTTAGCCTGCGAAAATCGACACCACTTAGCGCTCGCAAGAGGCGTTTTGAGCGCTCAATAAAAGACTTTTCCGTATTTTGACCCAAATTTGATCAAAAGTATTACGTGGCCAATTAGAAGATTTTATATTTAATTTTTATAACACACAAAATATTGTATAGGAGGGAATTCAAATAAGACGAAAAAAGTTGCAAATTAAACGAGAATTCTATCAGTAGCCCACAGAACTGCATGGAATCCCTGTGGTCAGAATACGTCATCAGTATGGAATGTTTGGCTTGAGCGCGCAGATACCTATTTGTGGGAGTCTCTTTCGGCGAGCACTAAGTGGTGTCGGCTTTCGCAGGCTAATATCTTATGTGTTGCTATGTTTTATTATTTCGCGGGGTTGGTGAAATTTTCCTAATGAGTTGGTAACCCCTCAAAATGGCGACAATTTCACCTATAAGCATGTTTTGGCGCCAGAGTATCTCCAGACCAAGGTTGTATACCGTAGTGGCCATATTATTCACTTAGGGGCCGATTACATGGAGAATTTCAGCCCGGGCTGAGATTTCAACCCGGGTAGGGGGGCTGAATCACCAGCCCGGCCTTTCCCACAATTACATATAATACGAAACTTACGATTACATGAAGAAAATCTCAGCCGGGCTGAAATTCGGCCCGGGCTGAAAATCCTGGCCCGGTCAGAGCGACCCGGGCTAGGATTTTCAGCCCGGGTTGTTTGGCGAAATTTCAACATGTAATCGCAGCAGAATTTCAGCCCGGGCTGGAAATTCGCGCCCATGCTGTCTTATATCCAGCGTAAAAGCCAAATGACATGCGCTTTAGTTGCAAGATGGCGTTGGGACTTGAAACAGCCCGGGCTGAAATGCCACATATAATCACAACAAAAAATCAGCCCGGTCACCTGGCTGAAACCTCAGCCCGGGCTGAAATTCTCCATGTAATCGGCCCCTTAGAGGATTCCGAAACAATTTCTTTGTTCCCCTCCTCGTACACATTATTTGAAAAACAGCTTCCAATATAGTGGGGCTGCCCTTTGGAACAGTTTGCCCGCCGCTCTTCGACAAGCAGAATCTCTAAAGCAGTTATTAATCTGGCTGCAATAAGTTGTTTCACTAAACAGATGCATTTTAGAAAACACGGCATTCATGGAAAGCAGGCATAGTATTATTTATTATTCATTGTATAGTCATAAATATATAGCTTAGCAAGTAGTTTTTGATATAGATCATAGCATATTTTTTTTAAAGTCCTGATGAATTTTACCGTCAAAATAAAGTTACCAGTTACCAGTTGAACATTCGTCAAAATGACACTACTTTCGGGTTTGGTTTTGCATATGGTCCGGATTTTGTCCTCAAAAAAGATCGCGCGACAATCCCAGTACTACGAAGTCATTACAGTTGGCAGCTTTTTCTCGGTCACAGGCATAAGCATCATATTATGGAACGGAAATTTGTTTCCCAATAGATTTTGGTCACCAACACAAATACAGGCCATTCTACCCAGCTGGGAGTTGCACCCAGTCCTCACGACCGTGGAAACCACAGGCATGCGTGCTCTCCTACACTACTGAGTATAATTTTTGTGTTTTTGTCGGTAGTGACCAAAGTGCCAAATTCCTTTCATTGACTGCCCAGCTTCTACGTCCCGCTGTCGAGTTCGATTTCCCAACAAACGGGACGTTAAAATTGCAAAAATGCCGTACTTTCTACTGTAAAAAACATAAATATCGATGAATTAATTCGCCGTGCTTTATTGCTAAAATATTTGCAGGCCGTGGAGACACATTTTCATTTCATTTGAAAGGGAAATTTGTCAAAGTGGAGGTGTGTCCGAGCTCCATGTGGGCGTTAAAAACAAGTACTGGTAAACTGGGAACTGCTTTACATTCTGCTGTGCGGAAATCGGTTGCCAAGAAATCACTTTCACTTCCCCTGAATTTGCTCATGGACATGTACATTTAATATTAACTTCCTTGGTAAACTGTTTTTCAGCGTCGCAACCGCTATAGCAAAAGCTGCGTTTTTAAGAGCTTGAACGGGGCTTGGGACTACTGGACCCTAGAATATAATAGAACAAATGATACCTTGCAAACAATAAAGCAACAAATGTGCGACCCTGTAGAAACAAAACAACAAAATGTGCGACCCTTTCAAATACAAAATAGCAAAATGCGAGACCCAGTAAAGCAAAAAAAGAGCAAAAACAAATGCGCGACCACCTGTAAACAACAAAACAACAAATGTGAGACACTGTAGAATATAAACTAACAAAATGTGAGACCCTGGTAGAAGATAAAACAACAAATATTAGATCCTCTAGAATATAAAACAAAATGCGACGCACAGAATATAAAACAACAAAGACCCTGTTGAATATCAAACAGCAAAATGAGACCCTGTAAAATATAAAACAACAAATGCGCGACCCTGTAAACAATAAAACAAAAAATGGGACCCTGTTGACAATAAAACAACAAATGAGACCCTGTAAGCAATAAAACAACAAATGCTACCCTGTAAACAATAAAACAATAAATAAGACCCTGTAGACAATAAAACAACAAATGAGACCTTGTAAACAATAAAACAACAAATGAGACCTTGTAAACAATAAAACAACAAATGAGACCCTAAACAATAAATAAGACCCTGTTGACAATAAAACAACAAATGAGACCTTGTAAACAATAAAACAACAAATGAGACCCTAAACAATAAAACAATAAATAAGACCCTGTTGACAATAAAACAACAAATGAGACCCTGTAAACAATAAAACAATAAATAAGACCCTGTAGACAATAAAACAACAAATGAGACCTTGTAAACAATAAAATAACAAATGAGAGCCTAAACAATAAAACAATAAATAAGACCCTGTTGACAACAAAACAACAAATGAGACCCTGTAAACAATAAAACAATAAATAAGACCCTGTAGACAATAAAACAACAAATGAGACCCTGTTGACAATAAAACAACAAATGAGACCCTGTAAACAATAAATAAGACCCTGTAGACAATAAAACAACAAATGAGACCTTGTAAACAATAAAACAACAAATGAGACCCTAAACAATAAAACAATAAATAAGACCCTGTTGACAATAAAACAACAAATGAGACCCTGTAAACAATAAAACAATAAATAAGACCCTGCAGACAATAAAACAACAAATGAGACCCTGTAAACAATAAAACAATAAATAAGACCCTGTAGACAATAAAACAACAAGTGAGACCCTGTAAACAATAAAACAACAAGTGAGACCCTGTAGACAATAAAAACAACAAATGAGACCCTGTAAACAATAAAACAACAAGTGAGACCCTGTAAATAGTAAAACAATAACAACAAAATGTTGGACCCTATAGAATATAAAGCAGCCTCGCCAACCAAGACCAACCTGACGTGGGCAATTACAGGCAGAGCGTCAAGAGATGGTCTAAACCGGGGGGGGGGGGGGGGGGGGGGGGGGGTGACTCTAAGGTTAAAATGCTAGGGGTGACCGTCGAGAAACTCTAATTTTGAGGTCCAGAAAATCGACAAAGATCGCCCAGAATGGCGTCCCCGTAGCTTCACCGGTCACAGCCTTATTTCCCAACAGGAAAGAAGAGGAATAAGCATAAGTGATAATCGAGTGTAAGTCTTGGTCTTCCTTTCAAAATGTAGAACAAATGGACATGGAATAACATAATTTCGAAGTTAAGTTTTGATGGTTTGGGGTGCAAGGGTAGGAGGGGCCCAATCCGCATGTCTATCGAGTAGATGGGATCGATTTTTACTGACTAGCAATTTGAATTTGCTATGGTGGTGGACACGATACAAGTTGTGGCTGAGACATTGTATAGTAATAAAATACGCTTCGTAAGAAGATAAAGACAAGGATGCCAGAGGTATGACATAATTTATTCTATTGGGTATATTCCCTTGATCCAGAAATTATGTGTTAGTGCTTTGTTGTTGGAACCTTTCTCGTAACGTTTTGGTAACCTTTTTCTCGGATGTTATGGATTAAAAAATCCATCAATTGAGCCACCCTGGACGTGTTTCACGCTGTTTGGAGTTTGAAATACGTTTTTGTCGACGACATTTCTCGCGAGCTGATTGTGTGTCAGACATGATATTACAGCCCATTCAAACTGGATCTGCCTTAGATTTAAGCAAAGGATACAAGAGGATGCTGCGGAACAGTCAGTAGTACAACGAACTCCACTCTCCAGGCGAAGTATACTCCCTAAGAAAATAAAACAGATTTTTCCATTGTAATTCCCAAAAAAATCCATACCTCTAGCATAGAGGGAATTCGGAAATATACGTGAAGTAAAACGTAACGTCCAGTGGGATGGGGGAAGGGGCGGGGTTATGGATCACTTTTGGTATGTTTAGGTAGTGCTAGAGAATCGAAAAGGTTTAAGTGCTTCATTGGGCCTGGGGAACTATCAGTAGATACTCACCTGTAGGCCAAATTCCTTTTTTTGAATACTGCAAAGTCGGTCCCTGTGAAAATACACGAAAACAAAACGAGAGATGAAACCAAATTAATAGAGGTATATAAACAGTAGTCTTGCACATGGGACGTAATATTGAAGCTGTGTCATTTGTACCTTTTTTTAGGATCCAGTCGTATAGGCATTTGCTTCACTCTTGTATTTTCTTTGCAAATAAACAAGTAGTTGTGTAATGTATGGCCCAGACATTTAAACCTGTTTTTCCACTTTTGAGGACAACTTGTTTCCATTCGGCACATTTCAATTCCACTACTACACTATGCCTTTCTGACATATTGGGTTCTATACACAGACGAAAAGCAGAGTAACCTTTTTTTTTTCGGGATGCAGACACTGCCGGATTCTCACGGCTCTGGCTGGCAATTTGAGTTTGCCTCTATGCACTAAGAACAGAGGTTCGATACATGGTTACAAACGTGTTGGAGGCAGCAACAACAGGAGGTCATTAAGCCAACAGTAGTTGATGAGTACGTGCAACGTCCATCGGATGCTGCGAAATAGTCAGCCAGTACAACGAACTCCACTCTTCAGGCGAAATATATACCCCTGTATAAGAAAATAAACAAATGTTTTCATTGTAATTCCCCAAAAGCTCCAAACCCCTCGGCACGAGAGGGAATTCGGAAATATACGTGAAGTAAAAAGTAAAGTCCAGTGGGATGGGGAAAGGGTGGGGTTATGGATCACTTTTGGAGTGTTTAGGTGCTAGAGAATCTAAGATGGTTTTAGTGCTTCATTGGGTCTGGGGAAACTTTCCGTAATGTACTTGCCCTGTAGGCCAAAATCCTCTTTTTTAAATACTGCAAAACTCGGTCCCTGCGAAAATACACAGAAACGTCAAAGCGAGACAGACGAAACCAAATTAATAGAGGTATATAACAGTAGTCTTGCACATGGGACTTAATATTGAAGCTTTGCCATTTCTATCTCTTTTTTTCGGATCCAGTCATATAGGCATTTGCTTTAACTCTTGGATTTTCTTTTCAAATAAACAAGTAGTGTATGGCTTAGACATTAAAGCCTGTTCTTCCTCTTTTGAGGACAACTTGTTTCCATTCGGCACATTTCAATTCCACTACTACACTATGCCTTTCTGACATATTGGGTTCTATACACAGACGAAAAGCTGAGTATCACTTTTTTTTTCGGGATGCAGACACTGCCGGACTCTCCCGGCTCTGGCTGGCAATTTGAGTTTGCCTAGCTTGATGCATGTCTATGCACTAAGAACAGAGGTCGATACATGGTTACAAACGTGTTGGAAGCAACAATAACAGGAGGTCATTTAGCCAACAGCAGTGCGTCAAACGTCCATCGGTTACTTGCCCTGGGAATGCATAAAAAACATAACGTCATTGGACCTTTTCCGCTTTGAGCGGGGGTATGTGGTTTGTTTCCCTATAACTCACTCAACAATTGTTGAAGGTTAAGTGCATTATATATTCCCGAGTTCTCTGGTAATCAAGTCACCGAGACACCTACCGTCCTTAGTGGTATCATGGTCCGTGGATATTAGGATGAAGGCGGTAGCGCGGTTCTCGACGTCGGTCCCTGTGGTGGTAAGGGTTCCTGGCGAGCCCTACGATAAAAAAGAAGCTCGTGGTTGGTTTTGCGTTTTTGACATCGACTTCACTTGATCCAGCTCAGTTTGTTGTTTGTATGTTACAGGGGTAATGTTATAAATCTCAATTATGACTATATCATGTTTTTGTTTACAGTACCGAAAGTAAAATGTGTTTGAATCCCATTCTTTTTCTTTCTTGTTTTTGAATTCCATTCTTTTTCTTTCTTGTTTTTTTTTTATAACCGAAGGGAGACATTAACTCTGTACGACCTAAATTTCATCCTGGTCTTTTAACTGGAGACTTTTGTCAACTGCTCCAGGCTTCGGTAGCGGCATTCGTCTTCGACTTTGCGACAAGAGTTCACGCATCGTAGCTCACCACATTCACGGTTTACACGTGAAATATTTACGCAAGTAAGACCGGATGACATAGAGCTGTTGTTCTTATTCACTGCTCGCCATTTTGACATGCTAAAGATTATCGGCTTTGTGTTCTGCGCTGGCCTCTCATTCATCCTGAAAAAAAAAAAAGAAAAAAAAGAAAACGACTAATAAGGTGATACAGAGAAATGGGGTTTTGGATTGAGAGAATGGAAAGGATTAGAAGCTGTAAGACCCTGGTGATTCCAGTAGTTTTACAGAGCTTCACATGTACTTATATAGATCTGTCTACTGTTCAGTTCTTCTACAGTTGCTTGGTTAAATTATAATTGAAAACAATTTTTTTTTTTTTCATTTACAACAATGCCTATGACAAAATAACAGGTATTAAGATACTCTGATATATATAAGATAATAACATTGCTCAAGTCCAGTTACAATACAACTTTACAGGTTTACAAATTCTACTACGGACAGCTTTTCAGGTTTCCATTGTACAGTCGTATTACAAAGGTGCTCAGGTATCCGAAATTGCAGGACAAGAACCTCAACAACAACAAAACTGCAGTCGGGTGCAGTAAAACTTAAAAATATTACAATTCCAACACAGGATTTACAGAGTTTACATGTATATACCATTGTACAGATTTAGAAATCGTACTTGAAAAGTTTTACATGTTTATTTCCATTACAGTTGTATTACAAAGTAGTTAAGGTATCAAATTGCAGCCAGACAACAGAGACGAGAAACCTTACAAACTGCAGCGCCGTGCAGGAAAACATTAAAATATTCCAATTCGTTTATAGAGTTTGACAAATGTATTATCATTGTACAGTCTTGCACTGGAACATTTCTCAGATGTCATTACAGGGCATTAATCTTTACATCACTGCAGTCTCGTACAGTAAACATCAAGAACATATTTACCGAGTTACATGTATATTACAATTGTACATTCTTTTACTACAATCTTGAGTTCATTGCAGACTGAAAATTTTTAAAGCTGTAGTACTTCAAAAAGTTTTTTTTACAGCCAACAAGCTAAGCTTCGTAAAGCTTTACTTTACAATTATTTCCTCATGAATAGTTCACGGGTTAAAACGAATGAAAAACTTACAGTCACACAGTGCTTTATTTATAAAGCTTTGGACCATTACAGCCATGTACAAGTTACTGTTTATTAGCCTTATAAGGCTTCACATTTTTTAGTCATATAAAGGTACCACATGCTATAAATTAAAACAGTCAAACGCCACGGTAAAAAAAAGAACTACGGATATCTGGAAAAAATACCCTTAGCATTTTCAAGATGAACTTGAAAAGGCACTAGCTGACATCTTTCCGCAAAGAAAAATCCTACGCTGACTCGAAAGTCGAAAAAGTCTTGCCAACTGGAACAAAAAACTTTTATCTTTAGCATCTCTTCTGAAACAGATAACAGAGATATGTAAGTTTCAGTGATGTACATAAGCCGAAAATGACACCGCCTTGGGTGTCAGTTTCTCATGGCTAAATAAGGGGGTTACTCACGTTTACTTATTATAACACATCTATGATATATACCCTTATGCGTGGCTGATTCTATTATCACTGTAGGAAGAAAATGATTAGTATTTTGCTTTCTTTATTTCAATATTGCATGCTCAACTAATTACAATGTTTTTTACATAAATTTTTATTCTAGATTCTAATTCTAAACACCGTGTGTCTAATGTACAAGAATGACACTAATGGTTATGAATGAAATAGCAAAGACGTTAGAAAATGGTCCACGAAAAGAGTATTCCGACGACGTCCCAAGTCGCAATGTAGCTCCCGCGATCTCGCAGTTTATTACTTGATTTAATCATTTTGGTTTGTACCATAATGGCACTGTCATTTCATACTGACAGCAAGTGGATACAAAAGGAATAGTCAAATTAACCTTTTCTTTTGTACCGCACATGCTAGTGCCATGAGATAAATATTAAGAAAAAAATAATTTGCCAATTTCCTCCCGCGCTGCCACTATCCGACCCGGACAAGGCGAATGCGAGGTCATCTACCCGCCTATAGTCCACCGGACAGGACCATCCGGACGCTCGAGGAGATGACCAGGGCAGGCGCATTCACCAAGGACTGCACGATTGTACAGCTGCGAAAAAGCACCCGTCATAAATGGTGGCCAAGTCGCTATACAAACTAGTGAGATACGCAAACTTTCGTTTCTTTTGACTTTCAACATGGTAAAAGGTGTCTTCCCAATATCCAAAACCATGAAACGATGTATTTTGAACATCCAAAATCATCCGAAACGCAATTTTTGTTGTCGTTTTTTTTTTACATCATCAAGGTGCTTTTTCATCTTCCATATCTACCATAAAAGTGGTCCCAGTTATAATAACACTAGCCGAAAACCTAAACCTAGGGGGTCCTATCTCCTGGCGCCATAATGCCAGGATAACTGGGACCACTAAACTAAGTCGAATATCGGATCGAATCGCAACTCTGCCCAGACCACCCAAATATGGAAATTTGCCACGAAGAAAGTTTATGTCCGGTGTAGAATTTGGACAGCCTGTAGAGTTATTGGCCATTTCCAGAAGGAAATCCAAGTTGTCTTTGCTAAGGGCGGCGCCTAAGGCCGGATGGAGCAGGGCACTGAGAAATTGTATGTAGGTGTGTGAGCCGCCCGACAAAACCGATAACTCTACCCCGTAAAAATCTCATGCAGTATCAATGTTTTTGTGTGCAACCATGTCTGTTTGTTATGCCGAAATGCGTGACCATCCTATTGCAGAAAAATGTTGCAGAAAAGCAGGCTGGAACAGGATAGTGACAGCTCCCCTTAGAATATCACTTCTACTTTATATTTTGCAGCACAAGTGGCACAAAGCCTGTTATCTGTGACTGCGAAAGCCTAGCTACATGGCTTTGTCTAAGTTTTGTGTAACCATGCTTTTTTTGTGACGTACATGTTTATAAATTGGCACTGATCAGGCATCTGTGTGCAATGATCGAGTATGAACTTTTTGTCAGTAGTTTGGATCTGACAAAATTTGTTCTCATTATAGTATGCCTATTTTTTCTTGGCTACAACGTTTCCTGTCGAATTAGAAACGCGCCAATAAGAATGTCTGAAAAAAATAGCTTAAAAACAGAGGGTACATAATCTGAAATGAGAAGCGCCAAAAAGTGAAAATAACTCGAGTTTTGGATTTCGCATGTTTTTTTTGGCTCTATATAGCCTTCTTGTAGGCGGTTTATGGTTGTTTTTACGGCGGAAAAGCTGCTGAGTTCGTTAAAAAAACACCCACAAACCGCCTCCAAGCAGGCTCCGCCTCTTCAAATCAATCCAAACACGTGCTTCTCATAATAGATTTCCTCTGTGCAAACACTCACAACACCACTTGTCCGTCCTCAGAGTGCAGACTTGTCTCCCGGGGAGTATTCTCACCCAGGGCACTTATGGGTTACTGTATTTGTCGACCTTGTAATGGCCTCCTTAAGGTACCACCCATGCTTCCCATAGATTCCACGGCCTTACATCGGCCCGCTACCAATTGGCCTTGCATCGGCCCGCTACCAATTGGCCTTGCATCGGCCCGCTACCAATTGGCCTTGCATCGGCCCGCTACCAATTGGCCTTGCATCGGCCCGCTACCAATTGGCCTTGCATCGGCCCGCTAATGTGTCGTTAGTCCACCTTTTAAAAGTAGTCAAAAGTTAGATGGAATGTCAAGCTGTGATTGACAGGAGAGCACAATGGTTTTAAAACGTCTCGAGTGTCCTTCCCAACATCACAAATGCCGATAAAGTCAAAGAAAGTTGTGCTCTGATGCTTTTATGATATACCGGGGAAGAACCATTACTTTATCGGTGAAATAGAGCATAGATTTGGACCAATCAGAGCGAGCGTTATATCGTAGCTATATTATAAAATGTAATAATTGTTGCCTGGGCAACATAACACGCAATGCTTTGCTTGAGAGACCACAAAACGGGAGTTCCAAATGTCTAATTTTATTGAATTAGGATTTGATCGATTGAGCTCGCGAGTGACATGAAACAGTTATGGCGCCCGATGACCAAAGACCTAACCCCAAAGCAACCTTTTTTGAAATAGGTAAAATGTCTATACACAAGAAACATTTGCGACGGGCTCATGAGGAACTGGAGGGGGCTTCTTTTTTCAAAACAAAAAATTGCTGACAAATATTTGTGACCACACATACACACCTTTATTTCAATTCGGATTTCCTATAGCAAACAAGATGATAGTTTCGCAAAAACATACAATCATATTAAAACAAACAAAACCATGACCCTCCCCACAAACACAGTAGCCCTTAATTCCCCCCGTAGATAATGGCCACTCCCTTAGAAAAATACACTTTGAATCTATATGCTTTCTATATACGTTGAAGTACTTTTTTGCAGTTTGCATGATAAGCAATCAAATTCTTATTTGTCAGTGTAAGTAGCGCAATGTAGGAAGTCGTGGTCTATTCACAGCAGAGGGTGTGAAGCGCTTCCAAGGAATTATGTTTTAATTAATTTCCCTGGCCTTCTTACCATGAAATGATTACGCTTGTCCACCAGATGCATGAACACTGTTGTACGTACAGTGCTCAAGGGAATGCTGTAAAAAGAAAAATATCACATTTTAATTTTATTAAAATATAGTTGCTCATACCTCTTCGTCGCAAGTTTGGTAATGTCTATCCTCTCCAATAGTAACGTTACTCTATGACGAAATTGTGCACCTCATAACGATCCAGCGCGTAATATGGAGCTTTCTCGCAACAGGGCAATCTAAGTAGACGTACGCTATGCCGTATTTTCCCCTTAATTTTCTTGCATTGTTGTTTGTACTTTTAGGAACGATTGTTAACGGTTAAACCTGCCATTTAAATAATAAAAAGTTGCCACTTATCAAAATGTCAAATTATACCGAAATAGGCAAAGAGAGCGCAGTTTGCGCTGCTGTTCTCAATCAACATTTTGACGCGTGGGAAACAGTCCACGTACAGTTCCAAAACAACAGAACAAAATTACACTTTACATTGATTACGAACACACCTCAACCTTTTTTCAGAAAGCTTATTTAACATTGTAACGCGTCGGGCACGTTGAACTTTCCACTTATGCTTAATAAAAAGTAGCAAAGTTGCTCTAACTCGAGTATCAGGCATTTTCTCGCGCGCGCTAAATGTTCGCTTTCGGGGGCGCTTGTCGAGGTTATGAGCCTCCCTGACGATGTCTGTTTCAACCCTCACACTTCGTACCTGGGGCTTCTGAGCAGAATGAAATTCTTTCCATAGCGCAAAGTCTGTTTTCGCTCAACCCTTGCTTCAACTCCCTTCTAGCCCAGAATTATCTTTTGAGACGCAAGCTCGCTGCAAAGCAAAAATCAGAAGTAGAAGCTCGGTTAAAACCACTCCTACACAAGCGTAGTTTGCCGGTAGTTTGTTATTCTCAGTCAAGCCATTGCCAAACTTTTCTGCGCGGGAAAAGTTATCTAAAATCGTCCTTTCTTATAAGTACAGTAGAAATTAACTCAAAAGCAACAATAAAATATATTGTTTTTTTGCAGAAAGCTTTAATTTCTAAACATTTTTGTGGATTCTCTGAACTCGTAAGAATTCCATCTACAATAACTTGGCCGTTGCGCTAACTTGCGTCTTTTGCATAGTAATTCACCTCGTTTCTTACCTGGGGATTGTGAGATGAATGACAAATCATTTCTAAGCACAGTTAAGTATTTTCGCTGCTAATCCATTCTTCATCTTCCAGGTAAGGTTAGCTCTCATTCGAGCCTAAAGGCATTTTCAGTCGCAAAGCTCACTGCAAAGCAAAGGACAGAAACTCTGTAAAATTCCCTTCTATACAAAGGAGGTGCCAAAAAATACTTTTTGCATTCTCTGAGGAGAACGAAGTTTGCGCAGTTACTAGTCTGCCTCGTCCTTCTCCCTTACAAGAGCTATACAGGTATGTGCCGCCAAACGGCGGTATAGTATAGTATTTTTTTGCTATTTGTTCGATGCAGCGGTAAAAAAAATTACACCACCAGTGCCGCCATATCGAATTTGTGCTGGGAGATTTGATGAAATCATGCAGCCGGGGTAGGGATATTGTCCAATTTTGGCCCAATGGTTGGGAATTAAAAAAAAATTAAATGTCAAATCCCCCCCCCCCCCCCCCCACACACACACAGATTAAAATTAATAGGTGCATAACTTTGCGCTAACTGCTAACTCGGCGTGTTTTTTAAATGCGCTTTTTTACTCCTGAATTCACACCTACCCTATCTAGTGATCAAATCCTTTTCTAAGCCCTGTAGGAGTCTTTCTCGCTGAGCCCGTGCTTCAACTGCCGAACGTTTGGTTTTCTTTCCCTACAAGTCAAGGACTTTTGTTTTGGAACACACGCTCAACTGCAGAAGCAAGCAAGAAATAGACACTTGGTTTTAAACATATATACCAAGGAATTCCGAAGTAGCAGAACAAAATTAAACTCTACATTGAATAAAAACAAGCCTATATTATTTCTGCTTTAGTAAAAAGCTTAGAATAATATTTGACATATTTGTGCATCAATTCTCTGAATTCGTGGCAACAATGCGCTACTTGCGTTTTGCTTTCACTTTGAATTTTTCAATTCCTTTTCTTACCTGGAGATTCTGAGCTGAATAAGTCCTTGCTCTCTTCCTCTTCAAACCCAAAAGGAATACATGCTTGAGACGTTAACTCGCTGCAAGAATAACAGCAGAAACTTTGCATAAATCACCGCTACACGTGGCTTGATGAAATGTTCCAATGCTAAAAAACGTACCTTCTCTGCTCTGTTCAATTGCTTTATCGTCGCTTACATTTTGTTTTCTCCATCCCACAAGTGTGAAACCTCTTCTTTACTCTCTTCTCTTTGTTACAAGGCTCTTGAAGAATAATCAAGTTTTCAAGAAGGAAGACGAATTCAAAACCTCTGACCTCGTCAGCTGTTTGTGTTGAGAGCGACTCAAACTCCGCGCGCTCAGTCAATCGAACAAGTACTATCCAATCAGAAGGTGTGAACTAACATCGGAAGCCAATCAGGAAACAGCCGAACGGCAAAAATCATAAACAACTAAACTTGCAAAACTAGTTCAACCAGTTTAGAGAAATTTGTTATAATATATGCAAATGTAATATATTCCAAATCAGTGAATTGTTTGCGCGCTCTGACTGGTTCCTGAAGTAGTAGATATCCAACTTTGGGAACTCTCAAAATGACGGCTCTTTTCGCGACAGTATCGGGAGCGGAATATTTTACTGTAACCCACTGTATTTTGTTACTGATTTGGAATATACTAAAACAACCTCCCTCCCCTGGAATTTCCACTCGTGAATCAGACCCCCTACCCTGAAATTTCATTTTTTCTGGCAAAATACCCTGGGTATTTTGGGATAAAATGTCCACTGGAAAGTCACCTTCAGTTTTTAGCCCTTCCCCTTGGAATTTCCGAGAGCCCCAGGCACATCCTAGGCTCGGTTTCCAGCCGAGTTGTTTTTTTTTCGGAGCCCGCGATCCTCAACTCATCAGATGACTCCACCACGACTGGAAACAGAGCATAGACACATCCCTTCCCGTGGAATTTTCAGAGTCCAATCAATGTTTTGGAAATATTTACGGTAGCTTTTTCGCTTCTCACTAACTATTACGTCGTGATATCGATATTACCATTTTCGTTCATCCCTGAAGCGTGACGAACGTGCACGTTTTGTCGAGAAGTTATCGCGTTTCTCGCTCACTGATTGGCTGCTGTTTTGACCGTTATTTTTACTTCTCGACAAAACGTGCACGTTTGAAACGTAAACCTGCGCGAAAAAATCGTCAAGCTTCAGGGTTGAACGAAAATGGTAGTAGTGAGTAGCGGAGCCAATCAGAGTGCAGGATTTGTGATAGATGCGAGCGGGTTCCTACTAAAAATATAAGTACCACTAAACTAAAGTTCACAACTAGTTCATATTTTTATTATCAAGTTAAAATTTTTGATATTTACAAAATATTTGTATAAAACCGTCATTTCATGGAAACAGGGATCATCTATACACACTCCATATCTAAGAACATCAACACTATTCAGCCACTAATGCTGCAAAAGGTACGGGAAAACCTTTGCCAACTACAATAACTAAATCACCAAGTTTAAAATGTTATAAAACTAGACTGAGGATTTGCCTCAAACCGGTAGAGTGGTCCGGCCTTTTCCAAAAAAATATATATGCAATCAGCGTTGCTGACAAATGAATTAGTTGACGAGTTCTTTATCCGTATTTAACTCACTTCATTTCCGTACGAAAAACGTGGGGAAATTCTATTGCACCAAATGCGCTTAACGTGTTTGTTTGTTTTTTTAAGAAAGTAATTGTAACATAAAAAAGACAATTGTACAACACCGCAACGAAATTCCTCTACCCACGTAAATTACGTAACCTCAAAACTAAAACGAAAAAGGATATAAATACTCCAGTGTTTGATAAGGCAACTAAGGCTGCGTACACACTTGGTGCCCGAGCACGGGCACTAATGTGAATACACCAGTTTTTCGAGTGCCCAAGCCAAACTTCGGGCACAGCACTCGTGCTCTGGCAGCAAGTGTGTCCGCAGCCTAAGTTGATTTTAGAATGGGAGCTTTGCATATAACGCCACGCAATTATTACCTAATGGGTGAGAAATTTGAAAATGTTTGGAATGGCTATCCCTGAATTAATGAAGAATAGGAAACCAGCCTCAATCTCACTTATTTTTGTCCACCAAAGCCTGACATTGCTCGGTTTCCAAATGGATTTCCACTTACCACTGTATGCATTGTTACGCGACCTCAAAGTTCAATGTTGCGATGGGCGATTTTAAGCCGTCAATCAAACCAAAACGCTGGATTCGGCCACTTCAGCGGGCCGACATTGATTGCAAAATCAACCAAAATGGTTTTAGCTATCCTTTGGCTTCCTTGACTCGAATGTTTAATTTTCCGGTTCAAGAAAATTGACAACTATTTTCTTGCGTAAAATCGGCAATCACCCAAGAGTGAATTTTGAGGTCGCGTAGCAATGCATACGGTGGTAATCCTTTCAAAATGATGTGCTTTTTTTAAAAAGAAATGAATTTTATTCTACTTTTTCGAAACGTGCCTACTACTGGGATGTGCTCTTTCCGCTCTTTTCAATAATGTTTTCTGTTAATTACTGACAAAAGCCGTTCAATTCATGGCTCACTTAGTTTTCATTTTTGAATGGTATTCTTTTTTTTTTACGTGTGAATAAAAACACAAGGGGGTGGTACATTTTTTTGCTGCTTTCGTGAATAAAATATTATATTGTCAAATTTACATTGTGCCTAGGCCACTGTCAGTGTGTTGAACTGCAAGGTTCTTGCGGCAGGCCTGTAGTTTGCGATGAAATCTTTCGCCTGTTCTGTCAAATACTGTTGGTCTGGAGTCTTCCCGCATGCAACTTGCTCCCACGCTGAATCCATCTAGTAGGAAGAAATAAAATATTGTTGTCGATCAAATATTCAAAGAATCTGCAATCGTTTTTTACATTTTAGAAAAACAGAACACTTTACTACTTTCCTTTGAGAATCGCCCAAATAAAGTTGGATATCAAAGAACATCCAAGTAAGAAAACATAATGAGAAGTGTTTTGCTTTTCCATAAATGCTTTCTATTGATTCAAATGGAAATTAAGGTGACTCCAACAAACGCGTTTTTCAGAATTTTTTTAATTCGCGTCAAAAATGGTCGGGTATTTGTGAGCTCTGAATACGTTAAACCTCGACTATCGAACTAATTTTTAAAAGCCGCATTTGCTTATGCGAGCCGATATTCTAACAGTGGTATTTTTACAAGTACCTCCCGTGCGAAAACTTTTTGCGCAATTTTTGTGAAACTTCTGATTTTGGTCATACGACCTTCCTTTTTTTGTCATTCAAGTTTGAAGAAAATTATACGAGCGAAAATTGCAGTACAAGAAAAAGCCAAAAAATTGTCATCAAAGTGGAGCAATATCAATATGCTCTTATTAGACTGCTGATATAAATCCAATTTTATACCATTTACGAACTCAGCAATCCAATATTACAAAAGAAACGTTTGTCAGTTCTCTTACCGTGGAGTTCTTTCTTGGCGTCTCCTGAAACCTGAGGAGCCTCATTGGGTGGTTCTTTGTTCGTTGTTTCTTAAAGCAAGAAAGGAACAGGAAAGGATATAAGGCGAGCAGTAATGTATAATATAGTAAAAAGAACAAAGAATTTCGCGCGCTCGCTTTCGACTTTACACTCAATGGCATTCAACATGTTTTTATTAAATTCTATAGGATTCAAAGCTACAGGAGATTAGATTCCGCTTATAAAATAGCACGAACACAAGCTATTTTGAGTGCCATTTTCGGCAGAATCTGTATAAAGTTCTTGAAATTCGTCACAAAAGAGACATCATAGATTTTCGCATATCTCAAATATTGCATTAGGCTTCCTTATAGCGGCATTCCGGTATTTTTTGCACAGAAAATTGCAGCCTCTTCTAAGGGGCCGTGTAAAATCATAATGGCGAAATAACATGTCGAGCCAGTACAGGGGGAAGAGTCCTTACCGACATCTCGTTGTTAAGGGTGGTGCTTGGTGTGACAAACGGATCTTGTTTGCCGAACACTTGAGTTGTTTTGACAAGAGAAGACGCAGGAGGTGACATCAACAGAGACGATGACTGATGTATACCAGAATCATCCTAACAAACGAATAGAAACAAATAATTAAATAACTCATTCATGATAATGATAATGAAGAGCATTTAGCTCGTTGCTCGCATTTTAATACATCCGCAGCTGGCTAAAAAATGTTGAACTTGCATTCCCACGTGCACAAAGGAATACACATGCAGCACGTTGGATTGTCTAAAATTTCTATCATTTTCCTTACCAGTGTGTTTGACTTGTTAACGGAAGAATTTGTCACTTTTTTGACTTCTTCATCATCGCATTCGTCTTTAGAGCCAAACAGCACAGAAGAAACGGCATCGGAGCTTGTGTCCATCTTTTCATACGTCTCGCCGAGCGAAGTTCGTACTTTCCGAGCAGGGTTGTTCTTGTCTTCGGTGCAGGAGAGTTGGAAACCACTTTCTTCCTCCTCTCGTTTAATTATCTCGCTGAAATCCTCGTCAAAATGGGCAGGTGTCTAGAAATAACCAAAATAACGGGGTTATATTAAGGGTTTGGACAAGCAGCACACAATTTTATTTCATATAGAGTCGCCGACATTTTGTCCGTCAACTCTTGGAAATAGTGTGCGTTGGTTTTGCTTCCCGCCATTTTTAGCGCGCGTGTTTGTCTGATGTGCGTCGCAACGGAAGCCAGTCCACTGCTCTAGGCAAAACAGGACAATCTGATTGGCTGAAATTGACTGGACGAACAGAAAACCCCAATTTGTGCAAATTAAACAGAAAAATAGCCGTGATGAATACTTAGTAAATAAGATATTCCATCAAGCATAATCGTTCACAACAAAATCTAAACAGTCAAAACTACACAAATAATACTTACATGTGCCATTTTGGTTTCGTTCAAGACTTTCAATGCGTTCTTGAAAGGTGTTGGTGTCCTGGGTGACATATGAAGTAGGGCGCGTCTAATGCGCGGAGTCTTGTAATCGTCTTCATTGTTATTAGAATCGCTCAGTCCCGGGGTATTCAGGGTTGCATTTAAACCACTAGTTCCAGTTCTATGGTGGTTATTAGCAGGAGTTGAAGTGATGATTTTTCCTTCAACAACTGGCGAGTTGAGGAACTGAGATGGCGAGAAAGGAAGGCTTTTTATGGGAGTTTCATTTTTGGGGCTGCTGAACACTTGGGACGGAAGATCGCTTGTGTTGGAGAGCACAGAGCTGTCTGTCATATCAGTGTTATCAAGAACCTAAGGGATTAATACGGTTTTATGCTGTTATGTCATGAACGACGTCATAGGTAGGAAAGATAAAAGGTCAAGCCTGCTGGGAGCTCGACTATTAGGCAGTGCCTTAATTTATATATTAAGCAGAACTGATGCCTCACCTTTTTCTTTTTTCCCCTTCTCAGTATAGTTGGAGGTGTGCTAAACCTGTTTTGCATCACTGGAGAAGTGATTGGAATCAGTGACCTACAAAGAACAGAAAACGGTGATTGATGTTTTTTCTAATCTTTCACTCGATGCCTCTAGATTTTCCAAAATATCCTGACATCCATCCCCATAAACATGGAGAGAGATTTCTAGCAAGTCCACACCAGGCTTTTAATTAAATTCATATTTATAATTTATTCAGACCTCTATTGTAAAACTACCAGCTGATCTCAACTGTGGTGCACAACTAGATATAATAATCGTAAAAGTGAAGCCCAGTTTTTGACATAATGACAACAGTAGTCAACATTTTCTGAGAAGATTTAAAAAAAATTATGTTTGATTGCAAAAATGTTTTAAGAATCTGTTTGGAATGCTTTGCAATGCAACATAAATTGTTCTGATTGGCTAAAAACCATTGCCAGGCTGACAAATGTAAATAATATATGATGAAGATGACTCCGATAAACACTGTGGCAGTTTCTTACTTGAAATTCAAGTAAATAACTGAGATATTGGTGGGGTTTATATTTTGGTTTAATTTCAAACCATCTTTTGTCTAATTTCAGAGAAAGAAACCAGCTGGTAACTATTCTTCAAAATAATGACAAAACCTCTTGAATTCTTGGATCACAATAATAATGTTATATGTAAATAAGTTCTGGATCACCTACCCTCCATCAGTTTGAAGACTTGCCAAGGCATTGCCATCAAACCTGTAACCTGAAAATAAACGTGTGAAATATACAATTAACATTAAACAAAGATATACAATATCTGGGTTTATTTGGGGGCTCCATGAGACCCATTGGAGATGGCGTCCTTGGGGGGACACCCAAGATGGGTTTTATATTTTGAACAAAATGTGTCACAGCTCTTATTTCCCAGGTTTCCTTCTGCATCCAGATAAATTCAAGATGGCCTCCCAACTTCTGGGTTGAACAGTACGTAATATTTTTTGTATCAAAAGCTTCAAAGACTCTATTTAAAGTGTGACAATTTTCCAAAGATCATTTTGTGTGAACTACAGCTAAATTTGCATGTCTAAGGACCCTTTCCAGTTTGCACTCCCTTAGCATTTTTCAGCCAAACTGTGCATACATGTAGCTGTATCAGTCTTCAAGGCACTCAAGGCAACAATGAAGTTAAGGGCATTTCCTCTGACATACCTGTGACTTTTGCCCCTGGTGATGTCAATTTACTTAGAGCACTAGTCTTCCCAGCTCGATGTCCTCCATTCTCAAAAGTACTCATGTCACCCCAGGTAGATGGATCAGACTCCATCAAACGCTCACTCATGATGTAGCTCCTGAATGGTGACATCATCCCAGGATTATCAGCCTTCCTCTTCCTCAAACGGATATCTTCCTTCTTGATTTTAGTCAGGTTGTTGTCCTCCACTGCTGATACACCCTCTGCCATAATGTGGACTACTGTGGTTGAAGGAGGGAGGGCCACTTCAGTTGGTAGCGAGGAGATGTCATGGTACATGGGCTCCTCAAACTCATCTGAATCTTGTTTTCTTCTCTCTGTAAAGCCACATAATACAATCACTGTATTTTTTTAATGGAAATTCCTGTGGGCTGGGGGGTCATTTAAACTCAAACCTCTTCCGTGGAAGGAGTATGGATACTTCTGGATTTAAAATAATTTTATGCTGATGCATTTTTTTAGTCCTGATTTAATCAAGCAGAGACATTACCATACCTTTCTTTGCAGAATATGACCTCCCATGCCTTCCTTTCTCAGCCTGAAAATCAAACATTGAAACAGAGTTTTTCATTTAATATTTGTTACCCCTATATATGTTGTGGACTACTGAATTCTGTGGGTATAGGTGTCACACAGACTTTCCAGGGCTTGCAAGTTTAGGGATTCGGGGTGACCTCAAAATTTTAGGGGTCAAGGCACATTGATAGCAACCTTCACAAGTAATCACAACATTTTGACCATATATTCAATAGGGGCTTGGCAGCCAAAATTTGAGAGTTAGTGGCCAAATGGCACCCCATCTTTCTATGTTCAGTTGAGAACCAGGATTATGTGGTTACTAAAATTCATATTGCTTTTTGGTGACAAAAATGTTTGAATTGGTCACCAATGGCACCAAGGGAAGAAAGTTAATGCAGGAGGGCAACCTAGACAACCTAGAAATTTGTTTGCATAACTTACTGTGTATCTGTTCTTCCTGTAGTGTTCATACCCAAGTGTTTCCACTCTCCTTCTCATGGTAGAATTCCAGTGGTTTTTAATTGCATTGTCAGTTCTAGGCAAATAAATAAAAAAATTACTTACCAATACTTGTCAACCCAAATTCCCCTCTTTTCTAACTGCATTTCATTTGTAGTTCAGGATTTCTACAGACTTTATAAGTTAGTTTGGAAACTGATATACAGTTCTATGGACCCCAGGTTAAAACATGACTACTATTACTTTAAAGACAGGGGCGTAGCCAGGGGGGCCGGGGCCCCCCTTTCTCAGAAATTTTCCCATATATTTACTGTATTTGCTGGAGGAAATTTGAGCATTTTCGTCCCATGTTTTCACTATCTGCCCCCCCCCCCCCCCCTTCAGAAATTCCTGGCTACGCCGCTGAAAGAGCCAGTGTCAGCCACTCCCTTGTTATTGTTTTCGTTTGATATTAGAAGACGAATAACGTGTAGAAATCTCTAAATAAACATCTAAAAACAAAGTTTCAGATTAGATTTACCAAATTAATTTCAGAACATTGCTCTATATTCTCTAAATCAGCCGATGGAAATGGATGCTTTCGCTGACTTGGTATGTTGCTATGCTGTCAAAATGGCGGCTGACACAGGCTCTTAAACCCATCTGGCAATGAAGCTTGTTTGGATTGGGATCTCTGGGCTCTAGTAACATGAATCCAACTTGTTGGGATCATAACATGGCAGACAGGATCCTATTTATCCTAGCAACCAAAAGGATCCAAACATACATGAGATCCCAGGTGGAACCCCAGGAATCCCAGCTGGGGTAAGAACCTGCTTGGAGTGCATCTAACAATCCCAGATGGAATCCCACATACATAAGATCAAATGTTTAATTTCGCCCAAAACAACCTTGATCATACCTTCCAGGCAAAAGTTTGGCAATTTCAGCCCACTTGTTTCCCATCTTTTTATGTGCCTCATAGATGAGCTTATCTTCATCCTCTGTCCATGAACTTTTGCTGATATGAGGATTCAAGTGATTGTGCCACCTGAAAATAACACATTTTGTACTCATCAGTTCAGTAAATAATCAAAATGGCAACTTCATTAGCATGTTAATTGTAGTGCTAAATTCTTACAGAAACCACAAATCACTAACAAAATAGGTATTAAACTTACCTCTCACGACACTGTTTTCCAATGCGCCCCTTCAGATGTTGGGCAATAAGAGACCACTTTTTAGGACCATATTTATTGACAAGCTCTACCACCTTTTCATCCTCCTAGAAAATCCATCATTTCACATTGCAGTTAGATTCTAATTCTGTATTTCCACACTCCAAATGTTGGATAACAGAACAACAGAACAACAGCTTTTTGCCATAAGGCTCTTTTCTAGAGTGACAACTGACCAAAAATTCAAAATGATCATAATTCCCATCACTCAGAATATCTCAAGTATTTCAAATACTTTATTCGTCAATGAACTCCCTTTGAACCAAGATTTCTTAAACTTATTGACAATCCCTACCCTTCAGATTTGCAAAATTCTGTCCATTAGGTAGTAAGATACCCACTTTGAGTTTTCAACCATCTTTGCTACTTAAACTCTCTCAGTCATTTCCATTAGAAGAGAGTTCACCCTAAATGTTGATGGCCCAAACTGCCCAAGAATTGTGTAATTCTCAAGATCATTGGTCACTTCTGTTATATGAGCTATATTGCACATTTTGGTGAGGAGTCAACTGCAGAGTTATGGCAGCCCATGGATGGCTAAAATAGTGAGATGGAAGGAGCTGAAAATTCAGGAGCAGGTGAAAAGATTTTCAGGAATTGCCTACCTCCCCCCCCCCCCCAAAAAAGGAGAACATAGTAGCTGAGATAGGGTGCACAAGGTATGACAATAAGGCAAAGCCAGAAATCTTGAAACTCTGTGAAGCGAGATGTGTTGTTTGTTCCTGCTACTTGAAAAAAGCCTGATCCCTCTAGTTGGCAGTGACTAGATTTCACCTACTATATTTCTCCCAAGGCTTTCCTTAAACCCATCCAAACCCATCCAAACACATTTATTCTTTTCAAACAATCTTCAAAACTCACCTCTTTAGTCCATGGCCCTTTGATAAGTTCAGGGTTCAACACCTTGTGCCATCTTTGCTGACATTGTACATCTGTACGGTCTGAAAACTGGCTGGCAATGTCCTTCCAATTATCAGTTCCAAGGTCTAGGGCAAGCTCTTTTAATTTCTCATCCTATTGGGCAACAGAGAAATAAAGGGCTTGGTAAAAATTGTACGTAATCTACCTGTAATTTGATTTTCCATGCATTTACAAGGCTCCAGATTACACCTGATACCTACCAGGATGATATAATTAAACCTATATATTTGAAATGCCCATTTAAGGTAGTTCACACTAGCAAAACAATAGTATCATATAACTGTAAGGAAAATGCCAATATATAGCATAGACTGTGTAGCACTAATGGTACATAGATAAAAAATATAACATTTGGAATATAAAGCACTAAAATATATAACAGATTTTTTGTAGCTCCTGTCACTTCATCAGTGTAACAGATCAGAAACATATAACTTAGTTGAAACGTGTAACAGACGAATGAATCTGATGTGACAACCAGCGAACAACTCGCAATCACTAAACACCATATTTGGAAAACACTGCCCTTGCGTGCAGCCAATCAAAATTCACGTAAGACTTTTCCGTTGGGATTGCACGCGCATTCGAACTGTTTTCCGTTGGTTTAGAAGCGCGCGCGCGTGTTGATGCAAACAGCGTTGTCTCCACTCTTATTTACGATGGCAAATCAGTAGTCAATCACATTACGAGAACAGCAAAAGTTATGATAAAAAATCTTTTTGCTGGGTTTTGAGCATGGAAGTAAAACAGTGAACTAAACTCATTTTGTGCTTCTGTTCTGTTGTCGGGAGTTCGTGCGCGTTATTTTTAGAAAATATGATGAATCAAATCTTCCGTTGCTGATTGGCTAAACGAAGAACATGATGCTTTCAAAATATGGTGTTTATTGATCGCGAGTTGTTCGCAGGTTGTCGCGCTGTTACACGTTTCAACTCACTTATATGTTTCTGAACAGATAAAACTCAATAATTGTAAGCCTTTCAGCTCTAGTATCATTGCTGTCCTTCGAATCCATCCAGTCATAAGGAAAAAGAAACTCTTAATCCTTACAGCTATGCAATTATGATGCTCTTATTTTTGCTAGACAGTAACTAAAATTTTGAAGCTTGGCATGCCATTATGTTATTGTTATTACTTCCAAATCTTTTCCCATCTTTATTTCATTATGTTTTAGGTATTTTGAATTTACACACGAAACACACAAAAGAAAACATGAAATCAACAAAACAAATACAGTCAACATGGAAGGCTCATTAGCTCTTTTTTTACTTCACTTTTCATATTTCAATACATTCTTCTGAATCTGTTCATGTTCTACAATATGTTGTTTGAAACATTACTTCCAAGCCTTGATATACATTGGTACAGTGTAATTTTTAGTTCCTTATTGCAATCTGTTCACCACAATGCAGTTGGAGAGAGTGAATTTGGTGTGCAGCTATATGTTTAGCTCTCATTTTGCATAAATTAACAGTTTACTGTATCCATTACAGGAATCCTCTTTAGAAATGCTTTTTGCTGGACACCAAATCTGTTTTGTACTCTGTTTTGTACTAGCATGGCTCTTGATAAAAATACTGCAACAAGCAAATGCGTAAAATTCTTACAAATTTACAAAGAATCATAACACTGTAGAATTTGACATTTGATGAGCCTTTTAAGTTCATGGAAAGGTCATAAGAGAAAAACAGCTAACTGAGGCAAGCTGCAGCCCAAAGCAGACAACAGCAGAGATGCCAAACTCTTGCACATTTTACAGGATTTGATCCCCTCTCCATGTGATAGAAACATTGTAGTTTCACAGTATACATATAAAATAATACATATAAAAATACTTATAGGAAAGGAATTAATAAAAAGATTTTTTTTTCTATTTTTTAAATAGAATATATGGACAGAACAAAATAAACTCCATGCTGTTTTGGTAGCTTTAATATGGGTGCACCTAAAAGAGCAGGCTGAAAAATATTTAATGCTTCATAAATTGCTACCTGTCACAGCAGTAAATCTAACAGTAATAAATCAAATGCAACACAAAACAAATGCTCCCATTGGCTGATTTTATCAAGCAACAACAAATAATCAATGACTATATAAATATAAATTCAAATTGAACTTGCTTCACTGGAATCGCACATTTCAATATTCTATTTGCAAATTACCCTGTGATAGTGAGATAAATAGTAGGTTTTAGGATCTGTTAGACCCTAATTGACTTTCTATTTGAAAGTGTGTGAAATTATAATTTTGATCTGAAGTATTTGAAGCTAGAAATGATGCACAGCAGAAGAATTTTGTTTTTTTCATGAATAAACTAAACAATCTTATGAAGCTAAGTCAATTTTTAAACTTTGTCTGGTGGCTTGGGTCTCTGGTTTATAGAGCTATGTTTGTTTTCGTCATCTTTACAATATTAAACACATTATTCCTCGTATCTCTTTAAAGATATGCACAACGGATCTTAAATGTAAAAGTTTCAATTGTTGTGGCGGAGATAAAAAGTAAAAATTTCGCCATTTAGGTATACTTTCCTTGCACTCCTAAACGGTTTCGCCGCAAACACATCGGCGTCCGTAAATTAACCCTTCGCCCTTTAGACATAATTTATGCGAAAACTAAGAGCACACAAGATCTCGGGGCTTTACACGATTCGAATCAACGCTTTGCAAACGCGAGCTGAAATTTTTAAACATCTTAGCATAAGTGAACAGAAAGCGATTCTATCTATATTAAAGAGCTTCTTTCGCTTAAAAAGTGTGCAGCTCAGGGTGGATCGCAATGGGGAATATTATTCCTTGTGTTGAAGCGCTTGGAACACAACACCGTGTATTGTATAGAATTCCATAAATTTGCACTCATTTAGAAGTTGTACTTTTCGCTGATCGTCGCGTGCAGCCCTTTATTCGCGAAGATTTCACATTTCAGGCATCTCAATCGGTTTTTGACGGTTTCTAGCGTGATTGCGCACCAAAAACACGGCATAACGGCTTGCTGTTTGGACTTGCGCATCCAGCTATATATAGTCATGCTGGTCGTTCAACGGACATTCGAGATTCAAATGTGAATCTAAAACTCTAACCCCACGCAGACGATGGCAGTCTGCGAACTCAACCATAAGTGAACAGTTGTCGACTCGAAAGCACGCGAAAACAATGTTTCCCGCGAAATCCATCCAGGTAGCACTTCGATATCTACCGTGAAAGAGCTGAGAAGGATTTCAATGAAAATTTTTAAATAATCGTGTTGTTACGCTTCGCTGGAAGCTCAATCGTGAAACAACAAATGGTACCGAAACCGACAGTCCCGCATAGCACAGCAACCAATAACACGCATAAAATCCACGCACTTCTGAATAAAATAAATCTACTTTAGGAAACTCAAGGTTATCTGTAATCATAAAGACTAGTTCATTGTACCCAGCAAACGTCGTACGCTAACGGATCCCTTACGCATCGGTTAAAGCATTTTACCTCTTCTTTCGTCCATCGACCTTTGTTGATTTTCTTTTTCTTTCGGTACGATCGCTGCCCGTCGCTGCTCTCATCTTCAACTTGAATATTGTAGTCGCTGTGGAAGAAAGGGAAATATCACTTAAAACGAGCCATTCCAGCTGCAAATACGCAATTATTAGGCTCAGATCTGCGTGAACAAGGGCTTTCTTTGACCCCATGATCCACACAACTCGCACCGCAAAGAAATAACTACACAAAGCCTGGGGTTTGAGGCCGTCGAAAGCTCACCTAGCTGCAACGGACTCTGCTGCCTTAAGCAAAAGCAACATAGTGCCTTTGAAAGGCAAATCTCATTCTAAGAACTTTCAGAGGTTAGATAAGGTGCTTGTTAGGTAATTGCGATCGTGGGTTTGCGAAAAAAATACCCCTCAGACGCGAGAAGCGACGCATAAGAGCGTTTGCACGTGTTAGCGCGTAACTCGGGTCCCCGGATGTTCATTTTCAGGCCACAGCCACGGGATCGCTTTGCAAACTACAAAATCCAAAACAGAAAACCTTCAGCAAACTGAAAGCCACTAAATAACCGAAAGCAATTTAAAATGCCGATTAAAAGAATCAATACGTGGTTGGAGATAAATCTAAAGGGATAGCAAAGAGATCGGTAACTGGTCCCGTGTTTGATCAATAAATCGGCCTCAGCGATCGATACAGTCAGTCGTGTCCATTTCACCTCGCCATAATTATTTCTCTCCCGATACCTTAAATTTCTGCTTTTGCGCTCTTAATTTTAAGAGGTTATTAAAATAAGTCACCAAGGACTTCAGGATGATTTTTACAGATGCCAGACTCTATAATGTGTAGCGTATGTTCGCTTGATCGTGTGCTAGAATTCATAATATTGACCAGCATGGATAGTTTTACTTAGTTACAACACTCGCGATACAGTCAAAGAAATCACATTTCTGGAGAACATGGTGTCCATCTAAAGGACTAAGCCCTCAATTTAAGATCCTTTATATGTTGGGAAATCTTCGGAAGGCTTTGTAGGGAAATCAAAGGTATATATTCGGGAAATAAGGCGATTCAAAAACTTGAAAATCTCTCGATCACAAAATGGCGGGGAATTCGTGACGACAAAAATCGCGCCATCACTTCGTCTTCATCTGTTCAAAGCGCCAAAAAAGTGGCTTGTTGATTCACTGTATACTGTTAATTCAGTTTACTCACCGGTAAAGGAAGCCTGCCGCCATTTGGGGGTTTCTTTGCTCGATTTCCTGGGCAAAAACCCGAAGGCGCGTAAACTTGGCCTCGATCGTCTTCCAGGGTTTATTGTCACGAAGTGATAGTTGATCGCATTGACACTTCAAATCGTCCGCCAATAATCTCAACGCTGATTGGCTGGAGCCGACGTCATGTGGGTTTTGATTGGTGGATTTAATTCAAACCATCTTATCAATGCACGCTTGATCGGAGGCTATTGTGGTCTTCGTAAAATTTTTGCGCCAAGACAAATTTATTTATTTCTTTTCTCTTTATTTAAATGCAGGACAATAGCTTACATATCCAAGATAACTTATTTACAAAACTTATAAACAAAATGTTTTGCTTTCATTAAAATAAAGCAATCTCTCGGATTTAGCGTGGAGTGGCTCTGGCTCGGACTGTTTGCAGCGTTACCATTTTTATAGTGAAATTGGAAATAATTTTTATATGAATGTCGAAAATAGTTCGAATGTTATAATGAAAGCGCATCCTTCTGTCAGGAAGAGTTTTTAACTTCCCACACGAAAACCAAATAACTTATTTCTTTTTATTGATGTATATAGAGTGAGAACATGCCAATTTATTTGTATTCAAAGAAGAAGGCTGGTTTGGCCAGCCGAAATGATAAAACTATATTCCCTACGTTGTGTCGACTTTTCCTGAAAAATGTTTTAGAATTACACCATGGGCGGGAAAGAGAATAAAAAACTCCAATGGCAAAGGCCTAGCTCCCCCCCCCCCCCCCCCCCCCCCCCCCAGCTCTCCCGCCAAGTAAATTTAATTTAAATCTCGACCCAGGCCCTTTGGCCAAGGAAAAACAAAATGGACCAATTGGGAGAACGATGTTTCTCGAACATCTGCAAGTTTTGGTGAATTTTCCTGATACATATTTAACAATTAGACCTCAAGGCCGAATGTGCTATGATGAATAGACCATGAGGCCGAAGGCCGAATGGTCTATTGATATCATAGCACATGAGGACGAGAGGTCTAATTGTTTTAGTATAAATCAACTAGTTGGTCGGTTTTGGCAATGAATTCCATTATTTTATGTTGAAAAAATAATGTTTTCTTGCAAAGAAAGGTGGTGGTTTTGCCTGGCACGGTCTATCACTAATAGACCATTAGTAGCTCAGCCAATCAGAATGCAGGATTTGTAATAGACCATTAGTTGGTTTATACTAAAGTGATATAGCCTATGCAAAAGCCCATTTTATATTTGATATGCGAGCCCTGCAAGGCTGGACTAAACTAAAAAAACCCTGGTAAAAGAAAAACAAAGGTTAATTTAGGCCTAGGGCATACGTCGAATTATGGTCGCATCGATATTAAATGCATTCGACGCGATGCCCTAGGCCCAGAAACATATAAAGTTATATGTTTCTGCTAGGCCTTAATGTCCTCTATTCGGTCAGTGAGCTGTAAGATAATTATTCTGTTTCTGTCCAGGTACTCATTATCATAATACGCTTCATTGGGTACGCACGTTAAAGAGCCCTCTGCTAGCAGGGAAATTATTATGCAGGCATCCTTTTAGTAATTTTGTTTTATCTACCTCCACATAGTAATCTGAGATTGAACGTATCAAGATTGATCTGGAGGCCCTCACAGCCCTCCTTTGAAACGCTCATTGGAAAACTTAAGGCCTGGTTTCCGCCCACATAGTCGTACTGCCGCATCAGTCGACCGTGAACAATGGAAATTGGAATTATTTTGTTTCACGGTTGACTGATACGACAGATAAGACTATATGGAAACTAGGCTTAAAAAGCATTCCCTCCGCAAGCTGGCTGTCTATTCCCTGGGCAAGGCCTTTTCATGCATAATTTTTTCTGTCGTTGTTTTCGTCTCTCTTTTACTATCATTTCGGTGTCTCAGATCTCAAGAAAGTCGAGATCCTTTGTTCTGTACTCGCTTTCTGATTGGCTTACTTTTTACAAAATGGCCCGGTTGACGTAGTCGCACAGTAAAATGTCCTCCAGCAAACAGTCAATGTATGGGAAAATTTCCCGAGAAAGGGGTGCCCCGGCCCCCTGTGCCCCCCCCCCCCTCCCCTGGCTACGCCCCTGCTTTACTTTAAGTCAAAATACTTTCAACTGTTAGAACATTTCTATGTTATTCCCTCCATGCTATGTTATTCCCTCCATCATAACAAAGGGCAAGATGGCCGCCAACAAAAGAAAATTGTGGCGTCTTTTCAAACTTGAATTTTGAGATGTTCCCCTACTTCGATTAAATGGGACTTTTAGTATGTTGTTTCTAAGGGTATTTGGGACAGGATTATGAAAGAAAAGCTTTTGTTGCAATTACTTTTAGGTCAAACCGTAAAATGACTGGACTATTATGTTTCATCCTGTCTTTTCTTAACGAATATTATTGACTCTTATATGTCAAAAACCGAATTTATGTTGATTTGTTCTAGGCAAAAATCATTCTCGAACCCAGAGCTCGCGCTGAATCCTCGTGCCCAGAATCCGTCATCTTTTGGCCGGCGGCAAGATTCGAGGCTCTGGGGGAGCATGGGCGGTAGATCAAGATTATACAGAAAATAAATATACGAAGTACAATAATATGAACGGACCCCCCTTGTACAACTTCCGTCTGTGAACTCACCCAACGTTATGTGGTGGAAACGTTTTCAAAAGAATATAGACATCGTTGCACCGCAACCATGTCCGTGTTGCGCGATCATTTGTATAAAACTTCTTTGTATGATATCTTGTATTATATTTCTACATTTCGAGATCAACAACGTTACACGTGTGCCTCTTTCCAACCAACATGTTCTACAACGTTTTTATTTAATAATTAGACTACTTGTTTCGAGTTTTCCGCTATGGGTCAGTATGGAAAAAAAAACAAATTCCTACAGGCACGACGTATTGCTAGTCCAGGTTCCTGCCTTTGCTATCCTGGTAAAACAATATTTACCGAGCAAAAGATCGTTTTCGCAGTGCCTTCTCAGTTCTGCCTCAATAAAGAGTCCACTCAGGGAGGCCATCGTCGTACCAGGGCCACTTCCGCCATAAACTATTGCCATGGCAACACCCTTGTCTACTGGAGCTTCAAACATATCTGCTGCGTTCAGAATCTGATGAACCATGATTTCGCCCATCAGAACGCCCTGGACGAAGGATAAACCTAGCACTATATAAACTGAAGGAATAAATCGATACCACGAGGCAAAAATGCACAAGAAAACTTGCAAAACTATGAGGAATACTAACACCCAGACTTTTTTCACTCGTACGTATGATACCAATCTGGATGAGATGCAAGATGCAATTAGTATCTCGGAGCCACTTATAAAGCGTCCAAAGGAGGCGGCCTGAGTGTTGTACTTGAAGTGGTTTGCGGGTGAGAAGGGGGCGTCTGGAAATGCCAGTGTCGTGAGTATTGACAGCTGTGTAATGTAGAGCGATAAAAATCCCATGTAGTTACAAAGGATCAAGGGTAGAACTTGCCAGAATAACCTCAACTTGCCTCTCCAAGTGCTAGCAACGGAAGCGGAGTCTTGGCACATATTCTGTGTCTCAGGCTCTAGATCATGCAGCTTCTGGTACTCTACATGCTCACGGTCACCCTGTGGTTTATTGTCCATTATTTGCTGCTTGTCCAAGATGAGGAACGCGAAGACAAGGAGGACGAGAAAAGCTAATGAGGTTGCGACAGTAGTTCGTGGCGATACACACGCTGATATTGTCATGCCTGGAAGATAAGCAGAGATAGAGAAACATTGGACAAAAGTCGCCGTGCCCGCCTATCAAGAAAGTGCTGTCGTATTCCGTGCGGGTTGTCAAATCGTAAACAATGAAACTCGTCTATAGGCCTTTATCACGCAATATTTAAGCATTAGAGCACTAACGTTCTATGACTTTATGGGCGCAATAGAGCACGCGTGATGTTGGGAGACACGAGAACATTGTAAAATCATGAGCCGCACATCACAAGTGCTCTATTCGCCGATAAAGTCATAGAAAGTTGTGCTCTAATGCTTTTATGATATAGCGGGGGAGAACCATAACTTTATCGGTGAAATAGTGCATAGATTTGGACCAATCAGAGCGCGCGTTATTGTAATTATTATAAAAATTTTCTTTAACAAATCACTGTGTTTTGGACTCCGTTCATAATTATGAACTGAACCAAAAATACAGTGATTTGTTAAAGAAAATTATGTATTCAGCGGGCCATATCTCGGTCGCGTTTCAACCGATTCACCTCATTTTTGGTGTGTACCTTTCAATCGATATGCCATTTCGACATCAAGGAACAAATATTGCTAAATCGAACATCTTCAAATTTGTGACGTCACACTTTAGGACTCTATTGGTGAGCTCGTGAGTACGGTACATTTGCGGTACAAATAAGAGTTGCTCTCGCTCGCTCGAGTAATAATAGTTATGAGAAAATGGATTCCAGTATTTAATTCCACACATCCATATTAGCAAATTGCAAAGTTTGGTGAATATTGCAGTTGAATACTGGCCGATATTAATTTACAAAACTTTATATTCCGGCCCGTAGCCTCGACTTGACCTATTTGCCACATTTCTGCGAAGTTTTGAAAATTAATATCTCAGCCAGTTTTCAAGAATTTGCAGTTTTACTAATGCGGATGTGAATTGAAAACTGGATTATATTTTTCTGTTAACTATTATGTGTTGAAAAGTGAACCCCCACCCCTCTGGAATTTCCGACGAAAAATACAGTATTTGTATGGAATTGATCAGGTAAATTGACCCCCCCACCCCTCTGGAATTTCCAATGCCCTTCCGTAGGGGGGGGGAGGGGGGGGGGGGGGGGGGGGGGGGGGGGGGTAGGGGGGGGGGGGGGTATGGATAATTTCTGGAACCACACATTGGCTCGTAAAGTTTTCAAGTTGTTGCAGTGTTTACAAGTGGCCCGGAACTTGTACGCAGTAGCCCGGAACTGATGGCAACCTACTCTAAACACGCCTTTTATAAATCAAACAAATGGAAAAAAAACTTTGATGTCGGTTCGTAGTTCTTCTTTGGTTATATCGGTAGGTATATTAAATGTTCCTTTTCCGTAGTTAAAGGCATGCAACAAAATGGCGAGCCGCCACTAGAACGATAGCTTAACTAGAGGACTGAAACTTGTACGCGATGGCCCGGAACTTTTAAAAATAGTTTGAATCAATCAAATGTCACAAAAACTTTGAGGTCAATTCCTAGTTCTTCACTGGTTATATATTGGTAAATGTGTCTTTTTTCGTTGTAAAAGGCATGCAAAATGGCAGGCCCGCTAAAACTATTAGTAAGTTGAAGTGCCCCGGAACTGAGAACTGCAATATAATATTTGTACAATGGATTGTTAGAACTGCAGTGGTTATATATATATATATCATTTATTATATAATCCTCAGTGTTTTACAGGGATTTCTGCCACTGAGAAATACGATATTTTTACAAGTGAAAATATCAGCCAATCAATGTCTTCTACCGTTGCTATAACAACTTTCGGTTTCGGTGCATAAAACACTGAGGTTTACTATATAATAAACAGAATAATACATGGACGCTTGGAGATATGGAAATTATCTTCTCGTGTTCACATTTGATATCTCACTCGTTCGATGCGCTCTCACTCGTTCGATATTAATGTGAACACTCGAAGATAAATTACATATCTCCGCGCGCCCATGTATTATTCACTATTTATTAATTTACCAATATAATCTTTATAGAAAACCTTTAGATCGAATATGTATTAGAGCGGATTTCACATGACTGTCAAGACTTGTTATGTACTTGCGATTGCTTTGCGTTCTCATTGGCTACTCGTTTTTCTCAGCCAATCAAATTCTGTAGTAAATACAACTGTGCAATTGGTTCGGCTATTGGCTGAGAAAAAAGCCATTTAGGAGCAAGTCGTGATTTCTCAGGATTCTGATGAGCTAGTGATTGCTCAATTGCAATAGGCCGTTATCACGCAAAATTAATTAATAATATTTAATAGTTATCAAAAAATGAAATCCAGCTGTCAATTCTACACATCCGTATTAGTAAAATTGCAAAGTTTCAAAAGAATTACTTGAAAACTGGCTGAGATATGAATTTTCAAAACTTCGTATTCTGGCTTAGTTTTTACAAAGAAATCTATGGACAAATATACGTCAAGTCTCGTTTCGATGTATTTTCCCATACATTTCTTGCAAAAAATAAGCCACAATAGGAAGTTTTGAAAGTTTATATCTCAGTCAGTATTCAAGCAATCTTCACCAAACTTTGCAATTTTACTTAAATACGGATGCGTAGAATTGAATTGGATTTCATTTTCTGATAACTATTAAATATTATTAATCAATTCTGCGAGATAACGGCCTATTGTTTTCACGACAGTCATGTGAAATCCGCTCTAATGACTAATTTCTTACCTGTGTAAAACAAACTGGTGACGATATCTGCTGAATTGGCGCCAATTTGTAAAGCCAGTGGCAAATGGCTTTGTTCGGGGAATCTTGCCGCTATGGAAGAAAATACACACGCATTGATGCCCAAGGCAACTCCAAACAGAGATGTGGCTGCAAGTCGAGCAGGGACAGAATCGATAAATACAAGCATCGCTGTCGCCAGGAGATTTAAATTGCAGGTTGTCGCCACTGAAGCTGTATCAGGTACTCTTGGGATTATCCACGGAGCCACGAGAAACATGGAGAAGAACGGCAACCCAAATGCTAAGATAACCGCTGAGGAAGGATAGCTTGTACCGGAGAGCAGATCTTGCGTGGCGAAGTTTACAATCCTGTTAGGCACACCTTTGCACAGCCCAATGATAAAAACGCAGATGAAATTCCGCCAGTTTTCTATCATATCTAAAGTACGGCAGAGGGAGTTTGACTTTAGTCTGTAAGAAATTATATGCGAGTCGTCACACACACCGAGTTTGCGTGTTGTTACGGCAAGCAACGTGAAAATCACAATATAAAAAAACAACAATAAAGACTCTATATGACGCCTCAATGGTGATAAAGGTGTTTAAGCGCGACGAATCATTATTTATTGTTTTTTTCGTTCGCCGTATTTGACCTAATTTCCTCAGGTCCTCAAGCCTTCCATTGCATCCTGTGACCAGCTCACTACGCCCCTGTTTCTATTTCTATTCGTGGCGAGGTATTCCCTGTCTCGTTTCGTTTTTTTTTCTCAATTTCCATCTCTCTGAGCTCTTATTTGAATATTCAATTTTAACGATTGAATGAAGCTATGCATTCTTGGCAGATCAATGATGCTATCAATAATACAATATACACTTAATGACTGCTTCCGAGGGAAACATCGAGTTTTATTTTCCCGAGAATCTCGATGTTTCCCGAGACGAAGTCGAGGGAAACATCGAGATTCGAGGGAAAACAAAACTCGCTGTTTCCCGAGGGTGCAGTCATTAAGTGTTTTATTATATAGCAAAAAGAAAATACGGTAACAATAGTCCGCCGAAATTTCTCGCTCTAGCGATGTCGCCCGCGCGGGCAACAATTTTTTAATTGTAGCCCGCGCGGGCTACATTGAATTTGTAGCCCGCCACGTGACCATGATAGAACCAATCAGAGCGCGCGCTTTGATCGAATAAACACGAGCTATATAATAATGCTGCATTCCACTTTAGAACATGACCAATGCCACTCAGCCAATCAGCAACCGGCATTTGCGTCCCCTATATCCCATAGAAACTAAAGCGTCAAGCGGCGAGGGCAATGAAAAACAGGGAAAATTAGGGGTTTATCTTCGAGTGTTCACATTAATATCGAACGAGTGAGCGCATCGAACGAGTGAGATATCAAATGTGAACACGAGAAGATAATGGTTGCACCTTGCATTTTCATTGTTCTCCTGAAGAAGAACAAAGAAAAACAAGGTGCAACATAGAGAATACTAATGACTATGGGAATGAATACTAATGACTATGTACAAACCACACCCTGTTCTTCCCTCGCCGCTCGACACAACGAACTCTAGAAAATAAAGGAAAACATTGACTTCATTGTCATCTTTTGCAAAATAGCCCTTTATTACAAGTCTCTCTCCAACATCTTTCTATAACAAAATAAACAAATCAAAATTAGTACATTATCAACATTGCAATTTGTTTATAATAACCACGTTTATAAGAATTCGAAGTTTTATTAGGCAAAAAATTAAGAACCTTCAGTTAAGTAAAATAGTAACCGCAAAAACACATGCATATTTTCCCGTAGTAATCAAAATAATCCTCCAGATTTATAGAAAAACCTTTCAAGTGTTGGACAAATGCAATTCTAGGTTGTTTTGACCAGTTATCAAGACGATGGAATTGGATTGCGATTTGAGCTATTTTCTTGTCAGAGAAGTGGCCAGCACAGCGTGCGAGAGCCCCCTAAGAACATAGCTTTTTGTTCTGTAGCATAGCAAATACATAAAAGTTTCTCCACGAACATTTTGCATTATGATGTTCCCTTTTCATGTATAACGTACTGTATTTTTAAGGGAAAAACTTCCACCTTTCGCATCAGTTTATTGTCTGATTCACTCAACTCTTGTCTGTCTCGAGGCATTTGAAGAACATTTGAGTCTCAAATTGCTAAAACAAACTTCGAATTTTACCAGCCTCGAACATCAGCACTCTTGCAATTCTCATAAGAAAGCCCCGGGAAGAAACAGATTGTCAATTCAAAAGTATGTTTTACCAAATGTTCCGCTGTAATGCGACTTCTGAGTTCAATTTCCGGTGTTCGATCCAAACTTTACGGATTTACAAATTCTGATAAGGGACGTGTCATTATTTAGCGGGGGGGGGGGCTCCTATTTTGTGGGGAGGGTCCTATTTTTTTTCCGCGTGTCTAAGGGGAGGGTCCAATTTTTTTTCACTCATGTTTGGGGGAGGGTCATAATTTTTTTCAGCAACATTTGGACGATGAAGAGGGTAAAACAAATGGCGATAGTGGTTATTTCAGCAACTTCTCCATAAAAAATTTCGGCGCGCTTCGCGCGCATAAACAATGACATCTTATATACTCTTTCAGCAATGAGGACACTACCGTTGACAAGAACAAGTTATCTTGACGAGGAAAATCAAACTCTCCCTAAATTTCCCTGCAAATGATAGGCCTGGAGGGCAAGTCACTATATGTTTGAAAGAAGACCCCTTAGGTAAGCGTGAGTTTTCGTCGTTACAAGCATAGAAATTCGTCCGTTGGTCCACGCTTCGCGCACATGAATATTAATAACTTTGTCATTTGCGGAGCGCAGTTGTGCGCATGAATAATATAACCTAACCTATATAGTTGAGGTAGTGTACTTCCTGAGCTCCTGACAGGCTTTTGTTTACTATGCCGTACACAAAACATGTTCATCTACCCTTTCTCTAAAGCTTGATGAAATGCGATGAACAAACAAAAAACGATGAACAAACAAACAAACGTTTATCAAAATTTGGCGCGCAACGAAGGATATACGAGCCCGTTTTTCTAAAAAAATGTTTACAGTACTAGGTCCTACAGGGGACGGGAGATGTGGGATTACGTTAATCATTGCACTCAGAGGGAGGATCACTGTATTTTACCCGTGTATTACCAAACATCCTCCACGTAACTAATCGAGGCGATGAATAATGTATCAGTCAATTCCAGCGGTGACCATGCCCCCCCCGGGCATTTGGTCATTTTTAAAAATAAAACTGAAAATTCCCCGCCCCCGGGCTAGCAAAAATGCAGAATACCCCACGGCGGGGAACACAAAAAGCGGAAAAATGCCCCACCCCCGGGACGAGAAAAAGACCGTAACTCTGCGTGACAAAGCTTCACAACAAAACTTCAACTCCATTTATACTGTCCGAGCATTTACAATTTGTTTTTAAATGTACTTTAGTTTTCTCGTCTTTGAACGAGTTCTCATTTCACTGAAAGTGAGACAAAATATAAATAAAAAAGGGACATTCCTAGGCCATTCGCGGTTGTAGCCATTTAGCTGCATCTCTCAAAGCATAGTTAGTATGCTCAAAGCGAAATTTTCCTTTCTATTTGCAGAGCAACTATTTCGCAGTTATGTTACTTGACTTTTTGCGAAATTGGAACTCTGTTTATAGTGTCAATTCATTTTTATGTTTTTCCACTGAGACGAAATTGCGAAATCTGTTTCTTCTCTATAGAAGACTTTAACTGTGAAATGTGCAAATGTGTCAGTCTCCAAACGTGGTGTATACGGGCCATGCTCTGCATTATATTTTATGTGGCGTTATTTTCTGTAACTGGGTTGTAGTTCGCAAAACCCGACGCGCTTGAGATGAGAAAACCAAAATTCCCCCACCCCCTCCCCCGGGGAAAAACAATTCCCGACCCCGGGGCCAGCAAAATTTTCAAAATTCCCCACCCCAGGGAAGGCAGTGGTGTGCAAATGCCCCACGGTGTCCGGGGGGGGGATGGTCACCGCTGGAATTGACTGATACATAATAACCGCGGTTCCTTATGCACCAGTCAATTGAAACCCCGGCCCCCGGCCCCCGGCCCCCACCCCCGGGACAGGGCGGGAAAGTATCGCGGCCAGGCCGGGGATTTAACACATTAATCTACGGAAGGGCAGGGAATTTAAGACGGACCTTCTATAGCGGGGATATTCAGCGGGGCATTACAGGGAATTAACGCTGAACCAGAAGTTCGATTATCGTGCGAAAATATATTGGTTTAAAAACCTACCACACCCAAATCCTATTGTTTTATGCAGGTTTTGAACCCTGATGCAAAACCTACACTATTTAAAAGATGGTAGCGGCATTTGAATAATTTTGGGGAGTGTGGGGCTGAATGTAAGACCCGGTACAGGTCTTACATCCAAATATAAAACCTGTACCGGGTCTTACATTAAGCTACACGCTCCTCTAAATTAATCAAATCACAAATCAATCCTAGCACCAGAATTAAATAATTAGTCCCGCTCCCCAAAAATCAATTTTAAATTGTGCACTACTACTATTCTGTCTCAAAATTACACGAAAGTAAAACAATATCCATTGACTATCGTTAGGAAATTTAATGTAAACAATAAATCAATACAATGATCATGTTCAATCCCTCAGTTCAATTCTATTCAATACAAATTGTATATTTCTTTCCTTTGCTTTTTCAAGAAAAAAGTCAAATTGAAACTCACGTACAAACATCGTCATTGCTTGTCATATTTCGCCGGCATGCAGTAATATCCAGGAAACAAATTGCCCAATCTAAATTGAAGAAAATGCAACATGTTAGGAATGTACTTTTAGAACAAAACTTGGTAAATAGAGCGAGAAACATTATACTATGATTAGCCGAATTCACACTAGAGACGAGTTTCCCGTCTGAGACGAGTTTCTCGTCTTGAATGTTCTTCCCTGTTCTTCTGTGATCACGCGAAAAAAACTTTTTTGAAGGAGAACGTCTGGCGATAATAAGCCGACTAGTTTCCGACTAGAATTCACATAAGACAGGAATTTTTTTCTGACGAGAAACTCGTCTCAGACGGGAAACTCGTCTCTATAGTGTGAATTTGGCTATTCAATCATGTTCACCAGTTTTCTTGACTATAGAAACTGAAATTAAGCAAAAATGTACTTCAATCTCAAACATTGCGTATTTACCTTTCTTTATCCATCCCATGGACGATGTTGAACGTTCATCCCAAATATCGCTGGCCATCTGGTTTACAAAATGCGCAACTATTCCGCAGACATGTTTACACGGCAAGCATTGAAGCAATCTGAAATTCAAATATCCCACTGCCAAGCCACAGAAAAGGCGACTCGTTGTTTTGCTCTGCTATTGGATAGAATTTCTATAGAACAAGACAGTTTTGTTAACCTTTTGTTAACAAACCTTTTGTTCGGGGTAACGTTATTAGGACTTTTTGTCCATTTCTGACAATGGCACACAGAAAGCGATAAAACAGTGATAATGAGCTTTCCATAAAAACAATAGAATTTGGGTGTGGTAGGTATGTAAACAAGTTCAAAACTACGGAGTCGGTCTTGCATAGAAATTCAAAACCTCCCGCCTCCTATGTTTTGAACCTATATTTAAGGACCGAGGTCGGAGGATTTTGGGAGGGATCACTTCATTTTTGGGCGAGTGAAAGGGGAGGATCTCTCGAAACCTGAAGCCTTGAAGGAGAGATTCCAGCAACGAGTTCTATATCATTCTCTAGTTTATTTCACTCATTATGTTGAAAATTTCGGCGCGCTTGGCGCGCATAAGGAATGACATCTAATCTAGTTTTAGAGAACTCGCTTGTGGCGCTTATTCCTTATGCGCGCGAAGCGCGCCGAAATTTTCAACAATGCTATGGGATGCGTACGAATGTCGTTACAAGCATGTGTATCTTGGCAAGGACAATGAAAACCCCCAAAAGCCCTCCAGTGATACGAAATAGAAATTCGTTTTGGGGCTGCGCTTTACGCATATGAATAATAATAATTTGTAGCGCGTGAAGAATAAAGCCAACAGGGGAAGAACTCTCGAAACCTGAAGCCTTGAAGGAGAGATTCCAGCAACGAGTTCTATATCATTCTCTAGTTTATTTCACTCATTATGTTGAAAATTTCGGCGCGCTTGGCGCGCATAAGGAATGACATCTAATCTAGTTTTAGAGAACTCGCTTGTGGCGCTTATTCCTTATGCGCGCGAAGCGCGCCGAAATTTTCAACAATGCTATGGGATGCGTACGAATGTCGTTACAAGCATGTGTATCTTGGCAAGGACAATGAAAACCCCCAAAAGCCCTCCAGTGATACGAAATAGAAATTCGTTTTGGGGCTGCGCTTTACGCATATGAATAATAATAATTTGTAGCGCGTGAAGAATAAAGCCAACAGGCTTTTTTACTACACGCAGAAAATAAAACGTTTATCTTTTCTCTGGAGGCTTGATGAAATGCGTTTATCAAAATAAAGGCGCGTTTCGCCATGTTGCGAAAGTGTCCCCGGGGGCCTGGGCATTTAACAACGACCATGCCCCTTGGTGACCGGGAAAATAGTAACATTTAACACTTAGTGAATGTTAAATCGGGAGGCCGTGATGTCAATTGACTGGTGCATGACAGAAGTAAGAAAAAAGTAGTTCTGTTATTAAGAAGAATGAAAGAGACATCACTTGGACAATAGTCTATCTAACAGGTTTTTCAGAAATAAATTGCATGGGGGAGGGTCCCAATTTTTTTTACCTACGACTGGGGGAGGGTCACATTTTTTTTGTTATGTTCAAGGGGAGGGTCCTATTTTTTTTGTAGCCTTGTTTGAAAAAAAATGGGAGCCCTCCCCCCCCCGGTAAATAATGACACGTCCCTAAGGAGACCGAGATTTTTATGTACGCTTTCCTGTTTCTCCCTTTTCCTTGGGCCATAGGAGTCGAGGAATCCATTACAAAAGCTTGCGATAGAATATTTTCATTTCTTACCTGACTTCGGGAACGAAACCTGTCAGCAACTCCACTACGGCCAGTTTCAACTGCTACCGTCTCAAAACAAACACTTGGAAATTAATTCGACCAATGCATGCACTCAAAACAAACCGCTTTGTCGGTAGATCTTTTCATTCACAAGGCTTTGATTGACACTACTATTGTAAAAAGCCTTGGATGAAGTATGGCTCTGAACACTGCTCTGTAATGATGTTGATATGTCAATGACAAGCTAACACAAAAGCTTTCAAAAGACTTTCTTCGTGGCATTGATCATGTTCTAAAAAAGTTAGAGAATGGACGCTCGTGTCCTATGGGAAATAGACCACTAATGAACAAAAATCTGCTCGCGCTAACGCGCTCGCAGATTTTTGTTCATTAGTGGTCTATATCCCATAGAACACTCGCGTCCATTCTCTAACCCTTACTTATACCCTAAAGGGGACGCGCTTCATATGTTCTGCCTGTTGATAAAAAAAACTAAATTGAACAGAGCTAAGTAGTTACTCTATGCTATCGTAGACCAAGTTCACAGAGGAGTTAACGCCTCCTAAGCTCTTTTTCATTGAATATTCAAAATTTGAAAGATTGAATTGAAAAATGCATTCTTGGAATTAATAATGAAATCAATAGTGCATTACAGCATTCAAAATTCACTGTATTCAACCCGAGGGTACAAGGGGGTCAAGGGGATACGCTTATAACATCGAGCTGGAGTTCTGGGTACGAGAATATTTCGAGGTGACGGAGCTGGGGAGCTCTGGGTACGAGAATGCCCACGCGAGGTGACGAGCCGGGAAGCTCTGGATACGAGAATGCCCCCGCGAGGTGACGAGCCGGGAAGCTCTGGGTACGAGAATGGATTATCCTGGCAGAGTCGTGAATCTTGCCCTGCCCAAAACTCGGACTCTGTTTATATTAATAAATAGAGACGGGGGTTATTTAAGTAATATTCAAAGGCCTCCTATTCGGACTTGACGGGATTTTCAAAGTCCGCGCAAAAAATTTCTAGATCCAAGGACCTTTGAACTATGAATATTCATAGAGTGGAGATAAGGAACTAACCTTGTGTGAAAGCTAACGTGCTAATGAAATGGTCCCATGTGTGCTTATGAGCGTTAGCCCTAGTAAGCGGAGAAAGAGAAAAAATCTCTGACCCCGAGAGGGATTTTTTCTCTTTCAGAGATTTTTTCTCTTTCTCCGCTTACTAGGGCTAACGCTCATAAGCACACATGGGACCATTTCATTAGCACGTTAGCTTTTACACAAGGTTAATTCCTTATCTCCACTCTGTTGAACTTAGTGCTACGCGATCGCAGGCTTGCCTGAACATATGAATATTCATAGTTCAAAGTTCCTTGGACCTTGAAAAGTATCTTCCACGTTCGCAAAGCAAGAGAGCTCTGGTTGGCTGATTAGTTCATGAATAATATTGAGTATTTGAATATCTTTGAGTGTTCACATTTTGATATCTCGCGAGTGATTCAGTATTCAACCCTTGAAGGACACACGTAATAATAACCTGAACTAAGTTTGTAGTTACTCTATGCTATCGTAGACCAAGTTTTCTAAGCAACAGAAGCCTTCGTTTCTCGTTTCTTGACAGCATTAGTTTTTTACTATTTTCCTGATCACAGTTCAACATCCCGCATTGGCTTTCAAGACTGGAAGTTTGAGCATGCGCAGTTGTAGTAAATTCTTTGTTCGCCTTGGAGTCACTCAAACAACCACCGAGGAACCCGGTTCGAGTCAGCTGATTGGTGTGATTCGGTCCCAGGCTTGTTCGACGCGTGGTGGAACGAGTTGCTTCGCTTCCATGACCCTAGGAGTTACGTCACGTTTTTGTAAATTTCATCCTAAATTTTATCCCTTACTGATAGAGCAGGATTCAGTGTTGAGCATTATCCGTATTTGCGTTTTCTTTGCATTCTCAGTGGTCGCTTGCGGGAGAAAGTCGGTGAGCGAGGGAGAAATCCGCGAGAGAATGGGAGAGAGAGGAGGAAAACCACGGGATAATGGGGGAACAAAGGGGGAAGACCGGGAGAGAACCCCCAGGAGCGAGGAGGAAACCACGGGAGAAAATCTGGGAGCGAGGGAGAAAACCACGGGAGAAAGTCGGTGAGCGAGGGAGAAATCCGCGAGAGAATGGGAGAGAGAGGAGGAAAACCACGGGATAATGGGGGAACACCGGGAGAGAACCCCAAGGATTGAGGAGGAAACCGCGGGAGAAAATCTGGGAGCGAGGGAGAAAACCACGGGAGAAAGTCGCGGAGCGAGGGGAAAAATCGCGGGAGAAAGTCGGTGAGCGAGGAGGAAAACCGCGGGAGAAAGTCGGTGAGCGAGGGCGGGAAAACGCGGGAAAAAATCTGGGAGCTAGGGAGAAAAGCACTGAAGAAAACCACGGGAGCGAGGGGAAAAATCGCGGGAGAAAGTCGGTTAGCGAGGGCGGGAAAATTCTGCGCGCTTAAAAATTGAAGATGTTAGTGGCGATCGCTGCCATCCAGCGTTTCTCGCCCTTAAAACTGCGCTCGAACAGGAATTGTTTCTTCGATGTGGATAGCTTCAGTAAAGTAGAAGGAAGGAAAACAAGCAGTAGATAGAAACTACTTGTTAGATAATAATAGATAACACATGCAGGCTCACCGAGGAGAAAGTTCTTGATCTTTGTCTTCTTGTTGGCGAGTGCTTGCTCTGCTGACGTGTTAACAAATTCTTCTTCGAGGCAGACGATGTGCTACTTTGGAACTGAAAACAACAAAATATCACTTCTAATTAAGATTTGTGATCGGTAACGCCGCGGCGTCGCGCCGTTTGAACGGCCAGCGATTTGGTAAGCGATATTTATCAGTTTGTTTGGGTGATATAGGAGATCAGTGATCTCTCTCGGGGTAAGATATTGTTTCTCTTTCTCCGCTTACTAGGGCTAACGCTCGGAAGAACACATGGGATATTTCATTAACACCTTAGCTTACTCCACTTTCTAGATCGGTGAAATTTCATTATGCTCAAAAGACTTGCGTCGAAAGTGTAGTAGACCAAATCGGCTAACGGTGTTTACGTATCTTTTTGTCACCCAAATGAGATTATGCGACGATACATTTGGGAAGATACAATGGACGATTCCAGCTATAAGTGCGCGCGGTCTTCTTTATTCAAGACCCCGTTCACACGAGACCGGTACAAAACCGGACCGGTACAATTCTGGTACGTACAATTCTGGCACGTTTTGCAACAGTGTTCACACTGCCTAGCCTGCCAAAATCAGTCCGGTACCGCAGGTCCCGTGTGAACGCGCGACGGTACGTACCCGTACCAGAATTGTACCGGTCCGGTTTTGTACCGGTCTCGTGTGAACGAGGTCTGAGATGTGCCCAAGCGGCGTGTCCCACAATTACCAAAATGCAGCGCGCGCTTCTTAAAAGTTTGTTCGACAAATGTCTCACACAGCGCGCGCATGCGTTATAGGTGGAATCGTCCATGTTGATTTTGTACATTCATGCAAGCGCTCGGTCGTGTGTGAGAAAAGTCAATAGACCTCTTTACTTACGTCTGCAAATTGCGAATTTCAAACCACGTAATGTTTTTTCTGAAAATTTGTCGGCATTTTCACGTGGATATGGAACCAACTGAAATGGCCAATTTGCATTGTATCAACGACGTAAACAATGGTAGCCGATTTTCTCCATCGCCAAAGAAATTGCTTCTCAAATCGCAGCATGTAGACGGGACATAAAAACACACAACATAATTTCTCATTTTACACGAAAACGTTTTACCTCAACGACTTCTGATTCCTGCTCAGCGTGGTCCTGTTTCTGATCATGCGCAGAAGCATCGTCTTCCTCTCGCTCAGCCGTGTCAACTGCACTCCCGTGACGCATGCGCAGTTGTCGTCTCATCATGTCTCGCTCTTTTTTAATGACCTCGAGCTCGACCTTGACTTTCTGCAGATGCGAGCGGGATTGGTCTCTAGCCTCGTGAATGGGAGTGTACCATCTGCAATTGCAGAAGAAAACTGGCCAATCAGATCAGCTTTCTCACAAACACGGTGCTACATGGAGACCCACAATCTTTGCAAAAAAGCAGAATTCTCGCCCCGTCTCCTATCACTGTTGATGTCAGCGAGTGGAATTGTGTCGGTATTTTCATGCGCGCAATCTGACCGTGAAAGTATGTACCAACATTTACGTGGAGGGTGTGGCAAGAATTGAGGGAATCCCGATAAGAAAATATAGCGTTCTTGACGGTTCAAACCTTTTGGGTAAAGATTGTCTGATAAGAAATTTTGAGTAAACTGCTCATCTTTCGGCGATCGCTAAGTGATGTGCCTTCGCAGGGCACATGTAGATAATCTTTATTTAAACACGAATGATTCATCAGGCTGTACAACAATAACTATATACACTACAATAAACCTAAAATTTGACTAAACTATATTAAACAGGCTGATTTCCGTGAATGTCGTGCGTGAATGCCGTCATGTCTTTGTGAATGGGAAATCCATGCAAGGCGGGGTCTAGAACAGACTTACAGGTTATGTTTGATAGCCCAAGCCATATAGCTGCTGATCTCAACATCGGAACTAGTATAGTGTGAGTGGAGTAGATGGATATTAGATAGTCATGATTGAATTGTTGAAAATAATATCTGGTTAATAGATTAACGGCATCATTAAGACCGGTTTACACTTGCCATTTTTTGTTGCATTTGTCGCGGCGATTTTTCTCGCGCGGAGTTGCAATTCCAACTCTCTAGTGTTAACGAGATGCAAATCCGGTGCGATTTCTAAGCTCTCTTTTCTTCAAATCGCATCAAATTGCAAAGAATTTCGAACATGTTTGAAATCTCCAAGACATCGCTCGACAAAAATCGCGGCAGATCGCGCCGAGTTGCACCTCCTAGATTTTGAGTTGACGCGTACGTGCGAGAAAAACCTTCGATACTCGCGCGACATAAATTGCAACAAAAATTGCAAGTGTTAACGAGCCTTTATATATATTCCACGATCGCAAAGCAAGTACAAGACATACGACTCTTCCTTCTAGTTAATATGGTTACAATGGAGGAAAATGAATATGGGCAATGACGGCTTTTAAGGTCGTCATCCCGCGCTTGTAAAACAAGGAAAAGCATTCAATTGCGTGAACGCCATGCACTCATTGTTCCCAAATATGGCGGGTACGTTTTACACCGTTAACAGTTCGTAATTTGGGCAGGTGTACATGCAACCACACAAATACAGTTACAGACTAGCCCTGGGTTTCCTGTGGTCAAGGAGATGTGTCACCCGAGAGCCGCTCGACCCAACCCTCACGCTTCCACTCGGCTTATTTCCTGACACAGGGTACCCGCTCATAACGCAATTGACTAGGCTGATCCGGTGGATTTTGGAATCCAAGGTTCGAGTGTAAAATAATTGTTTAAGCGTCGAGAATGACTGCGTAGCTTCTTACCTTTTCGGTACAGGTTTGCCTGCCTCATGACGCTCATATTCTTGTACTTCATCGTCATTTTCTTCCCTCAGTTCTTGTAGCGCGGGAGGAGGGGTGCGGCTAACGCTACGCCTGGTGCTCCAGCCTGCAGGGCTGCTATTGACGCAGAAATAATAGAAACAACATTCAGATGAGATCACACGTGAGATTTAGTCGGTTATCTATTTCTTTTTGCTTGATTGTTGAACAAATTGAACTGCAATGGCGGACAAAAGTGCTGAGACACTTGCACCCATAACTCTTCAATTCTACTAAAACCCGAAATGGTTGAGTCCCCCTCCCCCATTCAAAGTTGGTCATGTGTGGCAAAAGTTGTGCCGGGGTCCGGAGCTCAATTGAAACGGGGAGGGGGGAGAGGTCTTTTGGACATAGGCGACCAATTTTATGTGCGTGTCTCAACGACTTTTGTCCACCATTGTGGGTTAAAAGAACCAGAGAACTTTACTAAGGCAATGTCGAAAACAAACAGACAGGGAGACAGAAAGAATACGCAACTTTGGGCGTCGTTATAATCAAGATAGAACAACTAAAGTTATGACCTGAACGTCATGTAGAACATTTTCATGAAATAGATAAGTATGGCCTCTGGCACATTTTTTCCACTTTTTTGCGAACGTCCGTATATGGAGGAACTCTCGTGGCGTCCTCTCTTCTACTGAGTGAAATCGAAACTGTAAACAAATCGCTCGCTACCTAACATCGTGCCAAAAAAATTCCTCCGATTTACGGACGTTCACCGAAAAATGGGCTTCTTTGACAGTCTACAGTTCTTTGCACTGACTAACCTCCTGTCATCCTCAAGAACGTTTTCCTCAGGGTTCGTCTCGTTAGCCGGTGAATACTCCTCGATGACTATAATGGGTGGCACAGTTGGCGAAGGTGTGTTCCTGCCGCTAGCTCTCCGCAGCTCCGCACGCTTCCTCCGCACGGATGACATCCATTTATTGGCAGCTATGGCCATACTCCACGGGCTTGGACCGAAGTGAAGCTTGGCATGCTCAGTCCTAGGCTCATCCATCACTCCAAACATGCTTTTCTCGAACCGTTTGAATCCTCCTGGCGATAGAGCTCTTTTCCCCGGGACGCCTGTGTTGATGACCTCTTTGACAATAAATTACGAGTGGAGGACACGATTTTTTCTAAAGAAGGGCTAGGGGTGTCTGGGGGTAGGTCTTCTTCTTCTTCTCCTTGCGGTGAAGATAAAGAAATCCTTGAATCATTGGGATTTCTTTTCTTTTTAGGTTTAAAATCTGCGCTTTTAATTTTCCTTGTGGTTTTCTTTTCTTTTGGCCTACAAGAGGTGCTAGTGTTGGTCCTTGGGTCACCCCTGGCTTTAGCGACATCTGTATTTTCTTGTGAATTGACTTTAACTTTTGAGTGGCATTTCATAGGCGGAGAATTTGGTGATCCAGGGGCTGGTTTAGGGACTGTACGAAATCTACCAGGCGCGCTAGAAGGTTTTATTCGCTTCCGTTTTGGTTTTTCTGCGTCTCTGATGCGAGGAAGTCTGATGGGTGAAGGAGCAGGCGGCTCGGTGCGTCGTGGAGTAAAGCCTCCATCTAATGTGTCTACATTACGACGCAGTAAGAGGACAGCCTTGACAACCGCCGCGGCGTTGCTATGAAGAATGGCAGAGGAGCGCCGTCGAGAGCGAGGTGGAACAAATAACGGCTCCTCTTTTTTGGGTTCTCCAGGCTCTCTCTCCTGGAGGGAATAACTTGTAGATTGACGCCTGGAACACGAAAATGCTCAATTATTTATGTTACGATCACAGAGTATATCGGTTTAATTTTTCACCCTTCGAAAATGAGTGCGGAATTGAACCTCTACTCGCCAAAAACAAAATGCAGTTTGAGCAGAAAAAAATCCTCAATGGACGTGCACTGCATGTCAGTAGTTGTGTTACATTTCATGAACCATGAGGCTTGTATGCGCACGTTGCATTCTGGTAGTTGTGGTTCACTCAAAAGGCATTTCTAAAGAAAAAGAACCCGCACTAAAAGCTGGAAATCTATTCATGACCTCTTGCTGATCTATAGCTGCCCATTAGATCTCTCCAGATTGGGCATAATGCTTTCCTATTTCAGATCACGAGCCAGTCATTTGAATAATCTTTCTTTGTTTGAGATGCTTCCATATTCATATATTCTTCGGTGCTAAGCAGAGAAAAAGAAAGAAAGAAAGAATACTCATACGAGTGCCACGTGATCTGAAATGGGAAAACATTAAGCCCTAGCTGAGGAGATCTATTCTACAATGGGTTTTATTTTATTTTCCACGCAACGATCAAGGACCTCACTCTCAAAGAGTCCTCGATATTCCACTAGCCAAATACACCCCTCCCCTCAAATTTCTAGCCTCGATACAGATCCTATCCCATCTCTCCCCCCATGAGATGCCTACTTTTCAATCACAACTTGTCTCGGAAATTCACAGGAGCAGCAAACATCTGATGCCCTGTCCCTCCTGGAGTTTTCGACTCCATACCCTACTAATCCCCGACATCTTTTTTCGAGAGGTGCCAATGACGCCTAAATACAAAATTATTGTCGCCATAAAGTTTGGTCGCCATATTTTTCTCCCGAATTAATGCTTTGACATTTTTAAATGCGTACAGACTGGAAAGGAAAGTCGCCATTTGGCGACAATTTTTAAATGCTTGCCTAAATCGTGTCGCCATTGTCGGCCATATGTTCGCAAAGTCGTGTCCTGATTCGGCTATTAGACTTACCTCATCGCATCTCCAAAGTCCACAGCCGTGCTGAGGGTGTCCGACACGGAGTCCTTGTCGACCATCACGTGCTGCTTGTCCGTGCCTTCCAGTAGCTCTAGGACTTTGCTGCGTTTGTAGCTCTGCCACACATCACTGTCTCGAATGAAGTGTTTTATCATCTCGTCCGCATGGAAGTAGTGTTGATGATCCCTTAGGAGGTTTAGGATGTGCTCGTTGGTTTTTATTGCCCATCTGAAGGAGGAATAACCCAATAATAAGACGACTCTGCGTTTTGAACGGGGAAAAATTCCATGCTGATGTTATGCCCCCATACCAGACCCCCGCGTTGGCTCTTGAGTTGTCTGCTTTTCGAAGGGTAGGCACGCAGTGCGCACAGGAATATATTTGTATCATTCTTTCTCGTTGATTCTTTCTCGTTGAACCCCCCCTCCCCCCCGCTAGCTACGGCACTGACTACCTGTTCTTCACATATAAGGATTTTAGGCTGGAAAAAAGTGATTTGGTTGCTAAAACTCGGATTCAGCAAGTCTTGACAACAATAAACGGTTTTCATATCCAAAATGCCAAATCTTGCGTTACACCAAAGTGAGGTTGTCAACACTGAAGGGCTACTGCTGAACTAAACATGGCCGATTCTGATTGGCTGTGATTTTGTTACTCACTTGTTGACTAAGTAGCATGCGACAGGCCCTATACTGGAGACACTACAGAAACATGGCGAGTTAGACAGGAGGGTTGACTCGCCAAAGAATCCACCTGTAGGACAGAACAGAAAATATAGGCCACAAAAACAAAATACGTCACATTTGGGTAATGCCTAACGTCACGGATGATTTGCCGCTCATAGCGTTGCGTGACACGGGGAGCTGACACAAGACACATGGGGACGAGGCTAAAACTTTAACTGTCACTGTCATCCGAACCGAACATCCGATGTTCATCATGATCGTCATCAAACGTTAGCAGAAGAAGGCAAGGGGTGATGTAAACTAGAAGCACTTTACGGTTTTAAAATCCCACATCAGGTTTACGGTTTCAAACAATCCCCGACGAAAATAGTCGGATGTGACAGAAGATTTTATTTTGATAAGAATTTCGGCAAAAGTAGAAAGAAAACGGTGAAATTATGAATGAAAACGTGCGGGAATTACAGAGACTCGAGATCTCGATCTGTCCACCCCTGATTTTGCCTTGGTAACCACGCTAAAATAGCCCACAGCTAGCCCACGCGACTCGACCCAGTCCTCCCAAATGCATTCAGCAAGAACGACAATGATTCATTGATATGCCATCACGGATGGCTGTGATCACATTTGTAGCCTCTCGGTTGACAGTTTCCCGGGGAACCTTACCTTTCTCTATCTGTCCAAGTCGGACTAATTCCAATCGTCGCGCCTCTCCGATGTAAACTCTCCTGAAGTACTGACATCTCCCTGATGATCGAGAGCTAATCTGAGTCAGGCGAAATTTAACATGAATAGACCAAATCGGCTAACAGTGTTTACCACCCAATTCAGATTCCCTTCGGCTTGGATGGTTACAATTGTCAAATTTATCTCACTCGACCGAGTGCATGAGTATATGTGCAGAACTAACATAAGTAACCACCCAAAGGAATCATCACAAGATCTGAATAAGGTGGCAACAAGATGTAAACACCGTTAGCAGAATTGGTCTATTCTCCCACAAATAGCAAGTATAGACGAAGCCCATGGAAGGTGAAATGATTTCAGCCCGGCTAGCTGGGCCAGTTCAGGTCTATGTAAGCTCAAATTAACAACTTTCTATCGCACAAAGTTGGTACAACTACGATTTTTTAAATCAGACCAAATTTCGTGAAAGAAGGCCCAAATTTCGCGCTGAGCCGATTCGTGGAGGAATTATGTTGATACGTACATTTCTATATTTTTCGAAATCGCAAAATAGTATTAAATTTTTATCAAAAGCATGACCTTCCTTGAACAAGTACAAATAGATTGGGCTATAAAAAAATTCAATTTATAACCATGAAGTACCAAACTCTGTCATGTTAATTCATAACACTGGATTTTCCATAAATTATAGCCCTGATTTATAAATCCTAAAATATCTTCAGATCGGTCTTGTAGAATTTAGTCAAACTTCGGTTACACGTAGGCAATCAGTCAATCTCGAGGTACCGTAGAGCATTTTTCGAAAAAATGTCGTTACAGCCTGAAACTGGTGTGAGAGTGGAAATAGGCGTGGCCCAATTGTCACGTGATACTAACTCCGATCTCCCCAAATTTTGTACTGACACGTGTATTTCAGTCTATTGGTAGCATGGGTGTTATATTGGATGCGCTATAGAAATCAACCTGCTTTTGCATGAGAGGTTCAAAATTGGTTGGCATGGGTACAAAATTACTGGGTCGATCCACCTTAAGCCACAAAAGGACCTATTTAGGCTGAAATTTTAAGATAGGTTCTTATCAGTGGAGTTGCTGTGAGGTGTATAGGTATGGAAACTGCTAAATTAAGATCATCATCTGATTACATTTAAAAGAAACTTGACATAACATATTTTTGCTTTCAAGCTTAAAGTACTATGTTGAATGTCTATTGTGTTAACCATTCAAATAATTCCTTTAATTTATTTGTAATATATTTAAATGAAATTCATATGAAAATTTAAGAACCTAATTTAAGAACCTTGGTAGCCTAAATGTGCTTTAAGTACCATTTATATAAGAACCTGTTTAGGCTAAATTAAAAAATCCAGGTTCTTATACGCGGGTTTTTACTGTACTTGAGTACAAAATCTTGAACTTATATATTAATAAACTGCGAAAATTGAAACTGATAGAAACCTCATTTCCGCTCTGTCGCATCGGTCGACATACCATTTTCACTCAGTTTCTAAGCGTAGCAGGTTAACATTTCTTCCAACTTATGTAGGTTCTATGTAGACAGTAGACAAAACTAACATCTCTTTAGTATAAACCAACTAATGGTCTATTACAAATCCTGCATTCTGATTGGCTGAGCTACTAATGGTCTATTAGTGATAGACCGTGCCTGGCAAAACCACCACCTTTCTTTGCAAGAAAACTTGATTTTTTCAACATAAAATAATGGAATTCATTGCCAAAACCGACCAACTAGTTGGTTTATACTAAAACAATTAGACCTCTCGTCCTCATGTGCTATGATATCAAAAGACCATTCGGCCTTCGGCCTCATGGTCTATTCATCATAGCATAGCACATTCGGCCTTGAGGTCTAATTGTTAAATATACCTTTTCCCACGAAGAAAATATGTTCCGGCAAGTCCCCTTGGTCAATGATAACTTTCCCCGCGGGATATTCCTGAAAAATTACACAAATCACATGTCTGACTGAGGTGAAAGCGACAAATCAAAACTCGCGCGTGCGTCAGTGGCCGTCACCAGAGGCTGCCCCCCGCAAGGTCACGAACCGGGGAGCCCTGGGTACGAGAATGATACAGAGCCGTTGAAAGAAAGAACTTTCTGCGCATGCCCCAACGTTCAAAATCAGCCAATCAGCGAAGGCGCGCACTTGACAGGATTGAAGTCCAGGCAGGCGCGAACAGCCATACTTTTGTATTTGTAGTTAGTTATGAAGGTGTTTCGAACAGAGGAAGCGCGCGTCCCTTGTTCATAGATTTTTGCTATCTTGTCGATGAAAAAGTGATACACGAATTATCTTCATGCTGCTCTTCAGTAAGAATCTCTAGTGGAGAGCAGCTGATCGCACCCAGTTGTTTCCCGCTGCGCATTTTCAAAACATCGCTTTGGCTTGGGATTTTTCTGTTCCGCCAGTCAAATCATCTAAGCCAATCAGATCCTTGCCTTGTTTCGCCTTGTGCAGTCGACTGGCTTTCTGTCGCGACGAAAACCCAGTTGACTGCACGAGGAGAAACAAGGCAAGGATCTGATTGGCTTAGATGATTTGACTGGCGGAACAGAAAAAATAACAAATCAAATCATGCTTTGAAAATCCCCAGCGTGTAGTAATAATTTTGACTGTGGACTCCTCAATTTCAAAGAAGGGGATTTGCATACAGTGTACTGCCGTACATCATCGCGGACATTTGGCCTTTTTGCATTGGCGAAAGAGGAATCATAGTGCTCACTTCTTCTCTTTTTCTCTAGGAAAACTGAGCAAATCCCCTAATTTTTATATCCAAAAAGTTGATGCTCTAAAACAATAAGGTAATCTCATTATTGAGATTGATCACCCTAAACGTTTAGTACTCGAACGTAAATTATTACAGTCGTTTAAGATATCTTCTGTAGATTATTTTGACATTTGTCTGGGGCATATGTTATAGCGGTCTTGCTACAAAATAGGATCCTTCGTTTCTATAGCAACCGTAGCAAGTTTAAGCATTGGTAATTAAATTGCTAAATGCTTCTAAGACGATAATGTAAAATAAAATTCTCCCCTCTAATGGAAAAACAAACAAGATAAAGCCACGAGAGTGACACATTAAAGTCAATTTTAGCCCCATACCTGTTTTGCCATCAGAGGCACCAAATTTGCTCTTTCCTCTGTCGGTAGCTTTCTCAGAATTTCCGAATTTTCGATAAAATGTTCGATCTCACGGACGTGACGATTTTGAACCATTTTGATCGCCTGGTGAAATTTCTCTCTGTCGATTCGTAAAAACTCACAGACTTCCATAGTTTTCATCGAGTCTGGAGGCGGTAAATCGAACTGAGGTCCGTCTGCGGAAACCAGTCCCAAATAATCGCCGGCCACATGTGTATAATTGATCTCACAATCCACATTTTCCATAAATGGTTTCCCATTTTTCATATCTTCTCGGTCACGGATCTCACTTTGTTCTTCTTCATAGTCTATTGAATATTTCGCCTCTACTGACCCATTCAAGATGTAATAACACGAAAGCAATTTCTCGTTGCGTTTTTTGGTAACTGTTTTTCCTGAATCGACTTTTTCGTACGTTATCACATAGGCCAGAGCGTCCTTGATGTACTGAAGTCCTTTGTGAATATCCTTCAGTCCGGTCACTACGGATTTGAGTTTGTTAAGCTCAGTCATACTCCGGTGAGTTTTGATAGTTCCCTTGAGAATATCAAGAATTTCCTCTGTGAGAACAATTCCAGCTTGAGCTTTGAACAAACGCTTGTTGAAAACTGGCGGCGGTTGAAAACTATTCGTTCTGCTCATTTTGCTCACAGTCATTTTGTCATATTTACAAAAAATATCGTATCCAAAACAACTTTCGCCCCCTAAGCCGAACCCTAAGCCCTATAAAACAGAGCTCCGAGACTGCTTGAAGATATTATAAAACCATTTGAGTCCTTGTGCGCTATGTTGGTAGTCTAGCGACTCTAGTAAACAGTTACAGGTCCGACTGTATATATGCAAATCATAGTGAAACAGGTGTACTTATGCAGTGCTTGTGTAATTTAATATTCGGGCCATAATAAGATGCATGGAAATAAAGTTAAACTTGCCTAAAGCCTCTAATGGAGACCCGCTGAGAAAGTTTTAATACACGAATATCCATTTATTGGACGAAGAATGAGAATTTCGAATTATTCTAGCAATGAAAATTTCCTAGTACTTCATTAGGGATTTTCTTAATGCGGTTGCGATTTTTGAACAACTGTTAAACCTTTCGTAATTAACCTAGAAACTGTCATGTGTTAATAGTTGTTTTGCTAGAGTTTGGGTGTTGTTAGTTTAGTATGTATTGGGAAATATAACGTTGTTCGTTAAATATTAGATCGTGGAATTCCAAATATTTTTTTAGCTTTGAAATAAAATGTTATTGATCCTCATTATACACTTAATGACTGCTTCCGAGGGAAACATCGAGTTTTGTTTTCCCGAGACTCTCGATGTTTCCCGAGACGAAGTCGAGGGAAACATCTAGATTCGAGGGAAAACAAAACTCGCTGTTTCCCGAGGGTGCAGACATGAAGTGTTTTATTATATAGCAAAAGAAATACGGTAAAAATAGTCCGCCGAAATTTCTCGCTCTAGCGATGTCGCCCGCGCGGGCAACAATTTTTTAATTGTAGCCCGCGCGGGCTACATTGAATTTGTAGCCCGCCACGTGACCATCATAGAACCACCAGAGCGCGCGCTTTGATCGAATAAACACGAGCTATATAATAATAAAAGATATTTAATTGGAAACTGACATACACCTCTAGAATTATATACATCTTCAAATCTTCAACTCAAAGGTAATGGAACGGTACAGAAACCAGAGTAACTTTAGCCCGTGATATTTACTTACGGTCACGGTCACGGTCACGGTCACGGTCACGGTCACGGTCACGGTCACGGTCACGGTCACGGTCACGGTCACGGTCACGGTCACGGTCACGGTCACGGTCACGGTCACGGTCACGGTCACGGTCACGGTCACGGTCACGGTCACGGTCACGGTCACGGTCACGGTCACGGTCACGGTCACGGTCACGGTCACGGTCACGGTCACGGTCACGGTCACGGTCACGGTCACGGTCACGGTCACGGTCACGGTCACGGTCACGGTCACGGTCACGGTCACGGTCACGGTCACGGTCACGGTCACGGTCACGGTCACGGTCACGGTCACGGTCACGGTCACGGTCACGACTATACGACTACAGTCACGGTCACGTTTTAGTCAAATCACACTAGTAGGTCAATTTGTATAGCCAAAAACGTTTTCTGGTCTGGTCATTTGCCATGTTCTGGCTTTCAAATCCGACACTTTTCGCTACTAGTAGGCTATAATGTATATCCTACTTGTAGCTTAACCAATCAGAACGCAGCATTGACAATAGACAACTAGTGTGATTTGACTAATTACCGATATCCTCACTAATGGAGAAATGGAAATTACACAACTCAGGTCCCGGATGTAGTTTTTTATGAGATGTACGAATGAATTATTTCCCAGTAAAATACTCATATAATAAATGTAGTTATTATATATACACGAGTGTTTTACTGGGAAATACACCACTCGTAGATCTTATACGAAGCTACATCCGGGACCTGAGTGACATATTTTCCATATCCTCACTAGTGAGGATATCGGTCAAAACAAAAGTGCTTGGAAATCAATTTGGAATATTTTTTCTGGTTTGTCTATATAATAAAAAGAAAATTACACGGTTCCTTCGCGCCACCGTGTAATATCCTCTATTTATAAGAGAAAGAAAAAGCTAATAAATAATTAACATTTTCGGGGCAAAGCTCCTTCTTCAATCAACTTTAATCTGTAGCTTTTCAAAAGAATTCTTACTAGATACACATTGTAGTCAGTGTTTACCCACCATTTGAGAGGATTAATGAAATTCATCAGCTGAATGAATTTAAAAATAAAGTAGAAATAAAATAAATAAATGTAAGCATGTAGCAAAATTTATACGGCAATTAAATTTTAGAATCGCTAGTATTCTTTTGTTGGCCCATTTAAAAATCTAACGAATTCTTAAACGATCTGACGTAATGTTATCGTGTCAAGCTGCTGTGGTTCGTAGAGCAATCAGTTTTGATCTGTAAGATCCTATTTGCATGGTAGATTGTGCAGCAAGCGGTTCCCTTGTGTTTTCAGGGAAAAGAAACCCAGAGACAGAGGAGAAAGCGGCGAGAAGTGAGCGAGTTTTTTGCCGCGCGGCCCAAAATTTCGTCCGAGTTTATCGTCCTGAACACTCCAATGGGGACGCTAAACTTGCTACGCGCGCTACATGTGTACATGGACAGTTGGGCACACGAGGGACATGTTCTCAGAAAATAAGTTCCTCGCCCCCTTTCGCTGCTGGTTGGCAAAATGACAGGGACGCTTCTTCTTGGGAAAAATAATTTATTTCTTCCTCCCTGGCAAAATATTTAAAGTGTTCTGGCATATTTAATCCATTTCTGGAACTACTTGCTATTTTGTGTGTTGTCTTTTTTCTGTGAAATGTTGACTCGTGCTTCGCTGCGGGAAAAATTATCTCATTTTCAGTGCTGGTAAATTTTTCTTTCTTCTCCTGGCAAAGCGGAACAGGTTATTTTTTCCTACATGCTTAGAAATGTCCAAATACGACATTTTAACGCATTTTACTCAAGGGCGGTCTGATAACACGAAGAAATCCAAAATTATGTTATCTTACATTTTACTTTTTTGTATTGTGGTTTTATGATCAATTAGTTATGCTGTGACGCTTTTTATGGAAAAGAAAATTGGATTAATCTGATATTAGGGGCCTGCCATTTTTAAAATTTTAATTGTATGAATAAAGACCTATCATTAATATTACTATTATTATAAAAGTTAAAACTTTTGAGGGGGTTGGGCTTTTTGGTCCGTGGAAGAATTTTTTATACCTCTGTTATGCGGTGAGAATTTTTTTTCCAATAAGATAGAAGGCTTTTTAATCACCATTTTGCTGTGTGGGAAATGGTTTTTTTTTTTCAAGAAAAGACCCCCCCCCCCCTCCACCTCAAAAGTTAAATGGTCTGCGCTTTAGGGAATATGCACTGAAGAGACTACTTGCAGTCCCTTATATGGTGAACGTCTGTAATACAAAAGAAAACTCTTTATGCGACGCGCGTTTTTATTCACCTACACGCTCACCACATCACGGGAGAGCCAAAATACGTGACTGCGGAATAAAGTATCAGAAAATGTTTTACAGTAGAAAATCTTCTGGAGAATCAGATTGGCCAAGGGCCTTTTAGATCTTTTCTAAACCGAGTGCTTTTTAGAAGATTATATAATAGCCTGTTTGATATCACGTTTTGATGACTTTCGATAATCCCTTTGGAGGGATTACACACGTTGATGTTCATAAGGAAGATCAAAAGTACTTCTTGGCATAAAAATGGCAAGAAAGTAGTTTGTATACCTTGGGATGAATTTCGGGGTAAGAGATTTCGGTAGCCTATTTAAAAACCCCTTAAATTCACAATAATTAGAAAGCAAGTGACAAATTTTGGATTTCAAAGGCAAAAAAAAGTCGCCGGAATATCTTGAAATCGGCTTGTTGTATTTTCTCTAAACTTCGTATTCGTATAAATAATTATCTGAGGATTAGTGCTAGGTGTGTCATTAAAATTTTACGTGGAACTTTTGCTAATTAAAAACAGTGACCCCCTTGTTTCATTGCTATGGAAACTCTGATTACAGTGAATTTTGCATCATCATCAAGGGCGGATCTAGGGGGGTGATTAGGGTGGCTGGGGCTGGCCACCCCCCTTGTTCCCATATTTCTTGTAAAACCTTTTGATTAGCCACCCCCCTTGGTCTGAGCTCTGTAGTATATCCTTTGTACTAGCCACCCCCCTTCTTAAGGGTCTGCATCCGCCACTGATCATGATTTTAGATCTTTCTACAGCAAATGGTCAAAATTTCAAATCCACAGGTGACTATATTTCAGAATTTGGAATTTGCCCATCTTCAGTGCAGGGCGCACAACTTAAGCCCTGGCTAAACTACGGGACACATATAGCGCGCAACATTGTAGTCGGAAACATGTTTCTTTCATGTTTCCCTGTTTAGCCACGCGAAAAACATTGTTGCGCGCAATAAATTTTGTATAGCCGGGACACAAGCAAATGTTTCAACAAGACACACGCGTGCGATGTTTCCTAGTTTAGCCACTCGGAGAAACATGCAGGACACAAATGTTGCGCGCTAAATATGTCCTAGTTTAGCTGTAGTTTTACTAACCCACTAAACTGACTATTCAGGAACCTCACTATTGGAGCCTCGCTCCGTGTAGAATTTCCCGGCCCGCCCTCGGGCAAAATTGTTTGAATTAAATTGTGTAAATTCCATTGGCAGTGAATCTTACAATTTCGACTTGAATAATAGGGGTTGACAGGCTTTTTATTGATATCAATGAGAGTTGTCAGGCTTTTAGATTTTCAGCGAAGAAACGAGGATAGAAAAAAACGCAGGAAACTGAGCTCATAGAGTGCAACGAATCAAATGAACCACTTAATCATCGTCAATGATTTTTCTTTCTTCAAAAGACTGACCCAATAAAATAAAAATGACCATACGTTTTCATGAACCAAAAACCACCTGCAAATGACCTCTGATGTTCAACTAATCCATGAGCTTCGCATATAAAACGGAGAGATTAATTGGATTAATGTAGGACTTCAGAACATTCTTATAAAAGTACAATTTTATCTGCTTCCGCAGTGGCTAATCGCACGCACTATCTCATTGCATATCTGAGCAAAAAGTTGCAAGAGACATATAACAAATGAAGCGAGACGCTGTCAGCCCGCGCGTGTGGCGTGTAATTTGATTGGCCGAGAAACCAGCGCAGCGCAGGTTGCAAACGACTGGTAAAAGGAAACGTATCTCCTCGAATTTAGATTCAATTCGCGACAACGATGGATTCATTTGTGTGATTTAAGTCTCCTAGCAGCACATAGCCCGGAAAATCTGGATTGCCGCGAGCAGGACTACTGGCTAACAACGGAGAGTCAATGTTTCTCGCCCGGGGGCTTGCATGTGGGAGGAAAGGAAATCGAGATGATGCGAATCCAGCGTTATTTTGGCTTGCTGTTAGTTGCTAGTACCATGTGCTTTGTTTATTTGGCGCTAAACTCCCGGCTCGTACAGACGGAATTCTTCAGCTACCCATCTAAAGTGTTGGATCGCTATGGCCGGCAAGTTAGCCAAGCACTCAGGTACGCGCAGTGTCTCTCTTTCGTTTCCCTCAATTCACCACTTATACAATGTTACATCACGTTGATGAATTTCATGTGCCTAGAACTGATAGTTTACACACCGATAACGAATATTAAAAATATTTTTACCGCTGGGTGAGACTTTCAAAATACAGATCAATATCGTTGCAAGGTCGTTACTTTTGTATTTAATACAAAAAAACTAAGCACGCTAAAAATAGTCGAGAACGACAAAGAGGTTGTAAAATCCAACATCAGTGCCTTTTGACCTTAACCAGCACGTGGAGTTTTAACATTTGAAACTGAAAAATTGACTGAATAAATACTTATTTTTATTTTATCACCAAGTCCTTGGACTCATGAAAAGTCGGCTGCAGTGACGAATACCACAATTGTGACCGCAAAAGCTATTGAGATATGTAAGTGGGGATAAATAAATCTAAATCCCAGCCCACTTGGGAAGAAAAAAATTATCGGTTATAAAATAAAATTTCGAAATCGAGCCAGAAACGAGTGACTGTTAAAGTAAACATTTCAGAATATGGTCAAAAAAGATGGAAAAAAAGAGGCTTGTACTATGTCGACATACAGAGAGAGATTCAGAGAGAGTACAGAGAGAGATACAAAGATACAAGGATATCATTTGACTAGTTGCAGCGAACTGGTGTACATTGCCGAATTGCCCGCCATGTTTATCTTTTAGGATCGTTTTAAAAATTAACCGCTTCGAATTATACCGATTTTATGATATTTATTTTTAGATATCAGCCTTAATTTGCTTTGGAAAGGGTTATTTTATTGAATGTTTACTTTTGTGCACAGGAAAATAACCCGAATGCGTTTGCGCTTGAATAAATTAGCGTGTCCCACCGTCACATTTAAACAGCATGATTTAACTAACTTCTTATTTTTTCGAGTACTGCTATCAAGCAGAAAAGTGATTTCATTGTAAATCAAAACTAATAAGATTAATGCAAGGCCAAGAGATGTTATTTTTCGTAAACATTGCGTTTAAATGTTCAAGAGCGTGAACAACCTTTTGCCATTTGCCTGTCCCACTTTGTTGATATTTTTAACAGACTTTATCATTTTCCGTGTAATACTTATAAAACGTTTTCCTTGGACGTTTACCTTTGAAAGGGCTGCCGTCCATAAGTTTTCACGTCACGGGAAAGTGTTTCGGCTGAAATTGGGGTTAAATTTGACCCTATGTAAAATTTGGAACTTTACTGAACGCTTTGTCCAACAAGTAAATTCAGGGTTCATTTGACAGGGCGTGGTTCCTAATTTTTGTCTTATCAGAGTAACTGAAACTCCAATGCCTATGAAAATTTGACTGTTTACGGTCCATTCGTAGCCAACTCGCGTAGAATGAAGCCGGCTTTATATTTTTGCTTAGTTAATCGTAGGCAGTTCGATGAATTTTGCTGAACATTTTGTCCAATGCGGACTGAAAAAAAAATTTGCATACGCAACCACGCTACATAATAAGACGGGTGAAGAAATATTTTCTAATTTCCTTGTTTCGTTGAGCAAATTCAGCTAATTTCGTTCTGAAGTTGTTAAACACATATACAATGATGCACTGACAGTGTGTTCTTCCTTTTTCGGTGTTTTACTTTGAGACATTTAAATAAAACAATACTAAGTTTTGTACACCTGATTAACAGAAAAATAACTCAGTCAAGAGATTAAAAACTTTACTTGTCGACTGTTTTCTAAATACGCGATGGATTGCCAAATCATCAACTCAAAATAAAGCAATTATTATATTCAAAACAATAACACTAATAATTTCATTGTCTTATTATCGCGCCTATTAAAAATCGAGTAATTTTCTAGTTCCCTTTTTTGCTCGAATTACGAGAATTAATATTCCACCATGCCACTGGTCAACTTAGTTGTTCAAGCTAGAAGTGAATCAATATCTCGAAAATGGTGAAGCGTTGTTGCGAGTCCAAATGTAAACTAGCTTTAAGAAAGAAAAGAGATTAAGAATTCAGTAAGAAGTAAGGAATTTTACAAGCATAATGCTGTTAATATTCTTTAAGAAGAAAGGGACGAGCGGCCAAAACGTAAACGACATGACAACCACGTTGCCGGGCTAAAAGATGAAGCACCTAGAAAAAAGCGCTCTAGAAAAAAGGAACGGGAGGAGAATAGACAACGACTTAATGATAGAAGGAAAAAGGAAAGGGTGCGTAAGGCTAGACAGAGAGCCGCAAAACGGAATCACCAATCAAACACAACGGAGGTCCCACTTAATACATTACTCACAGAGAACAGAAGCGCCAGTCAGTCAAGCGTCTCCAAGCAGGAGAAGAGAAAAACCCATTAGACGAGTTGCGCAAGTTGCCGCCTATCTTTCTTCGTTGGATAAACAAACGAAAGAGGCACTTCAATCTCAAGGTATTTTGAAATCCCCTAGCGAGCAGATTGAGCAAGAGTTCACAAATAATATCCAAGAATCCTTAGGAAAGCTGAAGACCCGCCGCAGCTCCGAAGCGATCGCAGCCGTTCAAGCTATCACTACAGCAGCCAGCTCGCCAGCATGCAAAGGGAAGAAGTCCCGCACTATCGCCAAGAGCCTAGAAGTAGGTCGGAGGATACAGCGTGCTTCAGTGCTAAAGAATACGTTTCTTCAAGGAGAAGAGGCATCTTGGCTATACACGAAAAGAAAATCCCGACAACTGCCCCGAAGCGCTGAAAATGGCCACCTACGACTTTTGGGTTATGACAAGAACATCTCGCCCAACTGCTAATAAAAAAGACGTAAAGAGAGAGCTCTGTGGTCCGAAGACCTACGGCGTAGAACACGAGATGCTGATTCTGGACTGAGACTGACACATACGAAGATTTTAAAGTTTACGTCGCCAATGACCCCACCCTCTCGGTCCACAAGATGATGTCTAAGCGCACTTTTGAGGCTCTGAGACCGTATTTTGTCCGACCAGCGCGACCTCAGGACAGGCAGACTTGCTGTTGTCGCCCCCTTTTTCGAGATGAATGGTCTTATCAAATCAGCAATGGATTTTCGCTCAAGAAACCTAAAGCAGCAAGCTCAGTGTCAGGCCGAGTTCCCTATCTACAGGCACGTAAGTGAACTTGTTGCGGCAAGCCTTTGTTCGAAAATGGATGGCCATTACCAGAAGTCTTGCCTAGACTGGGAGTGCAGAAGTTGTGGTGTGAACAAGATACCGCCAATGGTTGAAGAGAAGGACGATGTAAAGAATGAGGAAGAGGCCATCAAGTGGGCGCAGTTCGAGTACGTTAAGCTTGCGAAGCAAAAATAAGTTAATGAAAGGTCCATCAGGTGTCATGCACAGATCACACGTGTGCGGTATAAGCGCGATCTCTATCATGCTACACATGTGATCAGTGTCTTGACCTGAATTCCAGTGAATGTGAAAATAGGCACATCACAGGAGAAATAAGCAGAGTCGAATTGGCACACGAACTAGCTCAACAAGGTGCCGCGGACCACGGCACACAGGTCAATGACGAAATATTACCGCTATTAGACACTATGATTACGAATAACTCTGTGGTAGCCGTACGCGCCGACGATTAAGGCGAAGATTATTATTTATGCTTACTACTAAGCGTGTCACCAAAGACTCTTGGAGTGGGGTGGAGTTTCCAGATGGTGCTAGTGTTCTGCGCGGCTACTACTACGATCTCGAGGCGCAGCGTCAGCACAGATACAAGCTAAACAAATCACTAGAACAACTGTGGTCGCTAGCCGAGCTGTCTGCTATTTGGTGTCGTTCTCAGGGGGTGAAGATTTAGTTCTTACCGAAGAAGAGCATTATATTATCTACGTTTTAATGTCCCAAAAATACGACAAATTAGAACGTTTTGCGTGTAATTCGTTTCCAGGCTCCCCCGGTCAAATATTGAAAATATGGTCTGGTTTTCTCAAAATAAATACGAATGATCAGAAAATCATTATTTCAGACTTTCCTTGACTATAGGAATACGTTTTGGTACAAAAACAAGCATTTTAGTTTTTTTCGTTAAATTATGTCTTGTGACGCTTTTGTACACCAGTTCGCTGCAAAAGGTAAATTACCAAAAAATCGTACGAGGTTGTACATTGCTTTTGCGTGACAAACTCCGGATGCGACTCAAAGGCCTGATGCGAGTCAAAGCATGAACTCTGCATGCATGTCTCAAGGATTTTAAAATATATCATGGTACTATCTGAAATAGTGCAAGCCGATATCGTCTAGCTCTCTTTGGCAGTCATTCATTGCCCTAGCAAGGCAACAGTATTTGGTTTCGATAGCATCATAAATGTCGTACTCTTTAATTTTGCCTCCGAACTCCGAATAAAAACAACAATATTTCATATAGTACAATGATACATTGATACAATACTCGGGACATGCAGGGCAGAGTTCATGCTTTGCATCCGGAGTTTGTCACGCAAAAGCAATGTACAGCTTCGACGATTTCTCCGCAGGCTTGCTTCCATAGTACTTCATAGGCACGCCAGCCTGTACTTCAAACCAAAATCACGCCCAGAGGCTCTAAACTTTTGAGTAACTGGAAATTTGGCCACTTTTGCTCATAATTGCTCGAAATCCTAGTAAACATAACGGGAAACATAAGTTATAATTTATTTCAAATGATATCGATGTGACTCTATACACAGAATTCTTTTTCAGAAACCTATCACTGTGCAAAGCCCAATTTCTTGTGGAAATCCATTGATTCTTCACATGACATATGGCAAGTGTTCGGAGAGGGGGTAATTTTAATACAGTGGTGTGCATTTTTTCGAAAGTTTTTGATTTTATCTACTTCCCTGCTGATATTTTCTAGAAATAAACAATGTCATTCAAACCCACGCAAAGAAACACAAAAATATCCATGTAGATTTAAGATTAAGTTTAAGCCCCTGGTGTGAAATGTAAATAAAAGCCAAGTTCGTCAAAACACATATTGAATACACGATTTTGCCAATAATGCATGAAATCTAGTAACCATGCTCCTCAGGGACAAATAACAAAAGAACGAAATGAACGGCCTCGTTGGACAGTGGCTTCCTTCTTTTGTTTCTTGCTCCTTGAGGGGCTTGGTCCAAGGTATTCCACGTATTGGTAAAGTCGAGTATTGACGGACAGGAAATCTCACCAAATCTAGCAAATTTAAGGCCAAGTAAAATAAATGTTTCCCGTCCCCGCCCGCGTCATTTTTTGGACCGCATTTCACTATTCGTTATTTTTAACCAAAGCTTATAAAACAAGAAATTAACTACTGGAACTGACCTTGAACACGTTACAAAAATAACCTAAATCTATAGTTTCAGTAATATCGGACTTTTGAGTAACGCAAAATTTGGGACGAACACAAAAAGTATAACAGGACCTCGTTGCTATCAATACTGCGTATTTTCATGTAAAAAAGCATTTTATTTGAAATCACAAAAATTTAGAAAATGAAATAAAAAGCCGCCCGCCTGCTCTTTTTTTTTTTCAAAGAAATCCGGACGGAAACATTTATTTTGTTTTACTTGGACTAAAAGCGGGATTAAAAAATGAAAGAAGAAAACCGACAACAAAAACTCGCCCCGCAACTGGTTACCAATTGAAATAAAAGAGCAAGAGAAGTTTCACACGTTAAACGCTGTAATATAAATAATTATTACCACCAAACAAAGCAAACAAAGACTTCTTAGATTTTTGTTTTCAATCGTTACTTGACTTCCAAAGGATCTCATCTTAATACTCGACACTTTTGGACTTATTTATCTAATATCACGATTCTAAAGCCCCAAAACAGCTGAGAAAGCACATCTATTTTTCACGCTAGAATTCAAACCTTGCCCGACAAACAACTTAATGACGGTTAATGACAGTAATAAATTATTAGAAAATGTGATAAGTTCCTAATCAAGAGACATAAATACTAGTTATACAATGCTTTCGAGAGTGCCATGCTGCAGAATATCCCACGCGTCACTTGTATTTTTTGGTATAACTTTCTTGTACTTTCTAACTTTAAAGGCCTGTTTATAGTTGTAGCTGTTGCTGCAATTTTGTCGCGCGAGTCGCGGCGATTTTCTCGTACGTACGCGTCAACTCAAAATCACTAAAGGCCGGTTAACACTTGCGATTTTTGTTGCATTTGTCGCGGCGATTTTTCTCGCGCGAGTTCTGTGCTCTCTTTTCTTCAAATAGCATCAAGTTACAAAGAGTTTCGGACATGAAATCTCCTCGACATCTCGCGACACAAATTGCGGTCGATTGGCGCCGAATTGCACCTAGTTGACGCGTACGTGCGACAAAAATCGTCGCGACTACGGGCCTTAATGTAAACTATTAAGTGCAACTCGGCGCGACCCGAGTCCGAATTTCTTTGCAACTTGATGTGATTTGAAGAAAAGAGAGCACAGAAATCCCACAAGATTTGCAAATTTGCAGATTTGAGAGTTGTAATTGCAACTCGCGCGAGAAAAATCGCCGTAACAAATGCAACAAAAATCAAGTATAAACCGGCCATAAGGGTCTTTAAGAACATTAAATAAAGTGCCCTGGTGTCATGAAGAATTCTTAAATTGAAGGAAAACAACAAAGAGAAATTACATACTCCTTGTATCAGTCAAAATATTCTCGTCCAATACCGGTAATCGATTGAAAATCAGAGCTGGCAAACTTGTCGTTCGCTGATTGGTCAGCTGATGCTTGAATGACTCAAAGGTGCCCATTCTGTAGGCTCGTCTTGGTGATATCTTTTATATTCAATTGGAAGTTAAAAGAAACGGAAGCGATTGGTGGGATTATCCTCTTCGCCCCCAGTGGGACATGTCGTCATTGTTTACATTCACGAAATTTCAAAACGCTGCATCTAGCTTTGAAAATGCAACGAAAATTTTTGACATTTTCCAATTATGTTTCATTTACAGTCCCCTTTTGATATTCAGAACTCATCGTTTTATAGCTCCCTCGAACGGTCTGATTCTGACGGTGCTATGAGCTCACATTGTAAACAAAGGATAATAATAATAATAATAATAATAATAATGCAAAATTTCTATAGCGCCATTTCCTGAAGCTCAATGGCGCTTTACAATTATCTAAGTAACTAAAACGAAGAGGTTAACGAAACAAATTTACAGTTCAAATATTAAAACGATCTAAAACATCATTAAAAAAGATATAATAATGACATAACTTAAAAATGACTAAAATAAAATATCTAATAAAAATGATTAATAAAAACTAAAAACTAAAACTAATCATATACCTGTTTAAAAAGGTGTGTTTTTAGGTTATTCTTAAAAACAGGCAATGTGCTGCTCTGGCGAATACTGTCTGGAAGATCGTTCCAGAGTTTATGTGCAGCACATGAGAACGCCCTGTGTCCATAGGTGATAAGTTTTGATCGAGGTTGCTTCAACAATTTTTTGGAAGCAGACCTCAAGCTCCTGGTGGGTATATATGGCTCCTCCTATTAGTGGCGCCCCTGTTCCTTCAAGTTGGGGGTTTGGCTTGGGGCTAACAACCCCGCACTCTAAAACAAGATCTGTTACAGAAACGCAACAATCACAAATACCATTTGAATTAACTTGGAATTAATACAGTGGCCAATCTAGGAGCACGACAATGAAACTTGAAAGACCTGTACGAAACGCATTTAGCTACATTTCAATCATTTTAAAAAGTCGATTAGTTTTAAAAGTAAAACAAAAAAATCAAATAACCCCTTATTGTATATAAATTCACTGGTTTGCCTTATTTGCTCAGGGTTAAAAATGTCGTTGACCAAACCGAGTTTCCCATCTCATAGGGGTAAATTTGCTATAGAGTAGGTCGTGTTGATGGTGGCATGATAACTACGACGATGACAAAATTAAGGAGGATGAGGGTGAGAAGGATGAGGGTGAGGAGGATGAGGGTAAGGAGGATGAGGGTGAGGAGGATTAGGAGGATAAGGGTGAGGAGGATGAGGGTGAGGAGGACGAGGGTGAGGAGGACGAGGGTAAGGAGGATGAGGGTGAGGAGGATTAGGAGGATGAGGGTGAGGAGGATGAGGGTAAGGAGGATGAGGGTGAGGAGGATGAGGGTGAGGGTGAGGAGGACGAGGGCAAGGATGATGAGGGTGAGGAGGATTAGGAGGATGAGGGTGAGGAGGATGAGGGTGAGGAGGATGAGGATGAGGATGAAGAGGATGAGGGTAAGGAAGGTGAGCAGGATGAGGGTGAGGAGGATGAGGAGGGTGAGGAGGATGAGGGCGAAAGGGTGAGGAGGGTGAGGAGGATTAGGATGAAGAGGATGAGGATGAGGAGGGTGAGGAGGATGAGGATGAGGATGAGGAGGTGAGGAGGATGAGGGTGAGGATGAGGAGGGTGAGGGTGAGTAAGGAGCAGCATGAGCAAAACCTGTTATAACTGAAATAGAGTAAAACCAGGCAGTGCCCATGAGGAGCATGAGGAGGAGGAGGAGGAGGAGGGCGGATGAGTATGAGGATGAGGGTGAGGATGAAGATGAGGAGGATGAGGGTGAGGAGGTTGAGTAGGGTGAGGGTGAGGAGGACGAGGGTGAGGGTGACGAGAGTGAGGGTGAGGAGGATAAAGAGGATGAGGATCAGGATGATGAGGATGAGGAGGGTGAGTAGGATGAGGGTTAGGAGGACGAGGACGAGGAGGAGCATGAGGAAGCATGAGGAGGAGGAGAGGGGCGACGAGAAGGGTGAGGATGAGGATGAGAAGGGTGAGGATGAGGATGAGAAGGGTGAGGATGAGGATGAGGAGGGTGAGTAGGATGAGGGTTAGGAGGACGAGGACGAGGAGGAGCATGAGGAGGAGGAGAGGGGCGAGGAGAAGGGTGAGGATGAGGATGAGGAGGGTGAGTAGGATGAAGGTTAAGAGGATGAGGACGAGGAGGAGCATGAGGAGGAGGAGAGGGGCGAGGAGAAGGGTGAGGATGAGGAGGGTGAGTAGGATGAAGGTTAAGAGGATGAGGACGAGGAGGAGCATGAGGAGGAGGAGAGGGGCGAGGAGAAGGGTGAGGATGAGGATGAGGAGGATGAAGGTTAAGAGGATGAGGACGAGGAGGAGCATGAGGAGGAGGAGAGGGGCGAGGAGAAGGGTGAGGATGAGGAGGATGAGGATGAGGAGGAGCATGAGGAGGAGGAGAGGGGCGAGGAGAAGGGTGAGGATGAGGAGGATGAGGAGGAGCTTGAGGAGGAGAGGGGTGAGGACAAGGGTGAGGATGGGGATGAGGAGGGTGAGGATGAAGATGAGGGTGAGGATAAGGAGGGTGAGCATGACGATGAGTATGAGGAGGGTGAAGATAAAGATGAAGAGGGTGAGGAGGGTGAGGATGAGGATGAGGAGGGTGAGGTTGAAGATGATGATGAGGGGAGGAGGAGGGCGAGAAGGAGGAGGAGGATGAAGCATAACTTTCATGTTATACCATCTAATTTCTCTACCGTTGCATACACTCTTCGCCATGCCTAACCTAACCTATATAACCTAACAATCCCTAACATAAACAATTTACCACTTCATGTCATTTTCTCGACAGTTTCTCTGATCAGTGGAACCGTAGTGAAGATGACAACGCCATTGCACACGACGAGCCATCCACAGATGTATCATTCGACCAACAGACGTATTTCACCATTCAAAACCTTATCTATAAATTATATAATTTCAACAACAGCACACGAGAAGGAGAGGGGGATTCACTTGGTACAAGCGGCGACAACAATAGCGAAAACAAGAACGATAGGTAGGTGTGCATAGCGCAATCTTGAAACGACTTGCCGCTTGTTGACGTTTTTGGGGGAGAGGGGGCACATGGGGCCTGTCACTTGTCACGCCTGCCCTGACCACACTAACACGTTTTCAAAAGTTTTCGTTTTCAAACTTATACGGATTCGATGAAAACGATCAGCGTGTTAGTGGGGACTGGAGATTTAGCTCCAAACAAGCGATCAGTGTTTATTTGATGTTGGCGCGTGCAAGGACAGTCTCAAATTAAGTGGTACAGTTGACGTCGTTTTCATGTTTATCTGGATTCGACCGTCCACACTAAAACGGACGGTATACGGATTCGTTTTTATCCACTTACGAGAGCGTTTTCAAACTTATACGGATTCGATGAAAACGATCAGCGTGTTAGTGTGGACGGAAGGCCTAAACGTATCAAAACGTATACGGATTCAAACGAAACCGCGTTAGTATATGTCTTTTTTTCAAAATCGAAAAAAACCTTTACGCGTCTCGTCATATTTGGAAAATAAATCGGACTACAAACTCTACAGAGACAAACTTTATATGTTGTGGGGGTGAGTCTTCACACACACATGGCTAGAAATTGAGGACACTTCAGCGGATTATCGCATGAGTGGCGCGCGGGCTCACCTTCGGTGTTTTATTTAATTTAAAATCCAACTCTGACCGAAATTTCAAAGGAACATCTGACATGATGTTACTTACAGCACATGAAACTCTAAAATGACAGGTTTCAACAGCATATTTAGCCAGGAACTGCAGTTCGGGCATGTGCAATAATAGACACAGGTATCCCGTGAATGTACTTTTGGGCTCCCTGTGTAGTTTAGCAATCTAGAAATGCAGTTTATAGAGCTAATAATGCTCTTCTTGCATGCAAAAATAATGGAAAATACAAAGAGAAGAACACTTAACAATATAGAATTATATGAGCAGTTTTATTTTGAAAATAGTAATAAAAAAATGAGAAAAAAGTACCTCCAGGACCCCAGACAACGGGAAAAAGGCCCAGGCATCGTTTATGCCCAGTCCTACGCGGTATATCGAGACAAAATGGACGACAGAACGATCCTCGGGGAAAGCGAAGAGAATTCTCCCCCAAAAAATTAGTTTTCGGCAATATTATGGCTGTAAACCTGGTACACTGGCAGCTATACTACTAAGCAAAAAAGCTCAAACTTTCTCGGGAAAACGCCGAACGATTTGAAGGTTTTATGAGCTGAAAAGTACATGGATGTGATCCTTGTCTATCGAACTACAACCCTAGATGTATAGAGCTGGTTCAAGATTTACGGTTGCACGGCCACAAGAGAAAACTTTGACTGCACTTGTAGCATTCTACGATAATTATATGGATTCCTGAGGATGGAAATCTGCATTTTTAAAACTAAAAACGCCGGACGACTACGGTTTTACACAAGTAAACTCTATCCGGAGTCCCTCGATAAAGCTGCAATGAACAGGCATGGATGTATAGAGGTTGGCCCAGTTTAGCTAGAAACGAGAAACTTTTGATTTTCTATTTTTCCCCAGTCAATTGCTATACGGCCGCCATCTTGAATTATGATTTAAAACCCCGTAGTGCGCATGCTCGTAGATGAGCGGCGGCCATACTGTCCTTAATTTCTACCCATGATTTTATCTGATTGTGTTTCTTATTCCGGAGCTGTCGCTGAATTTTGATGAAGGTATTTTGAGTCACACAACACCAGTATTTGAAAGAGCGTGTTTGAAAGAGCCAATTCGTACAATATTTCTCTAAATTTACTTTGTTCTTTAGTTTGAAATGGTTTGAAAGGATCCATAAACTAAGTTATCATTGAAGTATATAAATAACATCTTGGGCGATATGCTTGTTATTTGTAGGCATTTGAGAAGGCTGGTAATTTGGCGGTCATATTTCACAATCTGAATCCCAAGGCATACGCATAGGAAGTGTTCAGAATTCACATCGATAGCCATGGGAAATCCGAACACTTCCCATTCTTCTACCATAGGAATTCAGCTTTTCCCATGGATGGGTTTCTGAAGAAATTCCCAGTGTTTGTGCCCCTCAGCAGGAGCACAATCATGGCAGCAGTATACTTTTAATGTAACAAAACTCTTGCGTTCAAACCCTTATGTCTCGGTCGGGAAACGCGCTATCGCCTTCAAATCTTATCTCCGCGCATACTCTTATATCCTTTTACAGTCATTTGGTATTTGAAGCAAGATTTCATGAGATATTTTTAGTCACGTGACAGCTGAAAGGCAAGAATTTCTCGCTATAAAGACACGGCAAGGAACTTTCCCTTCTAAACAACCTGCTTGTAGGCAGTTGCTGGTGTTTTTATTTCGCGGAAACCGCGGATTTTGAGAATCGCACGGTCCCGCTCGATTTTTTGTCACGGCTACAAGATTTGTCGCGCGAAACAATGTTTCTTACGTGGCTAAATGGGAAATTATGAACTCTGGCTACAATTTTGCGCACTACATGTGTCCTAGTTTAGCAAGGGGTTTACAAGCGCAGTCACAAATTAAGAGTATAGATACTTACCTGCCAAAGACGCCCGTCTCCTCGGTTTTACTGCGCTGTTCTAAAAGCAAGTCTTTTTTCCGCAGGTGCCAGGAAACCCAAGAATCCATCGTATTCCTGAAAACACATAAAACAGCCAGCAGCACGTTAACCAACATCTTCAACCGGTTCGCGGATCTGCGCGATCTTAAGGTGGCTCTACCGTTACCGGGCTTCAATAGATTTATGTGGCCGCGCTACTTTAGCTGGACCTCAGTAGACGTGTACAGGTTGAATGGGGAATATGCGAACATATTGTGCAACCATGCCAGGTATTATCGACCCTCGATGGAGCCAATCATGGAGCTCGGGACCAAGTATGTTACAATATTAAGGGAGCCCGTTTCCCAATTTGAGTCCACGTTCGACTACATGGAGATGAGTACCTATCTGGGTCTTCAAAACGAGCCCAATTCCATGGAGATTTTCTTGAGATCACCTTACGAGTTTCTAGTCAATGTATCTCGGCGGGCAATAGGTGGATTCCCGGATTCCTTGAATTTAGCACGAAATGGGATGTTTTTCGATTTAGGTTTGAGTCCTCGATTTTATGACAATAAAACAGAAATTAAGTACGCTATACGCAAGATCGATCAGGAATTTTCCGTGGTAATGATTATGGAATACTTCGACGAGAGTCTAGTGTTGCTAAAGAGAGAACTGTGTTGGGAATTGGAGGATATAGTTTACGCCAAGTTCAATCAACGACACGGAGAGAGGAGAAAGAAGCAAAAAATCAGTTCCAAGCTTCGTAGAATGATCAAAAAGTGGAACAGCGCAGATGTTATGTTGTATACCTACTTTAACAGAACGTTCTGGAGAAAAATCAAATCACACGGTGAGGATTTCTACAAAGACTTGAAAGAGTTCAGACGAAAAAACGCTGAGCTGCAAAGAGAATGCATTTCTCCCGTAGATGTGAGAGAGAGAGCTGTTGGACTCACGAAACACGTCAAGGGGCTTCTTCTGAACCCTTTAGTTTCTAGATTCAATAGATATTTCTGTCAGAAAATATTAACTAATGAAGTAGACTATATTAAATATTTTCGGATGAAAATGCACCCGCATCTAGGATATCAAAGACAATTAAAACAAGAATCGTTTGCGAGAGACGTGGCTCAACATCAGACCAAGTTTACAGGCGCCGAGGGACGGAGAAACCAAATAGGAAACACTGTAAATGGAAGATATCGCAATGCCATTCCCGTGCGACCAGTCCTTCCCCAGAACGAGCGATGGAGGGAGGCTGGGGTTCAGTTTGTAGACATCCCGCCTGCGCAAGGTGGGTATTCACCGCTGGCGGAGAAAAGGAACAAGCACGTGGGCTCACGTTACAGAAAGCAGAGACCTGGAGCCAGGAGAAAAGCGTATACTTCATAACACATGACATAGCATGCAACAATAAAAAGATTGGAGTCAAAGCATAATTGGCCGTCATTAAAAAATTATCGCTCACGCCCATGTTAAAGACCACAATTTCAGCTCTCCGGCCGAAAAAGTTTTGGTAATAGAGTCCCTGATTTAGAAAGAAAATCGAATGAAAGCTACACACAAACAATGAGGCAAATCGGTTGCAACGAGATCGAGATATGGCACACTAAATACATAATTTTCTTTAACAAATCACTGTATTTTTAGTTCAGTTCATCGTGTCTAAAATACAGTGTTTTGTTAAAGAAAACTATGTATTATTTAAATATGATTTCGAGACGAACCATACGACCCGTATGACTATATATAATGCAAGGCGGTTAAGCCACTGAACATACCAGGGTAATATGAATAGTTGTATTTTTACAACCACAGAATGTTTTAATAAAGCAAAGATTTGAAATTCAAGGTGATGAACAAAATGACACTAGTTTCCATGACACTAGAAGATCGAGTCGATGAGATCATCAAGCAATGCAACCTGACGGGGATGGGGGGTTCTTTAGGGTTCTTGTCGGAAATCCTGAAAAAGCCACAGAAGAAACTTTCACATTTTCACATTTCACATTTCGAGATTCTACGCGTAATTCGTCTTCTGAAATCGCGTAGAAAAAATCGGCTAACATGTTTCTTGTTGCCGCCCAACTCAGAGAAGGCGAAATGGACAGTTGAGGACCCCAGTCACAGCTACCCACCCTGGATTTCTTTTTATTTGAACCACCCACCCTGGAATTCCAATGAACTTCTCATGACCACCCTGGAAATTGCGCTTACCCATCCTGGAAATTCGTATTTTAAGGGTGCCCACCCTGGAATTCCAAACTCTACTTTGACCACCCACCCTGGAATTCCGAGCTCCATTTTGACCACCCACCCTGGAATTTCCAGGTCCTCGACAGGGGGGAGTGCGATTTTTGCGCCTGCCCAATTTGGGTAACAGGTCATACCTTTGATTTTAAGGCGAGATAACATTTAAAAAATAAGAATTAATCAAGGAAGCTGCATCTACTTTCGAAACAGGTAGAGTTTCAAAGGGAAGCGAAAAAAGAAGAAAAAAACAGCCGCCAACGACCAAACAACTCAACAAAATATACACAGGTGAAAAAAAAATCACTTGAGCGGTCAACCGAAAAAAGCAACTTTTCTCTCGAATCCAGTTAGTTTAAACACAGTTGCTGAAGTTACAAAATGCGTTTCAAGCAACATTTGTGAGTCGTCAGAACTCAGTTATTTATGGTCAAAGGAATGTAATCGCTAGGCGGAATTTAATTAATAAGTGAGATAACTTTTCGGTACCGACTGAAACTTAACCTTTCTGATAGTAATCGTGATCCAAGTTCGTGGCGACTAAGGTGGCTGGCGAGTATTGACTCAAAACTTGAACAAATCTATCAAATTTGTCCTGGAAAACATGGAAAGAAACATCTCTGGAAATAGGAGCCTTATTGATATAGTCTACAGTGACAATAGCTGGTGAAATTCAATCGGTGGAAATTCTTTTTTCCGCCTATTTAACTTACCATTTGAATTTCACCATTTTTAAACCAATTTTAAACCAATTTTAAACAAATGTCACCCCTTCAGATTGCAGCACGTAACTGGCAAACAAGCGGCCGTAAGCACATTATACTAAGGGTGGTCAGTGCCAGAGAATTTATAACGTCCCGAGTGGTTCTTTTACGAGTAGAGTAGTAAGGCGAGACGTTCAATTTTATTGCACATCGTTTTGAAGCACAAACTAAGTAATAAGTAAAAAGAAAATAAATCCGATTTTGAAGCAGAAAGAAAACGGAATTGTGTGTGGAAGCCAAAGTAGCACAAGCTTTCGAGTTGGCCACAACGACTCGTCAAAAATAAATAAGGTTTTAGGGCAAATGTTAAGTAACGGTGTGTTGAAATACTAAATTGAATTAAGAAAGAGAAGAAAAAAATAACAATAGCTTGATGAATAATAAACTAGATTGCTAAGACTGATTAGAGAGTAAATGCTGGGTATACTGGGTGGAAGATTTAATATTTTGAGAAAATTTTTCCCACATTCTTGAGGAGCAAGCTTCAAATCTCGAGAGACCAAAATTTGTCCCGTGCTTCTCTATGGCCTATCATTGTCACCAAAAATCACTAGAATGATTTCACGTTTTCTAGCCAAATCTGATAATTAACCAGGAACCAGATTAGAGAAATAATTGCGAGAATTGCCTAATCTTTGGTGTAAGTCGCATCCGTTCAGTGGTCTGTGATTGGCTAGACCTTGCGGATACGACGTAGACTTACAAACAAACAGAGCGGAGAAATAGGCCCTGCGCAGTTCGTCTGTGAGCAATAAAATTGAAACATATTGATATGTAATCTAATCACCTGCTGGTATAGACTTCAAATCAATTCGAATACGTGCACCATCTCAATCACATTTCTTCGCGATTTCGCACAAGTCAATTACAAAGTTCCTTTGAAGCCTTTGCTCTCCATTACAGTAAAAACCCGCATAAAAGAACATGTGGTTTAAGAACACTCAGGATGAAATTTGGTCAAAATGGTACCTTATACATAAGAACACATGCAGCCTGAAAAATGAAAATTGTTCTTGTATAAAATAATTGCTGCCAGTTAGACTCGAGTACAGTAACCCACTTTGTGGTAGAGTACCCAGGAGATCAATATGATGTGCTAGACCATGCACACACAGTCCTACAGCAGGAATTCCAGGGTAATTTAGCAATTGATGTTTTTTAGACTTGACTAATTGTTGTTACTAAATGACTGTTACCTTTCTAGTGTATGGAGTATTTGATGTTAAGAAACAACTTTAACGAACAGCATAAGAAGATTTTCAAGGTTGACTTTGCAGAAGAACCCAATATACAAGAACAAAATCAGCCTGATTCCCCAAAACACCTGTTCTTTTATGCGGGTTTTTACTGTAGTGCTTTGTTGATTTACCCTTGGCTTGTAGCGAAATAACAAGCACTCTGTCAGTGCTTGCTATTCAGACAGATTTAGCGGCACTAACGGGTTTCAAGACGCCGACGTTTATTTGGTAATCTACCATTTGGCACACAATGCACCCGGTATCTTCCATGCCCCGCAAAGGATCCCATGAACAAACCTCCTAGAAAAGGCGAAAACAGTACCATTTTTATGTGGGGGTGTTATTGGAAAAGTGGGTTTATTTATAGTGTGACCGCACAAATGAGAGGGAGTGGGACGGGCAAATCTCGTTCCCAGAGCCCCGTACTTTCTGCGCATGCGTCGATCGAGATTATATCGAGAGCGACGCATGCGTAGAAAGCCTTTGGGACCCAAAGCTCCCCGGCTCGTGACCTCGCTGGGGGCTGGTGAGAGCTACTGACAGATAACGGTAAAGAAACTAAGCAAGGCACTTGCACCAGCTGCCCACGTTCCTTTCCACGAGATGTCTCTTTTTCATTGATATTTCGACCTATTTTACGGCGTAAGATATTGAGGCTGGGAGGAAGGCAGCTGTATGCAGTTGTTCATGAGTGCAACGCAAAGTATTACATAAGAGGGAAAGAAGGCGAGTTGCGGGGGAGTCTATAAGATGTCCCGTGGATTCCATACTGTACCGCCGCCGTATACATGCAAATTAGAAAAGACGGTTTAGACATTTCTCTGTTTGCTTAGCAAAGTAAATAGACAATTTCTATTGGGGAGGAATATTGCAGTCGTGCTTTGCAAAGTAGGACTTTATGCTTCGTGAAAAGTGCTCTCTCTCTCTCTCTCTGTTCCGAGAGGCAGGAAAACACTTCTTTCCGCATCCATCTGAAATACTCTCTTTTAAACACTTTTACTGGCTTTGGAAGTCTTGAATGACTGTTATTCTCCTGAAAGAGATGGAGTAGAATATACCGAAAAAGTAAACAAAATCTGTGAAATATTGTATACTATTGCCTGTATAGTGCCAATAGCATTGAACACTGAGGGACAAAAACTCCTCAAAGACCAGTTTCGAGATGAAAAAAGAGATGCGACATGCGCTTCACTCCCCCCCCCCCCCCCCCCCCCCCCCCTAAAATCCGCGTACAATTATATCTCTTTTCAGACTTCTTCATAACATAGTTTTGTTTTCTTTGTAAAAATAAAAATGTGAAAAACTGGCCTACAACTTTCATTACATTTGGCACTTAGCACATCGCGGACTGACGCTTCCAAACAGATGGTCAACACACTAATTAACGTACTGCTAATTTCGAACCAGCAAATGGACTTTTTCACCTTTATTTAAATCCAAAACACAGCATATACATTAGTAGACCAAAGCCAGCCGCTTTCACTTCCAGATTCCGGTCTAATTCCTCACTAAAGTATATAAAGAAAAATAAAAAAAATTTGTTCATGGAACTTTATTTAATGATATACTGTAAAGCGTATTAAACGGTTCCTACTTTGGGAATGTTGGCAATAAGAATTCTTGAAACTAGTGTATGCTTTCATTATTTAATGGAATATATTACTTACATTGTGGCCATATTCCATGTCTGGAGGTGTTTTGACTGAAGCCTGCCATATTGATAGAAAATACTAAGTTCGTTACTGAAATCAGGCTTGCCTGTTCATGTGGACGATCAATGATATTATTTTCTATGCAATCTCTGAGAATTTCTCCTTGCAGAGATATCATTTTCGATAAACGTGAGATGTTGTTTTAAAATAAGGACAAAGAAAAAACGGATGCAAAAAGTGAAGCAAAATAGATTACAATCACATCAAACACAATATTTCGAATTTAAAATGCCCATTTTAAATTTCATTTAAATCTCGTTTTCAATATGAAGTGACACGAATTTAGCTTAGCATTTTTTTGACATTCCGCTTCTATTTGAATATAGAAGGGAATCGTAATTACAAGCTCCTTTCATCACATGTTCACGGCACTTATTTGCTGTGGCGTTGCCTTGAAAACTGGTTGCTAAGAGAAGCTAAACCCACAATCCTAGTGGGATGTGTATAGCAAGTCGGGCCGAAAGTCGCAAGGCTTTTATGATATTGTTATCTGCCACGAGTTTGAACCGAGATACCAGGTGAAAAATTGAATAACCAATTGGTTTAAAGGCAAGGAACTTCAGGATTGAGTTGAGGGATTATTGATACTGACTGCTCATTCAGAATCTACACGAACGGATAAACGAAGTGGGATAAGATGGAAACGAGCTAGCGAAGTCGACTTTACCTATACGGGACTTCTAGTTCCTCGTTCGACATCTAAAGGATCTAGTGGAACGATTGTCACAACTTGTTCTGGCATTAAACAGATATACAACTCAGTCAGTATGTTTGATCTTCAAGTAACTAAGAAACCCGCTCGCTGCGACCGGTTTATAAGCGTTCGCTAAATCGATGGGGGTAGTTTGTTCGCATAATTACTCGCCGATTGGAAATAATTTGGAAACTCGTTCGGGCAGCACTTCCTCAAATGCCTCTTCTACTCACACAACAACGACTTTGAAGACGATACAGTCTGCATCAATGTAAGTAGAACAAAGCTACAGACGCGGTTAGGTTTCAAGCGCACAGAAACAAAGAAAGCGCGAGCTTGAGATTTTAATATTACATGTAACAGAAAGACACCTTTACCTCGCTTTGAAAACAAACAAAACTCTGAGAGCTGCCTTAGTTTATGGCAAGCTCTCAGGGCCGTCTCTGACTAAAGGGCCAGTTAGAGTCATTATCAACTGACCCAGTCGGAAAAAACTGGTGGAAATATTCAAATTCATCAACAAGGAGAACTATCACTTTTGAATTCATAATCAATTAATCTCACGGCACAGGTTTTTTAGGCTTATTTAAATCAACGGCTTAATCACTGCTTCCCAAAATTAAATAAAAATATAACTGCGTGAAATAGTTATTAAGTTCACTTCAAACCTATTTTTAGGAAAAACAACGCTGGATAAATCGACAAAGAAAAGTTTTGACTTTTTCTGTAGATGCGACTGTCTTGTTTTTTCGATTCGATTGGATATGTTTTCCTTTTACGATATTCAAAATATAATTTTCCCAGCCTTAGTCTTAGGATCACTAAGCCTACAAGAAATGATTTACTACGACTTAACACTCCCTAAACCCACAACCATTTTTTACAAGCAACAAAAGGCTTCGCGATCACCGTTAAAAGGAATATTTTACAACCATTCACCACCATTTGTATTTCTGTTATAATGGAAAAAAGACATAGAAAGTCTCGAGTTGTTAAAAATCGCTTTCTTCAAACCATAATGACGCGGTAATGGAACACGTTTCAATTTATAAAACACATTGTTGAAAAACTTCTAAAGCTGCAAAATCTTAACCAGCTAGAAGTGGTTCGCGATAATACTTTACAAGACAATTTTTAAACCATTTTTGAGAGATAATGGCCCACTGAAAATACGTTATCTTTTAATTATTAATTGCTGGAAGCAATTGTGCATTTTAAATTGGGAACAAGCAACGGTAGCTTGCATTAAAATACATTTTAATTGCTTCAATGTAACAATCATATGAATAGATAGACAATGGAGACGAAGTTTTCGACTAAATGCGTTCAGCCCTAGATCTGTTACTCGACAATTGAGCTGTCTTACGCAAAATCGAGAGAACTGTAACTGTTTATACTTATAGGGAAAATGCCAACACAATGTCAGCTGTGTTCCACTTTTGCAATTGAAAAAAAGTCATTTTGAAACTTCTCATGTCTAATTTCCTTTCTAAAAGTATCTTTTTCCTTTTAACAAACAGCGTTAAACCCGAAACAAGGAGAACCAAGAAGACAATGCCCAGTAAGTCCTAACGAATTTCTTCTTACATAATCTTTTTTATTTCGTTTGTGAGTGGCCGCCAAATTAAATTTATTTTCCATCTTAATTATTTTCAAAACAAGAAGCTGCAATGACACAACATACTTTCGGATTACTTTCTTTTCAATTATGGTGGTTATTTAATCGCGAAAAGAAAATCGAATTATTTGTGCGAGAGGATTTCAGTGATCCCAGGAAAGTCTCAAAGAAGTTTCTTCATTTAAATTAAACCTCACCCGTAAAAACTGCACTGCAGGTAATCACTGCGTTAGCTAATAATAAAATAATTAATTTCCAAGCCCCTTGAACTCTTGGCACCTTCATACTAACGAGAACATAAATGAAAACCTCTCCCGTCCCCAAAGAAAACGTTATTGTAAATAACAAGAGATGATACACGAAAAAATTGTTAGGAACATACGACAGTAAATAGCAGAAACAAAAAGACTAGGTTTGATTTTGCTTTTGAAAATATACCGTTTCCGGGAAGTTGTCACCCAAAAAGCCTATAAGAGTGAAGCGCAAAAGATAATGGGGGCATCTAAACTGCTACTGTTTGATCTGAATTCAGACAGTTATCGCCACCACAGGTAGAATCATTAAATTTCAGTACATTTCTAAGCATGTTTTTTTTTTCTATATTTTATATGAAATTCAGATAACTCTTTACCCATACTCCCTAGCGCACCAAGCTTTGTTGCTTTTTCCAGTTACAACGTATCCTGGAAACGGTATATATTACTCTTACATTTAAACGATTTACAAAGCTGTTGTTCTGCCTGCGCATTTTCAAAACGTCGCGTTGGGTATGGGATTTTTTTCTGACCGCCTAAGCCAATCAGATCCTTGCCTTGTTTCGCCTTGTGTAGTAGACTGGCTTTCTGTCGCGACGAACACCCAGTACAGGAGGTTACAAGGCAAGGACCTGATTGGCTTAGATGGTTTGACTGACGGAACAGAAAATCCTCATCAAACCACGTTTTGAAAGTCCACAGTACGAAACAAACGGTTTTAAAGCTGGACTGTCACGCTGTGCGCATGTGCGAATTTTGATCACTATGGTCCGGGCCGGAACGATGGCTGTGAGAGGGAGGAATTACGCTGGTAGAATCCGTTCAAAGCTTGTTGTTTCGGGGTCCATCTACCCTTAATTCTTAACGGGTATTCTCTCCTGAGATCTCCTTAGTATCGTGACCAAATTTTGGAGTCGATGCAATATTGTTTGTCGTTTTAAATTGAATGAGACTCGAGCGTCATTTTCACTGATGGCTGCCCAACAAGAAGGCCTAATCGAGGTCGTCCTTACGCCAAAATGGCTTGTCACGAGACATGGAAATTGTTCAAGGGCTACGGTATCTTCACCTCAGACAACGATTTTGCAGCTCATTTGCCTAAAAACCCCTAAAATCTTACCATAATGTCGCCTCCTGACGAATGAACTCCAAATTATGTTTTCCCTGAGGCTACGTCGCGCGGGGCGTGGGTACTTTCCCGCGAAAACGAAGTGTCCCGTGATTGGTTTATTTAAACAGGGAATCCCCGTTTTGAATGATAGTTATGGGATCGGCGGTCTTTGCTCGAGCATGCGCGTACCGTGACAGTCCCGCTTTAACTGTAAAAAAAACAATCTATTAGTAAACCTAAATATTTGCGAATACGTCAACCGGGCCATCCCGTAACGAGTTTGTCATTCACAGATTAAAACCATTTTAAGGACGTTTAAGAAATACGTTCGGCGAAGTCTGAGATCTGCTGAAAGTCGAGATCCTTTACGCTTTCTGATTGGCTATCTTCTTACAAGATGGCCCGGTTGAGGTAGGCACACAGTAAAATTGTCCGTGAGAAGAGGGATGGGGTTTGAGGCAGGAAATACAAATGGTCCTTCTCCTCGAGCTTTTCTCTTCCTCCCCCCCCCCCCCCCCCCCCCCAGACCGCGCACGCTCCAAAATCCTAGATGGCGGTAACTCCCGAACAAACAAGACGCTCTACCGCCTGCCAAGCAGGCTCGATTTACCGCCGTTAGACGAACAGTTTTCATTTGACAACTACATTTAAATGTGTGTGTATAACCTACAAATATTTGCCGAACAGTGACTTGGGGAAAGCAAACCATCAATATATTTGTCACATTTTATTTGACGACCGTCTACAAGACTACATTTATTTGCTAACTAAAAACTAGAAATGCAAACTTTTTAACAATAATATTTGTCACCGAAAATTTGCAGATTTTTTCACATCTACACAAGCAAAAAAAATTGGTCAAATAAAAATGGCTCGCGTAGACGGGATACAAATGCATATTATTATGTTAAAGTGCATATCACCCTTAGTATGAAACCTCTTGGATTTTGTAGCTACCTGAGCGAACTTGCACATGCCGTTGGTTCTGTGCGTTTATTGTTGTTCAAACTGGAGTTATTTGATCATAAAGTTTATGCTAATTAGGCAAGTGATGACGTCGAAGCAGGCTAATTATAAATTCAAGCTCCATATCTTCACAACAAAAGATCGTACGAGCAAACTTTTGACATAAATCAGACAAGCCCCTTGACTGGGCTCCTAATATTCGCCAAATTTGATAATTATCGAAAACAGTTAGCTGTTATCAAGCCCGAAAGATTTAGCCTAACCTGATGTCATCAAATTTGCATAAAATTAAAAATGGCTATATCTCTTGAACAGGTTCTGGTACTGAAACAAAAGAAACTGCATTCTTATTTACTCAACCCCTACTTCTTGCCATTTCATTTTCATTTTCATTTTTCAGTTAAGGGTGATATGCACTTTAAAACACAAAGTTAGCAATCTGATTGGTTAAGCTAATTTTCAATAATACCATTGTGCAGTTACAGGGAGAGTCAATCAATCAATCAATCAATTTATTTACTTTCACAAAGAACAAAATTGAAAGCTAGTCGAGGCAGGCAGTGTGGTTGACGTGAAAAAAATAAAAAGGTATTTTACGTACAAGAGTGTTGCATGACTCTAACCGCCTTGGCTGTGAAAGGAGTCTATTGTCCTTTCGCTTGTTCCTATTTTTTGCACACATTCCTCTAAAGAATGATCACGAAACATCGAGACCCTCAAAATGTTCAGAATTGAAGTAGGCGGGTATATGTGAAGAAGAAGAAGATCACTGAACTTTCAATTGATTACATCAAGGCCCCATGTTAACACTATTTTGTCCAAATACTGGTCTAACTAATTATCTGCCCCTGTGCAAATCAGGAAACTTTATTGTCTAGCCCCTATTTGCATCAGGGAAATTGCTCATGAAAAGACCAGCATTTGCATTAGGCCTGAGACAGCTTTACTGAAAGTAGAAATTAATCTTTTTTCCCACAACTATATTATTCAATTTTCTCAACAACAGATGGAACCCTTTCCAACTTAGCCGCAAAGAAGCTGAAGAACTTCTGCTAAACTCAAGCACGGGTTCATTTGTATTCTCTCATGATCTCGGATCTGAACTGTTTATTTCATTAAGGTAAGTGAAGTGGAGAGAAAAGAGTTAGGAAAAGATTCCTCAATGTGAGCAATGTGAAGAGATTTATAGAGAGCCTTTGTGGGCTGTTAGCCAATCAGAGCAGTCAAAAAACAATGGATCAATTTGAAAGCAAAAGAAAATGGGGCACAAAGGCTACTGGTTGATGAGGGCCTTTAAATGCAAATGGAATAAAAATAAAAATATTATTATTATTTATATAGCGCAAATTCCTCAAAGCCCACTCATGCATTTCAATCTAGGGTCAAATTATATATGCATGAAACAATGAAACAAATTATGCCATATCATTAACCCTATATTAAGTTATGCATCATTTTTCTGTAAAATTGTCAGCTTGAATCCTCATCTGTGAAGAATTTCTGAATCCTGAATTTCTTGCAAATTCAATTGCAAAAAGGAAAAAACATCTAATCATCTATTACTTGCCAGCTAATTTCTTGATCTCAAATTTCAAATCAGAACAATTTTTGTTGCATCACCAAGCGTTTCAAACAGATTCTAAAAATACTGCAATTGAGCATAACAAAATGTCCATCTCAACAAAAAATGTTGCTTTATGTCAAATGTTGACTTGAAAGACGATTAACTCTATTTTTTCTTTCCAAAACTGTAAAAATTTGGCTTTCTCTCCCTGGACCTAGGAACCTTTGACTTTCAGAAACCAGGGGCATAGCCAGGGGGGCAGGGGGCTGGGCCCCCCCCTTTCTCTGGAGATTTTCCCATACATTTACTGTATTTGCTGGAGGAAATTTGAACATTTTCGACCCATGTTTGCACTATCCCCCCCACCCCCCTTCAGAAATTCCTGGCTACGCCGCTGGAAACAATCCTTTGCTCACCATGAGGTGGATCACCTGGTGCCAAAAATCAAAGAAAAATCAAAGCTGACTAACCTGTTTAAACCTGTCTGTGTTCTTTACAGTGCTGGTACTTATGTCTGCCACCATGCTATCATGTCACGTGGCCACTCATACTTTGTCGGCGCAATGAAATTTGGTTCCATTGGTGAAGTGATAGACTATTATCGGGACCACCCTCTAGGCAACACAAAGTTGACAGAAGAGGTAAGTTAAAAGTAAAGGTCAATCTAATCAGCTCTGCACCTCATGGAGGAGGCTCTGGTGACAACCGTTGGTGCATGCATGAGATTTGAAACATTTATAGAAACACCTTTCTGCGCATGCCCCAATCAATCAAAATCAGCCCATCAGCAAATGCCCTCAAATGGTTGTCACCAGAGCAGTGGCGGATCCAGGATTTTAAGAGGGGAGGTTCATTTTTGCTGATAACACCACGCCAAAATAAAATAGAGGTATACCAATCCTTCTCTGTTGTCTGTGGCCCTCTCACGAGGCAAAAACTGGTTGCTACATCATGAATTTAATATACTGGTATACACTGGGTCACATAAAAGAAAAGAACCACTCTGAAATGACAAAAGGTTTTTAGCGAACCGATCCCCCCAAAAAAATTGTTCGTTGGGAGAGGGCGTTCGTTCGCACCCAATGAACCCCCTTGGATCCGCGCCTGCAGAGCCTGGGTAGTCTGGTTATGAGGATGTATTGCATCATGTAGTATGCCAATAGGCAATATTCGTATTCAAACGGTCAGACTGGGAGAAACACTCAGTGAGGCTAATGCAGGTGATTCCTTTGTTTCACTATTACCAGCATGAACCTCACTTGAGTGTTCATCCCAGTCTGAGCATTCAAATACCAATATTGTCTATTGCATGGAGTGAAACACCTTTAATAAGGATACTAATAATCTTTGCATCATACTAACATTTGAGTATATTTTTATTTCCAGTACCGCAAGCCAACAGCAGCCACACCCGTTGTACAAACCAAGCCCCACCCTGACTTTTCTATATCATCACCCGGCACTAGGAGTTCAAGTGATAACAGCAGTAACCCATCTGATAGTGACAACCATAAAACCACAATCACAAGTCTAAACTCTGCAAGTGATATAAACTGGTCACCAGGCTTTCCACGGGTGCAACCACACAGGCCCTCTAGGATAGAGGAAGAGATTGATGATTCAGATTCTGAGCAAGAGCCGCTTATAAAGGATTCAAATAATGTCAATGTGCCCAAACAGAAAACGCTTGGACTTCCTAAGAATCATTCTATATCAAATGCTAGAAAAATGCTTAAGAGAAGTGAGGCTATTGATACCCAAGAGACAGACACCTCAGGAGGTACATCTGCCAGTAGTTTTGGTGCAAAATTGACTGGATTATACTTACCTTTTGCAATGAAAAGCTTAAAAAAATAGGAAAAATAGGAATTTGACACCCTGATCATCTCTCTTGTTTGATTTCACATGAGAAGTGGAGTGGCCCACCAGGGCAGAGGTACCCCCATCTGCAGGCAGTTAGAACAGATTTCGTATGACTGTGAAAAGTGCTGTGGCCGTGGCATGGTACAACTTTGTCATGGCACTTTTCAGTCATAGGAAATCTGCTCTAGCAGTCAATGCTGGTGTTGTTACAGTGAGTTTGTTTTTCTTGTTCCAAGTAGAACAAGTTTTGGTGGGGTGAGTTTTGTTCATGTGAAATGCTGTAGGTGGGATACCCCATCAAGCTGAGGTAATGTTTGACATGTTTACATACAGGGCCCCATGTTGCATGTGAAAGCAAACATATTTTCAACACAGGAAGAGGGGGTACCCCACTCACCCAGGGTCCCCCACTTTTATTTTAGCAGGCCCTTAGACATGCTTAAGAACCTACTATCAGGGGCACAGTTGAGGTCTTGGGGTTGCTGTTTTTATTTGGTTAAACCCTAAACAAAATAATGGTGGGTAGTTTTCCTAGTGGCATATTGGATGTCTGACCAAGAAACTCAAAATTCAGAATGTTCAACAGAATTCTTGAACTTTTTCTACTCTGTGTCCAATAAGATATTGTATTGAATTCAAGACGAGAGTTTTGATTCCACATTTGCCCTGTTTTTGCAACTGATATACAGTGATCATTTTCCACCAGAAGGATGCATCAATAAATCCTGATTATTTTTTTAAATAGTTGATCAAGAAATTCCAAGCTGCATATCTCCTCTACTGCCAAGAAACCAACAAAGGCAGCACCAGGAACAATCCAGTGATGAGCAAGCCATGCAAGATGTGAACAAAGAGAAAAAGAGGTGTTGGAGGGGGCCAGCTGAGGATACAACTGATTTATTGTGGGTGGGATCTATCATATCTGCAGCACTACGATGCATGATCAAGAAGGAGGAAGACCAGTGAGAGGTGAAATGCAACAGCTCCTGTGGACTGACCCATGTTGCTTTTTCTGCATCAGAGCAAAAGCCAATGGAACAAAAGCCATGAACAAAGACCTTAGAATGAGACAATGGATTAGAGTACAAAGACCTGGAGCACCAAACAAAGCTCTCCATAACACCAAGGAGTATCTGGAAATTAGCAAATCTGTACACTATATGTATTGCTTCACCAGTCTGCATCTGCCTGGTCTGTTTCTACCCATAATCCACTGCTTCGCCGCCATTTTCGATACCACCCCCCCCCCCCCCCCCCCACGGAAGGGCAATGGAAATTCCGGAGGGGTGGGGGGTCAATTTACCTGATCATTTCCATACAAATACTGTATTTTTCCTTGGAAATTCCAGAGGGTGGGGGTTCACTTTTCAACACCCTTCCATGGAGGGGGTATGGATATTTTCTGGAACCACACAATAGTATAATTCCTATGTCTTCAGTCACTCATTTCTGATGCAAACATGTAAACAAAAACAAAGCAATGCATTATGGGCAGGTGGTCGGCTTCTTTTATTTTTGATGTGTCTGTGTGAGAACATTGCTCATTTCCTGAATTTTCCGCCTAAATTCCCACCAATAAGCCAAGAATTTGTGGTACATGTGCAGGATATATCAACAGAACAGCTTTTTGCGTGAAGACTACTAGGACATCTTTGGAAGGCAATTGACTGAATGTTGTTTTCTCATACGGTAGGGAATGACAAGATCAGAGGTTTTGGGACAAACTCTATCTAAGTTCTTGGTGATATTGTTCTATTCTCTAGAAATTCCCTAGACACTTTGGTCTTGCAATCTTGGCATGTCTCACGTATTATACTTTCCAGAAGGGCACCCCTGTAGGTGTGTCTAAACTGTGTAAATGCATTTTCATGTACATTTTCATTCATTAAAACAGAGTAGCTAATAGAAGGAAATCTAACCAGTGCCGCCCAAATAAAGATATCAAGATACCTTTATTGTATCTTCAAGATAACCTTGTAATTATAATTTCATTATCATTTTAGTTAATATATAGAGAGCAAAAAACAAATGGGAGAAAATGCACATAGCGAGGCGCATAGAGCCGAGTTGACTATTTGCCTGATTTGAATATTGACATGGTGAAGTCCACAGTAGTCCGGGCTAGCGTTCAAATTATTCATGGACCTGTGACATAAAATAAAATTCTTACCGTAAAACGTCACGAGTTTATCCTCCACTGGTGTCCGCTCTTTTTACTCTCTTTGCAGGTGTTTTCCAAGGTTTTTAAAAGCATTTATGTGTATTTCATCTTCGCTGCAACAAAGTGCGCGCCATTTTGAACTTCCCACTTCCCACCACACTCGGAGGCCTGGTTACCGAGATAGTCCCTCTCTCTCATCACAGGATTCCCATGAAATGTCTTGGCAGATCCTCCGCGAAAGAAACAAATAGCTCGTTTGTTTTTTTTTTTTTTTTTTTATCCTCTTCGCCCCCCAGTGGGCCATAAGGCCGTTTGTTTTGCTACGTCATTTTTAACTATAATCTCACGGAGAAATCAAAATCGAAAAGGTAATAGCCTGACATTTCTTCCGGTGTCTCCTAGCACATTTTTAGAATTATTATATGTCCGACAAGAGAAGGCGCGCCTCATTCGCTTGTCTGAAATTTCATGGGGTTATTCTTCGCTGGTTTCCAGCTCTGTTTGCACACCCTACGGAGGGATCAAACAGTGACGAGTTTCTACTCTCGCGCACATTTGGTCACAAAGTCGTTTTTGTTTTTCGACGGAAAACCAGGATCGTCCCCCCAGATCCCCAGGATCTGAATTGTCAAAAAATTGGATTTCCGCTGTTAGCGATTTTGCTTTTTCATGTTATTGGTAATGATCTTTTCCCCTATGTGGTTTACGCTAGAACGCAAGCGCAAGGAAATCCAGACGCTGCGTTCCCTTGTGCTTGCGTCTCAATCTCGTACCCAGAGCCCGTCATCTTTTGGCCAGCGGCAAGATTCTTGCCGCTGGCCAAAAGATGACGGGCTCTGGGTACGAGGTTGCTTGCGTCTAGTCTAGTGTAAATGAAGCGAACCCATGCGCAACCAAACTACTTAATGTTGATTATTGGCTTGCGCTAGCGCTTGTACAAAGCAAATTGAAACAAGAAGTTCCGTCTTTATTTTCTAATTTTATTACCTGTAGACTCTTTTACTAATATACATTTCTATAGTAGTTGATATAAACATTAACCAACGAATAGTTATTAAAATTATTTTACCACCTAGCATTTGACCGGAAATATATAAGCGAAACGTTGCACTGGAGGTATATGACTAACTGATAAAATCAACGTACTCTTTCTTTCCAGGGACGGTCGCCATAACAACAGCCTTATACGGACAGTGTATGGACTCTTCACAGAGCGACTATAGCTTTCCTTGTCATACCATGAGAAGTTCGTCCAGTTCATGCGTTTTCCTCCCCAACAAGGCTATAGTTTCGGATTAAATATAGACGCTTTTGCAGGTTGAAAACCTGTGTAGCAGATAGTTGGATCAAAATTGTTTTTTCTGTCACACTCTTGCAACACAACTTGCAACACACGAGATGTAAAACATGCAACATGGTTTTTCAAATATTTTTGTGACAACGTTGACAGAGATAAGCGTTTTTGTTGCATTATCGAGATGCTCGGACTTACACAAGAGTGAAAACATTTCAGCAATTAATTTGTTTTCGTTAATCTGCAATAACTGTAACTTTCTCTTCTCTCCGTAACTTTCACTTTGAAACAATATTAAGTTCTTTTCCCATGAAAGCTTTAGATATTATCATTAAATCATTAAAATTCATTATTAAATATTTATCCGCTTTTCCCATACGAGGAAATTTAAACTAATGCGACATTTCGAGACATTGAAAATACTTACTCTTTTTAACCTATAACTTTCAAGTTATTTATGTACGAATCGCTCGTTTGAACCAAGTGCCTATGAGGTCGCTATGGAAGCCTTTGTCTAGGGGAGGGAGGATAGGGTTTTGGCCAACCGTTCTCAGCACAGCCCCCTCCCCCTCCCTCCCCTCCCCGCTCCAACAAGTATCGACCTGCTTTTCAGCTAAAACCGTTGCATTGTGAGCCACGATTTCAAAACTTCAAGCCAATCCATTTGAGCCAATGAGATTCCTTCCCTGTTTTGCCTAGTGCACTTGCTTGGCTTCCCTCTGAACGAAAACCGGACAACGTCGCGACGAAAACCATGTGAGTGCACTAGGCGAAACAAGTCGAGAATCTGATTGGCTCTGATTTTCTTTTCTTTTCGGCTGAGCACGGTTTGTAGGAGATGATTTAACCAAACGGACCAGACCTATTTCAGTCGTTCCACATAACAAACAGGCGGCAACTTCGTTTTAAGATCGCTCCATCCAGGTGCACTGCTTTCTAAATAAACTGTTTCATTTTGCTACTTCTTGGTTCCTAACTGTTCAAATGCCTGAAATGAAAAGGATTTTAGATTAGATAGGTACAGTTATTAAGGAGTTTCAATGGGGTTAACCGTCAGCCGTCAAATGGTCGAAATTTTAAGCGTCAAATTGAAGAAAAAGGTTAAAAAATCGTGTTTCAAGATCTAGTAGTAAGTAAGTAAGTAAAGCTTTATTTATCCACGGTAGATCCTCAGGTAAAGACTTTAATAATACTCGAGAAATCTATTTATAAATATTAGAAAGAAAAAAAAAGAAAATACTACAAATCTATAAATATATAATATGAAAAAAAAACTGCTTTTCAAGGATGCCGTGTCACTTAGAGGCCGTGCGTGACCCCGTCTTTAAATTTCACTCGCTTAAACTTCAATCTAAGGATTCGTTCATCAATTTGCGCGCTCTTTGTATAAATCTTTATATTTGCAATTTAATCATCACTGCAAGTCGTTTACAGTGTACTTGTAGGTAGCGCACCAAACCGTTGCCACGAGGATAAAGTTGTAGCCAATTTACAGTCTCGTATCCAGACGTTATTTTTCTGCGTCTCTTGCGGTGATTTCTCCAATCGTTTTCGTACGGCGCGCAATGAATTGTGGGACATGCGCTACTCCTAACGCTCTAAACGCTCTGCGCACCCTGTAAAAACTATCCCACAAATCATTGCGTGCCCTAGAAACCCAGGAGAGCGCCTGGGTACGAGACTGGCTAATGCGCCGACAACCGTGGCAGACACATGAACCAGTTCTCAGACATATGTGATTCCTTCTGATCTCATGTGCCGTTAAATGGGCATCACTATCCCAACCAATCAGATTCAACCTCCTACGAGCTACTTGCAACCATGTGCCCTCCCTTTCCATGTGATCTGTTCCTTAATTGGTCAGACAGGGCGCCAAACTTGTCAAACACTAGAGCAGATTTCGCATGACTGTGAAAATTGCTGCGACGAAGTTGTGCCGCGCCGCGCCGCGACTATGCGATTTCATTCCGTATCTACAGCAGGCCAGGTTATGCGCCGCCACCGTGCCACGCCGTGTCGCGGCACTTTTCACAGTCATACCGCGAAATCTGCTCTAATCAAAAACGTTATACTTCCGGTAACGGTTCGTCGCGCAACACTCTAAGACCATCTTTTTTATTGACACACCAGCCCAGTATCTGGGAATAATCGAACGATGCTTTCGACCCATACCTTAATCTGGGATAATACGTTGCCCTTCTGAACCCGCGGACTAACCACCTGCGGCTCCTCTCCAGTTCCCTCACCGTCCAGTGTTGGTATCGTAACATTTAGCCTCTGATGTTTGGGACTCACCGGCATCACAACAGTTTGTTTTTCAAGTCCAACAATCTAATACTCTTCAGTTCATTATCAATCTCTGCGATCCGCTTTTTCGCCCTAGCGAGTTCGAGTTGCGACTCGTGGAACTCGGTTTCCGCATCTGCCGCCGCTGTGTTGTCGTTAGTCGTAAGAGTGAAGAAAATCTTGCGATCCTTCGCTACATTGACCCGACGCTTCTGCGCCTCCATTTTTGCCACGAGGTCACTTTTCTCCTTGAGAAGCGCCTGGCTTCGTGTGATAATTCTGCTCTCTTTGCCAGCCTCCATGTCTCGGTTTTCGAACGTGATCTTGTTTTGCGCAACAAGAGAACCGCGTTTCCCGCGCACTGCCGCAGAACCTTCCCGCTTCAGCTGTTTTGCCATTTCTAAGAACTCTTCCTCCTTCCTTTGCAGAATTTCGCGCTCTTTGTCTTGTTCTATAACGAAAGAAATCATTTAAGTTAAAGAATGAACAGAGCAGGAAAGACACTCGGCAAGCTAGAAAGGGTTCCTTTGTTCAACCGCTTGACAGATTCTGGGAGGCCAGCTGTGGCAAAATAAAGGGGCACGCGTTTGGAACGAGAATGAGAAGTGATTTAGCATCTTTGCAGGCATCGAGATCATATATGCGGTTGGTTAATCAAATCATTGGTGTTTGTAGAGCCAACTGTTTACAAAATTTGGTTGGAATTCAGCTGATTCGCCTCTCCATATAATGTTTTAGCCAGTCTGCTTTGAGGCGGTGGAGGTTGTCACACAAATCCAAGATGGCGGTCATGATCACAAACATCCGGGGTTTTCCGCGATAAAAACACGAACCTTCGTCCAGTAAGCAAGGTTTATTTTACCGAGCGGCTAGCCCACAACATCTCTCTTTGATTATTTGCAAATCAGTTACTGCGAGCTCATTTAGCGAACACCCACCGAAAACTTGAGCACAGACGCCAAATGCAACTCACCAATAACGGTGCCTCCTAGCACGTTGCCATAGTGACCGTGTTCCTCTTGTTTCTTGCCCTCCTTTATCCATGACTCTCTGAGCGCGCGTGATGGAAGGCTGCGGACGTCCTTCTCTGATGGTCTCGCTACTTCAGGTACGCCGGAAGGAGGGGCCGAAACACTTGACTCGACCTGAAAACCATTGTAATAGGTGAGTTTGGAATTTCGTTTGGCATGTGTGAGCACATTTACTTCGTACCCTAATTGGTTAGTTGTTGAATGGGTTCGTTTCTGATTGGCTAAATGTAATTACTTCGACTCTCACTGGAACGCAAGCGCAGACGCAAGCACAAGCGCAAGGATATCAAACTCATACATTTCCCTTGTATGGTTTACACTAAACGCAAGCGCAGACGCAAGCGCGAAAATCGAGACATTGCGTTCCCTTGCGCTTGTGCCAAGTGTGAATCAAGCGCAAGCAACTAAACAATGTTGATTTTAGGCTTGCGCTTGCGTCGCTATGATTCACACTTGCCTTGCGCTTGCATTATGTGCTTGCGTCCTGCGTTTGCGTTCCAGTAACAACTAGCCTTAAGAGCTTTCGCTCTTTTTTGCACCATTTGACATATTTGGACTAACGCCAAGCGCCATACAACTTTGCATTAGTTTCCTCAACTGCAGTGCATAATTGTGCAGTAAATGATCAACACGGACCAACGCAGTTGAGAAAGCAATCTAAGAAAAGACCTGAAAATATCGTTGAAGCCTGAATTTTATTTCTATTATTTTTTTCAGGTCTTCCCATTTATGCGGTTGCTTAGATTGCTTTCTCTACTGCGATGATCATTTACTTCACATTTTAATAACTCTCTGGCGACAAATACCAAACCGCCCTTGATATGTCTACATTTAATTTCAGAACAAACATTTGCCGCGCATCATTTGATATATCGGTACTCTCTGTACCTGCTTCTCTGTTTGTTGTTTGTCTTGTGGCGGGTTCCCTGTGTTGGCACCGACTACGCCCGCACTTGTCGCCTCGGGTCTCAGGGAAGGAGGAAGACTATCATTGATAACCTGAAATTCACGATCATAATGACTCGGTTAATAACGTATTTAATACAGCTGAAAAGGAGAAGTAAAATGAAGAATGCAGGGAGAAACAAGAAAAATCTTAGCAGTCAATAAAAACGGGAATCCATTCCGATGTTCCCCGCTAGCAGCGCCATTTTATTCCACGATTAGAAACTGCAAAGTGTGTGTTCTTGGAAGCCCGAAAATCTTCGAAAACAAACAGAAACAGAAAAAGGTGATGCAAATACGTTTTTGACTCTTCTTAGAACTCATTTTGTTACATACGAGAGGTTTTCATACACGTACCATGCCACAGCATGTTTCGATTTTTGCATAAGTTTATGTTTGCGGCAAATGCGGACAATGAAAATTTCAAAAACACGTTTGATTTTGACTCTCGACAGAGAACAAACTTTATCAGCAACGCTTCAATATGATTGGTTGACAGCAGTGAACAGGGAAGCCATTCAGCAGCAAAGATATTGGCTTTAAATAGCTGCGACAGGTTTCACGAACGAGGCATGAATACAAATAATTTTTCCCTGCTAGCAGAGGTGCAAAGGTCTCTAAGGAGTTACCTCTGCTTGCAGGGAAGAATACACTTTTTAATTAATCTGTCCAAATCATTGGCCAAAACACTGGCCTTGCAAGGCCATGGAGTTGATTTGACACCTATATTTCAGTATTTCTTATATTGGGATATATTATTTAATTACATGCCACATCAAAGCTTGACTCTAAGAATATCTTGTCGCGCATCGCAAAGAGGCCTACCACAGAATCAGTACCACAAAAAATGTACATTGTTAGTTTTCGGTTTCGCAGACGAAAATCCAAAGAGCTAAACCACTGTCTTTTAAAAGTAGCGAACAAAAGCCAAGGGAGGTTTTAATAAATAAATAATGACTGCAATGTTAGTATGACTTTGCATAGTGAAGCTAAATGTTAAATAACGGCGATTTTAATTTGGCAAACAAAATAAGCAAAAAGCTGATAATAAGTTTATGATTCGAAAGTCTAAAAATATGGTAAAGAACATAGAAATGAATATTTCGTTCGCAAAACCCAAAAAAATAACAACAGGCAAAAGTCACAATGATGAGCTGTGCTCTATATATTTTATTGAATTACTGACGACAAATGTTACCTAAACAAAGACTGCAAAATTGTAAGATTTGAGTTCCCAAGCTAATTTGAACTATTTTAGAGAATTTGGTTTCTACAGAAACATTTAATGAATCTGGGGGACCTTTGTTGCAGAGGCGAGAACTTTTTATTTTCCTTTCAACATATGGCAAATTAAGGAAAAAATACATAATATGGCAACTGAAAATGCTATGCAAAATGCGAATGTTTATAAAACAAACGAAAAAAGAAATGGCACGGAATCTTTACCTTGACTTTTTCGTCAAATGACACTTTTCTAGCGAGTGGAGGCTTCTGGAAGGCAGATTTCCTCTCGTCAAAGCTAACAGCTCGCGTTTTTCGGGGCGAGGGCGGAGTGCTTTTGACATCTTTTTCCGGTTCCGAAGCCACTGGCTTCATTTCATGTAGCATATTTTTCCCAGCTTTTGTGATCGAGCCCGCGAGCTTGTGAATCCCGGCGGTCAGCTTTGAGCCTGAAACAAAGTACACAGAGAATCGAAAATTAGCCTTATTTGCAGCCACTATGACGCCAAGCGCGGTCTTGTAAGCACTTAAGGGGTATATGTGATGCATAATGGGTTTAGTTAAGCGTGAATATGGATCACACAGGATTTGCTATCGAGGTAATAAAGCTATTCTGATAGCAGCTTATAGTCCACAAGGCGTTGGTTTAATTTAATTCGTGACTCTGAGTGGAGAGGAGCGCCACAAATAATCTGGGCGCGCCGCGTCATCGCCAGTTTTAAAAACCATTTAGTAGCAATACAAGGGGAACTGGGAAACTCTAGAAGGCTATTGAGGGTATAAAATGGGCTAAAGTAACCTGATAATGGGTACAGAAGGCATAGTCGTTTTAACGACCTAAACAATTATCTCATATTATAAATGTTTTTTTTCATGGCTGCTGAATGGCTTCCCTGTTCACTGACTGTCAGCCAATTGACATAAAAGGGCGATCACAAAAAATCCGCACTCTCCTATTGGGGATGACACTTGTTTTAGCCGCCCATGGAGGAAATTGAAGTCACTTCTATACCCACCCTGGAGTTTCACTTCATAGGGGCTGATTAAAACCACAAGGAAAGCAAGCAAAACCGCAAGTGTAATGCGTAAATGGAGACACTTGACGCTGGGTGCGGTTATGGTTGCGCGTCTGTAATCGTGTTGTGAATTATGCGTAGCAATGGAGTAGTATTGCACACAATTTGCAGTGGAACGTTGCCTTGCATTCAGTTGCGTTTACACTTGCAGTTAACACCAGCATATAAGAACAGCCCATTTCAGGGTCAGCCTGAATAGAACTTAGTGCGAAGGGGGGAGGGGGAGGGGGTGATAGTTTCCTTTAGCAAATACAATAAATGCCGCCCTTTCTGACCACCCGACGTAGAACTGGAGGTACAGCCTCTTTTTATTGTACCTACCAGCGTCTCCCTTGTAGATCTCAACTCTCATTGCAATGTGGTTATGCCAAGAGTGAGGTTTGAATCGTACGTAACGGGCGTTCACTGCCACCTTAAACATATTAGTGACTACACCATCAGGGTCGGTGTTCCCTTGAAATTGCTGTAGAGAAATTCAAAACGAAATACGGTCAAACGCTAAGTAGGTGTTGAACTCCTGGCCATAATCTTATAAATGCAGCTAGTAAAGTTTGATTGTTTGGTAACAGAGAAGAGATTGTGAAATTACGTTTTTAGAACCTTCAGGGGCGGATTTAATAACAAATTTGGATGTAGCGCACTAACATTTATGACAATAAATGACAACATTAAATAACAGTTGTAATAGTCTAAATCCGATGGATATGTTTTCCGCTATACCAAGCAATGTTATATGCAGTCGGGAATATTCCCGGCATGGCATTTATTTCGTCCACGACATGTATTATCTGGCATCAATTTAAAAAAGTCGTCTTAAGGGCTCTTTAGAACGACGCCGATCTCCCTTCAGCGTTCACTCGTTCTATAATAGGCGCGCGCGCCTTCGGGCACGTTTTCTAAGGACTATGGCCCCGTTCACACTAGACCGGTACAATTCTGGTACGGTACCGTCGCGCGTTCACACAGGACCTGCGGTACCGGACCAATTTTGGTATGGCTAAGCCGTGTGAACACTGTTTCAAAACGTGCCAGAATTGTACCGGTACCGTATGAACAGGCGGTACCGTACCAGAATTGTACCGGTACCGTATGAACAGGCGGTACCGTACCAGAATTGTACCGGTCCGGTTTTGTACCGGTCTCGTGTGAATGGGGTCTAAAGGGCTGAGCCCGGTCCATACACTCTTTCAATAAATCAACCAGCACTCGATCAGTGAAAGTCCTTACGCGCATGTACCTTAGCGATGCCGTATTCCTTGTAGCTCTTCCATCGTTCGTTGTTCTTGCTGTACGAGAGCGTGTAATTCTTGACGAACCAGCCGCCGTCATCCGTGAATGACGGTCTACCCTGTGTTGCCACCCCGCACACCTTGCAAATCGCACCTGTAACGACGATGACAAGCCAATTACTACAGCGAAGCAATTTTTTTTTTGTTGATCCCATATCAAGAAAGTCCTGTCATTTTACGAATCAGCGCGGGCTGCCTGTGGTATATTTGAAATCTCGATCCAAGAGACCGATGGCGACCAAGAGAACGATGTTTCTGCAAGTTTTGGTGACTTTTCCTGCTCCATTCCCTAACATATGAGAACAAATAATTACAGACCTTCCAAATAAGGGGAATTTCCTAATAAGAAGTTTTGCAACGTCGGCATTTCGACAGTTTTTGGTGAAATTTTCTTGATATGCGTCTGAGCCAGTCGGACTACTGCTCTGGCTTTATTTATACACCTGCAATTTGCAACGCGATGATTTCCGAAATAGACCATAAGCGCACCACTTGCGCTCGTTCAAAAGGATTGTAACAGCTGCCATAGCTTAAATCTATATTTTTTCACACTGGGGCGATCAATGCAAGTTGCGAGAATCTCCACTGTAACTTGTTTTTGACTCACCGACGTCACGTTGTCAAACCTCCCTCAAGCATATGGTAACATGGGCTCTAGGATAGCTAAAATCGTGTAAGATACTAGCCTACGTACGACGTTCAGTTCGACGTGCACAGTTCGACGCGCACGACCTTGACGGAGGAATAATTCATACAAACCAGTCATGGAATGACCGAGTAGAATCGTACGCTAGTCACTTACCCAGATCAATGTCCAGGTACTGGTTCCTGTCACACTCGAGGGCACACCACGCCCCGTCTTGACTGTGTAACCGCGCCAGGTGAGGCATGCTGTTTTTGTCCTTGTATGAGGAGGCGCTGATGGCCTCGTCCTCTATCGTCCTGTCCTCCATTCCTGCTGCTATCGGGCCTACATGACAAGACATTTCGTTTAAGAAGGACGGATTCGATAAAGGACGTAAAACCTGTTCGCCCCATGTAAGGGAATCCAGAATCCAACTTTCTGTGAGGTTTGGAATCCGGAACACAGCTATGAGGATCCGACGTCCGATCTCTAGCATCTATAGCCCAAATCCAATCGTTTTTCTTTTAATATAATCAAGATTTCAAGACAGTTTCCAATCTTGAATCCAGACACTGGAATCTGAATCGTATAGCTCTTTGATTCCATTACAAGGGGCGAACCTTGCACTCACATGCACTACATTAACCAGACGTAGGAGTGACCATCCTCAGTACAGGGTTTAGCTCGAAGCCAGCTAAGATAAAAGCTTCTCTACAATGGACGATTGATTCAAGCTATAAGCGCGCGCTCTTCTTTATTCAGAAATGCCAAAGCCGTGTCCCACAACTAACCAGAATGCAGCGCGCGCTTTTTTAACAGTTTGTTCGCCAAATGTCCCACATCTACCGACATGCAGCGCGCGCGCGCGTTATAGTCCAATGGAGGGTAAATGAAGGAAACAAACAAACAAACAAACAAAGCGTTGAGGGAAACGTAATAACGACCTCCACTCCCTTTCTTTGATGCATGTGACTATGTTTTGTCTGCCCAGCAGCAGTTTGTTTGTGGATCAGCAAGAAACCATTTCTAGGAAATGTGATCTTACCTTTTTTCGTATCAGTTCCATCATCACTCTTCATCTTATCACCAGCAACCTCTTCCTTCTCTCGACCGCAATGCACCTCCTCATAAATATCCTCGAAATCTTCTGAGTCCTCGCTTTCGCTTTCATTTTCGTGTATATCCCCTTGGGGACGGGGGATCGCCGGGGAGGTAGCGCCGGTGGGTGCGCATCGACTGGTAACGGAGGAAGAGGCCCTAATTCCTCCTCCGGAGAGCGTGGCAAACGAGGAAGCGGGCCTAATTCTTCATCCGGTGAGCGCAGTAAGTCAGAAATCGGACCTAACTCTTCCTGAGGCGCGAGTGGCACAATATCCAACCCCTTTTCTTCGCTGGACTCAGTACAGGAAAATACCACTTCTACATACGGGTTCTCCTCGCTTGCATCAACCGTATCTGCGTTAGCCTTCGCGCTTTCAACCTCCGAGGGCGTGACAGTTCTTGCGTGACCATTCGTCACTCTTTGTAACCCAATCGGCGATAAAGGTGTCACGTAATCCGCATCATCGTCTTCATAGACACCTGAACTAGTATCGCCAGGCGTGGCAAGTTTGATAAACCCAGATTCAATCCGTAACGCAGTTTTCCATCTCTCCATATCACGGCTATTTTTAGCTGCGAGTGCTATCAGACGCTCATTATCTTTGATTACTCGTACAATAAACTTATTTTTGTCCTCCTCTTTAGCGCGAATATCCGCTCCATCAAGCTCCAAAGTTAGTTCTGTGTCTTCGTCTTTGATTGTTTTATAACAATACAGCTTTCCTTCCCGAATAACACACCAGCGCTTACTTAACGCGTTATCCTCCAGGCGATGAACATATCCCGCCAACGCGACACCATCTTGCGGACTCGAAAACAGCCTATCCTTGGATTTCGCTTTCTTTTTCAGCCACTTAAATAGCTGGTTCTTTTTCTTCGTTTTCCGTTGTGTCCTAGGAGAACTCTTCGGGCTTGTCGTGGGGCTGTCGTTGTCTGACGAGCCACTCTCGAACTCGTCCGTCGCAAACCCATCGTCTTCAAAGTCTTCCTTCTCTATCGCCTCGTAGATATCCTCCCCGAATGTTTCATTGCTCTCAGGAGGCGAGAAAACCTGCGGAGTCTCAGGAACCTCAGGTTTGGTGTCTTCTTTAAGTTTCAGTTTGATTTTATTCTCGTTCTCATCCTTCGACTCTTCGGTTTGTTGTTTTTCCTCACTTTCTTCTTCCTGCCAAAACCCAAAGTGAAAAACTGAATTTTTATTCTTTACAGCAATAGAAGTTGAGGTTAACATGATCCATATCGCTGCTTTGGGCTGGGAATTTTCACACTAACAGTTGGATCAATTTGGTCCTTTCCATTTTTCGCCATGTGCACTCAACTGGCTTTTCGTCGCATTTTATTGACGCAACAAAAAAATCCCCAACCCAAAGTGACGTGCGCGAAACAACGAATTTATCTGTAACCTACCGAAAGCGTAGCGCTTTGAAAGGGAACCGTTAGGGAAAGACTGGTTGATAAGTGGCAAATATTCGAAACTGTACGAGTCCCAAAACGTTTCCCCCAAGCGAAAGGAAATTGTACAATAAATAAGTGAAGAGATGACGATGTGTTGGTGTGAGAAGTGTTTATAGGAGATGGATCAGTGAAGGCTAATGTTTTCGCACATTAAAAAATTAAATTCTCCGAATGTTTAGGCTTTCAAACACCTACTTTAGGTTAACAAGTGTGATAAAGGAATGATGTTTCAAAGTCTTGGTCAAATGACGGCAGATTCAGTTAATTTTATTTTGTCCGGTCATGCAAACCAGAAGCTCGATGAAACTAGTAAGCTATCAAATCAAAGGCCTCGGAAAACCAAGGCATTTTAATCGCACGTTATTTTTACTTTTTAAGCTGGAAGAAGCAAGCGACAGTGAAACGCCTTGGATCCCCAAAGACATATTCTCGATTGATTCGGGTAAGTATAATGAACGTGTTATGGAGTTGCGTTAGGAACGACGTGTTATGACATTTATATGGTTTACGTGTTGAGTGTGGTTAACGCAGGCTTTATCAAGTGTTATAGTTTACCTCTTCCTCAATAATCTCACAAGGTTTAGTTTGTACTAAAGAGTACATGTTAGTAAGTTGATCCCCCTCCTCTTCCCCCGCGCCTTCCTCTTCTGTAATGGCCTGCATGTTGAAATTCCCAGCGCCCCCAGATCGCCAGGATTCCTGTGGTTTCTCCTCCGGTGTCACGGTATACTTCCCTCCAGACGCTGCCATCGTTAACGCTTTGATCCAATTCTTTAACTCCTCGTTGTCGTTAGCAACCAGAACCCAAGGCGTCATCCCCGGCTGCGTCAGCCTGAAGACCGGCGTCCGCATTAGACGATCATCGAGCGAAATTTGACAACATGGAAGTATAACTACATCGTATGCTAACTCATCCGGGTCTCGGGAAGGGAACAGGCACAAATGTTGATCCATTAACACACACCACCACTCCTTACTGCTGTGTTTCTCGGTCAGAATTCCGGACAGATCGGACGCGCCCTCTAGGTCGCCGAGGGTGATGTCAAAGAGTACGGCACTGTCCCGCTTGCGGCTGCGTCTTAGAGAGATGCGAGAGCTGTTCGAGACGTTTAAGTGATCCTTATCGCCCTCGTCTCCGCTATCTTCATCATCATCCTCGTCTTCTTCCTCTTCCTCTATCGGATCATAGATGACTATCTCACGCATAGCGCGGAAGTTCATATCAGGCTCGAAGTCTTTTTGCGTCTAGTATATAAGGGTTAGTATTAGATCTGTAAGATTGAGTTGAGGGTTATATTCGGTTATAGACGGCATGCAAAATCCGAGTATCATTAAGAGTTTTTCATCAAGAACAGATTTTAGAATTAGAAAGCATTCAAGTTAAGTAGTAGTATAACTATGGTCATACTAAGTATACATTTCATGTTTTCACTAATTTGTTCATTAATTTCAGTGGCCAGAAACTAAACCACGTAAGTTTAAGACAAAGCAACGTCTCGCCAGGCAAAAAGAGGTAAAACGATACGATATTATGAGAAATTCGAAGTGTTATCCAATTTATGTAACTTAACTTTCAGCACATTGTGTCCAAATGTTGCCTGGCAGAATGGAATTCAGTTTTTTTTTTCGGTTTTATGAGGGTTTGTAGGAAAATGCCAAATTGTTTTGCATTTTCTCGAACGCATGGCACTGGTATTAAAAAATCCCTTTTTGCTTGGCGAAGCTATCATTTACTAGTTGGGATCAATTTAGACAATGAAGCTGATATAATGGTTATTCCACTACTGTTTATGATTAGCAGAATTAGCAAATTCTTGAATTTACTTTTGAAATCATTGAAAAAAATTACAATTTACGATAAGGAAAGCTTTAATTATAAGACCTCACAGTACCTGAAAGAGTCCAAGTTGAGAATACAAGGGGAACACGAGCAACGTGTCCTCTATATTTATCGGAGGGATTTATGAAACTTATCAGTTCACAATTTTTTTACTCCAGATGTTACCATGGTTACCTTTTTTACTCGAGATGTTACGATTTTAAAAGCAGCATTTAAATCTTTTAAAATCACTTCCTGACTACGGGTTAGATGTGCTTAAAGACACCTAGAAATAGCTCTGAGAAGCTACTCTGACAGTCCCGACAAGAATTTCTGGCTTCAACACGAATAACTGATGCCCTGGTGCACCAACTTTGATTCATACCTTTGCTTTGCCACTTCCCCACGAATCTGGATCCTTCTCCCCGGTTGTAGGAATATTCGGCATGGATCCACTCCGCGGCATCCCTCCCAATTCAAACTCATCCGTCGGTTCATTCAGCGTCTGACTCGACTGAGACAACCCTAGATTCATCAGCTTTCCGTCCCTGAAAGAGAGCTCTTCGTTCTGCTTGATGAGAGTCAACGTATTGGTCATTTCTTCGAGGTATCTGATGCACTCTTGCCGTATCGCCTCCGCCTCTGGGCTTAGCTCTTCTGAACGGAGAATATCTTGAAGGAAGAACCCGACCTTGTGAAGTCCATTGTCGAAATCTGAGGAAAGGGAACGTCAAAATCTAGAAGGTTTCTATTTAACAATTAGACTACGAGTTCGAGTATTCAATCGACAGTCAACGAGGCGCGTAGCGCCGAGTTGACTATTTGACTCACAGAAAACGAGAACGAGTAGTCTAATTGTTTTAGTAGAAACCCACTAAGCATACTACCCTCGAGTTGTTGCTAAAACGTATTTATTTTCATGGTTTTAGAACGTTTTGCGCTAGCGTTTTCGCTACTCACTATCTATTACGTGATAGATAGCGAGTAGCGGAGCCAATCAGATTGCAGGATTCGTGATAGTATGCGAGTGGGTTTCTACTAATTAACAATTATTCATCGAGCCCGAATGGGCTATTGACTCAGAGGGCGAAAGGAATAATTGTTTTAGTCAAATCACACTAGTAGGTCAATTTGTATTGCCAAAAAAATGTTTTTGTTCTGGTCATTTGCCATTTTCTGGCTTTCAAATCCGACACTTTTCGCTACTAGTAGGCTATAACTTATAGCCTACTAGTAGCTCAACCAATCAGAATGCAGCATTGATAATAGACCACTAGTGTGATTTGACTAAACTCAATTAGCAGGGTTCACTGCAAGAGCGAATGACTCTACAAAAATATACAACTATTCCACGAAGGGGAATTTCCCTCAGATGAGCATTATCCCTCAGATGACGGATATCGCTGGATATATGTCATGTATAAAAAGACAGCTATTGGCGTTCCAATGACAATATTTGGGCAGTGCATTGATTTGGAAAAATAATAAACAATACACACAAGAGTTTCCAGATTTTATGAGGCTTTTGAGAACTGGCGGTGCCTTTGAAAGTGTCAAAGATGGTTTCGTTTACATTTACTGCGCTTTCTCAATGACCTGAAAGCAAATAGAATCCAAACTAAAAGCCATCGGGCGTTTTCTAGTATGATGCAAATTTGTGGGAAGGCATTGAACTGTAAGTTGTGATTTCTTGTGTTGTTTTACGTAAAGGCAGGTAAACGCTACTTATCAATACAAATACACCGGCATGGCAAGATCAATGGATCTATTATTATGAGGGTTATACTTTGAATAACGAATAAACTAGATTTAGTCCAGAGCTATTAGGTTTGTCTAAGAGTTATTACAAGGTTTGACTCCATATTTGTCGTGTGCCTAGTACTCTATAGTTTCCGTAAATCCATATTATGAACTAAACATTACCGACATGGCATGATGATTTGTTCTTGAATTTTGAGGGTTATGTTAATCTAATCTACTCTTTCTGGTTCAGACTTTAATTCGATTTCGCAGTTAGAATATAGCTATAGGCCACTGGGCGAAAAGTTGTAATATTCTAGCAACTTGTAATTTCTGCAGCAATCATAAAGGTTGCACAAGAGTTTTTTCAGTTTTTCGGAACCAAATCCCATGAAGCAATTCTGCTTAGTAAAATCCTTGCCCTCCTTGAACCAAACAAACTGCATAGTTTTCTTTCTATACTCAGCGGGTTTTGTTCGATGACGACAAGCAGCAACCGTAATACTTGAAAGCATATTTTTTCGAGATGCAGTTCACGTTAGTTTTCAATATCCACAATTATCAAATACATAAATCAAGAAACAAGCCCTAGGAATGTACTACATAGCTATTTATGTCCGTAGAATGACAATTAAAAGTCTTAGCGGTAACGTCCCTGTGGTTTTGACTTTGAGCTGCAATGTTTTCCCATTTCAATACGTCAAGAAGCGAATGAGTCACGGGCTCGTCACTGCATAATCTTCTCTAGTAAATATAATAATCAAAACGTTTCTAGGGTTTCTCCATTACTTGAAGTACAACTTTACCTTAATCTTTCTTGCGGAGAATGCTAAAGCGAACTCAACAAACCAAGAAGAAACACACTCTATGTTTCACGGTTTAACAGCAGACATCGTGTTTGCGCGCGTCGAATTTGAGGTGCTTTTATAAATTATTGATCATGCTGGCCGCATTAGGTGCCCGGATTTCAATTCTTATTCATTAAAAATTCAAAATGTATCATGTTTTCTCATCGACAGAAAGAGAAATAAGGGTAAAGGGTTATTCTGGTGTAATATTCCATCATAAGTGTGAGCCGTTCGTGTCAAAAGTGTGGGTCGCAAGGCGAGAAGTGGGCGAAGCAAATCTTACGAGGTAGTTTATGTTGACCATGAGTGCTCTAAATGAGCCTGCAATACACTATCTAATTCAAGATACTTTTAAGATAGGAGAGAATGATAATTTCATGAGGCAATGCATAAGATCGTGCACAAACGTGTAACTGCTAAAACATAACCAGAAACCAAAAAGATAACTAGTCTGCTTGCATGCAGTCCCTTTATTTGGCGAACGACCAAATAAAAGTAAATAAAAAAGAAAAGTATTTTGCTATTCGCGCTTTTATTCACTTACGCGCCCCCGAGTTTCCAGTCACGCGCGCAGCGCACCACAGGCGACTCACCGCCAAAATAAGGGATTGTGCGGACGAAGTAGACAAGTCGGATATTCTGCATTATTATTCAGCCAGCACATCGATGCACTACTCCAATATGTTAACTGGAACGCCAATAGCTGTCTACGTACATGACATATATCCTGCGATATCCGTCTCTTGGGGGAAATATGATGTGTTGAGCTCGTATTTAATACGCAAAAGTAAATCATTTCTGGGATTTTTTATGCTATCGATAAGCTGAATAATAAAACCATTATCCTGCTCGAAGTTTTCAGAATATCGTCTGATTTAGCCAACTCGGGACTGCGTCCCTCGTCGGCTAAGTATCAGACGATATTCTGCGCAATCTCACAGGATAATGGTTAAGTATGCCACGAGAATTCATTGTATAACTATTTTATACTACGCTACAGAAAATTAAAGGCAACATTTTACGTAAATACAGTGCACGATGGGATGGTTGAGTAGAATACCGCCGAACATACAAAATTCCTGCATTCTGATTGGCTGTATTTTCTGTGGCGTGGTATAAATAATACATGCAAGCTAGAATTTCCCCATTCCTGATCATGACCGGCAGCAGTGCAATTTTCGCGTAACACCATTGCCAAAATGATCTGTATCACCAGATGATTTGGAACTAAAATAATAATAATAATTTTTGTCAGTTTTTCTTTTGTGTATAGGCATAATTCTAAAACTTTCAGCTACGAGCACAAAAAGCAAAATCAAGAAAAACGAGGGAGAAAATAAGTGCCTACGCGGTTTTATGGTCTGGCTTCCGATGATCTCTACAAAAGGACAACACCCGATCTGCCGAAATGAGCCGACCATCATGCGCCGAACTATCGAGTACCATCCGACGAGATATTGATGAGCACTTGAACCACAGAGGGTGATTTATAGCTTTGGCAGCGCTTCCCGCCAGAGCAATAAATAAATGTAGAAAACAGTTAAAATAAATGTTGGCTTAAATGACATGCATGCTGTTCAGCCTTCGTAAATTACAGTCAGTCAATTTTTTCCGAACAGTAATTCACCATTAGGGAACAATCTTTGTTGGAAGTTTCAATTAACATTTTAGTGCAAAACTCCAGTAGTTAGCCCTAAGGCTTAAGATTTAAATTGAAACCACTTTATCATCTTCCCCATTATAAAACAACGTTGCGGATAAATAGCTGTGGAATCGACAATTTGTGAAACAAACTACGGAAGTATAGAAGCCTAAAAATTGAAAATCAAAAGGGTTGAGTGATCATATTTTTTTATTGCGACAGTAGACAAAATGGGCATAGAACCTTTGTGAGCCTTGAGGATTTTGTCAAGTTTAGTTTCCGACTAAGCAAATGTCATTCTGAAATTTGCATTGAATGTGATTGTGAGAAAGATACGAAAGACTCTGTAATCCACTATAAGCCAGAAAGTTGCACGCCCGACATCGATTACGAGTGTTTAGATGGGTATTTCTCGCATAAGAAAATATCTATCTCCTGTTTTTTAACAACAAATTCTAAAACGCGGCAATATGGAAGAAGCACCCAAAATTCAACAAAATGTACGATAAAACGTCGCTCCCTGTTATTTTTTCCATAATATCCGCTATTAAAATAAATGGAGAGACTTATTTCAAAATTTCCCTTCACCGGTGTAACGTATGTCGGCGGTAAAATTGGGTGTTAGGTAGAAAAAACTATAATATGTTATAAATACAGCAAATTATACACCGCTTTGAAAGGATAGATAATAAAGATCGCAATCTCAGAACTCTCAAAACTGTGATCGTTCAAGCAATATTGTTTGTCCAAATTTCACCAATTTCGTCGGGCCAGAGATCTGACTTCGTCTGACCAAGTACCGCTGAGTAATATTGTATACACTGTTGCTATGGAATGTCCTCAAATCTGTGAGGGAAATTCACCACAACGTGGACTGTACCTCACTTTCTTTACATATTTAACAAAGGAACAAGAAAACGATGCAAAACAAAGTAAGTTTCTACTAATCCTACACATCCGACTCGAAGCAATCGCAGAGAAGTTGCCATACAGTTCATTTGTCATGGAAAACTGCCTCTTGTTTTAAGCGAAATTTACTATACTTGATTTGGATAGCCGGCTGTCCATGAAATTACAATTGTTTTCCATAAATCAGCAGTAAAGAGAGGTTTTCGGATATTACACATCCAAAATAGTACAATCGCAGCAATTCGCTGCCGCCGGATAAGGCCGATCATCCGAATTGACGATAAAAGATGATTATGAGAAAAGCTACGAAAGCAAGTGGAATCTTGTTCACACTTTCTGAATGGTGGGACTCAGGATTTGATTGCGGATGCCAGAGAGAAAAATGTTCATAAAATAAAATACACGATAAATGAAAATTTGCTGCTCGCATAATTGAGCACACGAAAAAGGATGTGTTTACAGGTTGAATTCACTTTGTGCTTTAACTTCATTATAAGTGACAGTCCATACTAAGTTAATCAACAGTCTTGGAAATGAGTTTTAAATACGATCTTTTGATAACTATTTAATTTTCTGAAAGAGGATTAATTGTGCGATTTTGAGGTTTTTCGAATTTCATTAAATTCCCGTCAGAAGACACCTGATAACAACAAAAATGCGAACTTCTGAGTATTTTCAAAAGAAGAATTAAGTAGTATCATGGCTCCATCGTGTGAACGGAAACAAAAACTGTCGTGGACCCCAATAGCCGTATTCACACTAGAGGACGGAAAACTCGTCTTAGTGTGAAACCGAGACGAGGCGGAGTTTTGTCGTGAAATCTTAGCGTGAAACCGGGACGAGACGGATTTTTGACGGGAAGTCGTCTGAATTCATATCAGACGGAAAAGTCGTCAGACGAAAACCCGTCATGACGAGTTTTCCGTCCTCTAGTGTGAATACGGCTATTCACACTAGAGACGGAAAACTCGTCGTCCGGACGGAAAACTCGTCTTAGTGTAAAACCGGGACGAGACGGATTTTTGACGGGAAATCGTCTGAATTCATATCAGACGGAAAACTCGTTAGACGATTAACCCGTCATGAGGATGTTCAGGCAAGCCTGTGGCCGCGTAGCACTAAGGTCAACAGAGTGGAGATAAGGAATTAAAGAGCCCTAGTCAGCCACTCCTTTGTTATTGTTTTCAGTCGATATCAGACAACGAATTACGTGTAGAAATCTGGAAATAGTCTTCTAAAAACAAAGTTTTATTATTCATTTATCGAATTCTATCGAAAATATTGCACTATACTTCCCCTAAATCAGCCGATGGAAATGGATGCTTTCTCTGTCTTGGTATGTTGCTAGGATGACAAAATGGAGGCTGATGACAGAGCTAATCGGGCGCCAGAGCTGATGGCTGATCGGGCGCCATCTTGGAATTTTGAGACGCGCGGTCCCGGGGGCGAACGCAAAAATCAGGCGCATCATTTTCGTAAGAAGTGTATTACAGATTACATCATTCAGTTTTTGCCATGAGCACTCTTTAAAAGCAAAAAGTCCGGCACATTCTGTCTCTTCAAAAACTTTAAACGGGATATAGCAAATAAGATCAAAATAAAATCACGCTGGGATTGTTATAGACTTTTATAGGTAGGGATTACCTTGTAATAGTTTAGAAAGTCAAAGAAAAGAAAGTAAAAAATCATTTGAACTTTTCACAAAAACGGGCTTATGTATCAGTCAATTCCAGCGACCACCATGCCCCCCCCGGGACACCGTGGGGCATTTGCACACCACTGGGTTCCCTGGTGTGGGGAATTTGGAAAATTTTGCTGGCCCCGGGGTCGGGATTTGTTTTTCTCCAGGGGAGGGGAGGTGGGGAATTTTGGTTCTCTTTCACAATCTTTTAGCGCGTTGAGTTTTGAACTACAACACCAGTTCACTTCCCTGACCAGTTATAACTATCAATTGCCGTTACAATGTCCCAGTTACAGAAAATAACGTCACACAAAATAAATGCCGAGCATGGCCCGTATACACACTCTAGTTTTGAGATTGAGCGATGCCGGGGACGACAAATGAATGGAGTTTGTAGCCAAATGGCTACAACCTAGAATGGCCTAGAGAAATTAGTGGAGACGTTTGTTGTATGTCACTACTATATTGCAATACCTTAGTAGAAGAAGAATTTTAATTACGACTTGAGACTGACGGATTTGTTTCACTGTTTACTTGTATTTTGTCTCGTTTCAGAGAGGAAGTGATCTAAAAGTATAGTTTAAAAACGAATTATAAATGCTCGGACAGAATAAATGGAGTTGAAGTTCTGAGCGGGAATATTTTGTAGGGAAGCTTTACGCAGTGTCGATGGAATCTTTGTCTTTTTCTGGTCCCGGGGGAGGGGCATTTGTCCAATTTTTGTCTTCCCCGCCGTGGGGTATTTTACACTTTTCCAGCCCCCGGGGTGGGGAATTTTTACTTTTAATTTTAGAAATGACCAAAATCCCGGGGTTGCCCGGGGGGGGCATGGTCGTCGCTGGAATTGACTGATACATTACTAACTAGATTAGTTGTTGGGTCTACCATAGACATCAATTGTAGTAATCAATTTGATCTTAAAAACGATTTCTAACTTTGTTTTACTAGGATATCACTTCGTATGTAGGATTCTTACTGGGAATGGAATGCCAGATCCACCTGATAAAACTAGACCATAGCGGTGTTTTTAAGCGCGATTTGCGGCGCTTTTATCAGCAGCCAGAAGAACGTCGTGCAGTGAAAACAAGGCTTTTCCAACTTTATTATTCCGCGTAACTTTGTCTAGACACCGGAGCTTTATCATCTCCCACCAACTTTCTTTTTGAAAAAGTCAAGAATATGACCTGTGTCAATGATCATTACTGGAAAAATCAATTTTTGTTTGGATTCCGAGGTTCCTGTATTCACTGGGCTGGCAGCGAACAGAAAGAGATTCTGCTAGCTGGGCAGAGAAGTCAATTTTGCATATTATAAGCTTTATATTTCGTTGTTCTTTGACTTACTGTCAAATAACAAAGGCAAAACAATAAAGGATGTTCCTGTCATTTCCTACTTTTGTTCTGATGGTATAAAGCTTTTCGCATAATGAATCCCGTTAATCCGCTACTAGATGCCAATTTCCAGCTTTTATCAATAGTTTTATCTGTTTGGAACATCATCAATCTTTTTTTTTCACACAATTTGTATTTAAATTTAGACCACTTGAGATTGACAGTGGGTGTCGCTCTATTGTTCGTGCTTGAAAAAAAGAAAGCGGTACATTATTCGCGAAATTAAATTTAATGACTATAAATTTTTCTTATTCAAATCGGGATATCTCTTAGTCCTCGCGCTAAGAACGATAGTAACGTTTGAAAGAAACCGAATGTCAAAGGAATGTTTTATCAAACTCATGCAGAGTTGTTTGCTTTGAAAACGCAAGATAACAAAAGCAGGAAACAGTGCAACAACAGAGCAAACGAAGTTCTTGATATTTATAGGAAATGCCTAACCAAAATATCTTGGACGTTTTTCAAAGAAATTTTCAAATGTAGTACAGGAAATTCGAGCACGCTTATTGATTAATGAATAAAATAGGTCCCAGGGTTTATATTTGCTCAAGCTTGTTAGCACATTTTAAGCTATTACATTCCACTCAATGTATTATAGTGTCCAACCTTTAGAAGTAGACACGCGTATCCATTATTTATAGAGCTACACTTTGAGCTCTTGTTTTTAACTACAAACGCTGCAGTAGGTTCTGGTCGACGGAGTTCTGCCTGCCGCGCCTTCCAATGGGTTAGATGGGTGTCTTTCCAGAACTGTCATGTGTCTAAGATTTTGTTTTATTCGAGTTTTGAGTAGTTTATTAACTGTCATTTCTCATTCGACATAATTTCTATCTTTGTAGGGTTTAGCGGATTCAAGATAGCCTAGCATCATTTAAATGAAAGCCACGCGAATTCGCCGTTTCCTAGAAACTAAATTACCCATTTAAATGCTAAAGCAAAGTAATTTGAATTTTCTCTCTATGTGAATTGAATATATATGAAAGAAATACCAGGAGCTATTGTCAAGAATAGTAAATTATTGGTGAAGTTCTCAGCGGGCGATGCCGAAGAGATAAATCTAAAACTGTCGCTCAGGACAACCGACAACGAATTTAAATTCAAAATGTTGAAATTTAGAATTATCTGAGGATTGTCGAACTATATCTGCTATATGTCAGGTTGCCTCTCTCTAGAGGAACTAGAATCAATTGAATTATCTCTGGAAGAAAGTGTTTGCATAAATCAAATATCATAGCCCGCCAAGCCTCCCAGGAGCAGAGATCACATCATAATAGCAAACTACTACGAAGACTTCTTACATATCACACCGATGCAAAATAATATTGTTTCCAAAAATATATTCTGATTTACCACAGCTTTCCACCATTGAATGGTTGAATTCAAAGCGCTTACGCAAACACCAAACCATCACAATATGGGGTTATGGTTTTCTAGTGTATACAGAAGTGTCCAGAATTATAGTCTAGTTTTAAACACATTCACCTACCGAAAAATATATCTCCATTGGCTGCCATGGTTGTACTCGAAGTAGGCTTTCCAAATGCTCTTGTCAATTCCTAAAGCACGTTGTTCGGTCGCTAGCTCGGGTATCGATCTCTCGATCGTGTCATATGAACGAGAATCTGAACGACAACGGAATCTAGCGTCAAATTCCACAACGAAACCCCTGACATCAAAATGGACGAAATTTGTAGCTCTTCATCGCTTAAGGCGGGTCTAGTGTTCAAGGAAAAGTCACAACTTGGGAAGCCATGTTACAGTAAAACTCAAGTCGAGTTTAGTGCTTCTGGGTGTACACTGTTTTGCGAGAACGACCAATAACTCCGCGCGATCGTACGCGGATTTAATTTGAGGTTGGCTATTGTTCGGCGCGCGCTCTGATTGGCCGAAAGTCAAGTAATTATCAACCAGCTGTTCGATTCGCATTTCGCACATCGAGTGAAAAGTGACGGCTTTTTTGAACAAAAACTTTTATTTTCTTATCGCCCATCGGTTTTTTATTGTTAATGGTTGAGGCGTAGAAGTAGTTTTTGTGTTTCATAAAAATATTTTGGTGTGTGATGTAAAAATATGATAAGATTTCCTTATTTTTTTCTAGCTTTTTTGGGCCTTTGCTCTCAATTCAAGAATTCCTATAAATTGATACCGCAGTTTTTCGATTGTATAGCGGTCTCATAATGAAATAATCGTCATTTTGAGGTGAAAAACTAAGAGATAAGTAGTATTTGACTGCGGAATCTTTTAAATACTTAGCATCGTTCATACATTTTCCTGATCGTATCTGATTTGCCTCCGTCTTCAAAGGCCTTACGATCGATATAGAAAGTCACTCAACTACTCTTTTATTTTGGTTTCACTTTTTACTTCGACAAGGGTTCTTAATTCATCGTGTTTACATTAGAGTCGCCTATTGTTGGGTTCAATTTGCGATAGAAACCCATGCAAATTAATGGAAATCGACACTTGAACAACCAACAAACACCGACTCAGCAGACAAATCGCACTTTATAATACAAACACATAGAAATCATTTGTTGGCGACAAGCAATTAAATAAGGCTTTCTTCACGTACCAGAGGCCTATCCTTCCATATGATAACACTCTTTTTAAGGACGTTGAAGTTGAAATTTTGCAAAAAAAAAAAGCTTTTGCCAAAAACTAATACATTTTACTTCATAAACTAACAAAGAACCTAAAAGATCATGTGGCTCATGCCGAAGCCAACATAAGAAAATGGAAGATTTTTTTTATAAAAGTTTAAGGGCAAAATATACATGTCTTCATGTAACATTTGCATTGGCAAAGGTTTATTAGACATGTAGCGTACTATATTTAGAGAAACACTTTTGCACAAGTTTTGCATCATTCACTTAAAGGGAGCCTGTCACGCGACTGCGCAGCTGTTCTGCGCATCTCAAATCAAAGAAGTATCGTCCCGTAACGATGGCCAGGAAAGGCTAAAAACCTCGAAAACAAATCTCGCTACTTCTCAATCCATCCGACCATGCTTTTTAGCTTTACATATTCAAATAGTTATCTGATAGGATGGTCTTATTAGCTTTAATTGTTGAAAATTTAAGAACCATGTAAGAACCGTGTAACCATGAACTAAAACCGTTTGTTGGCAAAAGCAATTATCGACTAAATAAAACTTCAAGGGGGATATTTTTTTTTATCTCCAAAACACCTAGATTTGCGAGACTAAGAAAGGTTTCTCTTTCTTTCATTTTTGCTTTTCATTAGCGTCCAGTTTTCATTTTGGCAAAAATGGCCGTGAATTGTTGTGATCTGAAATTACTTTTCACACATACCAAAAAAATTAGCCTATTATTTCGGAGTACTATTTCAAAATGACCCAGGAATAAGTCGCACTGTACTGCGTAATTAAACCTGACAACAAATATCAATGTTTTTATTTCAGCACTAGTGAACTCCACCAACGTGTTTAATAAATCGTACACTCTATTAACAGAACGCCAAAACTGCTCACTCATTTATTGGAGATCTGTTTACTGCGATGAAAAAGGGCAGATGAGGCCGTCAAATATTTCACGAAAGTCTTTTTTAATGCACCATCAATACTGCTATAAGTATATCATTTCTATATTATTGTTCCTTTGACATCAGGGGGCGGATCCAAAATCTTCCGAAAGGGGGACGGGACATACAAATTAAGAGGACCATCATCGAAAATTTCGGCCTGAAAAAGAGGGGCCGTGGCACTCTCTTACCCCCCCCCCCCCCCTCCCCTCCCGCAATCCACCTATAACAGCTGTATGCGAAGACCCAGAATTAGTCCATGGATGCCGAGTTTATTGCTCAAGAAATTTAGTGTCATGGTCAACCTTTTATAATGAGCTCTCTCGTAATTGCATAGTAAAACGTAATATAGTTGGCAGCTCATTGCCGGTTTTTGCTTATAGTTGACAGGTCTTAAAAGGATTTTACCGCGATATTTATCAAGGACCAATTTCAGGCGATATTGACTTCGGAACAGGTACATATATATTTTTCATCAGTTTGTATCCATTACTAGTATCGTTTCTTTTGAACATGCACTTTTACATGACGTTTATAGTTTTGTTATTTAGCAACAGGGCACTTTATCATATGTAAATCCGTCTCATTTAATAGTACTGAAGTTAAAGAAATACCCCATCGAAAAGCCCAATATTCATAATAAACTATCTATCTCAACAGAGTCGTGAAATAAATTCTGTGTTTATATGTCAAAGTAAATGCTCTATGGTCAACCGTCGATTATGATAGCTTCTTTGGCAACAAGTGTGTTAAAGGCACTTAATCATATGTAAATTCGTCTTATAGAACAGTACTGAGTAGCGTGAACGTGTAAATAATGTCAAGTAAATGCTCAATGAATCGTGAACCTATGATAGTGGCATGAAACTGCAGCAAATCTATATTAGCAACAAGCAGACTCGGGCTGCGGTTTTGTTTTTCGAGAATATTATTTTGAGTCTGGGGCATAGCCTGCGTAGCACTAGCGAAAACGGGAAAAGGACCAGAAGGGCTTCTCTCCTTTTTCCCTTGCGCTTGCTACGCAGGCTATCTGTGGCGTTCTTCTTCTAGGAATTTCAGTCATAAGGCCAGGACAACAACAGCAGACGACGTACTATGAATTGCTTGAGACATGGCAGAGATCGGATAAATTTATACAAAGTCAACTTCAGCTGCTCCAGGATTTGCTTGTTTATTGAAATAGAAAATGGCGAGAGCGTGATACAACAGCATATGAAATAAATGTAAATTGACTCCAGTGAGTTTTGGATTTTTTAAACTGCGTCGCAGAAACGTGGACACGTTTTTCCGCGTTGTGAGAGGCAAGACATAAGATCAGAAAGCGAGCTTTCGAATTTCTACGATCTGATTGATGAAGACTAGGTTTTAGCATGTCCCTATCGTTCAAAATGTCCAATGGCAACGTCTTTGGAAGTAGATTGTAGAACCATTGGAAGAAGATTGTAGGGACACTGAAATAAGATTGCAAGAACATTGGAAGAAGATTATAGGAACACTAAAAAAATGTGGGAACATTGGAAGAATAATTGAATAACTTTTGAAGAAGATTGTAGAAACATTAGAAGAAGATTGTAGAGACATTGGATGGAGAAGATTGGAGGAACACCGGAAGAAGATTGGAGGAACATTCGAGATAGGAGGAGCTTTGGAAGTTGATCATGATCGAAGGAACATTTGAAGAAGATTGGAAAAACATCGGAAGAAGATTGAAGGAACATTGGAAGAAGATTGGAGGAGAATTGGAAGACGATCAAAGGAACATTGGAAGAAGATTGGAGGAAAATGGAGGAAGATTAGAAGAACATTGGAGAAAGATTGGAGGAGCATTGGATGAAGATTGTAGAAACATTTCAAGACGATTGTGGGAACATTGGATGGAGAAGTTTGGAGGAACACCGGAAGAAGATTGGAGGAACATTGGAAGAAGATTGGAGGAAGAATGGAGGAACATTGGAGGAGAATTGGAAGAAGATTGTAGAAACATTAGATTGTAGGAACGCTGGAAGATTATTGGAGGAGCTTTGGAAGTTGATTGGAGGAACATTTGAAGACGATTGAAGGAACATTGGAAGAAGATGGAGGAAGAATGGAGGAACATTGGAAGAACATTGGGGACGATTGAAGGAACATTGGAAGAAGATTGGAGCAAGAATGGAGGAAGATTGGAAGAACGTTGGAGGACGATTGAAGGAACATTGAAAGAAGATTGGAGGAAGAACTGAAAGAATGGAGGAAGATTGGAAGAACATTGGAGGAGGATTGGAGGAACATCGGAGGAAGATTGGATGAACATTGAAGGAAGATTGGATGAACATTGGACGAAGATTGGATGAACATTGGAGGAAGATTGGAAGAACATTGGAGAAAGATTGGATGAACATTGGATGAAGGTTCAGAAGGTTGGATAAACATTGGAGGAAGATTGGATGAGCATTGGATGAAGGTCGGAAGAATATTTGTGGAAGATTGGAGGAAGATTGGAAGAAGATTGGAGGAAAATGGAGAGGAAGATAGGAGGAACATTCGAAGAAGATTGGAGGGACGCTGGACGGGGACTAAACGAACAATCCAGGACAATAGCAGCTACAGGTTAGAGATACATTGAAAAACCTGCACATCACAGCAGAGAACAAGAGGGGAGGAACAATGGAATAGAGGGCGAACATTGTCATGGTCACTCGCTGTAAATAGAGAACATTGTTCCTTGTTCGCGTTCCAAGATTGCATGGAGGTTTATCAGGAAACTATTTAACAATTAGTTTTAATTTCATTTTTATATACATAAAACTTTGACAGAGATGAGATGCTAGCGTATTCTGAAATTAACAGGTTGCTTTGAACAATTGGCTGTGGCTGGTCATTATTATGACTTTGTGGCTTTTTATTTTAGTACCAAACTTTGGCAAACTATTTGCGGAAACAACAGAGCCAAGGAGTAATAATGTTACAGTGACACAAAAACCCGAAACAATGGACAACAATTTAGTGGCCAGAATCCTGGGAAACTGGCTGCATGGAAAAAAGTCAAATGTTTTTGCTTTAAAAAGAGTAAAAGTAGGAGAGAATCTGGCATGGTTGGGTGAGCCATGATTGGCGCTTTTGCAAACTACGGTTATTCAATCAGTTATTCTAATTTTCCTCTTCTGCCACATATCAGTCTGCCAAGAGTCACCCGCAGAAAACTACTCGAGAATATTTTTCTTCCTTAAGTCGCTGAGCGTCGAGGATTTAACTTTCAAAGTAATATCTCAACAGGTTACACAATTGCCTGTCAAATTTCTACTTTGGCTACATAGAATAATTGTTAAACATGCCAGCTATTCTGACAGCACGATCCTAGCAACTCCAACAGACCGAAAAGACTTTAGAGAAGTTTTGAAAGTAACGTGCAACGTTTTCGCGTCACGCACAATTAGTTTCACGATATGTATGCATCTTCTCGCCCCATGCAAGGTAATCCAAGCAGATCTTGTATTCCGGATTCCAGCCCTTCGATTCCGGATTCCAACCTACTGGATTCCGGATTCCATACCAGTGGATTCCGGATTCCATAACTCTCAAATAATCCGGATTCCAGTATTTCTTTATCTGAATAAATGTTTGAATATATGAGATGACAACAGTTTTTAGCACTGCCAGGTTGATTTTGGCTATTTTATCTCGGTTATATAAAGGTATTTTGCTGTTTACTTTTGACGTAATTGTTCTCACATCATTGAATTATAACTGCTATACAAAAGCATAACATAATGCCGACAATATTATGTCCAGTGATGTTTATTAAGCTTACTTTGCTTTAAAAACAGCTTCATTCCAACAAAATGAAACGCGTTTTTCAAAAATGTTCTTAACTCGCTCGCGTCGCGTCAAAAATGGTCGCATAGTTTTTAGCTCTGAGACCCCGGTTACACGGGTCCGGACGAATATTTGACCGGGCGAATTCTGGCCCACTTACGGCTTCTGTTCACACGGGTCCGGCGGAACTGGACCAATTTTTGCACGGCAAAGTGTGCAAGTTTGGGACCTGCAAAAAGCAGGTACAACTTTTGACCGGCACGGTTCCGTTTTCGTACCGGACCCGTGTAAACACCGGAACCGTGCAAGTTTTTGCACAGTTCCACGGTAATGGCCTGGAAACTAGCCCTCTTAGGCGAGGATGCTAAGCTATTATTCAATCTTCAACCAATCAGAGAACGAGACTGAAGAAGCCATGTTAGTGTTAGTTCAGTTGCACGGACCCGTGTAAACACCTCTGCAATGTGGAACAAAACTTGCACGGTACCGTGTAAACAGGTGTTCCAGGTACAAAATTCGCCCGGTCAAAAATTCGTCCGGACCCGTGTAACCGGGGTCTGAATTTAAACCTCGACTATTGCTGCTTTTAACTATTTGTTCGAATTTATTTTTAAGAGCCGTATTTGCTTATGCGAACCTATATTCTAACTGGTATTTTTTACAAAAGCAATCGCGAAACAAGTGGTTGATGAGCTAATTCATAAATCGGATTTATATAGGCAGTCTAAAAAATCAGACGTTTCAGAAAGATTGCGCGCAGATTTTTCGCACAGGAGGACTTTTGCAAAAATATCGGCTCGCATAAGCAAATGCAGCTTCAAAATTTTGTGATACCCGCCTAATGTGGGTGAGTTGACAGCTATGTAAAGTATTTAAAAATAAGTGTATACCAATGGCATGAAGATTGTAAAATCGCGTTTGCATGTTCGCAGCATTTTAGGGACGTGTCATTATTTAGCAGGGCTACTATTTTTATTAAGCAAGGCTCCCAAAAAAATTAGGACCCTCCCCTTGAACATAACAAAACAATTGTGACCCTCCCCCAGTCGTAAGTCAAAAAAATTAGGACCCTCCCCCACGTCCCCTATTTGACCTAGTAGAACACATTTTACAGACAGAGGGGGCACATTTTTCTTGTTTTGCGCGCGAAGCGCGCCCAAGTTTTGATAAACGCATTTCATCAAGCCTCAGAGAAAGGGTATTTTCGTGTATAGAGCACGGCGCGGTACTGTCGCGGTGGCGGTACCGAACCTGGCCTGCTGTAGATACCGAATGAAATCACTTACTAGTCGCGGGCGGTCACGGTCGCGGAGCGGTACAACTTTGTCGCGGAACTTTTCACAGTCATACGAAATCTGCTCTAGTAAACAAAGCCTTTCAGCAGCCCAGGAAATACGCTACCTCAATTACATAGGTTGTCTATTGAGTCTGTAGGTTTATTCATGCGCGCAGCTGCACGCCGCAAATGACGAAATTATTATTATTCATGTGCGTGAAGGGCGGCCCAAATGACGAATTTCTATGAATTTCTATGCTTGTGACTCACGCTTACTCTTCTTTCGAACATAGTGACTCCGCGGCAGGCCTATCATAAAGTATTTTTGGGAGAATTTATTTTTTACTCGTTAAGATATTCTTGTTCTTATCAACGGCGCGAGGGTTGTGTCTTCGTTGCGCGAGATCTGAAAGAGTATATTTAACAATTAGACCACGAGCCCAAAGGGCTACGGGCCAATAGCCCATGAGGCGCAGACCGAATGGACTATTGACCCGTGGCCCTTGAGGGCGAGAGGTCTAATTGTTTTAGTATAAGTGAAAAAATTGTGTTAAAAATCACCAGAAACCTCGACAAAACGAGTTCGGCCGCCATTGTTTTCATGTTCAAATTCGGCGCTTTCGCTACTAGAGGTCTATTGATAATAGTCCCCTAGTAGCGTAGCCAATCAGAATGCAGCATTGGAAATAGTCCACTAGCTGGGTGATACTAATAGGTGTAATTCCTTATGCGCACCAAGCGCCCCTTTTTATTATGTATTGAAGTTAGGTAGAAAAATGCAATGATAGAGAAGTTGCAGAAAACTTTTTCGGAACCTCCCTCCCGCTTGAAACTATACTATTTCTAATCCCAAAATAATTTTCAGGACAATTAGGCACATGAGAAGCACGACGTTTGAAACGGGCCTAAAACTGGGGCACGCCACGAAACATTCTCAATCATATCGAATAATAACTTGAACAGTAACAACAACATGCATAGCATGGGAAGCAAACATAAGGGAATTGAGCTAAAACTATACCCAAATAACGACAAATAGCACATACTAAATAAATAAATGAATCAAACAATAAATTGACATTACGATTGTTACGGGAAGGAGAGGTTATTACTGACAGGGGAACCTACCCCTGCCAATTGCGAGAGCTATTTACAAGGCTTGCTGGCAATCAGAAAGCTCACAAATTCGTCAAAATGGACAGGATACCTTTTCCTCACAACTCCTGTGAAGAAATGCCCGAATTTAAAAAAATAAAAGAAATGACACTTGGATTCCGGATTCTCAAGGCCTTTGGATTCTGGATTCTAGCTATATGGATTCCGGATTCCATTCTACGGATTCCGGATTCCAAAGCAAACAAAACGTTGGATTCCGGATTCTGGATTACCTTACACGGGGCGAATCTTCTGTGTTAGCTTTTTTTTTTTTTTGCTTTTATCTTTTTGTGATTTTATCTAGACTGTTGTGCATTAATTATTTCCGACGATAATGTAAATGCATACGATTGGGATATTTTTTTTTTCTTAGCCGAACTGGATGTCTTCTTTGCGAGCTAGTCATGGGACTACGTAGGTTCATTCGGGGTTCCTACAAATCGACGTTTCCCCCCAATATTTTAGAGTTTACTTATGAAATGCCGAGTTTGGGATATTGCGACAGGTTTTATTTTAAAATTCAAATCTAATTTGAATAGAGCCCGCTTCTGCTTAAAAATTAGCAAAAAGAAGCTAACAAATCCGTTATTAGGTTTCTGCATAGTACAGAAATTTGAGATGTATATTTACATTTTAAACGCTTGAAATATTTCATTTTACAGTAACAGAAGTCTTCAATATACAATATGCAACAAGTTGTTAGTTTATCCTCGACCTTACGATCAAATCCGCAAACTCAACCACAAGGACACCTGCGAACCCAAACTGAAGCTTATACATTTCAAGCGGGTTTAAAAATAAATTTTAGCGCCTTTGAAATAAAACAACACTTATATTTTCTGTGCAAAGTATTGAACAACTTCAGGGTACTTTACATAGTGACAAGGACTATATCTCTAGCTTTTCTCATAGACTTTCAGTCCCCCATTCATGCTTGCTTGTTTTATCACGCGAAAGTCTTCATTTTAACTCAAATTTTCACGGAAGTCTTCTTTACCGCATACTATAGTTAAAATTATATTCTACTTGTGGTAGCGTTTTCCGTCTGAATTGAAAATAAAGCGCGTGGTGTTACAGGTGATAGGTAACAATATTGTTTCGAATTACAATATTTTGTAGCTTCTAAATCTTTATTTTTCTGTGGACGCTGTTGGAAACTCTTCCGGAGGCCTTCGCGTCGTCGGTTTAACTAATCGATTTCAACTTGTTTCTGAGATCAAATTGTATAAAAATATTTCCATTGTACCTATTTCCTTACCTTTCGGTCTTTCTATTTGTTGCACTGGTGCTATGCTTCTCCGGTTTGTGCTCCAGAATTTAGAACATCATTTTCAGAGTACGATGGATTTTTATTGCCATCTGATAATCGACACATATAATGCGACGCGTTGCATGGGTGTTTGGATCTCGACAATTTAAATATTAAACTCATTAGCATATCGCACTAGTACCAGGCTCGCCACAAATCCCATTGTCTGGCGTATTGTGGCTATTGTATTCGATTTAAGCCGATTATTGGCCCAAAAACCGACGCTGCTCAGTTGCCTAAAGATTCGAGCGACAAGCATCGAGACAAGCAAATCGGATCTCGAGACGTGATGCGTGTGAAATTCATGACTGTTTCATGCAACGCAATGGTTTCCGAAATGAGCTCGCCGAATCAGGGCGCTTCGGTCCTTGTTCTTGGTATTTTCATGTGTGTCTTGTCGACTGTCAAGTGTTTACCCTCTTGAACTAGAAAGCCTATTATTTTATTACGATGATAAAAACCCGGGGAAAGACCGAAGAAAATTCCTGGAAAAAGTGCCAAAATTTTATATAATGGAAACTTTTACTTACCATACTTTGAATTACAGCACTCATCTTTGCTTTTTTGAGTCTAAAACAGGCGAAAAATCCTTCAAACTTACAGATATTCGAGGACTACATATTCATCGCCATACGCCGCCATGTTTGTTTCACTTTCCGGTATGTAGACCACAGGTATCCCATGTGGAAATATATGAGATGCGTGGTTTGTGAAATTATCGTCGCGGGTCTCTAAAAGATTCATCAAACTTAATCGACATGTTCGATGAGGTTTGAAACGGTTCGACACCCAAGTCATCGAACTTAAACCGGCATCCAAATGATCTTGATGTTCGATGAGGTCGATTCACCGGATTCGATGTGCTCTATTTCGATTTGACACCCCGGATTCATCAAACACATTCGATTGATTGATCATTGATTGTTCGATGAGGCTCTGATTATCGATCATAACGGGGGTCGGGCGCGCGATTCATAACGGACGTTTGTCCTGATATAAAATAGTAGAAGCTGAGTAGAAGCTAAAAAACAATTAAGAAATTTCCAGACATAAGTCCTTTCTGCCCCCCTTTTTTGTCAGCCAGCAGCACTGGAGGTTTTCTGAGGATATGTGACCCCCATATGTGCACCATGAAGCCGAAGAGCAATATAACAAGTTTGACGGCGTTACGGAAATCAAGGCTCCCTCAAGGCTTTTGTTATTGAAAACATATTCTCCTGGTTTCCCGCTCTATCGCTTTACTATATTTTTTTTCTGCACTTTGGTAAAGTGAGCAAGTCCCTAAAGAGCCTGCGATTTCTGCATGCCAGCGGTATCAGCCCCTCCCGTCACCAGCGAATTATGTAGAAATATTATACCACGTGACCAGCGGTCCAATATATAGCGCATGATGTCAACAGTCTGGAATTCCAATATTAAACGTTCTAGTCGATATTGATATATGGGATTTGATGCGGCGGCTTTTAAAAATAAAACCATTTGAAAACAGACATGAAATAAAGAAGAGCATGAATTCAGTTGAACAAAACGCACAAGATCATCGTGTAGCTTTATTCGTTCTTGCTATTTTTTACATTTGAAAGTCACAGGAACGCGTCGACATTTTTCAACGGTGGACTGATTCGTTATGCTCGAAGAACTGTACGGTAAGTAGGATGGTGATGTGTATTACACTAGATATAAATTGTTTTTGCTTCCCAAAGTGACTGAATTATCGGAATTCTACAACAGATTTTAGTGTATAGTTGCTAATATTATATGAATACAATATTTGCCACTCGAGTGCTAAAAAATACAGCGCAGAAACACGTCCATTTGCTTGCTCGCAGCCGTTGTTTCCTGTTAAACTGTAAATAGGTCTAAATAGGGTAGTTCATTATCACTATTGGCGCGTGTGCCACGTCGTCATTGACTAGATCTGTATATCATCTTCAGGAACCCTGTGGTTTCCGTGAAGCACCACCCGGCCGCGCGCTCTGGACCGTAGTGAAGTAGTCTAGGCATCATATTTCCTGATTTATCCAGCCCAATCGGATTTGTTTGAGCTGCAGTATTATCTTACTATTACAACATGTCGCGCTCCTAATATAGCGATGACTCAGTCTTGTTCCTTCCGTGTGCTCCAGTTCAAATTTTTTTTCTTATCAGTTTTGTAAACAAAGTGCAGTGCTTGAACAGATAAAAACGCGCCAACTACCGCATTGAGTGATGGGATGTGAAGTTCCATAATTTTGTTCGCGCCGTTTTTTCTGTGATAATGTTTCTTTGGTCAAAGAATTGCCGCTTGCTTTAGCTTTAATTCTACCTGGCTGAGTCTGCACTTGTCTTTAGGAAGTGCCGATATTAAAATCACATTCGAAGAAAAATATTTTGTGATAAACGAAGCAGCGAAAAGTAGATTTCAAAAGATTAGTAACATGAAAACAGGGACAAGCGTCCCTGATTAAAAGAACAATAAGAGGATTCGAAGACATGAAGTTTATTAGTAATAAACAGAAAATAGAAAAATAGAAATGTTTTGAAACTTTATCGCCTGCGGTACCATAAACACGTGGGCGCAACATGGACACCCGCTGAGGAGGGCACTTAGCGGCAACACCCGGAACACGGTATGAAAATAGAAACGGGGAAAAAGCGTAGATAATTATCGCCAAAAGATGATGAAAATACGGGATGCTCTTCACTCTGACTCTGGCTGGCAAAACGTCAACGAGAGAAACTCTTGCTAGATAGTCTTTAGGTGCCTCGTTTCTCGTAGAGTTGTCTCTCGTATCGAGTCCTGCTAGAGTCCATTTGGGTAATGGACTGCTTTGTGTTACTGCGGAAAATCAATTCCCGACGTTCTGGTAAAATGTATGGACTCCCGTGTGATTTTGAGGGCGGGGATGCTCATCTGTAATTTTCGTTTCTCCCCTGTACCAAAGTAGGCGTGCCCCTTTCTACAAGAATCAACTGGCAAAATCTAGACCTTGAACAGCCATGTGGCGCAATTCAACAAAAAAGGCATTTGCGTCAAAATTCAACTTAACAATCTTTTCACGCTCTGTTCTAATGTGGTTCGTAGGCTGCACTAACTATCTAGTATAAGAGATTAGTGACTTTCTTACCATTCCTTGTCGTTGCCTGATCATTAATGGCAAAAGCGGAATCATGTTCGTCCTGATCAACACTGTTCATTGCGGGATCGCCTGATCTCTGTCCTTGGGGCTGTCCTGGTGGCTTCATGCTGCGGCAGTCAGCTCTGGTGTTGTGTGATCCAGTTCTACACTTAGCGCACACCCATATGCTGGACTCCTTGCTATAGCAGTCAGTGCTATTGTGACCTTTTCTTCCACATTTGTAGCAGTTTCCCTGGAATTTCTGCTTTTCTGTCGTCACGCTCTCCTCCTCATTTACAGGGGTCCTTCGACAGCTTTTCTCCGTCTCCTCATAGTTTCGGAGAGCCGTCTTAAACTCGCTGATGCAGGTCATCGGTTTGTCCTTCTCATTACGGCGTGGCCGCCGTCGCGAAGGCGTAGCTATCTGGCAGATCTGGCAGGCCTTTGTGAGCCATGGCTACTAGCCCATTGCTAATTACCTTGTCTGCGGCTTCCAGGAAAGTAAAAGCTTTCTCTGCCAGAAGGATGTAGTCCGTTGTGGACACGCCATCTTTCATCGCCAGGGAAGTCAACTCAGTATACAGGGCAACTCGGCTTGGCTTCCCCTTGCACTGGCAGTGCTCTCGCAAGACGCCTAGGGCATTTCTGCCGTGGTTATTGGTCTCGCGTATCGCGAGAGCCAAACTTCTGTCGTCCAAACACTGGACCAACCCCGCGAACGCATTTGCGTTCTTTTCTGCATCAAGGGCCGTGGTTTCTCCTTTCTTTGGTACATCCGCATCGTACAGTTTCTGGAGGCGCATGTAGCCAAGGAACGTTACTTCCCATAGCTCCTTGCATTCGTCCCCACTGAATATGAGCGTCCTCCTGGGCCCATAACCTGTTGGGTTTAGTGCTGCAGCCATAGTAGTTACACAAAATAGCATACAGCAACTTGACATTCAATCATAACACACTGATTTATTTCATAAAGCTCAATGATATTTATATACAAGGTTCTAGGCGTATCAAGCGCGGAATTCACGTGTGATTATTTAGAGTTTCATTCTTTAGATTCTGACAAGCCCTACACAGGAAATGAAATATTACACGTATCATAATAGTTGTAATGGCACTAATCTATCTAATCTAAAGCGATGATCATGACTTAGATAGCGTAATCAGGGAATGGGATCGTAATATCAGGCTTGTATTGTAACAGTAATCCCTGGTGAGTGATCACAGTGGGACACTAGGAGGGGCAGGAGATATTCAGCCTTATTATTCACGCCTCAGGCTCCGTGATTATCGGCGAGTAGTCACCTCGACTTCGTCTCGGTGATTATTCGCCGATAATCACGTCGCCTTCGGCGACTAATTGTTAAATAGTGGTGAAGTGATAGTGTGTGAGTGTACCAGATGCCGATCAGACTAAATAAACTGCCTTTGTATTGTCTATAGTTCTTTCTGGGTAATGAATTACTGATATGAGAGTATGGAGGATCGCTCTGGCCTGTCCTTTGTGTCGGTCACGCGACGCGACTTCGCTCCACGGCCAACACAAAGGACAGGCTGCGCAGGAAAATAGTACAACCCTAGTGTTTATTACTCGCTGCATGGGAGTGCCCGAGGGTGCGGAGGCAAAGCCTACAGCTCAATTTATGGATAAGACGGAGCTAATCACTAATCACCAGCACTTAGGGGAGGTTAATGAATGGTACTCTAGGGGGTATGACCCCGAAACCACCAACCTATTTTTTATAAGAAAACTCCAAGTATTGACTGCATCTCGCAAAATAGATGTCCATAATGAACAGGCAGGCTTGCCATCGTACTCTACAACACGAAGCAAGTACACTTTATGCAATTCGGTAGGGGTGGGGAGGGGTACTTTGTGCCGCCACCCACCACCTCCCCTGACAAATCGGCCCGGCTCTTAAAAAGTACCATTGTTTTTTACTTCTGCCATTACTTGTTGCGCGGCTCGCTATCCTTTCGTCTGATGCATGACCATGAACAAGCCATTCTCAAACCTCTACCCAGCTCGTCACCTCGCGGGGAAGGCTCTGGTGACATTCTCGTACAGAGCCATCCCCGGCTCGTTTGCTCGCAGGGGAGGCTCTGGTGACATCCGTTTGAGGGCCTTCGGTAATTGGCTGATTTTGAACGTTGGGCCGCATGCCCGGAGCGTTTCTCTCAGCGCTCTGAATCAAATCTCGCGCATGCGTCAATTGTTGTCACCAGAATCTTGCCGCTGGCCAAAAGATGACAGGCTCTGGGTACGAGATTGAGCCTCCCCCGCGAGGTGAGGCGAGCTGGGGAGCTCCAACCTCGTCCCCAGGGTCTTGTGGGTAATTTTCAAGATGGCGGTTGGTCGAGCACAAGACCCTGGGGGAGGCTGAGTCACATGACCACTGTTTGAAGACATAGGAACGAGTTTGTCCTTTGTTTCGAAACGGTCATGTGACTCAGCCTCTCCCAGGGTCTTCTCCCGAGTCAACCGCATTTGAAAAACGACAGAGAGACCCTGGGGACGAGGTTGGGGGAGCTGTTGTTCGAGAATGGTTCTGGTGACAGCCATTGACGCATGCGCGAGTTTTGATAGAGAGCCCCAACGCATTCTCGTACCCAGAGCCCGTGCATCTTTGAGCCAGCGACAAGATTCTGGTGACAACAATTGACGCATGCGCGAGATTTGATTCAGAGCCGCTGAGAGAAACGCTCCACGCATGCGGCCCAACGTTCAAAATCAGCCAATTACCGAAGAGTGGCGCTGGCCTAAAAGATACGCGGGCTCTGGGAACGAGATTGGCCCCAACGTTGAAAATCAGCCAATCAGCGAAGGCCCTCAAATGGATGTCCCGGCCAGAGCCCCGCGCGCGGGGAACTCTGGGTACGAGAATGAAGGCAAGTGTTCATTAAACAGCGACGCAAGCGCAAGTCTAAGATCAACGTTATGAGTTTACTTGTGCTTGCGTTACTAGACGCAAGCACAAGCACATTATGGGAACGCAACGTTCTCGATTTTCCTGCGCTTGTGTTCTAATGTGAACCATAAAGGGAAATATATGAGTTTGATATCCTCTTGCGCTTGCATTCCAGTGAGGTGAACTACCCTGCTTAGTAAGCGTTCTTATGCGGTTTTCGTGCGGAGAAATTAATCCGGGCAAAGTTTTGCGAAAAATTGATGGAGGGCGGAGAGAAGCTATTTTAAGATGGGGGACGGGTGATGCATGCATGACCAAAAAATCACTCGTCGAGACTTCTCCACCTTTTCTGTTTCTCTTTGCACAAAACTTCATGGAACGCTTGCTACGCAGATTATCAACCTGTACAGTCTCTGGTTATTCGATATTGTTTACAATCCACGTGGTCCGTGATAAATTTGCACAATTTACAACTGTAATATTTTCTCTTTCAGTTGTAATTCCATTTTCACGCCTCTTGACATTTCCGTTCTCTTATTCGAATTAGGTGCTGATTGTTTTAGGAGTTTATTGTTAATCGCATCATTGAAAATAAACTTGCAATGCGTTCTTTCGTGAGCTGACAATAATTTGCAGACCGACACGCCGACAGTTACGCCGTTGCCTTATTATCGTCGTCCTGTCGATTCTGGAGATAGCCAGTTTAGATTACAAATTGATGTATGAATTTTTCATGAAAATTAATAATATTCATGGACTGAAAATTATTGTGAATTCTTGAAGTATTCATTACGGAAGCAACTGTGCAAAATAAATTCAGTCTTTGACCAGGAGGTTTTTGCTCAATAAGAACGATTTTCTCAGCCAATCAGAATCGAGAACAGGAGCCATGTGATCGATAGGTCAACATTGCTTCGAAGCTCGTTAATGTGGAACAGAAAAACATGGATGCGACGTTATTTCACCATATTTTCGTGGATTTTAATGGAGATTTCTAATTATTATGGGCTAAATACGAAAGAATGATGCCGGGTTAGACCTTGGGTCGCCGATGGATAGACCTGAAAAATTATTGGGTGAGTTTTTAGCGAAGTTTTGAACTGACTTTGAGAGCAAAGGTGCCAAGTCATTTTGGGTTGTATGTTATCAGGCCTCTTATTACAGTTCGGTTTGTTTTCTTTCCAAAGCTTCGATCCTCCATCAAAATCATCAGAAGGGACGTTTATTTATTGTTGTTTGGCCGCCTGAAAGGCTGGACCTTTTACTTTGTTTACATTATGCGAAAACCCCATTTAGTTCCTCGTACTTTTCAGTAAATAACTTTTTACTCAAGACATGTTTCCTTTCTAAATACGTCCTCAACAGCTATCAGCCAAACGCTTCCAGGGCTCGAGAACTTCCTTAAAAATGTCCTGGCGAACGAGGGACTCAGCGAAGAAGCTGACGAACAAAGAAGAGAGTTCTTGAAGAAGCTAGAACTGGTTTCCTCGCCGCCAACCTTGCCCCCAAGGCCGGCAAAATTGGCGGATAGACGAGGTGGTCCGCCATTGCCTAACGTGTCGGGCAATGAACTAGCCACGAGCGGCGATGAAAGTCAAAGCTCTGTTTATTCGCACTACAGAAACTCTCATGTCGAGGATCCAGTGGATTTTGCTTCACAACAGAGGGAGCTATCGAGAAACTATACTTTTTACGGTGCATACGCAGGGAGAAGAGATCTTTATGGATCGGAGTTGCCTGTATTCGCAGGCGCTGGACTGAAGGTTGGTTGATATAGAGTGTATAAACTTGCAAATGTTTACAAACTCCGATCGCTGGATTTCATCGCAGTATTTTACTCGAGGTGATCGAGCGATCGGGGATCTATTGTGCAGCTCAGCTGTTTTGGGCTATAACTGAATAAATAATTGTTTTAACCGTGACTTTGGTCATTGACTGTGTCCGACAAGTTCATTCCAGGCTTGGCATGGCCCACAAAGGTTTTGCGCAAAAGTTTGTACCAAGGCTTTAGGTCTTTGATCATGCTTTATCCTTAGCCCAGCCTTTGTCAATAGCGTTATTGTGATGTTTCCGAGTCCTCGGCAGTTATAAAGGGACAATCTGTGGTTTACAGATTTCGGAAACGCGGTTTCAGATCAGAGTGTTGAAATCAAAATTTCCTAAAGTTACGAACGCACGAAATCTAATCATATCGGTTTTGTTACCCCAAATTACCGATGACCTGAATTGTGATGGGTTTACAATTATTATTCGAACCTTTCTTTAGTTTACATCAAGATCCAAGTGCTAATGTTGTTAATTTGTTCTGTAGAATTCCCTCAGTTGGGATTCAAACAACTACACTGAGGTTTAGGTTTACAAAACGCGTTAGATTTCATCTGATAAGAATTTCAAGATCTTCCTTCTCGATGTCTTCCAACGTGGGACGTCTCTGTCGGATTTTCGCAATATAGTTTCAAGAATTGTTGATTTCATGAGTAATTTCTAGTTCAAAAGGGTTCAACTTGTTAAACATGTGCGCTGAGTAGTAATTAGGTTTGTCTGACATTTTCTGCATTCCCGAGCCTTTATATTCAACGCATTTCCTCAAAGCACTCCCATGAAAAGGTTACAACCCCTTAAATACAATCCTACTTTGAACATAGAAACTATTACATCATCTGTATCAGATTTACAACACTTTCACCTTCTTTCGAGGGATTTTGTCGATTGCAGTGAAATCGACAATATAAGACCTTCTGTCAATCAGAAAAAAATCTATGAAAATATTGAATTTCAGTTACAAAACCCACTAGCTCACTAAAAAGAGTTTGCTTGAAATTCACTTACAGAACAAAGTCTAGTCAATTTATGTGCAACTTGTCTAGATGTTTTTAGTGTATTCTGACATGATAGAAATTCAAGAGGTTATACATATAGATAAAATATTCTAAAAGTTGTTTTTAATGCAAGATCAATGGAACATGTACTAAATCCAAACAAGTTATTTTTGTGTTGGTTGTCATCCTTCATATTCAGCTTAGAAAAAGACATTTAAAAGCTTTTGTCCTTCATCACTGCCTGTAAAAATTGTCATTGTTCACTAAAAATAATATTAATTATTTTAAGTGTGGATTCATAAGTGCACACCACCTTGAAGGTGAATAAAACTAGCCAAGCGTCATTTCGCTTACCAAAAATCCACTGATGATTATTTTTCATTTCTTTGCTTAATGATAAGGAATAAAATAGAAAGAGAACTATAAAGATATGGGGTACTCCTGTCTGAAATATGCTCGCATTTGCAATTTATATTTTTGCCTGTGGCCATGAGAAAAATATAAATTAGAATGTGCATGAAATTCATTTAAATGCAAAGCTGTCAAGTTGTCATATTATTGATATTTTTTCATGGTCTGCTGCTGGGCAAAACATTCAAACTTGTTTACAAGCTTAAACAGTGGGAACTGATTAAAAATTTAAATATTCTTTTGTCTTTACTTACGTCTGGTATAATGCCCAGGTCTTAATTGCAGCTTAGTCCTTAATTGCAGCTGAGATTTAGAATGAATGTGACTTTAGTGCAGTTTGGCCGAATCTTCTTTCCCTAGGTCATGAGATAATAAAAGAGTGCTAGCTGAATAAGTTGAAATGAAAGGTGGGGTGGATTCATATGGAAAGGCACAGTGTATTACAAGGAAGAAAATAATGACATTTGTGAAAGAGTGAGATTTCTTTAAAAGTCTTCACTTCATTGGACTACTACTAACATGTATTTTTTATTGTGATGATTAATTCTAGTATCAAGGTTTTCCCCATTTTATCTCCTTACAACAAAGTGCCTGAAAATGCAAAATACAGTCACCAATAATGGACTAAAAATTTTCCTGTTGGTGAGATAGATTTGTAGACTTATTTATGACAGCATAAAGAGCAGTTTTTGCTGCTAAGAAGGTTTTTAGCACAAGCTGGGCCTTTCTTCTACTAAATGGTGAATAACTTTGATGTATGTGCAGAAAAGAGAACTGAAACGTTTTTTATGCATAGTTTCTGCTCTCACATTCACAGCCAAGTCCTAGAGGTTCCACTCGTAGCAGCAGCAGTGATGACACAATTTATGAACGTCTTAGTATTGGCGGCGACAGTATCATCTTGGATGATTCCAAAGCATCAACTGATAGTCATGATGCTAGCAAGATATCCCAGGAGACCAGCCCTGGTGCCTCTAATATTGCTCCCAGGGGAGCTATAAGTAGAGCTTCAGTGGGGAAGGGAAAGCTTGCTACAGGATGGTAAGGGTTCTATCACAGAATTTTACAATCTCCAGGGCTAGATCTTAACTTTTTAAAATAGTAGTCAAGTGGCTAGTAAATGGCCAAGATTCACTAGCCATAATATATTTTCTACTATATTTTCTACTATATTTTTTACTTCCTTGCCAAAAATCCAGTAGCCAAGATGGCTATTAAAGAGCCAAAATCCACTAGCCAAAACGAAAATTCTACTAGTATTTGGCTAGTTAAGATCAAGCCCTGATCTCAGAAATGCCAACTCTCCCACATTTTGTCAATGTTAAATACAATTAGAATACCAAGGACAATATAGTATAGCTCTGCTGTTGGTGAAAACATTTTTGTGATACTTATAGGTTTAAGAAAGAAACTAAAGATGTTCCTAAGGTTCATGAGGAAGTGTATGTCCAAGATCTGAGTGATAACGTCATTCAAGGCTACCTTAGAGATGTCAAGGCCAAACAGCGGCGCTGGTGCATCATCAGAGATGAAAAGCTCTATATATTCAAGACTCGTGATGAGCCAGCTATGCAAATAATTGACCTGCCGAACTGTAACATTGGTGTGGATGACAAAAAGAAAATCAGCTATTCATTTAGGTGAGTTAAATGCCAGGATCTGATGTGACCAGTTATCTGTCTGTCAGGGAGGTCTAGACTTTTCGATTAATGTTTAATCAAGGACACGAGAACTAAACCAAGATTAACTTTTTTTTCCTGCACTCCAGGCTGAGCCAACAGAATTCAGGTAGCCCATTAGTCCACTTATCCATTGAAGAGGGTCATGATCTTTCTCCGTGGATGAGTGCTGTTATGGCTGCAGCAGTCCGCCGAAGTAGCACTTACCGTCCAATCAGCCCCCTCGACAAGGCCATTGCTATTGGTGGACAGGAAGAGAGGACCCTCTCCCATTTGGGTTCATGAAGATCGACATCAAATCAGATGAGGAAGGAGATACTATTAGCAATACTTATGAAATACCGATAGAGTTACTACCAGTAAGTGTATCAAGAAATAGTGCATATGATGCCCTTTTATGGGGTTCTCCACAATGCACATGCAGGGGAATTTTGCTATTAAATAAGTTGGAAAACAGAAAACTTTCCATAATGGTTCTTGTGAAACCATGGCCCTGACAATACATTTCCATGAAAAAAAAGAGAAAAAGCATAAAATGGTTCTTGGTTCTTGTAAAAAATATTCCCCTTGCAAGAACCTTAGAGGCAGAAACGTATTTTATGGATTTGAAGTGGAGAAAGTTAAATAACCCAAAATAGAACCATTAGGTTCTATTACACCTTGAAATTTCCTCTGGAACATTCCATGTTTCTTCTGAGAGTGTGGTGTTGGGTGTTGGAATCGAATAGTTACTTACAGTTAGAGGGAAATGTTGCAAAAATCATAAGAAAAATTATTTACTAGCTTTTGCCCGAGGGCGGGAAATCCTCACAGAGCGAGGCTCCCTTGTCAGTGTAGTGGGTTAGTATGTAAGTCCTACACTGAGGATGGGCAACTTCTGACGTCCCCGTGGTTCTTTAACGTCCCTCTGGTTCAGGTTATTATTAGTATTATTAGTAACTCAATTGATACCTATTTACATGACAGAAAGTTTTGGTACGGCTCTGATAAAAATGGTTCTGGGGCTACCTCTCCACATAGTCCTGGCACGGATTTTGATCCGGCTCTGACAAAATTTAGTGCGGCAAAGCCATTTACACAGTGCAAATATCCAAGAGCCGTTTGGTACCCATACCACTTTTTATCCGAGCCATGCCAAAAAATCCCTGTCATGTAAATGAGCCTTAATGGATGTTGATAGCTTACTGTGATTTTTGTCCAGGAAATGATCAGTTCATCTGGTTATTTACCATGCCATACCAGCACTCCTGTCCGAACCCCTAGCACCGATGACGATGGCTATGATGCTCCCCTTCCACCCCTCCCTACAGAGGCAGCAATGGATGTGGAATCATCATCATCGGAAAGCAGCTCAGATGAGGAGGAATCACCACATAAAAACGTCATCAGCCAGGAACGTAAGAACAGCGACAAGACTGGCACTGATTTCACTGATTCTAAACCAGTAGAAAGGGTGAAGAGTTTTACTCTTGGACCTGATGGTGAGAGAATTTATGACACTGTACCAGAAGAAATAGTGACCCCAAGGACAGACAGCCACAGTGACCATAGTGGGCATAGGCTGAGTTTTATTAGTGATGAGGATATTAGCTCAGAACCACGGGAAGATCGGTCAGGGAGTATGTCAAGAAAAAGAACCTCTACTGTACTTAGCACCATAAGCCAGGATTCAGTCGGATCTGATACTGAGATCATGCCAGCTCCTAAGGTAAGGCAGAGAGAATTACTTGTTTTTTCCCTTCCGACCTGAAAATGGGTCTCTGAGACCCCATTCACATGACACCAGTACAATATTGGACCGTTACAATTCTGGTATGGTAACGCCTGTTCAAACGGTACCAGTACAATTCTGGCACATTTTGCAACAGTATTCACACAAGACCATGCCAAAATCGGTCTGGTACTGCAGGTCCTGTGTGAACGCACGACGGTAACATACCAGAATTGTACCGGCCCGGTTTTGTACCGGTCTTGTGTGAACAGGGTCTCAGAATGTCCATTCTTTGGGGTGGGGAATGGTTGTTCCGAAAATCCAGAACCTCATGAAATTCTTAGGGTTTCTTGAAATCTCCAATTTTTAGAGAGCTGTCTCACAATCTCCTTTTCTTAACGCAAATTACAGAGAATGTAAGGGAATTTTTAGCCTTGATCTACAGCTTCTCACGGAATATCTCACATTTACTGCAGTTTTTTTACGCAATACAGCTGATTTTTCATATATGGAAAACCGGGTTGATGATGGACCTGTTGGTGTCTGGTGAGAAAGTTGAGATAATTTTAAGTCAGTAGTCATTGATTTTTCATATATGGAAAACCGGGTTGATGATGGACCTGTTGGTGTCTGCTGAGAAAGTTGACATAATTTTAAGTCAGTAGTCAACAAGCTCAACAGTTTCCATCATCAAATTTCAACTTTTTTCTTGGCGAAAGCATGTAATGCAAGAGGGCTCCTCTCCCTCAAATTGTCCAATCAGCATCGAGTACCAGGATCTCTGTGTTCATGATATCATGGGCGCGATTTTGTACACGTGACGTGCAGAACGTTTTTCTATGAGAATTCTTGGAAATTTCACGATGTTCTGTTCCACCAGCCAACTCCTAGCCAATCAGGTTCTTGCCTGTTTCACCTCGTGCGTTCGTGACAGAAGCCAATCGACTGCACTATTCCAAACAAGGGGCAAAGATCTTACAAAAACCTGGTTGTTCAGATGTTGTTATTTGAGAAACAGAATTGAAAACAATTGAAAAAAAATTGTAACGTTGCTCGTAAAAATGGTTTCAGCCTCGAAAGACAAGCCTCCTGTATGCGCCGAGGATGAAGCGCAGGAGACGACAAGCTTCACCAGAAAGTGAGAGGAGATTCCTACAAGACCAGGAGGCCACACACAGTGGAGTGCTCTTTCAGAAGAGGCCCCTGGGGGTGTTCTCAAAGAGATATTGTAAACTGATCGACGATCAGTTCTACTGTTACAGGTATTGTACCAAGTTTTACGAACTGGTCATCAATTTTGGTTGCAACTTTGTAGATTAACAAAGGGATGCACAGCTGATGACTGCAATAAGATAACAGCAGTTATGTAGCAGCTGCTCATAAGATCTAACGCTATTGGCTTGATGCACCTCATTGTTCTATTGTATTCTCGTTCTATTCTGACTTGTTTTTCCATTGTTTTCACTGAGGTGTATCAATCCAATAGGGTTAGGTCTACCGATAGCTTCTACATGACCCAATAACAGTGGCATAGCCAGGATGTTTGTCACATTTTGTCATGTTTACTGTATTTTAGTGCTTCGAAAGAGAGCCCCCTCCCCTTGATTATTCCCAAAAGACCAGCATTTTAGTTTCACTTGAGACCCATTTGTCAAAGATTCAAGGTGTTCGGAGCTCTTACACGTTTCGTTGCACCTCACATTCCAAATTAAAGGTGTTTTCCCCACCGAAAAAGCTACAGCCAGTTAGTTAGTCTATTTTTATTATTAAAAAGCGGCAATTTTTACCTTTTCTAGACACCCGGAGGATGAGAAGGCAAGCCTGAGGTTATCCCTTCTCGGCTATGACGTCACCTTGACTGACAGCAAAGAGTCCAAACGCGCGTACGCATTCAAGATCAGCAAACCCAACTCTGATTCGTTTTTCTTCTCCACGGATTCCCGCGTGTCGGTTGAGCGCTGGATCGAAGTGCTATCGCTAGCGACGACAGGAAGACAGGACATAATAGCGCCATATCCACCGTATTTCAGATCTCCTGATTCGGCAGATGAACTGGAGAAAATAGATAAAAGGAAGTCTTTGGACTCGTTGAGTTTGAGCGAGGTAAGTAGCTTAGATTGCTCCCGGCTCAGGGCAGGAAATTAGCTTTTTGATGAGTCGCTGCCTTAGTCTATCACACTTGTCGCAAAACCATCATCTTCTTATACTAACTTAGTGTTGTATGGGCCCTGCAAAGTTGTGGTCCGGAGGCACGAACACCACGTTATTATGGAGCAAACTAACCTTAGTGTCAGGCCGTTTTTCGTTTCCCTCCAGAAAAATAAAATTCCCGCCTGATACTCAGGCTAGAGGCAAGAGAGACGCTGCTACGACGTTTTGAATTAGCACGTGCCAAAACGCAAGTGTCCATCCGCCTGTTCGAGCCTGTTAAGAAGCTTGGATTTAGGATACTTAGCATTCTTAGAAAAAAGATAATTGAACAAATTAAATCCATGCAGGAGATCATTCATCTAAAACCGCAAACTTGTTCTCGCAAATTAAAACAAATAATTATCTCGCATAGTAAAACTCCCGCAACGTGCTCAAAAATAATTGTTGTTATTATTGTAATTGATATTGCCCATTTGCTAATTTAAGGAATCTGTTGGAATGTTCGATTGAATTCTGTAAATCTGTCTCAAACTTTGTTTGTAGGTTAATTCAGATGGTTTTAACCATTAAGGTCTCTATTGCAGCTTCTACTTACACATAAACCCTTTGTCTGCCTATCAGAGCTATCTATCAGTTGAGAGCGGTGATACACAGGACGAATATGACGACTCGTTCCAGTCCTCCAGTCCAAGTAAAAGCATCTCGTCCATGAATACACAGGAAGACCCTTATGACGACATCGGTAGTTTTGCAGCAGATGAACGGGAAGACAGTGATGCAAGGTAACACAAACTGGTTTATATCCTTCTCTGCAGAATAGAAATTTGGTCGCGCCAAATTAATGCTGTTGACAGCTTATTTTGAGAAGTACATTTTTTATTTCAAATCCTATAGACTGCCATTTGGCAAATGGGTTGAATCATTCTCGTACCCAGATCACCCCGGCTCGTCAACTCGCGGGAGAGGCTGTAGTGACAGCCACTGACGCATGCGCGGGAGTTGAGAGAAATCAGCCTAGTCCCTGGCGTTCTGGGCGGGCTTCCTGTGGTAGAAGCGGGACGTCACAGAAACGTGACGTTACAGGAAAAGCCCTTGAGCCCGCGCACATTCATTCAGTGGTTTACCTTCTCACTGCATACGAGGAACGCCTGGGACCAGTGTGGAGGGAAATAATTTTCTGCGCATGCCCACACGTTTAAAATCGGCCAATCAGCGAAGGCTCTCAAATGGCTGTCACCAGAGCCTCACCCCGGAGGTGACGGTGAATGAGGTTGCAATGTTTGCTCGCCAAACACTAATTGTAGTCACCATTCGCGACCATATGATCGCAGTGTCGGGCCCTGGAATGCAATGTTTTCTTGACGAGGAAACAGAGTGATTTTCCAAAGTGTTTGATGAAAATGAGGTTAACCAACATCTAAAGACACATTTTTATGTATAGGGAGTTGGATTCCGAGTCACAGCGCAGAAGAAGAGGGCGGAGATCCCCAAGATCCGCTTCCAGATCTCCGAGATCACCCAAACTACGACAACAGCGCCAGAGAGACAGGATACTCAAGAGAAGAAACGAAAAAATCTCCGTCAAAGATTCTGGGACAGGTAGAGAACCATACGTGACACGAATACAATTACATTAAAAAAAAAATTATTGTGCTTTGATCAAGGAGGTTTTATGTACTTTGTTGAACCATAACATTATTTGCATTATTCTTCTGCCAGCTTTAAATTGTCCTCTGCCAGTTTTCTTCAATATTTATGAAAAAAGTACATGTGATCGTTGGTCTTTCTGTGGTTTTTGCGCGACTTTCTGTATATTTCTCAATCTCGTTCCCAGACCCTCTCGCTCATGCTGACTGTCTGAGGCTCTGGACGCAGGCAAAACCGGAAGTCCTAGAATCTAGGACATCCGGTCTTCCATAAATGGTGACCGTGGCTTTCGGGAATATCGGCCAATCAGAATCGGCCTACGATTGTCTGCCGCCAGAGCCTACGACAAACAACAAACAGCGGCGTAGGCTCTGGGAACGAGTTTGTGTATTTCTCAGAATATCATGGTTGTTTTATTAAAGAAACAGGAACTTTTAGTACCGACTACACGCTGGGTAGGTCGTAGCATTGATCTACATTTAAAAGAACCCGACCCTCCGGCCATGCATTTACTTTTCGTCTTTTTCTCCAGAATCCCCAACAACAATGAGCCCACCTCATAGTGTGTTTGTAAGCGATTCTGGTCCTGAGAACAAGCCAGGCACAACGGAAGAAGAAGTAACTATGGTCGCGCCAGAAACCAAGGTACTACCAGCGAATTACTAAAAATGTCTTTTAAATGCATTTCCTTCCCCCGTGATCAAAAGTACGTCCCAGGGGACGAGAGGCTGAATCGCGTTTAGCCCAGTTTCGCGCAGTAAAATAACCGCTTCGACTGTCAAATTTTTCTCACTCGACCGAGTGCATGAGTTTATGTGCAGAACTGACAAAAGTATCCACCCAAAGGAATCATCACATGATCTGAATTGGGTGGCAACAAGATGTAAACACCGTTAGCCGATTTGGTCTATTGGCCAGATTTTAGATCACAAATGTATGTCTAACAAAGCGGCTGTGTTTTGCAATTGTGAATTACCACATTCAAACTTGCACGTGTAGATAGCTTGCGATGTCTTAATGTATCAAATGAATTCTGAGCAAAATTATTGAAGGCAGAGCACAGACGTCTCCAGAAGCACCGACGATTGTACACTGGCTACATTGTGGTGCCTACAAAAATAACATTTGATAAATCCTTGCAAATGTAGACGTGTATAGTTTGAAGATTATGCTATTCGGTTTATTTTTCAGGATGCGGCCTCTTCCACCAGAAAGGAAAAGAAAGGCTTGGCGGACGCGCTAAAACTAAAGCAGTCGCGGTTCTTACGAGCGCACACCCTCAGCAGCATAGTCTCGGGTAACATCGGACACGAGGCGACCAAGAGCAAACCAGCTCCGCCTAGAAAGCGCAGCATCCCCTCCTACACGCATCTGCTACCCCTCTTCGACAAGGAAGGGCGCTTCAGTGGGGTTCTTACTGAAGTCAGGGCTTCCAAGTACAGTACGACGCAGTTACGGCGTTGGTGTGTGGTAAAGAACGGCGCGCTTCAGCTTTACAACAAGCAGGGTGATGTCACCTCGGTTGCCAAGTACAATCTCGTGGAGATGTGGCTTACGCATGAGAGCGATGTAGCTAGAAATAAATACTCCTTCACTCTTCACGGTATGGAGGACAAAACGGTGAAGTTCCAGGTCACTTCGAAAGAGGACTTCGATAAATGGATGAGCGTTTTGAAAGTTTTTACAGAGATCAGGGTGGAAAGACCTATAGAGATTACGACTCATGAAGAAACTCAAACACAACCGACACTAACTAAGAGTTTAGCTAGAACTAAACCCGATGATACCCAGGGGGAATCCTCTGGAAAGAGGTCCTCTATTCGCCTTAAATTCCCACAGCGCATGAATGTTATTGAAATGTTCAAGAAATCAAACACATCTTACGATTTCGAAAACCCGAACACCGAGGACATAATCCCAAGTAATGAACTTAAATGCGTGAATTACTCTGGAGGGTATCTCACCGAGATATGTATCTCTGATGAGGACAACTACACTTGGAAACAGCCGCGCTGGGTCAGCGTCAAGGAGTCAGAGCTACTTGTGTTCACTGATAGTTCCACAGGAGACCCGGTCAAGCGTATGGTATTATATAATGTAAATGTTGATGATACTAGCGAGCCTGAAAGAGGGATCTACAGGTTTAAGGTCCATCGAGGTAACGAAGTTGCAGTGTTCCTCGCGCATGATAAAAATGCTTTAGAGAACTGGCTTAAGCTGTTAAGGTCTGCAAGAGATATGTATGGTAGAGAAACTAAGGAAGCGGACGCCAAGTGCAGGATTCCATCACCTAAAAACGTATTTGGACATAACAGGACAAAAAGCGAGACGCTTCCACCAGTAGTGGACCTGCGTTCGTCCACCAATTCTTCGTTGTCCGCGCCGGAGAAGCGCAAATCTTTTGGGAGCACGTCCATGTCTACGGATTCTGAAGGCTGTACGGATGTGCTCATGAATGGACACTTGCAGGAAGTATTACGAGGGAACGAAAAGTCGCCAAGAGGCAGCCGCGGCGAGGTCAACATAGCAGCTGTTGATCGTTGGTGCGTTGTTACCAGCGAGAAAATATTTATTTACGATTCCGAGGATGCAAGGAGGCCTAGAAAGGACTGGGTTTTGGCGGACGTGAAGGTAAAGGAGGAGCACAAGGAGGTTATTAAAGGAATGTACGGGTTTCGAGTCAAGTATTTCGATGAGGAGGTACTCCTTCAGAACGCCAACAGGGACGTTATTACGCAGTGGTTGAGCGTGTTACTGCGTTACTGCGCGCCTATTGAAAACCAGCAGTCGCCAGTAGTGGAGAGATTAAAATCTGCTGTGAGGTTTCCTCATAAATCGCATAGTGACAGTAACTTAAAAAGTGCCACCGCGGAACAAGAGAGCAAAGTAAAGCGAACTCTTAGCGAAGGCCGCGCGAGCGGGAGGCGGCTCCTGCGAAAAATCTCCGAGGATAACATCCTGCGTAAGTACTCTCGCCCGGATCTTTTCAAAAGCGCATCATGGAAAGGAAGTCTGGAGAAACTGAACGTAAAAATGCGTGATAAGTCGACTCTAAGTAGCTACGCGCGCGACCCAGATAGGAGGTTCTCGTGCGGGAGTTTATTTGATAGTGATGGGAAGTACTCAGGCTTCCTTGTGGAGCAAACTGTTACTGCTTTGTGTCGTAGCCAAGTACGTCGCTGGTGCGTGGTACACGATGAGTTTTTGTACGTCTACGATCAGCCGCGCGTGGACAAAGCCCGCAGGGTGATCCCTATGATTAATGTGAAACTAACGAACGAGAGCAGATTCGACGAAGATGTGTTCGTGTTCCGATTGGAGTACGAAGACCAGTCGGTAGTGTTTCGGGTGGCGAGTCGGACGGATCTTGAAAAGTGGATTACGGCCATCACGGTGAAGATAGAAGTGCTTAAGGCGCGTGCGCGGAGACAAGCCAGGAGGAATGTCGTCATTGCTGAAGAAGTTGAAGTCATTTTACCAGGTATGTGTGAACGCTTTACCCTGACCGTAGCCAAACCTCTGAATCAGACCATCGTTCTTTAACCGACCAATCACCTTTCGCAAACAAGTGAAATAGAAGGCGCCCATCTTTCTATAGCGACCACCCTTAGGAACCAAGCAGATTTTTGACAATCTAAAACAGTATTCATTTTGACAACCTCAAAGAGAAGTGGGAAAAAAAATGGAAAGTCCCCCAACCCAAGCATGTTTCTTTTGAGACTCGCAATGCAATATTTCCGTAGTAATGGTTTCCTGACTATAATTGTGACCGTGTTTTTGCGTTTTAGACTCGCCGCGTTCATCTCCAATACCAAGTGGCATCCCCTCATCCTTCTCTGCTGACAACCTCACGTCTATACACCCCCCATACGTGGAGTCTACAGAGGCTCAAGAAGGCGCGACGGCAACTATGCAACTCCAAGAACCAGAAGTCGAGAAGACGTTTGAGGCTCGGGATGAAACTGAGAGTGGTGTCGCCAAAGAAGTTGGCAACGTAGACGCCGCAGCGTCTCCCAGCAGCCCACATCTACTCATAGTCGAAAACCTAAAGCGCATTAGCCTCCAAGACGTCACTATAGAGACGCCGCCAGACGCCATCGATCAGGATACCTGTGGTGACATCATTGGGAAACGATTTGACGTTGTTGAGCTTGGGAGGATAAAGTCGCCTTCGGGTGAGGCAGAGGGGGGAGAACCCGATGAGGAAGAGAGGACACCCCACGCTAGTGCGAGTGAAGGAGAGTGCGTCCCGAGTCCAAGTGCAAGCATCAGCACTAATGAGCCTATCTACGAGAACCTCCCCAGACCTTCGGGCCTCGATTCTCCTCAAAGCGCTAACACCCTGTCGGGCCTGGTCATACAGTCAGAACACTTAGGTGACTGCCGACAGCACTCGCACTTTGAACCTCTGTTTGTGGACTTGCCTCCCAAGCGCGGCTCAAAGCATGATTTAGAACCTGTCTATGAAAACGTCCGCTTTATTTCGCCTGATCCTTCTCTCCTAGAAAAACAGGATTCCTCTTTCCACAACCGCGCACAAGACCTCGATGAGGTGTTCGGGCTTAAAGCGCCTTCCGAGTCCAACACGCCCAGCCCGACGTCAGTCACGAAGGACTTCGAACGGTTCTCGCTGCAGGATCGGTACAGCTTCGCCAGCGATTATTCGGGAATCGTTGGCGAGAATCTCCTTGACGAGGTCGGGAGCTGCAGTACTAGTGATAGAAGTCGAAGCGGAACGAGTTCGAGCCGTGGCAGCACCGGAGGCAGTACCGGAGAATTCCGAGCGATGAATCCTTCCTTCGATAGAGATCTTCTAGGAGATATCTTAGGTTTTCCGATCTCTCCAGAAGAGGCTCTGGAGATATCTGATTTCTGCGTTCGGTGTGATGCCGATGCCGACGCCGAAGAGAAAGAGAAACTGGACGCTTTGTCGGAAGAATTCGATTTGACATCTCCTACGCTTGTGTTATCGGAAGACAATCGCGATGATAGCTCCCTCAAAGCTGACTGCGACAAAAAATCGACACCAGTAGAAGCAGCCGATCAAACGTTTGAATCCTTGTGTGAACCACTTGATGAGGTATTCGTGTCCTTAGCTGAAACTCAGGAAAGCACTCAACCAACCTCGCTCTCATCGCTGGCTGAAAGTAGCTGCAGCAGCACCCAAGATACATACTTCGGTTGTTTGACCTCAGAATCTAGCGAAGAGTTCGTTGATTGTGACCAGGAATTCACTGGAGAGGTAACATTGAAAGAGGCCGACGAAAAACTTCCAAGCCCCACTCCAAACATAGCCCCACCCAGAGAAGAATCAACGCCGGCTTCGGTGCGAGATCTATCGTTCCAGACGGCGGATTCTGGCTGCTCTGTGGCTTCTTCCGCAGCTGAAGAGCATGTTGATACGTATTTCGGCAGATCTAGTGAATCAGAACTGGAGCAGAGCTTGGAAGTTGAGGCTCACCCTTCCGCGGTAGATCCGCGCATGGATGATGAATCAATATTACTAGTAGGGCCTGTTGTGTCTAGCGATAATCAACAAGACTCTGTTTCCTTTGCTGAAAGGGGAGATTCCGACTCAAAGGATGTCGATAAAAGTGACGAGTCGCATCCGGTGGTGCTGAGTTCTAGTCAGGTTGATATCATACGAGCAGTAACGGAGGCATTCCAGGGAATCGTGGACATGAGAGAGAAACACGGGGCCGAGGATACGAAACTGTAGGGCATAGTCAGGTTGTGTGTAGGAATTTTGTATACAGCAATTTGCAATCTCGTATACGCTGTTTGTCGTAGCCTCTGGCGGCAGGCAATCGTAGGCCGATTCTGATTGGTCGACATTCCCGCTCGCCATTTTTAAATTCGAATAACCGACAATGACGGTCACACCGGACAAATATCTCAGAGCCAAATCGCCGGCCGTTCACACCGCGCGGCATGACGTTGCCTAACGCCACAAATCGCACCTCAAATTGCAGCTGGAATCGCGCCGTGTGAACGGGCCTTAAGGGGTGGTTTTCATCGGCATTTCAAAGGTATTGGTGTTTGTAGAACAAGGTTCAGGGATATAAATTTTATTCACCTCTACATTTCTCTAGTTAACCGCGCAGCTGCAGAGGTTTGCTTTTGCGACGAAACAATGAAGAGGTACAAAATTGTGTAGTGTAGTGTTATTTTGAAACTACATTTTTAGAGCTTGACGCATTTTCGCACGATGACCGGAGACAAGAACAAAGAAATTTATTAGCCTAATGAAAAATTGAGCACTAATATGTTATTTATTTCTCGAAACGATTCGAGAAGTACAGTTTTTAAAACCAGACTGCCGTTCCCGTTATCATTTTCAATCTTGCACAGATAAATCAAGTAATTACGTTCTCGGCAGTTTTAAGTAATAAATCAAACACGAGACAGCGTGTTTCATCAGGATTTTCAAACACCGACTGATTTTTGGCTTCTGTCCAGAGTGTTTGATATAGCTTCTCAAACGAATCATTTAAAGTCGTGAGAAAGGAGATAGAAAATCTCCAAAATCTATGCAAATTAAGGCTGGTTTCCATATAGTCGTATCTGTCTTATCTGTCTCATCAGTCAACCGTGAAACAAAAGAATAATTCCGATTTCCATTGTTTCACGGTCGACTGATGAGACAGATACGACTATATGAAAACCAGCCTTTAAGGACACGCATCCGAACCTCCTTCAAGCTTGTTTTTTTTTATGAATGAGTTGGAGAAATCTTGTGCACGGATCCTCCCCCAGTTTCATGGGTTTCACGCCCTGACACTCGATTCATGGGTAATCATGGTCCTTGTTTTAATGGGCTTTTTCATGCTGCCATTGACGATATAAGCTCGCTATTTCGTGGTTGCTGTAATGGTCGCGGTGATAAACCCAATAGGCCTCCGTTTCATGGAGGTTTCATGGGTTTATCATCAATGTCCACGAATCTCCATTGCTGTTCATTACTTTTAATGCATTATGTCCAGGGTTCGTACGCGCCCTGGAATTTCCTGGATTTTCATTTCCTTCCTGGAAAGTCCTTGAAAGTCCTGGAATTTTAAGGAAAATCCTTGAAAACTCCTGGAAAAATGTTTCAACTCAAATGTGGTTGCATCAGTTTCGTGAATCTGAATTATGACATCCTCCAGACTTATCTTCTTTTTTTTTTTTGGGGGGGGGGGGGGCATTTCTACCCAATCCCAAAAAAAACTCTGGAAAACTCCTGGAAAAACAACTGAAGACTTCCTGGGAAATCCTGGATTTTTGTCATTCAGAAAGCGTACGTACGAACCCTGCATCTCACTGCGCGTACGATTTTATAGATAAAACAATTGTTTCACGCTGCGCATTTTCAAAACGTTTATTTGGGTTTTGGATATGTTTTTTTACTGTCAGGTAGTACTTGTCCTGTTTCGCCTTGTACAGTCGACTGGCTCTTCTGTCGCGACGAAACCGAGTCGACTGCACTGGACTGACCGCATCCCGTTTCGAAAACAGCTATAATGCTCTGACATTTTATTCGTGTAGGGGACCGAATGGTAGCAAATTGTATAAATACATCATGTACTCTACGTTTGCGATGATTATGGATGAAGAATTGCTAGATATTAAACGAATGGTAGATATTGATCAAATAGATAGTTAGATGATTTTAAAATCCAAAGGAAGTCAAGAGGGGTAATTTATCTCGTAAGGAGTGGAACATGTTTCAAGCTTAGCAGACCATTCCTTGTATAATGTAATATCGTTTCACGCGTTTACAACATGAAACGAAAAACTTTGAAATACACTGGGCGGTTTAATTTCACGACGGAATTTCAAGCCGGACAATAATAAAGCCGTGAAACAATTTTTTTTATTACAGTTTAAGTAAACATCGTTAACATATCTCGACAAATGTGATGTTTTTGATGACATTTCGTTGACATGAGAAATGGTCTGTTGGTTGATGTAACTGCTAGTTTAAAATAGAAATATCAAACTGAGTTTAAAACTCCAAATAGTATGATCCAAAATAAAAGAGTTCAATGTAATATATCCCAATAAAGTACTGGAGACTTTAGTCTTTAGTAACTGGAATGCATGAGTTGTTATTGCCGTGTGTTTCGTTTCGAATGACCACCCTTGTTGAACGAAATGCGTATTCTGTATTCAACATACGCATTTCGTTCTTGTGACAAGAAGAAAGGCATAGGACTTTTTGAAGGGTTGAAATTAAGTTATTGCTAGCTTGCTTGCCCGGGGGTATTGGTGGTGGTGGGGGGGGGGGGGGGGGGGGGGGGGGTAGATGGGGCTCCCATATTTTTTGGTCGGGGATGATTGTACATACACATACTGGTGTTTAGTGAGTAATAAAGACTCTGTATCTGATCGTCGGGAATTTTCAGTTTCACTCCTAAAAGATACCAAAAAGGGCGTGACTAAAAAAAAGAATTACCCTAAAAGATACCCATTTCCGTCCTTGATTAAAATGCTGCCTTTGACGTCGTCTACGTCTTGTGAAAAGAGTTGAAATATAGCTCTTGTTGAAATTATTGTACTGACCAATTTTGATAATGATCCATACTATAGAACACGAGTTATAAAAATAATCCCTTTTTCAGGCAAATGGGTTTTGAGCCATGCCTTAATGCCACTGAGTAGGGGTGGTGCAGGAGGGCGCGTTTTACCACAGGCAGACCAGACTACCATGTGGGGATCGAGGTGAAAAGGAAAACAAGGGAAAACCCGCTGGAATGGACCTAAAACCCACCCAAATGGCAACGCAAGTAAGTCATATCGAGAATTATGAGAGTTTCATCGGATTTCAAGTAATTTCATCACCTCCACCAAATACAGTAAACAAGAGACATTATGAAGAGACTTTTATTTACGATATATACTCAATCCACTGATATTTAGTCTGGTCTGCCTGTGGTTTTACGGCGAGGAAACTGCCGCCATCTTGGATTTTGGAGGGATTTTAAATTTTCAGAAAATTGCGCTATACATATTTTTACGGCCTATTTTTTACTTGTGCAACATCCCTCCTGAAAACTAGCCGCTGTATGCCATTTTGGAGAGAACTTCATTTTGCCCACTTGATGCGTGCCGTAGCTAGCTGCGCACGCACCTTTCAGACTACCCACAATTCGTAGCGGTCACAAAAAGAACTCGAATTTCACAAGCGTGCGCGCGAAGAACGGCAAGAAACGTTGGGATGGCTGGCTACTCTACTCAAGCGAACTTCCAGCTTCTGTCTGTATTTTAGCAAAGTGGAGACCTGTGATGGAACGATATGCTTTCAACACAACCCCAACGCAGTTTTATAGATTGGCCTAACCAGCAAGTACACGAAAAATGTAAGTTTTTATTTGTTAATTTCATTCTCTGTACCGACATGAATGATTCATAGACAGTTTATGCACCAGTCAATTGACAGCCCCGCACCCCCCCATTCGCGCATTAGCGGGGCATTCACTTTTTGGCAAATGAAAGGTAGTGAGCGCCTCGGTTTGCGGGGACAATCTGAGAGGTGAATGCACCATCCCCAGGGTAATAATTAAGAGTGAATGCGCTCCTTGTCCAATAAATTTAGAAGATAACACAAAGGATTTTTACTCACTGAAAAGAGTCATGTCAATGGTGCCCAGTTTTCAATGCAGCCGCAGCCGATCGCAAAGCGTAATAAAACCATATTTTTCTACTTGCATGTACTTTCGCTAGTGTAGATTAAAATATAATACGTGTAATTCAAGTAACAAAAATCTGTATTTGTCGAGTCTTTTGTGAAGTAAAGGGGTGTTCATATGGAGGTGAGACAGCCCGGAAAGCAGGCTGGTTTCTGTTGTGTTGTGTCCCGGGGAAGAGAGTGACTCCCCGCTCGATGTACTGCGTGGAAGCCGTGAAAGAAAGCGCATCTCCCGACCAACGGGGCAGTAATGTATTGTGAATTCTGTACGAAAGCCCCGCTAGTACCCCGCTAATGCGCGAATGGGGGGGTGCGGGGCTGTCAATTGACTGGTGCATTATTCCCATGAACTTATAAACTTAAAATAACAGCTTGACTCTCTTCATCATATATAACATTCTGGCTAAACTCAAAAAGGGTCATTCACGGTTTCGCTTTGATCTATTGATTGTATTGCACAATTCAACTGGTGTTAAATAAATGACAGGTTTCTGTCCTGGCTTCTTGCCGGGACCTTGGGCCATTCCATTTTATATGCACACACCCCCCATTGAGGGACCTGGAAATCCATGGGAAAGGGAGGGGGTCAGTAGGGAAAATATCCTAGGGGACTCATTAGAAAATTCCAGTGGGCTCCATCAGAAAATGCTGAAAACATCCAAGGGCCCAAATGGGGAAGGCAATTAGAAGGCACAAAATATCCATGGGCCTTTTACCCACATTCTAGAGCAAATTTTGAACAAACAAGTTCCAAGGGGTACAAAGGCAATTCCCTCAATAGGGGCAGTACACAAACATTGAAATCCAAGGGGGACATTGGCAATTCCCTCAGTAGTGGTAGCTACCATTCAGTTGTCCAAGGGGGTCTATAATTGATTCCCTCAATAGAGGCAGAGATGAAGAAGAGAGAATCCAAGGGGGGTCAACAGCAATTCCCTCAATAGGGTGAGCTTATTGTGGGGCATATCCAAGGGGGCTTATGCAGGTACTCATCCAAGGGGGATGCACAATATTGTCGTCCAAGGGGGGTATCTGAAGGGCTCCCTCAATAGGTGGGGTGTGAATAAAAAATGGAATGGCCCCTTGTGGGGCGGTGGGCTGGCGTCAGTTGGATCCAGGCAACATGGACTTATGATATATTTCCCATAACTAACAACCGGGACAGCTAAGCTATTCACAACATAATTAGGCTATTATTATTATAAAAAAAGATTTCAAGCTTCCAAAACCAGTTGCCATATTTTACTTCCTGGAAATCCCCATTGGAATATGAAAAGGGCATTCTATTTGGTTCTGAAAACTAGAATTTGTAGGGGCTGGAACTTTTGGAGGACAATCAGTGCTATTTTGTTTGCACCCAAAAATGTATACCTAAGTTGCAGTTCTATACCACTTATGCAATGCTTGGTTCATATCTCAACCCCTTTCATGGTCGGTGGGGGGATTAACAATCATTCCAATTTGCCACTGTCCTCCCTTTCAAAGCCTACTCGAAGGTCAGAAAGAATGACCCACCAAGAACATTATATCATCCCATATGCTAGAACGAACATCTTTAAATTTAGCTTTCTCCTGAGAGCCATTCGGCTCTGGAATTCCCGGAGTACTCTAGCCTGTGAGGCGGCAGCGAATCTTTATTGATAGGTCGCACATTTAAATAAAGTGAAGTGAAGTGAGGGATGTTTGGGTCATATCTGAACCCCTTTCTAGGGGTAAGGGGTGAGGATGTTTTCTGGAATCGCACAATACTCTACCTAGAGGGCATTGCAGGGGCATAAGTGGGGCTTTCACATGTGCTTTACACCTTAGTGCCATGGTATGTGGGAGATATATTTCCTACTGCTTCTTTTCAACCTGCCTTTTCCAACCCAACCCTTTCCCATTTTCAAATCCCCAGGAGTTGGGCTCTACCCCAGTGTAAGGGACTGTTCGTTAATTACTTCGCAGGGGGGGCTGGTGGTTTTATAGGGGGGTAAATTTTGCAGAACGTTGAAAAATTTGGGGGTAAATTTTTAGAACACGCGAAACTTTTGGGGGGTGCATTTCAGTGTCATGCAAATTTTCAACAGACTAGGACTGAGATTGAGTGCAATTGCGTGAAACGCAGAGCACTGTATAAATCCAGAGTGTCCTAAGCCAACTAAAGCTTTCCTACTAAAGGTTTCTGTCAAACTTCTCCTCTCTTTTCTTGCCAGTTAGAGCTGGTTCTACCGGTACATCCTCTTCAACAATCGTACTTAGTTTAGACGCCATGTTGATGCTTACATTGTAGCTTAGTCAATTAGCGCGCAGGGGGAGGGGGGTAAAATTTCAAATAGCCGTTTTTTTGAAGGGGGTAGAAATTGAAACTACTTTTTTTGTACGGGGGTAAGTTTTCACAAAACCTACGAGCAGAAAAAACCACCAGCCCCCCTGCGACGTAATTAACGAACAGTCCCTAAGAACCTGTGTATTGTTCATGAGTTGCACCACAAAGCTTCTTTTGTTTAGTAGAACAAATCATGATGAAATAAGAACTAAACACAAAGTGGTCCTCTGGGAATGGTTCTTTCACAGAGGTAAATCCAGGAGTTAATTTTATTTATACATTTTTATTTATAAGGACAATAGCAGACAACGGTATAACAGATACTGTTTTATTCAAATAACAATATCCTTTTGGTTAACAGTAACTTTCATGAATTAGATCTCTATTTTGTTAAATAATACATACTGGCATTCAATTCCATTGCCCTGGATAAATAAATAAAATTGTTCATTTTCAAATTATATGCCATGTTAAAACTGTTCTGGTGCTTCCAGAATAGAAATAATTTTGCAAAAATATTTACAGCTTAGGCTGTCATTGCAGACTTTTTGCATTGACTTCAAACGTGCCATGCAAATGCTAAAATGAAATCAGATTTGGAAACAAAAAAAAATGTTTGGTTTGCAACTCAGATCTCAAACAAACATACTATGATATAGAATTGTATGCTTGAAACTTAGTAATGGGAATGATAGCATCCAATTTTTTCTTCTTTTTGTAAAGATACAAAGTTATACTTTTTTGTGATTTTGTAAGGTATACAATATAGTGCTCTTTCATAGAATTCATGTTTTTCCATCTGAATGCTTCCATTCTGTCACAAGAAAATAAGCAAATAATGTATGTACAACAAAAGCCCTGAACAATATTAAATTTATCCTATGTTTCCTAATTGCCACGATAATATATCTATTTTTTCACCTTAAGACTTAATTGGACTTTTTTTGGACTAAAACTATAAGTTTACTCTATTTAAATTAATTTATTAAGTAACAAAAAGGACTGTAGTTAACACAAACATATACTATTTTCTTGGTACAACCAAACAAATAAATGAATTAATACTATAGCTTTAAGCACAACTTAACCTTGTTATTTCCAGGTGCTCAATTTGGTGCACTTTACATTGCAAAGCAACAACCAGTTCATAAATAGTAAATAATAACTATCTATGTCTATAATAGTTTTTGAAAATCAGCTCAATTCTCTTCAGATAATTTGTTTATAAACTCTTTTTCTCAAGGAAATCTTTAGGTAGCAAATAATTCCAATTTGATCAAAACCCAATTGAAATATTTTTTGTTGATATGATTTTTCTTTTGATCAGCAAATGCATGGATCTTGTCAAAATAAAGTGAATCGATAATTATTTAAAAATCACAATGAAAAATGAAAGCTTTGTTAAAATGTCTTATGTGATCCTCTCTCTAGAAATTCCAGATGAGAATTCATCCACAGGTTAAGTTTCTTTAACTTGTAACTGCAAGTGTTTGCCATACTTGCTTTTAACAGTTCATGTATGGTCCAGGTTTGTACACTTGTACAGCACATAGTGGTAACTGGTAGAAACACAGTTGAATGGTCTATCAGCTGGTTGATACCTTTGTCAGGTGTGACCAGTTCTTTGCCCTTCACAAAGGGGACCCCAGCTCATGTATTGAATTTCATCTATCCAATGAGTGGCACCAATATTCCAGATTCACCTTTTCCAGATTCACATATTTTTACCATCCCTGCTGATATAGGAGGTATTTCTTCATAGGAACAGGTAGTGGCAGAGTATTAATGTTGGCTTTAGATAAATGTTCCTTTCCTATAGATTTCCTAATTGCACGCCGACATAGATCTTGAAGAGGCTGTGGTTCAGCTAAAATAAATAAAACATATTTCATTAGATATCTGTGTCATATGCTGAATTCTTCCTCTGGAAATTCTTTGTTCAAGTATGGTCCTTATGAATAGATTATCGAGAGTGAGAGTTCACATAACACATTGCATTTGTTCATGTTTTTTTAGTTTGACTTTAATGCTCCACAATTATATTATTTGCAGTGAAATTGGAAATAAGCACATAGTTTGAAATAACCATTGCTGTTAGCTCTCTGTGCTTAATAAATCAAAGTCCCACAAAGTTTCAAATGTTAAAGAAATCCTACAAAAGTTCCAAATGTCCAAGAAATAACCAACTGTAGACAAACTGCTCGACCAAAAGTTTTCCAAATCCTGAAAACCAAATTCAAACTTTTTCTAACTTGAGATATTTCAATGCATAAATTTGCTTTCTCTTTGACGTTGAAGTATCATTGAGAAATCTGAATTATTGCCTTGGTATCCTTTTAACATCAGTTATGACAAAAAGAAATAGAGGATATTACATGGCCGCGCGGAGATACGAATTTTATCTTCAAGTGTTGAAAATTTATCTCACGAGTGAGCGCAGCGAACGAGTGAGATCAATTTTTAACACGAGAAGATAAAATTCGTATCTCCAAGCGGTCATGTAATGTTCTGTTTATTATATAAACATCAATGAAATACCAAATTCGAATTTTATTTGAGTTAAGCTTAAAAATCGAGCATTGAGCAAAGGCAAGTGTGATATTTTCACATGTGAAAATAACATGTTATTTTCACGTGTGAAGATATCAAGTTTTCGCGCAGGAGATCACCCGGTATTTCATTGGTGTTTATATAATAAAATAATGTATTTAAGAAAGACAGGGGTTTCATATCTTATATATTGTACAACTGCTAGACCTTTTGAGAATCACTAAATGGGGCAGATTTTCACAATCTAACTCTTTTGACCAGCAACCAAGTGCCTAGGAGGAAATGAGCTCTTCTATGTTTCCTGTTATTTGATAAAGATTTGATCTTATAGATCTAAAGCTTCTAAAGGAAGTTTGCCAAAAATCAGCAAAATCAGCTGTGTGCCAGAGCAATGCTTTGTTTTGATTGTCAGCTGTCAACAACAATAGCCTTTGTCCCCTGCCTGAGAGATTTTGAGGAGAAATAAGATACAAGAAATAGATAACACAGTGCCCAAACATGCTCTGATAAACTGGATGAGTTCCATCTATGATTTGAAATCTTTTCAATTTATGTTACTCTTGCTTTCTTAAAAACTTAAAACATTAGTATATGATGTTGCTAAATAATACTTTTGATCTTAAATAGACTTTAAAAACTTTCAAGCAACAAAAAAGACTTGACCACTCTTTTTTACTAAACATTTCAGACCCAGAAGCGTTGAGTTAAAGCCTCATGGTTTTGTAACTTTTTAAAATGTGTTTCTCTGTAGGAGTGCTTTGTGTGTAACTCACTCCCTTTTATGTATAACTCTATTTAACTGCGTTACTATGTGAACCTTTGGCGTTCTAACCACAGTCAGCTGTTACTGTTTGAGGCTTTTCTTAAAAGGAAAATAGGCAAAACTTTTTATTGCTGACACATCATCACTTTTATTGTGGCCCTTGAAAGACAATGTTTTCAGATGAACTTTGATGAGTTGGCAAGGTTTTCTTTTGTTTGAATATTCTTTAAGCATGGCCAAGCTAGAAAGAACTGATTTTGTTGGCAAATTGTTCTTCAGAACGTCTGTTGTCAAGAGTTATTTTGATTCCATTGTAAGTTTGGACACTGGTGATGAGATAACTTTATTGGCATGTTCATCTGTCAACTCGGGTTTCAAACCGGGTTGTTGTTAAAAAAGAAGTTTGTCTTGCGCTTTGAAACGTTCAATATTTCCTCTTGATATGGAGAATCTATTTATTTTCAAGGTATAAAGACAGAAATGAATACAAGAGCGTTTTTACAGCAAGTTCCACCCTTTCTTTTTTCCTGTTCAAAGTAGAACGATGTTGTTCTTTGTTTGTCTAAATAGTTCTACAGGTGAACAAAATCTTCTGGGACAGCCCCATATTTTTGTGATCATCTTAACAAAGAACCCAGAAACAAGACCAAATTATGTTCAATGCTTAGCAGATCAGTCAAATAGCGTCTTTGCTATTCAAAATGACCATCTCATTCGCTATGTTAATTTAGCTTTTGTTGTCAGCTCTTCTAAAGCGCGGCCATACAAACAAACTCCACATATCCATTGAAATGCATGTTGTGCTTGAGTGCATGTTGACAAGAGAAAGGGTTATCTGTCTTTGATTTCACAACAAAAATCACTAAAACTTTCGCCAAAAAACGTTCCAGTAAAAACTAAAGAAAAAATGAACATATTTCTTACGTCTTTTTAAATAGAACTTTTAACCAATATTATTCTGACGTCTACAGAACAGAAATATCTAAAATACATATATTTACACCGTAAAAGTATGCTTCTCTTTTTCTTTTAGGATTTGAAATGTCTGGAATGTTCTTTAAGGTGCTATTCCTGACTTTGAGGGTTAAAGTTTATCGGATTAAATGGGTTTTCAAGCACTTTTGAGCGTCAGAGCTGTGCTCGCTGAGATCAACAGGTGGTTTCAGGCACGAGCCACTAACGACACTAACGCTGTTACACAAAGCTGAGGTTAGCGATGCCATTGTCTTTTTGTTCTCTTGGTCTGAAACATCCACTAGGTAACCAAACGAAACGCTACAAAAATGGTATACACGGGAAGGAGAATTTTTTTATAAATTGTTGTAGCCCTTTCAGAGATTTTTCTCTGAAGATACGAGTAAAGCTTGACGTTTTCAGCATGTGTCAGCATTTCGAATTCCATTCAAAGACCGATTCATCACAATCTTGAACTGAATTATTCATGCTATTCAACGTAGAGGAAACAATGGACGGATGGGAAAGAGAGGCTGAAAGACAGTTCGAGACAAAGAAACCAGCTCTGCATAGTTCCTGACAGCCCTTTTGGTTTCTGGTTACCAAAATTCTCGCCTAACTAGTTTCAACTCGATGTTGTTTCATCAGAAATCCTAAATACCACCCCCGGCACCACAACCGAGGAAGATGTCTAAGTGATTTCATGGAGTGATGTCATAGCCTTTTAGGTACCAGCTCAAACTCCTCAAATTTTCGTCAGCTTCAAAAGATTCGTTCCTGGTTGTTTTATCTCCCCAAGATTAATAAAATTTTATTGGAAATACACGGGATGAATGGCGGAAATTTCTTTCTTGTCTTAATGAATATATACAAAACGATCACGTTTTGAAAACCAAATAATAAAAATCAAAAGTCATAACGCGTCTAGCGCGCGAAGTTCAGAGGGAAAAGAGAATCTATACTTAGCAATTAGATTCGTCTCCTTCCTATATAAGGTCTTGTTTGAATTTAAGGTTAAAACTGTGTAGTGTTTGGTTTTGAGATTTTGATTTACTATGGCTAAAGTAGAGCTAAAATTGAATGGCTAAATTTGTAAACAAAGCATAGTCGTTCATCTATAGAACATCGCATCACGCTTTGTGATGATGGCTAGAAACTTGGAAACTTTATGGTGTTATTCTAGATAGTAAATCTAAGTTTATACTTACGATCTAGGCCTCCAATATAACGCATAGCGATCTCACAATGTCCCCAAACAGCTGATACAACAGGATAAACGGTGTGTCCTTTCAGTCCTCTAAACGCCACCCCGAGATATTTTCCATCTAAGGTCTCGAAAGCCAATGTTCCTTCATCCATGTCGAGAATAACACGGAATCTATCTGGAGCCACAAAGTTATGTTCTATATCGCCATGATGGGCAGGATATTTAAGAGTAGAATTGCCTTTTTCATCGTGATAGATTTTATTCCGTACTATATCCCAACCCCAGCCATCTTCTGTGTTCCCTACAAGCGAGTGGTAACCAGTACAATGTAGGGGAGCTTTAGTAGTTGCAACTCCGACAACAGCGTGCGTGCCGCGCTGCCTCGTTGACCAGTGTATTTCCCAAACATGAAAACCACGATTAAAACCTACTTTACCACGTATAGAGTCAGTACTTTGTGCGACAGGGTGCCTATGGAAGGTAAACGGGTCGTCGTCTTTGACGAACACGTTCACCGAACGATCGGCCGGATTCCATGCGAACTCGGCTTGCCTGTCTTCCGGGAAAGCAGGTCGATCTAAAACTATATCCAGCTTCTCGGGTCGCGCTAGATCGCGTGCTCTATCGTCGTCTTCACGTATAAAGTTCAGAGTCTTGTAAACCCCTTGACGATTGTCGTTATGATCGCTACGCTTTACTGCTGAAATCCTTGATCCCATGTTCGTAAGTTGGGGATAGAGTGAGGTAAAACTATTGTGGGAATCCAACTTGATTCCTTGTTCCGCCGGCCCACTATTATTTGTTTCGAAGTGCCTCGGTGTTTCTTCTGAACCTGAAGGGGAGTGAAAAAAACAGAGTATAGGTCAGAACAAGATCCGTGACTCAGCTGTAAGGACAATAAAGTAACGTTGCTCTATGAGATCGGCTTGGACATCTCGGCCAGTCGACGCGCTAACTTCAGCTTCTCGCATCCGAGTCCGTTCGTGAATAAAAAGATCGAGAATTAACTTACGGGAGGCGTTCTAGATGTTTGAGTGTTTATGGCGATGTGTTGTCGCGTTTAGAGCCTGTACCACGACTTTCTCTTCTCTTGTATATGCCTGTTTCAATGCTCTTTGTTGTCATTAGAAAAATTTCCTATTCAATGATATTTATATCTCGTGCGCCGTGAGCAATGGATTGAAAAGATGCCAACACGCATGCGCGTGATCACTCAAGCGTGTACGTAACACGTCTGAAATCAACAACGTGTGACACACGCGCCACGGGTCATTTCCGGTTCGCGGCTGCGGAGCGAAATTTCAGCACGAAATCGCTGGCCGCTGCGTAAATTCCGTAATCGGGCTTGTTAGAGGGCTCCCCGCATGCAATTCTGCTTCCGGATAACCCCGATTCCGCAGCGCAATCTCGCGATTTGTGTTATAGCTAAATGCAGCGCGCTGTAATTGACTTCATTGCTTGGACATCACAAAAATATGAGATAAAGTGACGGTTGAAATGTCCAAGCAAGGGAGCCGGCCATGCATCGGATTCGAATTCCTTTCATCTGTTATCAGTGTGCGGGAGGAGTGTAATATGGATCAATATTTAATGGATGTTGGTGTGTGGATCGCGAATCTAGCCTCGAGGGCCTGTGTTATTGACTCCTAGTCTAGCAGGTGATCTTGGCTTGAGTCTTAGGCGTGGTGTGGCCGGTATAAAACATATGCTCGAAGCGTGCAACCTAGCTCTGGCTACTGCCACTCACCCTATTGGACACCCCCCATCGACAGAAAACTTTACTCCGTAGCCCCATAAACAACACAATGCGACTCCAGCAGAGTAACAATTTATCTTTTTTACTGGGGTCTGAGATCGTCTGATATTCTGGCTTTGAGAAATTGTTTTGGAATTTGTTTGTATGCTGTATTGATTGTTGACTGGTCGAAGTGTTCTACGCATCATCGGAGCGCACGCAAGATGGGGTTAGGTCAGATATACATGTTCTGGTAGCGTGTTCGGCGACCGCCATTGTTTCAAAACATGTGTCTTTACGGTGGACGCCGTAAAAATTCACGAGTAAACGGTCCAGAGCATTTGGTAGTCCCTCTAAGAACTCTTTGAAGCCTTTAAACAACACAGCCTTTCAGAGCGTGCTTTTGTTAAATTCTCGTGTTCTTTTCAGCTCACTTCACTTTGTGTTAAGCCGTTAGAACTAAAAATAATTTCACTACGGACGCTTGAATGGTTCGATATTGTAGTTATATTCGTGCCGACTAAATCCCTCTAATCTTAACTCCTGTTCTCTCGCATTGTTCATACAACCAAGTCTCGAAAGTCTAGTCACAAATATTTCAACTCTCTTTCAACTCTCTTCCAACTCACAAAAAGAACCGAACGAAAGCGAACTTCTTCCGAATGGTTTCCGAACGTTCCGGAAATCCGCCGTAGTTTCAGCGTGAGCTCTCGTTGCTACGCGAGTGTGTGTGACGAATGACGTAACAGACGGGAGTGTGTTAATAATCCCACAAGTAGTCAGCCAAACACGCTTGTCTGTCGTGCGTTGAAAAAGTACGCCTAGAAACAATCTCAAAAAGCGGGGGTTGATGCTGAGAGCGATTGTAATTTTACATTATGTAACGCATAATTTTGTTCTTTCTCATCCTCTTTTGAATTGATTCTTAATGGTTCGTTTCTCGGTTGCTTCATAGCGTGAGTTGGCGATCTGTAGGACGTGCTGCGAGGGGGGCTATTTTTACACTTTCTGTCACGATATAAGGCGAAATAAGGACACGCGAGTTTTCATGACAATTTTTAAGCCGATCTAGATACCCGCGTCCTATTTAGGGATACAGGCATGTTATCACAACACCCCAGGCACGAAAAAGTGGGGGAAAATTTAATATTGTCCTGGATCTCACGGCATAAGCCCCATCACGATTGTGTTGATCAAAAAATTATACTATAATCCACAGATAGTACAGTGCATAAACGATAACACATCGATAGTGAAAGCTTTTAATACTTGTTGACATTTTGGGACAAAAGCTAGAGTTTTCGGTAGAGCTAGACCGCTGGTCGGTGAATCCCAGTTAAGTTCAGCTCGTGGCGTGACAAGCACGTCGTGACAAGACCTTGTAATTACCTTGGGTATGGCAAAAATACTTTTGTACACTAGTATTTTAGATTATCACGGTAGTAATGGTGAGAATGAGCCGGAACTCCGTGCTGTTACACTCACAGGAGTAACACGCGCGACGTCGCGAGACGCGTGACATATCTCGCATGCACTTTATTGGCCTCCCACAGATCCCTGAACCGAAGGAAGGGTTGGAATCGAACTCCTCTTTTCCGGAGCAAAAGTCCCTTGAAATCTTCGCTTTTCCGTTCGTCTTTTTTTGTTCTTAAAAATTACAATCCCGCGCCCTTATGTCTCACTGCGACACAGAGGAAATATCATTTGGTAAATCTGTTTCTTTTAAAATTGTATTCGGCTGCAGGTATTTCTCAGACGTTTTTTGTGTGAAAAACATGCGGTTACCCGGTCTAGTGTGTAATGAAGCTAGTAAAAAATATTGCCAAATATGTCATTTTTTGCTGACCAAAGTATTACCTCTCCTTATGTTTAGACATTTTGAATGACTACTTGTATACAAAATCTTAAGCTTATATATTCATAAACTGCGAAATTAGAAAGCTTATTTCGACTCTGACCTCACTTAAAGTAAGGTAATGATTGCTAAGTAGGAAATGCGGCAGTTGTATCTCTAAGAGCAGTCAAGTTTCAGGTAATAAGACTTTTGTGGCTTCCTATTTCCACTCCTACGCCTTATCAAAATTTATCCACGTTTTTGTACTTCCTGGTTTTCATTCCTTTCCGAATTCTTGCTCGAATACCGCTACACACCGCTCCTTTAAGTTTTGATTTGTCGGAAGATATTAACTTTTTATCCTCATATTAACCTTAAAATCATCCATTAGTTGTGTTTTTTTTTATAAAATTGGCAGACATTATTTTAAAACATTGTATAAATATAAGATCCTATTATTAGACATTTGCTAATTCATCTTTACGTATCCCCAGACGTCGTCTGGGCAACTGTGAGTATTCCTGTTATACTTATATTAAAAAAAAAAAAAACGTTGTTGGAAGCCGTACGCTCCCAGACTGCACAGCTATTAAACTTGGTCCGGTTGCTCGAAAGTGGTTTAGCACTAATTAATTACCATGGTGACTCGATGGTTTTGTTCAGAACTAAACCTGGTTTAAATTTAATCCACCTTTGAACAACCCGCGCCTGGAGAGAAGGTCTTGAACCGGACAGTGCTAGTGTGTAACCAAGCTCTGCTTTGTAGAATTTAGCAGCCAGGCCAGCCAGGTATCATCAAAATAGGATATTTTGATGATACTTTACTTCTGTTTTGGTCGCATTCTCTCTTGGCCTTAAAGAAGTCAGGAATCTGTTTCTCTGTCCATTTAAAATATTAGGTGAAATGTGAACATTTAACATGACTTTAGTGTAAAAATAAGAAAAAAATAAATGAGTAGTAAAAAAAAAAAAGAAGAAAAATCACACTAAAACACTAAACTAAAGCACTTTTCATGCCAACTTAGCGCGTTTGAGCGCTGGGAACTCATTGGTCGATAAAGAACCATATTATCTTTGTTCCCGAAATCGGTAAATATCTTTCACCGGTGGTGACAAAAATAATAAATGATGTAATATTGCTTTAGAATAGTTGCGTCCAACTATTTTTCGCAAACAAGCTAATACCCTCGTTATCACCGATATCTGTGCACGCGAAATGAATATAATACGATTTTTTTTAATGATCTGATTTCAAAAACTATTTGAAAGGCCGGCTAGTAGTGTTTATCATCTGCGCGACAGTGTTAATTAGGAAGCTCAACAGTGTGACAGTAATACAATGACAAAAACGAATATAATACTACCTTTGTAATTTGTTCACATTTTTCATTTTTTTCAATTTCCACTCATGTCGTAAATATTTGGCCAGTTTCCTTTGATTGTGAGCTTCGTTTACATATTTGGTATTTGTTATATAGAAAACCAGATTTGTGCCCTAAGAATCTTTGACCAGTTTATCAAAGACCAGTTCCAAGTAAAGTCTTTCATCATTGTCCATTTTTCTCAGGCTGTTATTGGTTGAGCGAGTTTTCAAGTGGCGTTGTCTGTAGTATTGTTTTAAGGTGCTTCGCACCTGTGTTGAACCTGTTAAACATATTAGAACCGACGCTATTGCCTTGTGAATCATCAGTCATTATTTCAAATCTTATCGAACGACAACCTGTTGTACGTAGAGAATCAAGTGAATGAGACACCTAGCTCTGTTTTCTCAAAACAGCTTTGCCCTCGAGGAACAAAAACACCAGCGTCCTCGTCTAAAAAGCTGTCAACACCAGATACTAGTTTTAACACAGGAAGGACACTTTGAATCGCCATTAGTCTAGTTTTTTAAGTCAATATAGAAGAACGTTAAACGAAAAGTTGTAAAGATTTGATTTGAATTTGAAGTATTTTTCTCACCAAATTTCGTGACGCCTTTGCCAAAAATAGGTCATATGACCCGTGATTGCGTTACATGTACGATAAATGCTTATTGAATTTCAACTTTTTCCAGTTTACCTTTTGCTAAAGTTCCGTGGTTTATGGTTCCTTGGAATCGTTGCATGTAATTTCGCATATCCGTTGGAGGTGTTTTTGCCACACGCGTTGAATTCTTATTGCAGTAAAACCGCGACAATGTGAAACTTTTGTTCCGCTCGATGTTGGCCACAGTGAACACCAGAACTCTCAATTTTTCTCAAAACAATATTATCGCCTTTACTCACGCGGTCAGTCAATGAAAAAACACTCTAGTTCAACAGTGTTGTGTGTTTATCAAATACCATAACATTTACAGGTTGCTGAAGTGTTCATTCATGACTTAATCTATATCGTCGAGTTCAGCAGCAAGAACTGCATTCTTTTTCAAGTACAATGACCAAATGATTTAGTAAAATACTGCCCCAATTTAAACGAATGGTGCCTACAATTTTAAGTATACGAACGTTTTAGTAGCGAAAGCTTTTTTCGAACAAACCCACACTGAGCAGATCCGACTAGGTGGAAATCGCAATATGTCGTTGAATGGCTTCCAGTTGACCAATTACAATCGTAACCTACAGTTTTTTTTATTTACACGCTAAACATTTGTCTACTTCTGATAGTTTTTTTTATTCAGATTTTCAGAGTTGGCTCGACACACAACAATTGCAAGAAATCAATCCTACAAGTCGCATTGTAGATAGAGAGACTGAAGTGCGCGCGTCTCTTTTATCCATTTTCGTCTACACGAAACGCGCGCTGCATGATGGTCTAAAGGGCACAATAGCCCGAATTGACCATTAAAATGCAATAAAAAATGTGTGGATTTACGGGTACCAGAGCCAAGGATTCACAATCTTCAATATTCAATACCCTCGAACGGTAGCAATTGTGGCGCTCCTTTAGTTTTGCAAGTTCATGACACCAATTTTTGACAGAAAAAAAAATTAGGGCGATAGGTTTCAGTGAAGATACAAATTCATGGGAAGTTGAAAAAAATATATAGGCGTATAGACGCTAATACAAAAGAGTTGTAGCATATTCGCTGAGCTAGCTAATTCTTTTGTGATCCTTTGTGTAACGCAACACCTATCGAGTTCTACTTACGTGACACGTTGCTCGCGATAAATTAGTCCTCAGCCGCGCGGTGGCAATTTATTTGACATAGATTTTAAAATTAAGCTACCATGTTCTTTTCATTTGATTTGATTTGAGCCGATTTCTATTGATGGACACCAGCTACCGGAAGGCTGAGAGTATTGTTTTTGATTGGAACCGTTCTTTTTAGTCTAGATATCGAATTGACTGCAACATGATTCTTAATCATTCAATGTCAAGTTTACATCTCGGCTGGAACTCACGTGAACACACCGTGAAACTACCTCCTCAAGTATTTTTTTCTTGTTTTCCTTTCAATTTTCTCATCAGGGAAGCATTAAACAGGACAAAGGCGTTGTGACCACAAACCCACCTGTTATCAAACCGGAAATGACGTGTAACCAAAATTAGACAAGTCCTGTCGCTATAGCAATTCTTAGAAATAGGACATTCCACTCTTTCAAATAATAACAGCATATAATCGCCCCGCTAACGGTGCAAAGATTTAATCCGGGATGTGATCCGATCCGCTCTGGGGTGGTCTAATAAAGTACATAGAACAACCCAATTTTCGATTTTTCGTCTCTGTTCCCAGTTTCTTGTTTATCTGGAGTTTAGGAATAGATTTTTTTAATCTGAAACTTCAAATAACAGTTGCCAACACGACACCTACTGCCTCCTTTGACCACGGAACTCTCTTTTATTTTTTCTGGATTGTATTGCTTTTTGCTTTGATTTGTACAGCTCCAACTTTTTTCGATTCCGCATGTAGTAAAATCGTGTAAAAATAAAACTGAATCCAAGTCGTAATCATACAGTCTACAAGGCTTGTCAGCTTTTCAGAATCGGATAAGTTTACAAACTCGAGATATATCATGTACACAAAAGTTATATAATACAAAAAAATAATCATTATTCACTTACATTCATTTTGGTTATCCGGCATTGTGAAGACTTTTTTCATTAATCGAGGTAATTTCCGAACTCTTTCCAAGCTAGTTGTTGATGTGGTGGTCGCATCCTAAACTCTGTTATGCATGACTACAAACTCAATTTATATAAACACCACTGGCGATGCGAAACAACTGTGTCATGGTTTTGTGTCTAAATACGGTACGTTATAGGTTGAATGGTTACATATCTGGGTATGACGTCATTCATTAACACACCACAGGGTGCCCACGCACTCAATGGAAAGTGTGCCGAGGGAATCTTTATATTCAAAAACAAATGCCGTGGTAGCCGAGAAAAAAGCTTGTAAGGTTAGTTTGAATGCAGTTTAAGAAAAGTATGTTCGTTTTTTATGGCTTTGCGGCTTCTCGCGTTGAGAAAACGTGCCTGCGCTTTGCAACTTTGCACTGTCGATCACGTGTTTGTTCAATAAAATAAACACGAAGACTTCATGATCGGTTCTCATTCTCCGAATAATAAAGTGATTTTCGTATTTGGAGGATATTTTGCTGAATCAAAAATTTATATAGACAAAAACTAAGACACGTTTTCTGTTGAGTGCTGAAATTTCCCGATCATATCAATGCAGATTTTCGAAGGCCATTCAAATATCGAACTCCAGCAAAAAAAACTTCCAGGAATTGATTTATTTTAGGACATGTTTACAGTATAAGATCAATATAGTGTTGCTAAAGAAACAAAAATAAAATATCAGGAACTAGGGGAATTTTCTTTGGAAAGCGACACTCTTAACACAAACACAGTAGCTTTCGCATCTACAGGGTTATGATCGTTTCTCAGAAATCGTTTCTAAAAAGTCCAGTCAGCACTTTCTATATCGCCAGCATTTTTCGTGGGGAGGGGAGGGTAGGATTGTACGTATGTGACAAAGCGGATACGAGTTGAATGAGAAACAAAGAGCACAGATAATTTTAGAAATTTTACCATCGATACAAAAAGGTTATTAAAACAGAAATAATTTCATGAAGGAAACAAAAAAAAGCTTTGTCCATGTTTAGTCAGTGTTTCGCGCTGTCCCGTGAGCCTTTTTCCGACCGCGCGAGTCGAAAGGCCAGAAAAGGTCACTTTTATCTTCTCGAAAAATAGAAAATGAGTCTAAAATGTCCGAAAACATAAAAAATCCCCGGATACTCCCACAATGCCTTGAGGAAAGGTGTCAACCCGACCGGCTCTTTGGTTCGATATACTGTACTTCCGGTTTCACAATAAGTTTTCTTGAAAAACCGGAAGTAGTATTACATTTCCAAAGTACAGACGTTGTTGCGTCATTGGTGTCTCGAAGCCCGTGCCGCGCTTGAAAGGCTCCAAGGGCTGCAGGCTAAAGTGCAGCCACGTAAACGTCAAACATAAAACGACAAGGCCATGGCCGACCGTGATAGCTGATGAGTAAACAGCGGGGTTAAATCTCAAGGCAGTAAAAAATCACGGCGTCGAAATTTCTGGAAAAAAGTCCAAGGATCCAAGCTTTAATTCTAACCGCATACTGTTATGAGTCTAGGGAGCATTATAGCATAGGCCTCGTGAAATTCCCGGGATGAAATTGTGGCATACGAAAATGATGTTTCCTTTTGAAGTTCTTTTGTGTTGTCATTGTAAATGTGTTAATCGCTACAGAACGCGACCGGAAGACGATATTTGGTTATTTTTTTTGGGTCTGACGATCCCTTGTATGATTGCCAAAGTGCAAGGGAGTGAACATAATTGTGCTCTGACGCCTAAATTTACAAGAGCCACTTGTTTGCTCAAACGGTCTCCGAATTGTCAGTTTCCTCTTTAATTCACGGCAGACGTCCTGGGCTCGTCACTCTAGTGATATTTTCAACTCTGAATCAAATGAGAAACTACGCACTAGTTCCATATGAGTGCTTTCTAGTCCGCATTCTGTTATTAGTTAACTTTTTTTACTATATTATTTTTCTGTACCGAGATGAATTGAGCGTTCCGGGTTTAATTTTCTGTTGATGACGTAACACATCGTTTTGACATTGATCCACCGCGCGTCCTAGGGCTCTATTGTGGTGATTAACCGTTCGATACAGATGCGCTCTAGAAAATCCCATGCGATAATGCATGCTATAACCGATTTCACAATTTCCAACCCTGCCTCGATTGGCAAGTTTTTTTATGCTTTAGTGCTCATTTCCACAATTTCTATTTCAAATTGTGTTCATCTACAGTATTTAATTCTCTTGTACGTTAGTCATTTCCTCTAACAACATCACGCGTATTTCGGTTGAGAATCCATGAACTTGACTGTTAGTTGTTAATCATTACCGTTTTCTTACGTGAATCCTGAATCGCCTACGTTTGGCATGAATATTTCACGCCATTTGTCCGCATTGGCAACGACCCAATAATGAATTTTCCGCAGAAGTTCTTTATTTATTAGCGGGCGAATATTCTCAATCAAGAACTATTTCAAGAAAAATGGGAAATTTCATTTTTCCGTCTACCATTTTAGTTATCAGAGCTCGTATGTACCTGTAATTTGACCAATCAAATTGTACATCATAAACTGACATCTTTGATTGATGGGATACTTGCTTCGAAATGGTTTCCAAACTTCCTGCGAAATAACTGTCCTCTGCTCAGTATATTCTCATAAAAAGAATATCTACTTTACTCTAGTCCGTTCAGTGGGCATCGTAAATATTCCATTGTTTTATTTCGTTAATTACTTCGTTAAAAATGTTTTGACATTGCTGTCGTAGAATGGATTTATTGCCCGGGGCCAGATATGATTCACCTCTAATTTGTAACATTTCACACATAAAAAAGAGTGTATATTTTCATGCGAGACGTTCGCTAAATACACATAAAATCAGAAATTCTTATTTTGCATATGAACAGCTCGCTATCTCATGTTTGTGTTTTCCACTTAACGAGAATTATCTTCTAATAAAATTTTGACAACTTGACAAGATTAGAGCACGACTCATACGTATTCAAGGCACGTCGAGTCCATTGCCAGTTATGTACATTAGTACACTTCTAAAATGTTGCTTGATAATATAATCTAGGAAGTTTCCTTGATCTAACTGACAATGTAAAACTCCTTGTACAAAACATAATATATTTTCTGTTAGATAATTTAACAATTGACTTACTTTATGCCTTGTTTCACGGGCTTTCTTCTCAAAACTCTTCTTTAAATTGAGGGGACGTTAGTGTGAAGTTGCGAGCAGTGACTCAAGTGTTTTTCTTTTTCTCTTTAACAGGATTCTTGGTAAACATGTAACCAGTCTTTTTAACGCGCACTTAACGACGATGTGAACCAACTGAAGGCGCTTTCCCACCGACAATATTATTTACGACGACGGCTGAAACCGACGGGCTATGAATCGTGACTGTTTTGATTGAAAAGGTCGTGATCTCTAAAGAGATTGCCGATATGTGGTCACGTTTTGACTCAGGGAAAACCCTCAGCCATGTATGGGTCAGTTTGTAAAACAAATACGAGGCCTGATTTATTGACAGGGAAACAAAATGTGTACAAATAACGTGCTAGGGATAGTGCAGGGAATCATATCTTTTGTCACGAAATCACCAGCCAGTCATCATTCCAGATAAAAACATTAAAAAGAGATTAATAACATTGATGCAATATTCACAACATTGTAAAATCTTTCCAAAGCAATATTGTATTAGTACTAATAGATAAAATAGCCAATTAAAACTCCCACGAAAACAGCGGCATACATTCAAAGTTGTTGTTTTTCATCAAAATAACGATTCCATTTTAACACTAGTATAGCGTGCAACAAGAAGAAAATCAAATATTTGTCAAAAGAACACTCAGAAATTCTCCGCCGTTTTGGCTTCTTACTAACGTTCACAGTCCACTCGGCACTCTTGTAAGAGTGCAGAAGCCAGAAGCAAACTTTTTGCTGCTAGAAAAATATAGAGAAAAAAACTGTTTCTCTCGGCTTCTTTTACTAACGCATGCGCAGCAGTTTTTCGTGAAAAGCAAGTTTGACAAACATACTTGCGCATTTATTGCCGCCTGACATTGTGTAGCTCAGAGAAAGCTCGGCCGCCGCTCAGTATTTGGATTTGTTTTATCTTATGTTACGTACCGACAGGATATTTCAATATCCTGCATGCGACAGTGTTTGTGATTCGCTGCCAAACTTTCGGACAACACTTTTGTGTCGACAGCTAATCGGTGCCGACTTCGCTGGCATAGCTAATAAGATATCTAGCGCACGCGACATTGCATGTACATTTTTTTATATATATATGTCTGTCTATAGTCGTTTACAAAAAGGGAAGTACATAATACTTGGTCTGACTGGAAAGTACTACTGATAAGGGAATTCCTCGGCGTCTTTTTATCTTTTCTAAACTAGTAACCTTTTTTCTTTAGTTTTAAAAATTGTCTTTTGTCAGGGGATATCGAGTCCCTGGAGCCCACAATGATTTTGATCTGGAGCCATCTCTGTTTTTTGGCAAAATTTCTTCTTCCTAAATTCCTTCAAAACCAGCATTGCGGAGCTTGGAGTCTATTTTTGGCTGCGGAGCGGAGCTCTGAAACCCTTTAGGGACCCTGGGCAGTCTTATGTAACAGCCGATTGAAAAAAGTTGAGACAATTTATTTTATTGATCAGTTGAAATGTGTGCGCTCGAAATAATCTTGCTGCGATTTGTGCGCAAGTTTAGTTACTAGTAGTTCCGCGAGGAGACTAAGTTCCAAGGCCAGTTTCCATGGGGATAACCGAATACGAATATTTAATCGCGCCGCGCCATTCCACCATCTTGGAAATCAACAAGACAGAATTACTTTGTAATTTTAGCATTTAGAACGCCAAAAGGAACTGATTATTGATATGTTCGTGAAGATATAACTACCAGCTTTCAAGATCTTGCTATTGCCATGAAGGGGTCGCTCAGAGCGAAATTCGGAAGCTCGGTTTACCAACTGAGTAACCCTGTCACAACTGTTGGACGCGAAGGAAGCGACATAATTTTGCAGGTAAAGGCAGTAAACTTGTTAAAGTTTTAAAGAAAATTAGCGTATCTATCCTACGGATATGTGTACTTCTGCTTAAAGTAAGGGGGCTTATTTCTAAAAGTTTCGCTTTGAAAATAATCTGCATGAATAGTCGCAGATCCATCGGCGAGACATTCACACGATCTGGTAGCAAGTCTTGCAAACCAAGACAAATTCATACTCTTTATTATTAAGTTGAGATATAAGTAAGTTATGTGTAAATGGCTCTCCATTAGGTTTCTCCTCGCTATGGACTATGTATCATTCTTTATTATCACGGACAGTACAGTCTATTATTTGCCTGGAGACTGTTTTGTTTGCCGTCTCGAGTAACTTTTGTTTGTGTAAAATTCCTTTGTTGTTGAAGAGTACGAGTGGATTTCTTACATCACATGGTCATGGCTTTCGCTATAACTGTAGTAGTAACCTTAGGCTATGAGTAAATTTATGATTCTGATAATTGCTCTCAGCTTGAATTGTGTATATTCGAACACCGTATCCCTTTAGGGGGCTGACGAAGAATGATGCTGAAATAACTAAACTTCTAGGGCTTTTATGGGGAATATAAGAAACGTCTTGAGTAATAAAGTAAAAATAAAGACCTTGCCATCTTTGATTGGTGACTACAAAATCATATTTGTCTCTAGATTTTTGCAGACATCCGTCTGCTTTTGTACATCAAATTACAATTCAGGCACATTTGTAGTTTCACATACAGTTTAGTCTGCTTTGCAGCTGTAGCAGTCTCTGTCACACAAGCGCTTGCTTCAAGCACTTGCATGAGAGAGACTGCTATGACTACAAAGGAGACTAACACACAGCCAATACATACATATGTTATTTACCGGCTTTAGGTCAGTACGTATAGGGAAAAACCAGACCGAGGTCACAGTTTTTCCCTATACGGACTGACCTAAAGCCGGTAAATAACTTTTTTTTCCAACTCTAAAATTTGAGTTAATATGTACTAGACAGAACATGTATTCACTGTATGCATTCATGGTATTAAATACATTTTGGCTGTTAGTTTATTTGGAATAAAATTGCTGTAAAAACAAGCCATATAGCACAGCACTAAAATTTGTGCAGTCTAACAAAGAGGGGGCCTAGGGGGTTCTCAAAGCCACACAAAAATTTCGAAAAAATGTGTGTCCACAGATTTTTTGGGAATACTTTTTATCCACAAAACCGTGCAAAAACACAGCCAATACCGCATCACCGCAAACCCCTAGGCCCCCTCAACAAAGGAAGTTGTAACGGCAGTAATTAATAACTAGTTGTTAATATTCTTTTATCCCAGCTTCCAAATGTTGAAAGGCAACATGCTACATTGACTTATGATGACAGTCAAGGGTGCTATGTGTTGGAAGATCTCAATTCTGCAAATGGAACTTATGTCAATGAAATGAGAGTTCAAAATGCTGCTGTACGTCTGGCACCAGGGGATGTTATCAGATTTGGCTATGGTATCCTTTTTACTCTGTTTTTCCTATACTATTGATAATGATGCCTCATTTAAACACTTTGGTTGAGCTGGGGAACCCAGTGGCTTGTCATAGTGCACAGGCTAGGAGCTTCCAGAGTCAAATTTTATGTGGAATACACAGATTTCTTTTGTGAATCCTGCAGTGGAACAGCCTGGTGAAAACACTAAGAATAACATATTTATGAAATTCAGCCAGTTGACTTCAATGTAAATTGAAATGCCAGCTCCATGTCCCTCATGTTCCTTAACAAATTCTCCAGGAAATCCTGGTTATGAGTTGAATGTTGATCAGATACCATTAATACAATACCCTTCTGTTGCACCACCCACCCGTCCCTGGCTAAGGGTCATGTCTTCATCGTCACAAAATAATTCAACATCTCTGCCTTACATTCCCACTGCCTTGTCTTCATTTGTTGATGATGTCCCGGTCTACCAAAACTCTCCATGTTTCTCATTGCCTGCATCATCTTTGAGTCCTGGTGATGTGAGAGGAGGTCTACAGGGTACAGGGGTAGGTACCATTTCTTCGCTCTCGATCATGCCTCACTTTGCGAGAGCAGACGTCTGAATTCTGGATTTTTGCATCCATACATCCATTGGTACAATTTTGATTCTCTTAATATTTGGCTCTGTCTCAATAGGGTAGTGGTGGTGTAATGCCCCACCCACCCTTACGGTCACGCCCTGCAAGTGCTGGATCATCAAGGACCAGACCAAGTCCAGGATTTCCAGCAAGAGGTAATACAAGACTGTTAATGTTAGATCTTTCTCCAATATAGTACCTGTCACTAATAGGGACCTGTCAATAGGGACTTAATAGCCTTTAATAGGAGATTCTATTTTATTATAAATTATAAACTGCTTCAGTAATTGAAATACGGCCAACAGTTTGTGTTGACATTCAATCCATATGCATTTCTCTTTCTTCAGTAGGCTGGATGGAGGACCGAGTTGCGGGGAAGCCAGTTAATGGAGAAGTTGCATGTGCTGAAGAAATGGTAAGCCAGGTTGCAACTTGAAGATTGCTTTCAAAACTTGTGGCTTCTTCTGACCCTGTTGTCAACAAATTGCCAAAAAAGTACCCTGTTCCCCTGAGGGGGACTCCCATATCAGCCAGGTAGGGGAGCTCGACATAGGGTTTAGGGGTTATAAAATGTGGGCTGGAGGTATCTTTTAGGGGTGACAAATGAGAATTTGAGATTTTTGAAGACAGCTAGATCAAGGCTTAAAAATTTGAAGTCGAGATGATCAATGATTGCTTCTCATATATTCTTTTGCGGATATTTTTTATCAGAGGCAAGTTTTTTTTTGCTGTAGTTGTCTATTTTTTCCTTGAAAGAGAGGATGCAGGATTTCCAGACCTTGCAGGACATTTTTTCAAAAAGCCCCCCCCCCTCTCCTCAAATGTCAAATGGTTAGCCCCTTAAAGTAAAGAATAAAAAAAACCTGATTTTGTTAGCAAATGGATCTTTCAGGGTGTTTGTTTGAGAAAATAGACAGTAAACTATTTTCTAGAATGCCATACCAAATGCCACATGTAGTTGTAACAGTATTGGCTTGCTTTTCAGGAGGAAAGGCTTCTGCGCATGGGAGATGAGCTCAGTCGTCTTGCATCATATGAAGCTGAGTGTCACCGTAAAGATGGGGTCATTAATTCCCTCAGAGATGAAATAGCAGACCTGAAGGCTAGCAGGGCTAACTCAGGTTTTAGGTAATGTAATTTGCTTTTGCTGAAAATTGATTGCTAATAAGAATATATATGTACAAGCAAAGTTTTACTCGCTTCATTTACCAAATTTAATAAGAAATGTTGCACTACATTACCTAAATCAGCAATTGGAAATAGCTGCTTTCTCTGACTCGACTGAGGCTTTTGTGTAAACCTGTCATCGTGTTGTGGGCTTGTAATCATAGAAATCGTTTTCCTTGCAATTTCCTTTTTATTTTGCAGAGCTGGAGGAGAAATGTCTGCCTTCTCTAACACTGGGATAGTAACAGAATTAAGGCAACAATGCAGTGAATTACAGATTCTTCTCAAAGAGAAGGATGAAGCCCATAGGACGGTCACACAGAAACTTGCTGACTATCAAGGGCAGCTTCACATCAAGAATGAAGAACTGGCAAGCCTACAGAAGCAGCTCAATGCTCAGGTTAGTAGCATTTACAAGGTTACGAAATTTGGTCTTAATCACAGTGCTGGCTGTCCCATCTGGCTTTTGTAAAGGTAAATTGTCACAGCTAATTTCTGACCATTGGTTGGTGTTGGCTTTAGCTTTCTCACCACATTTCATCAAATAGGTAAGGCTAGGTGGTGCAGTGTGTTTGTGCATGGCACTGTGTGTATGGTCCTGAGTTTGAACCCCGGATCGACCAACCATATCGACTTTTCTCTGTTCCGAGTAGCTTGCTTATAGCTTTGAATTCCTTTCACCTGGAGCTCTGATAAGAGAAAGGGGTAAGGTGTGCACCGTCGACCTCAGGTTTGTCAGTTGAATAACTGTTACGAGTTATCGACATTAAATGAAGGACTTTACTTTTACTTTACTTTTAAATGTTCATTTATTTACGCTAAATGCATTGCCATCGCACAAATGTTTTGCCATAGAATGCCACTAATGAGTCCCAGCTTCAAAATCTGTTCTACGATACATTTAAACTAAGAAAGGAAATAGAAGGTTCTTGGAAATAATTTTCTTGGAGCATCAAGAAAGAAGCTGTTTTCACGTTTTCTCTTTCAGAGCATGCCAACTACCAAGATTATTGATGAGAGCAACCATAAAACAAACACCCTTGCATCATTACGCACTGAGATTGCAGAAAAAGATCGTAAAATAGCCCATCTAAGCCATGACCTGACAAAAACCAACAAGGCCAAGACACAGTCAGCAACTTTGATGAACACCTTACAGCGTGAGAATGCGGCGAAAGATGGTATGAACCATCAGCTGAAAACTGAAGTGGACAAGCTGAAGAAACAACTGAGAGAAAAGGATGCTACAATATCGACACTATCAGCAAAGGTACTTATAAAAAGAACCGAGTTTATAATAACAAGTTGAGATTTGTTAAAAAGGAATAAGAAACCCTGGTCTGATGGGTGTGACAATGTCATCATCTGATTGTTGTGTGGATCTAACATAGTAAGAAACTTTTAGACCATTCATTTCTATCCTATTACTTGTAATCTGTTTTAGACAAAAGAACGGATCGACATTTCAAGAGACTTTAAGGGAAGTTTCAAATGCCCATGGTTTATGGTGGATTTTCCCCTACTTTGGCAATATAGCATGGACTACTGGAATTCCCAAACAGTATTCCTTGAGTCGTTTCTATATATGACGGTTTTATTTCCTGTGAATGCATTAACTTATAGGGACATGCGCCTTTGGCACTGGCTCGTGGCTTTGACGCTCCTCTGGCGTTCATTGGGGCTCTTCACACTTCTCTGGGGGATGCGCCAAAGTAAGGGCTTCTAGCAGTCTACTTAACTAAATGTTGTGTTTTATTCCAGCTGACTCGACAGAAAGCCATAAAGGAGGCAGAATTTGAGGCGGACAAACGGGAAAAGGAACTAATATCCAGTGTGGGGGTAAGTTATCCATTAAAAACCTTTTGTGGTTGACGCTAACAATTCTGAGTGCAGTACAAAAAAATATTTTTTTCGGGCCCAATTTTTCATTTGGGGAATCTTTTTTGCTTGGATCGCGGATCGAGCAAGGGATGGATCGGACAAACGGAAGTGTAAATCAGCCTATCCTACGAGCTGAGGTTTCTTTCTGTCAGCCGTTTACTAGCAAAGTTGTTTGCGTGTCTGGTATTTCGCTACCCTGGATACCAGTATTTCGCTTGGTTGTTCTGATAAAAGCAAAGTTTGTGAAAAACTTTGCTAGCTAATAAAAGACTGACAGAAAGAAACCGCTGCTCGCAGGGTAAAATCAGCTATAATAAATAATTATGAAATTGAGCGATTCATTATGAGTTTGGCCGACTATGTTTCAAACAAAATACAGAGTTTACAAAAAAACGTCAAAAACGTTTTTACCATATGAGATAATGTTCTGTAATTTCCTTGCTTATGTTTCTTAATCTTCTGTAAAGCTTTGGACAGATGAAGATTAGATTTCGGTTTTTGAGTTTTTTTTTTCCTGTGTTCATGTCGGCAGCGTTTTACAAAACCCCTGGGAGATCAAAGGGGATAAAACCGTCTCCCTTTCCGAAAACCTCGGGAATACAGCCCAGAATTGTGATAATTAATGCTAATAGGTTCTCATTATAAATGCTATTAGCACCTCCTTTAAGCCTATTGTACATCTGAACAGTTTTAAAATATAATCTGTCGTTATGAATTAGATTCTACAATCACTTTGTGTAAAATAATCCAGGGGAAAAATGTACTGTCCTCTTTTTTGTCATTTTCAGATAAACAATTTCTTGAATTGCATTATTCACGTTTTGATAGTCAGCCAACTTTTAAAAGTCAAGCACCGTCAAATTTCCTTTTTCTGACAATTTTGTTAGACTTTTTGTAGTGCTTTTGGCATGCGAAAAGTAAACAGAACCTTAGAGATGCTTTGAACAGAATGCGATTCTTTGTGAGGTTTGCTTTAGATGGATTCTGCAGTTGCTACGCTTAATAAGTCGTTTCTAAACAGTGTTTAGAAAGAGAGAAAGAGCTGAATTCAGACTTTGGAGGATTTGTTCCACAAAAGTGCAATGTTACTATGGATGTGCTGGTGAGAACTTTCAATGAATTGCAGTAATTTTATTAAGACTTTATTCGACTTGACCCTGTCAAACATTACGCGACTAACTGAAAACGTCACTTCGCTTTTCTACTCTCTTTTATCCACGTTTCTTCCATGGCGTTTGTAGCTATCACAGAAGGGATCGTGGCTAAAAGTTTGCTTTATTTTTGTCTAGAAACTCCAGACAACAGAGAAACAACTAAAGGAGCGCGCCAGACAGGTAGCCGAGTTACAGAGTGAATTGGATCGCATCAAACAAGCCTTCAGCGAAGGGAGACAGGTATGCGAGTTTCAACAAGAACTAAATTTAGTGCCGTCAAAATTATTTGGTAGACCTCATGACGTCTGATACTAGCCGACGAGGGCCGATGTCCCGAGTTAACTAAATCAGATGATATTTTGCAAAATCAAGCAGGATAATTGGTTTTATAGCCAGCGTAGCAAGCGTTCCCCGTGGAGTTTTCAGGACGAGAAACACGGGCCGGCCCGGCATTTTCGCGCGGCCAAAAACTCGCTCGTCGAATTTCTCGCCGCTTTCTCCTCTGTTTCCCTTGGTTTCTTTTCCCTGAAAACACACGGAGGAACTCTAAAACTCTTTATTATTTAGATGCACTGCCCAAATATGGCCATTGAAACATCGCATCAGAATTTCCTCACGCTTGCTACGCAGGCTAATGGTTTTATTATTCAATACATGGATAGCACAAACGCATCCCAATAAATATTTACTTTTGCGCGCTTATTTCGAGCTCAACACATCAAATTTCACTCAGATGACGGATATCGCAGGATATATGTCATGTGCAGAAGACAGATATTGATGTTTCAATGACCATATTTGGGCAGTGCATCGATGTGCTGAATAATATAGGTGCATTCACCCACTCATCCTTGGTTAGTTCTATGAAAGAAACGCGTCGATTTTCTTCGTTTATCAGTTTATTCATGCAGATACAACATACGAGCTTGTCGACACATCCCTTAGTGAAGACTTTAGTGTAGACAGTGAATGTAGCGTTGGCGAAACAGGAAGCCCATCTCTGCTAGGCTCCAACACCACAGGAAGCCCATCACCTACAATTGATAGTACCACAGGAAGCACATCTCTTAATCAGAGCGCGGAGAGCAGTGGCAACACCGTTAATACTGTTTTAGAGTTCCTAACGGAGCAGCTAGAACAGGATACGATTCGAGACAGGGAGCTCAGGCAGCAGTTAGAAAAGGAACGAGAGAAAGAAGAGAAAATAAAGAGCTTGATAAGGAGCGAGACCATAGATATAGGTTGCAGAGGAGCCACAGGTAGCCCACACAGAGCAGAGAGATCTAGAGCAAATGAGGATGACAACCGAGAGAGAGCCACAGGTAACCCACACAGAGCAGAGAGATCTAGAGCAAACGAGGATGCCAACCGAGAGAGAGCCACAGGTAACCCACACAGAGCAGAGAGATCTAGAGCAAACGAGGATGACAACCGAGAGAGAGCCACAGGTAACCCACACAGAGCAGAGAGATCTAGAGCAAATGAGGATGCCAACCGAGAGAGAGCCACAGGTAACCCACACAGAGTAGAGAGATCTAGAGCAAATGAGGATGGCAACCGAGAGAAAGCCACAGGTAACCCACGTGCTGTAGAGATCAATGAAACAACCGAGAGTGCCAGCCGAGAATGCGTCGCATCAGAAGTCGACCAAATGTACGTGCTGGTGTTAGCGTTTGCTAAGGTACCATAACATTTAGTACATACCCTAGTAAGAGCAGAGTAGTTTGGTAAATAGATTGGAGATAGAGTAAGAGTGAGGAGACTGCACATTCTAGCATTCTAGTCACTAAAACAGGATAGTTGTGAGAGTGCCCGCGTGACATTGTCGCCGCGGCCATGGGCGATAGGATGGTCCTGGATAGTCTTCTTATCCTATCGCCCATCCTCAATCAAAAGTTCAAATGGCGTAGCGTTGTACATCATCTGTATTCTCTTTCATACCCAGGAGATTTTTTCTCTCACAAATTTTCCGCTTATTTCATCTGTTTATATTTGATGAGTTTGGAGTTGTCATGGTTTTCATTACTGTTTTATATTGTGTTTCCTAGAACGACAGAGCAATCCAACAGGAGCTAGATCATGCCAAAGCCCAGTTTCTCGACGCTAACAGGGCAGAGAAGCTACTAAAGGTGGATTACCAACAGCTAGAGAAAAGGGTAAGCGACGTGTTTCTCTCTAGTGCATTTACGTAGTGGCCGTGAGCTTTTCGGGTGCTAGTTGTGTCGTTAATAATGTTTTGCGGATGCCTTTTACTTCACGATAATATCTCGGATGCCGGGCGGAGATTCGTTCTGTCTACCCTAGTCCCGTTAACGATCTGTTTCGTTTTGTTTCAGTTCGACAGATTCAGGCGCAAAGTGATCCAGAATTCTTACATCAACAATCAACGCAAGCTTGCAGATAAGGAACTTGATGACGAGGAATTGTTAGACCACATCAAGGAGTTATCGCAAGATAATGTGAAGCTTGTGGACGAGATACGGGGATATGCTGAAGCCGAGGAGAAGGTAATGGAGAAGTCACTTGACTACACGACTAGTTCTGGGATGGCAGAATGCTGAGAATGAAATTCCCGCGCCAAAACAGAGTAACAATCAAGCAATTCGCCTTTTATCACACGGCAGCCATCTTGGATTTTTTTCTCGCTTTCATGCCAGCGTCGCTGTATTAGAAAATCCAAGATGGCTGCCGTGTGACAAAGGCGAATTACAGCGCGACCCGCGTTTCAAAGTCAAAACTTATGAGCCAATCAGATTATTGCCCTGTTTCGCCTAGTGCAGTTTGTTGGCTTTCGTCGCGACGTTGTCTGGTTTTCGTTCAGAGGGAGTGTACCACGCGTCGGAACAGCAAAGCCAAAAATTCAATAAAATAATTTGACGTTTTGGAAATGTGGGTCGCGATGCAACCAGTTTAGCTCTAAATAACACGCTGTTGTTTATAAGCTTTTCTCCGCTCTGGTTCTACAGCAACAAAACGACAAATCAGACCTGAAGGATGCAATGGGTGTTTTGCGGAAGACTTTAGAAGGAATGGAGGTAACATTAGAATTGTAGAACATTTCTGTTATAACTAGAAAGTCACATCTGTCTAGTTACATAAATTTCTTTCTTATATCTCAGCGTCATTTATCGAGATCCGGACATGGCTACAAATCGATCGAGAAAGAGCTTACAGAGCTTGAGGAGTTCCACACACACGACTCGCTATATTGGATCAAGGTAGGCTTGACAAATAGCCTGAATTCCAGCCGCCCTTCGCCCTCGCTCGTCCCTCACTTTACGACGAGATGTCTGAATTCACCACGACATCATGTCATCATTTCCCATCCATGCTCGAGTATCCCGCGGTTCGAGGTTCCGTAGCTCTTGTGTCATTTTGATGTTGCAAGTCAACCATGTAGATGTCTTGTCACGGAAGAACGAAGACCCCGTGCCAGTCGGTTTCGCAGTATCATTTGAGGACAACATGATCTATACAGATAAGGGTAGTTTATATAGTCTTATTGACCATTGTTTTTCAGGAGGTGCTGTGTCGACTTTTGTCGAGTGAGATGACCTGGCAAAAGCGCGCTGAGGACACGCTGAGGAGAGCTGGGGTAGACTCGGATACAAGCGATACAGGTAGGGATTTTGCTACTTTGAGACGATCTTGATTACATTACTTGTTTGTATCAATGGACTCCGCTACAAGAGCGCGCACTCTTCCGTCTACCAGGATACAAATAGATCCCATTATTCCGTGCGTATGTGGTCGAGTGGCGTGACTGTTCGTGACACGCTGTGGCGTCTTCTGCGCATCTAGTACAGTACAGACACACTATTTGTTTTATACAACAACAAAAGTGATTTTCCTGAAGCTGAAAATCCTAAACAGCGCGCGCTATGACGTCAAGCGTGCGTGTGTACTGTAATAACACGGACAAATCATTGCGCGCGTTTTACTAGAGTTGTTTGTTAAGCAGCGCGCTCGTTCTTTACACTTTGTTCGTCCCTCTTTTACCGACATGGACCGCACACGCATATTACATGATTAATGAGTGCGGTTGTTTTATTTTAGAAGAAGCACCAACAGTTGAAGATTTATGCCGTCAATTGAGATCCCAACGAGACAAGTGTCGCCAGCTACAAGCTAAGTATGTCCCTGCACTCTGTGCTCCCGCTATAAGAGCCTGTGTCAGCCGCCATTTTGACAGCATAGCAACATACCAAGTCGGAGAACGCATCCATTTCCATCGGCTGATTTAGAGAATATAGAGCAATTTTATCGATTGCATTTGGTAAATCAAATGTGAAACTTTGAATTTAGATGTTGATTCTAATATACGTCTTCTAATATGGAACAAAAACAATAACAAAGGAGTGGTGGTTGGTACGCTGTACCTCATTGCCGGATTAGCTCGCTAGTGGCAATTACTATATTTAAAGGTTAAAGGAGTGGCTGACACAGACTCTTACTCTTAAGTTATAGTGGTTGGTTACTTGAGATCCCCAACGTATAAGAAAGGCATTTTAAGCACAGCGCAACTACGAATTCCTTGATAAGACCCATGTTTTCCCTAGAATCACCGAGATGGAGGAGATGCACCAGGACACCATACTTAAACTACGGGAAGATGCCAAGCGCGAGGAGGAGAGACAGGTAGCCCGAGCCGTGGCCGAGCTCAGAACCGAACAGGAAGAGAAGCGGCACAAGTTGATGCAGGAGATGAGGATGAAGGAGCAGGAGAGAATACGAGAGGCGGTGGAGACGGAGAGACGGGTCATGGAGTCGCAACAAGGCAGTGTCACGCAATTACAGCAGGTGGGTCACGTGTGTCACGCAACTACAGCACGTAGAAATGTCTAGACATCAATTTTAAATGTAGATGATGCTGGAGGCCGACTCCCCAGAACTTGCAGCTCGTAAGCTGAAGTATACTGGGTCCCAATGGCGTCATTGGCAGCCAATCGGCCATAAGCACCGACACTGAGGATGCTCGTAGCAAGAGGTTTTATTGCGTCCTCAGTGGTTCTTTAAGCGTCAGTGGTTCGTTGGTTCGTGGACGTGGTAGCAAGTAGTAAAATGTCTACCTGTTCTACATACGAACGACCGAAAAAGACCGGTAAAACGGATGCCCATTTTTACAAGCTATTTTAGACGAGCACTACACAGTATTCGCCCCCCTCCCCTTTCAATGTTGATATCAGTGAGATGAATTGTCTCGGCATTTTGAAGCCCGCGATCTGAACGTTCAAAATAAGTACCAACATTGAGTGGGGGAGGGGAGGGGGTAACAGAATTTGAGAACATTCCCTAAACCGACGAGAAAATACAAATTTCTCAAAAACGGTCCAAACCTTTTTGGCAAAGATTGTAGAATATATATTGCGTTATCTATCGCAATAGTATTCTGCTTCCTCCTAGAGATATTGTTAGAAAAATGTCATCTTCTAAATCACGGGAACGCCGGAAAGGCTCGAATATTGGTCGCTCAGTCGCTTGAAAAAGAAAAAAAAAGTTTTGCAACAGTGCACATACGGCACATAATGGCTATTTGCATTACGCAGGAAAACCTAGGCTTCACTGATTTACCTCGAAATAATATTATCCCTAGGCGTTGAGTGAAAAACAAGCAGAGCTTGAGAGCTATCGGTCAGCCCTGGGGACGGCGAAGACACAATACGAACAGGCGAAAGAAGAGCTACAACATACAAAAGAAGGAGAAGTAAGAAGGAATGGACTACGCACCGTTCTTGATTATATTGTACCAAAAAAATTCTCCTTGGTTGTACACAGGGGCACAGTTTGCTACCTTTAAATCCGGCACGAAAGACCACATGTGGAAGTAGTTTACCCGTTTAGACTTCGAGTGAACTCATCAGAGGGTTTATTTGGAGATGTTTGTGCGAACATCATCAGCTGTCTGTGCGAACTCTCACGCCCATTAAAAACCTGTAGCTTGTTGGCGTTTTCATCGCCGAAGCCGTAAATTTGGCCAGAATTTGTGGTGGGATTGTCTCACACCCAGTGTGAGGTTTCAGCTGGACCCCTCCAAACGCTGTGCGACTGTCCGGTTTTAAGACACCATTACTAGTGCATTACATCCTCATTTGTGTTTACGTCGTTATTTCAGTACAATTTGAAGGTTCAGCTGCAAGAAGTCCTCACTAATCACCAAACCCAAGTGAAGAAACTCGAACGAGAGAAGGAAGAGTTTAAAAACTACAAACAGGATGAAGTCGCATCATTCAAGGTAAAAACACATGAACCTGCTGATCGTATAAAAAGAAGATTATCAATATGAAGATTATCAATGTTCACGTTTATATGAGACTAGGCAGTTTCTGTGACAAACACGGCCTCCCCCGCGAGGTTCCGAGCCAGGGAGGTCTGGGTACGAGAATAGGGCGATCATTTATTGTGATCGCTATGGCGTAAAAAAAATCAACCCAACTTTACTGAGTAAAGCAGCCAATAATAATTTATTTTTATTTTATTTTTAAGGAACAAACTCGTCAGCACTCACTAACTATCGTTGCTATGGAAGAACGGTTACTAAGGCTGACCAAACAGAACAAGCAACTGGAGCAGGAAGTGGCGTATCACAAACAACAGACCACGGGTAAGTAACGTGATAAGCACTTTGTTGCCTTGCAAGCACTGGCAATTTATTGTTGCTGTTGTTTGTTTTTACCAGTGAGATACAGACCCTCGTCGCCTCGAAAGGACACCTCCAGACCCTCGTCACCCAAAAAGCTGACGTCACCTCGATCACCCCGGCCCCAGTCTCCCAAGAAGGAACCCAAGCAGACGCGGTCGGTCGAGACTGAGACGGTGCCCTTGACGAGTGTGGAGGCGTCACTACAATCCGACGTGTACAAGCTCGAGCAGCTGGTGCTGTTACTCAGGTAACGGGATTAGACTGCTTGTTGTACCTTCTTTGGCGAACTTTCATAAATCGAGAGAAAATCCTAGTCCTACTTTGTATAGCAGCCTGCTCGCAGGCGTTGCAGTAGTTTTAGGTCGAAACACCCGAGTTTGCTTTGCGTGACCGCCATCTTGGATTTGGTGACAAACATGACAAATATTACAAGTCATATTTTGTCACAAATCTAAGATGGCGGCCGCGCGAAAGCAAACTGGGTTTTCTTGCAGGCAGGCTACATTGTACATTGTAGCGTCAGTGTGTTTGTGCGCTCGTATTTCCAGCTCGCGAGAGAGTCTACATTGTAAAAGCAGCCCAGTAGTAGAGGGTGTGGTTTTAGGGCGGGCTTGATTATTGGCCCAAATTCAGAGCGGATTTCACCAGGAGTCCATTACGAGGAGTAACAATCTTGTATTAGTGTTTTTCCCATCAGTGTCAGTAAAGTGTCTATTTTTAGTAACATATTTCCATTGTGTGTTTGTGTTTGTTTGTTTGCTTGATTTCCGTTAGTTTTCAAAGAATTGGAGAAATTCCGGAAAGAATTGTAAACGAAATTTCAGGAATTTGTGCTCACGAGCCTAAATCAAATACCGAGTTTTCTTCATAAGTTGACACATGGTTCTTCGATCAGAGCATCTGAATCTCGTGTCATATCATATCAGTGACTGTGTCGAAGCGCCTTTCCCGGTCCGAACGACCCAAGTGACAAAATCTTGTGTTTCCATGTTTTTCAGGCGTGAAGCAAGTCAAGCGAAGAAGGAAGCACTGGACCAATCAGACGTGGTCCAGTCCCTGCGCCGGGATCTCGCTGGGGCCTCGGCACGAATGTCTGATATGACGGGGGAACTAAGCGACATACAAAAACAGAAACTAGAAGAGTACGAAGAGCGAATAAAACACCAAGACAAAGAACTAGATGTACAGAAACATCAACTGCTGAAACTCTCGGCGCTCGTGGACGAGCAACAGAAGGAGATTGACCTGAGGGAAGGAAAACTAAGCGAGCAACACAGGTCCTTAGTCAAACAGAAACAGGAACACGTCAAGAAGGGCACAGAGTTGGTGAAGTTTCAAAGGCATTTGGAGGATACGATTGAAGACCAGGAAGCCAAGATAGAGGAGATCGAGAATGATGTAAGTGGACTGAAAATTGTGTCCGTGTGTATACTATGGTTTGGAGGCTTTTGAGCAACCGTTGTTGCTACAAAGGTTTCCGGTCTGTATAGCAGACTCATATCAAAGATAGTATCAGAAGATGCTGTCGCACGTTTATACTGTTGGGCCTGGTCCTATAAATTATCGCTGAGCTTTTCTAGCTGATTTTATTATTGCAAAATATAAACGAAGAACAATTATTAAAAGTATCGCTGAGCAGCGTTGGGCTTGAAAGCTGTCAATGTGAGAAGTACCTTGACCTTTACCTAAAAAGAGAAATATTCATCGCGCACAACGTTATAGAAAGGAATTCTGCAGGGTACTTAAATCCTAAAATGTAAGAATCAAAAATACTTACTTAATTAGGCCTGAATATTTTTTACTGTTAGGGGGCATAAGAAATATAAATTTGTCTTTTGGGTCCTACTTTTGGGATAAAATTCCATAATAACTGACCTTACAGCATTTATATATAACTGTTTAATGATGAAATATGATCTAATAGACGAAGTTGGCAGATCAAAGACAAAGTGTTATATTGGAGATTCAAAGTAGAAGTCGGTAAAAAACCAAAGTAACGCTGCAGCCTGGTAACGCATCTTTTAAAATTCGAATTATGGGCGCACCAGGTCGCGCCTTTCATAACACCGATACATGCACCGCCGCGATTAAATTGTAGACTTCGTGACACAGTTCGCCTGGTCGCCTCGAACTTTTGAAAAAGGTCGCAACTTTTTTATTTACATCTGGTCATTACGCCATTTTCGTGTAAGACCCTGGTTCGGCTGCTACTTGACCATTTTTTGTCACAGTGACAATAGTTCGACATACAAGGATCCGTTCAACGGTTAATCACAAAAAAACAATCCCGCATCCCTGTTGATGACCCAGTTCAGTTCCGGCTATACCCTCCCTACCCTGAAAATGTTAAATTCTTCCTACCCATCCTGGAATGCATGTTTACCCACTCTGGAATTGCATATTTTGGGAATATTTTTCTCCTGTAATGGGGTGCCCTCGCCCGACTTTCATGCTGCGCTTAAGACCCACCCTCCCACCCTGGAATTCTAGAGGTCCTCAACAAGGGTTTAGCGAGTGCCAGTTGATTTTCGACTAATGTAATCACCATATTTTTCTTATAGAAAAAGGTGGCTACGGACCTGTACGCGCTTGGTGTGCGGTGTCGCGGCGAGAGACATGATCAGGTTATTCTACGCCAGAAAGAGGCTCTATCCGACATGCGGCAAAAAGCCAATGTCATGGAGCAACTCAAGCCACCGCGTGAGTAGCCACGCCCCCCCCCCCCCCCCCACATCACTCCTCTTCTTAAAATGCCTTATACCTTGTCTCCAATACTATATCGTCGTTTCTGTCTGCTTGAGAATGGAAGCACAGGTGACGCAGGCTAATTTTAAGTGTTTTGTGGGATAAAACAGTTACAATCTCGTCCCCAGAGCCTACGATCGTCTGAGCCAGCGGCGACCGTTGGCTCTGGGGACGAGATTGATACAGTTAATGCATGCATGGGGTAAACGTTAGACCTGGAAACTTGTTAAACCATGTGATTAGTTGTTGTTGTCCTTCATGCTCATGTAAAGTTTCAGCAGCATCAAAGACAACAACAACAACAACAAAAGGGACAGCAATTAAGTTTCAAATACTTTATTTTTTCTATGTGTAGTCCCTAGCCACGAGCAGTCGCTAACGCAGATCGTTGCTCTCAAGAAAGAGTTGTCGGAGCTGCGTGGCTCGATCGCCGCCAGGGAGGAAGACTTTCACAAGTCCGAGTCACAGATTCACTCAGAGGTAAGACCAACATGAATACAGGGCCTCACTAAACTTGGACACATGTAGCGTGCAACATCGAAGCTGGATACAAACTAGTCACGTGTACCTTACATGTTGTACAGTAGTTTCAAAATACTTTTCAAATCCTCGCTACAACCCAGTCACGAAATTTGTCACTTAAGCACTGTCTCTCCATGCTAACAAAATTTCCAATTGCTTAGACTATCCATCATGTACTAAAAAACATTCGACAATAGTTTATAACTAAAAAGAAACCCAATTAGGCCGACGTGACTCATTTTGCTTTGACGAGATTCTTATTTGAATTTCGCGGGCGCCGCCATCTTGGAAACATGGCATCACTCTGTGCTATAAATTATGCATTTCCATGAATGCGCAGAAATAGGCTTTGCTCGTTACACTTATAACCAGAATAAGAGCACCAAGAAAATAATTTCTATGTTGAGAGGGTAAAAAGAAGAAAATCGATTTAGGATGAAGCTGTATACACCGTCCTCATTAACAAATGCATAATTTATAGCGCAACGGTGACGTGACGTTTCCTTTGTTATTGTTTTTGTTCGATATTATAGCACGAATTACGTGCAGAAATCTCTTAATAAATGTCTTGAAACAAAGTTTCAGATTTGATGTACCAAATTCAATCGATAACATTGCTCTATGTTCTCTAAATCAACTGATGGAAATGGATGCTTTCTCCTCTTGGTATGTTGCTATTCTGACAAAATGGCGGCTGACAACTCGAAAACTGCCCACCATTAAAAATGGAAAATTTAGCAATTGTTCATTGGCGCAGCAGTTTTCAGGAACTGCTATTTCTGTTACTTGTGATTCAGAGCTCGAGGCAGGCTGTTATAGGAGAAGACTTAGACAGGCAGCTTGAGGGAGAGCAAGACGGCGATACGTACATAGAAACTAGACAAGTTACCTTACATAGAACTATCAGCAGACGAGGTGTAGGAAGCTCATCTAATCAGGTAGGGGATATCTGGAATAGAAGCGCTAGGCGATAGGTTTCTCCCATTGTCGATCTCAGTAAAAGATGGCCCGTAGAAAATTGTAAGAGCGCACGGCATATCCAAGAACCTTTGTGCGCTGGTCCACTAAAGAGTCCCAGTGGTGCTGGGGTTTTTTCTTCGCCTAAACGAAACACAGCAGGCTCCCCAGTGGGTTTTTTGGGGCGCGTGGGATTCCTGTGTCGCGGAAAGGACACAGGAATCCCACGACACAGGAATCCCGCGCCAAACAAATCAAATATCTGAAAAAACCCACTGTAGAGCCGGCTAGCAGGCTAAGTTCAGAATCATTCGAATGTTTTGCGCCGTGTTTGACCGTACAGCTTATAACCTTTTGTTGTATTTTAGCTGCGTATTGCTCGAGAACAGTCGTCCTCGAACTTGGCGGAAAAAGACTTTGAGAAGAGCACCCATAAAGATACGAAGGAGTCGCTTGATCTCAGTGAAAAAACGGTAAGCCATGCTTCATTGGAAACTTGTCTGTACTCAATCTCCAAGCGTGCTTCCTGACCCATGCATAACCTAGGTCAAGGTTTCCTTGCTCCTTTGTTTCATATTGTTTGCATTAGATATTAGAAGTACCATTTGTAGGGAAAATATATCTAGAAATAAAGTTAAGTAATTGGTTTTCTTGGTCCAATTGAAAATATTGCATTACATTCACTAAATCCGTCGATTGGAAGTGGATGTTCTCATTGACTTGATATTTTTGTGGCGGACAAAATGGTGGCGGGTGCGTCTAGGGGAGAGAGCATTTCGCACACAATAGTGCGTCCTTTCTTTCTCGAGTAGTAATAGAGGGACACTGGCCTGACTTGAGGCAATACTGTGCGCCGCTTCAGTTAAAAAAACGCAGATAATTTTCTTTGAATCCAACCAACCCGACGTTTTCGGAGTCTTGCTCAGTGACCCACTCAGCCATCGACTCTCATTGATGATATTCATTATCTGATTTACTTGTGTTTAGTATCTCAAGCTCGCGCGCACCCTTGGAGCACTTCTAGAAGTGGAGCCCATTCCTGGATGTCGGTCCATGGCGCACATTCCCGCTGAAGAGAGAGAAAAACTGGAACAAGATCGAACAAAGGTGACGAATGAAAAATGGTTTTATTGTAGTTTTCCGACAATTCTGTGAACTCAAAGTTATATCTTCCAATTGTCAAACTGCGTTCTGGCGTCCCTCGGCCAAGTTGAGCTACAAATTATAAGGGGGGACGATTTTCTGTTCATCTAAAACGTGATGTTGTTGTGATCCTATGACAGGCTGTTGAGATGATGGTTTCTCGAGTGAGAAAGTTACAAGAGCGGTTGGAGAGGAAAGAGCATCTTCTTGGCGGATACGAAAACGACTTGGTTAACTTGAGGTAAATTGTGGTGTGAAAACAAACAAGAACACAAACAATAAAAGAGAATAGTTGCTAAACGCCTTTGACTTATATTAATGTGCGTTGCAATTGTGGGTTGATCTAAATTTAAAGATTTTGAATTTTGCCCAAATCAACAGGGAATCGCAAACGGTAGCTGGAATGAAATCGGCCGAAGCCACTGGATTGAAGGTAAAAACGCCTTTATTGTAGTCGGCGCAGCTATGCAAGTCTATCTCTATTCAAGCGGCGGAAACCAATCACGGCAGCAAGGCAGCAAGGACATACGGCAGCAAGGACATACTTTTTCGCGCGGAATAGATAATGAGGCTTCTTTCCGTCAAAGCGAACATTTATTATCGTCTTGGAATTCGAAATCAAACGGTATGGTTTAGCCGCGTCCAAAACCGAGTTCTAAGAAGTGCCCAAACTTTGAAAAGGGAAAAGCGAAACCAAAGCAAAGGCGCGCGCCGAGAAAAACGACAAAGACAAATCGCTTTGGCTTTCAGACGATTCTTTATCAAGTCCAAATATCTTTATTCTCGAACTTGATGCAATTGGTGGATCTTCTGTCTGCTGTTCTTCGTCTTCAGCATTCTCCTTGGATTTGGGTTGATCGAATAACGAGCCTTTGTCAGACAGAGCGAGTTGTTATTTCATGTTCTCCTGAAAGCTTAAAGATGGCTTTTTTTACTCCTTTCTCACGCTTACCCAAGGACTGCGGTTAAGCTTTTTCGCTTCCCCATGATTGAGAATAGAGAATTTTCAAAAAAATCGCTTCTACACGACACTTATATACTAAACCAGAGAACAACAATGTATGACAAAATATGGCGGACCATAACAGTCACCTAAAAATGTCCCGTATCTTACGCGAAAATGCTAATGATGTGCGCTGAACCGAGTAGATATCACAATAGGATTAAAGGATTATCTCGCCTGTATTGAAAGACATATTTCTCGGGCATTTCTAGTTTTCTATACATTTCTCACGCTGCTTTTAAGATTTCCGGAATTTTTTTCGAGAGAGTAAAGATCAGGCCTCGATGAGGAAGAACTGTGATTTTCGAAAATTTCGCAAATAGAAGGCCGCGAATGTATCATGTAACCAGTCCCTCGAACTGAAAATCGCGTGTTCCAAATTCTGATGTTGCAAAATTTAGTGAAACTCTCAACTACAGAATAGTGTTATTTTGAAAGTTTTGCCACCAGATTTTTTTTTGTTCTTGAAACTTGAAACGATATTTTGAACGTCCCGTCTATTTATGACCGTTATTGAAATACTTCTTCTTCCAGATTGATGTTCGAAGTAGACAAGAAGAAATTGTTTACCTCCGAGAGTCTCTCAGCCGACTGCGAGACGAACTTGACCAACAGCGGCGACTCAATGTGTCTTTACGAGAAAGAAAGGTAACCAGATTTCCACAAAATACTCCTGAAAGATGTTAAAACTTTAGGCATTCTTTAAAAAAAAAAGAAGGAATTGTATAAACACGGAAGTTTGAGTGTGTGTGTGTGTGCGAAACGGAGAGTTATCTTCAGTCTTATCTTCAGTCTTCGACCTATTCGGCCGTCCTAGCCATCAGGTGCGTGCCTTGTTTCACCCAGTGCAGTTGATTGGCTTTCTCCTTCGCGACAAAAAAAGTAAAACATATTCGTGCGAAATAAAATGACACCGCGGGAAATATTAGCTAAAGTGTGAGAGCGTCCCAAACATTTGAGGGAAAACCTTAGATTGATCTGAACAAAATTACGGGAAGCAAAGCACAGACGATCCTTTTCGATTAGCCTGCTAGCAGGCGTTGGTTATATTGGCTGTTTTTAGGTCGTTTTACGGCGAGAATCGAGCGAGAATCCCGATGTGGGCGCCATCTTGGATAAAACAGCCAACCAACGCCTGCTAGCAGGCTAATGAGTTTTATATAAACCAACTAATGGTCTATTACAAATCCTGCATTCTGATTGGCTGAGCTACTAGTGGTCTATTAGTGATAGACCGTACCTGGCAAAACCACCACCTTTTTTTTGCAAGAACTTGATTTTTTTCAACATAAAAATAGTTGGTTTATACTAAAACAATTAGACCTCTCGTCCTCATGTGCTATGATATCATAGACCATTCGGCCTTCGGCCTCAAGGTCTAATTGTTAAATAGACTGTACGTTTTGTCTTAGCTTGACGGAACTAGAGACCTAAACACGAAACAAGACGTTTACATGTATTCGGGAAAGTGACAGAAATGCCAATTTTCTAACAAGTTATCTTTTTCGGCAGAAATTCGCTATGGACTATGAGGACCGTGACACTCATCGAAAAGGTCACTCCTGTTATGTTGACGAAAATACGAGATATCAGGTAAAATATTCAGCTCCTGGCTATTATATAGACTTGTAGGACACATGTAGCGCGCAACATTGTTGCCGGTCACATATTCCCTTCGTGTTTCCCAATTTAGCCACGCGAGAAACATTGTTGCCCGCGACAATTTTTGTAGCCGGGACACGCAAAAAATTTTCTTCACCAGACAAGAAACATTTTGTGTTTCCAAGACACACTCGTTGCGATGTTTCCACTCGTGGAACACGTGGGACACAAATGTTGCGCGCTACATATGTCCTAGTTTAGCCGAAGCTTTGTTGTCGAATTCGTTGATGTGTCGCGCGATGATCGAAAGTCGAAACAGAGAATCGGCTTTTCTCAAGCTACGTTCTTCCTCGGCAGTTGTCATAGTTTTTCATTTTCGAAATACCCTGCAAGCATGTATTGCACGTTGTGTGAAAGTCACCGAGAAATACGCGTGTTGACTACTTTTCTCTTTTTGTAGGAAGAGGCGAAGAAACGGAAAGCCGCAGAGAAAGCACGACGGAAAAACTACGAAATAGAATCACTCAAAAAGGTAATTCTCAAGTTAGATAACGGACTGACGGGGTATTGCATTTTTCTTGAAAATCGTGAATCGGCTAAAAAAGGGAATGGCCCGATGGTAACCTCCCAAATGAATTGTCAGGCAATCTGAATTGGGTGACGTTAGCCGATTTCATCCAATATTCCTTACCAAACTGTCACTTCTCTCGTTACAATGTTCTTTTGTCGACAGGAGTTGCGTTCTGCTGATCGTGAACTAAACGACACCGCCATACGACTACAAGCTTTCGAATCGACCAGAGTAAGTGACTTCAAATATCGAGATATTTATTGCATGCGAAGAGTATTGCAAGCAAAAGTTTCGCTTCTGTAGAGAAACTACCACAGAGGCGCTTGCTTCAGCCTGTTCTTCCAGCGACGAGTCAGGCATAAATCTGGCAATGTAATAGGGGAGAGGATTTTGTAAAAGAAGACTCCCCTGTAATTTGTTGTGTAGTATATGCCCAGGGGATCATTCTCCTAATTGTATTTTCAATTTAAGTCAGTGAAATTTGCTTAGATTTGATTTGATCAGAGAAAAGTCAGAGATTTTATTTTACTCTGTGATACTTTGAAGCTTGACTGGAACTTTCAATGTAACGAAGCTGTCAAAAATGAACATTGGTAGAACATACATGTGCACTGACTTTCCCTTCCTCTCCAGAATTTCAGAAGTACACAAAGTGAAGACACGGAGGAAATGGAATACACATAATTAGAGGAGAAGGTAGAAATAATATAATTTGTACATAATGTCTTAGAGTTTTCCCAAGGAAATTGTGAGTGAATTTTTATCACATCACATTGTCGCATGTATAAAATTCTTCTTCAAACTCAAAACTCAAAACAGGCCAAAATTGCTCATAACAAAACGTTTGTAAATATTTTCTTATCAAGAGCAATAATATTGACTATAATTTGGAGATTTTAAATATTATCTAAATAAACCCAGAGCTTGTTTGATGGGCGTTTTTACTGTTCTATGCACAAACATTTTTGCCCCCGCAGGGTTTTGGCCCAGAGGCCAAAACCCGAGGAGGCATTATAGAATCCCCCGCGTAAAGAGAAAATATAAGGGTATATGGTACATATGGCAGAAAAAATCTCGATCCGTCGGAGCAGGGCCCGCAAAAGGTCTTGGGTAACGTTTATGATTGGATGATCAGATCACGTGACTCGCAAAGGGCCCGCAAAAGGTCTTGGGTAACGTTTATGATTGGATGACCAGATCACGTGACTCGCAGCGTGGGTTTGAGACCTCTACTGTTGTCACTGGCGGACAATAAAAATTCTAAACATTCACAACAAACTGGTCGTGACATTTAACAAATCACCAAAAACTCTAAGGAGACGCTCAGCCGAAGTCAGTCAGTGCAATCCATAGTTCAGAATTAGCAAATGTTGAGCTGCTGTGGCTGTGTAAACTTGAATGTTCACAAAGCTAAGAGCTCTAAACCTCATAATAGTATGAAGCATTCAAAATGGTTGCTATTGTGCTTAAAGGGGCTCTTGCACGCTTGCTGACCACTTCTCTGACAAGAAAATAACTCAAATCGCAATCCAATTCCATCCTCTTGATATCAGGTCAAAACAACCTGGAATTGCATTTGTCTAACGCTTGAAAGGTTTTTCTATTAATCCGGAGGATTATTTTGATTACTACGGGCAAATGTACATGTGTTTTCACGGATACAATTTTACCTATTTTAAGTCCACGGTGGACAAATATTAAGCGTGCGAGTGCCCCTTTAACAATAGGTCCGCTACGAAATAATGTAATAATTTACCGACAAGATTTCCTTTTTATAAGTTCACAAAACTTAGAAAGAGGACTTTAGAATTATTATTACAAGGGAGAAGTAGGCGTTTTTGTCTTCTTCCGATGTGTGCGCTGTCTGCTGTGTAATGGTTGCCTCTAAAGTATACTAAGTAGGTTAAAATAATAGTACCTTTGTTGACCGGAAATCTGGCAAGGGCGGAACGCGTTTTTTAGTTCTGTTAAATTGAGTTCTATTATAAGCTCTTAGCAGCTTTAGGTGATAGCTGGTATAAAAACGCAGATATAGGTTATTAGGGAGCAGCGATTGAAAAAGAGCAAAAGCAGAGAAGTCGCGAAGCAGAGACAGCCAACGAGAGTCTAAAGTCTTGTGTTCTGTTCTCCGTTGTAAGTATTTCCGGAAAGATCAATTGGCTTTAAGCTTTCAAGTATTCATATTCATATAGTTTTCAAACAAGATTTTTGTGTGCAAGTGTTTCTGAGTAAGAATGTGTATTAATAGTCGTTTTGGAATTGTGACACAATAGTTTTCAGAAGAATTTTCGGTATTTCGCTAGAGTTTCGTAAGAGTTTTGACGGCTTTTCGTACTTTTGGTTAGAATTGTTTGTAGAGTTTCGGCTTATAGAATTTCACATGTATCTTAACGGTTTTGTAATACAACTGACAAACTCCAACAAGCTGATAACGGTGGGTTCGCGTGTTGTCTGAAACAGCTGTAAAAATGTTAATTGAATACTTATTACATCTACAGTTTAAAAAGCACGGGGGCAGCTCTAGTGAGAACTATTACTAGTATAATATTACTAGACGCATAACTGCGTGAACTCGGGCTTCTCTGTGGTTTCTCCTCTGACATGTCTCTCAAGCAATGAACTTAATACTTTAAGAAATTTAACACAAACTTAAAATACAAGCTCAAGTACATTTTGATTAATATTCAGGGTGAGAAACTGTATAAAATGATTGTTTAATTATATTTTATCGGCTACAAATAAACAAAGGTGATATAGACTCAATTTAGCTAACGTTTGTTAGCTTTACTGCGCTGCCTTTAGTTTCGAGTGTCTGAAAAATACGTTGTCAAGTGGGGTTCGCAATGCTGTCAAGGAAAAGCACGTGATTTCGGATACTTTGTCTCGACATTCCTTGACAACGCGCCGTTTCAAACTTGCCATATCAAGTGCACTGAGGCGAGAACACTGAGTTCGTAACATGGGTTTTCTTTGCGTTTGTGTTGGAGGGAAGAAACACTGACTCCTCCTGGATAACGTTTCTCAATATAGTATTGGACAAACGAGCCCAAACTCCTTAAGTCATCTCAGTTGGTTGGGGTTTACCTCACGCAGCAAATTATTTTTTACAACAGGCACGACGTATTGTTAGTCCAGGTTCCTGTCTTTGCTATCCTGGTAAAACAATATTTACCGAGCAAAAGATCGTTTTCGCAGTGCCTTCTCAGGTCTGACTCGATAAAGAGTCCAATCAGAGTGGCAACTATGATACCAGGGCCACCTCCGCTATGAATCATTACCAAGGCAACGCCCTTGTCTGCTGGGGCTTCAAACATGTCTGCTGCATTCAGCGTCAGGTTAACCATGACATTCCCAAAAGAAGACCCAGGACGAAGGATAAAGCTAGGATTACATAAGCCGAAGGGATAAATCGATACCATGTGGCAAAAATGGACAAGGAAACTTGAAAAACCATAAGGAAAACTAACACCCAAACCTTTTTCACTCGTAAGCATGACATCAATCTCGATGAGATGCAAGATGCAATTAGTACCTCGGAGCCACCCATCAAGCGGCCTACGGAGGCGGCGAGAGTGTTGTACTTGTAGTGGTTTGCGGGTGAGAAGGGGGCGTCTGGAAATGCCAGTGTCGTGAGGATTGACAGCTGTGTAATGAAGAATGCTAAAAATCCCATGTAGTTACAAAGGATCATGGGTAGGACTTGCCAGAATAACCTCAACTTGCCTCTCCAAGTGCTAGCAACGGAAGCGGAGTCTTGGCACACATTCTGTGTCTCAGGCTCTAGATCGTGCAGCTTCTGGTACTCTACATGCTCACGGTCACCCTGTGGTTTGTTGTCCATTTGCTGCTTGTCCAAGATGAGGAACGCGAAGACGAGAAGGGCGAGAAAAGCTAATGAGCTTGCAACAGTTAGTCGTGGCGATACACACGCTGATATTGTCATGCCTGGAAGATAATCAGAGACAAAAAGTGGGCAACAGCTCGCTGGATTCCACTTATGGTTAATGTTGTTATTTTTTATGAGGCTTGACGACACAAAAACATCACATAGAACGCGAGAAAAAGAAAAGCGCGCAAATGCCATGCGTGCATAAAAGCTTAAGCTAATATTTAGATGATACTGAAGCGAGAGAGGGACGGAAGCATGAATAGGTGATTTTGTTGCTGCAGTAAGTGTTATTTTACCCTTTTGTTGAACAAGTTTGAATTTTTTTAGGTCAAAGGTAATTATAATAATAAAATAATAATAGGCTTTAATATCCATTTTTAAAATATATATACATAGAGGATATTACACGGTGGCGCGAAGATATGAGTTTTATTTTCGAGTGGCAAGAACAATATTTTACGAATGAGCGCAGCGTAAAATATTGTTTTTGACACGAGAAAATAAAACTCAAATCTTCAAGCCACCGTGTAATTTTCTTTTTATTATATAGACAAACCAGAAAAAATATTCCAAATTGATTTCCAAGCACTTTTGTTTTGACCGATATCCTCACTAGTGAGGATAGTGAGGATATGGAAAACATGTCACTGAGGACCCGGATGTAGCTTCGTATGAGATCTACGAGTGGCGTATTTCCCAGTAAAACACTCGTGTCTATATAATAAAATGAATTAACAATATAAAATATATAAAAACATCTAAAACTGTGATTACGGTCCGAGATTCGTGTTATTTACAGGATATTTGTACAGGTATCTCGCTGACTTTGGTACAAAAGAGTTCAAGTGGCGCGCAGTTCCTGAGTGAGGTATTGCTAAACTATGTGTCTTGCGGAGGTTATATCCATGAGCGACTCGTTTCGGGAGGAGATGGTGGTTAGGATGTAGCACATTCATCCTTCTCTTGATCTCTTTTTGGCTGCAGCTTCCCTTCTCTCCGCGAGGCTGGCGAGGGCGCGAGGAGCCCCAATTATTCTCATGCTACGATCTTGTACTCGTTGGAGATCTTCTTCGAGATACTTCGGTAGACCTCCCCAGACTGGTGAGCCGTATTTAAGAACTGGGCGAATTCGAGAAGTGTGCATTCTCGCAAAAAGAACAGTCTTTTGTTCGCCTTCCGGGTAGTCTCTTCAATGTGATGGTTCCAACGTAGATCGTTTTGCTGCCACACCCCTAGCAATTTGAATGTGGAGACCCTCTCTAGGGGGGTACGGCTCATGTGGAGCGATTCCGGTGTAGGCGATGTTCTATTGAAGCAAATCCACATGTCCTTGGTCTTCTAACTGTTTAGCAGCATTTTATTTTCGCGCGACCACTCCACCAGACCATCTACAACAGGCTGCATGACAGATGTCCCTTCAGCTGGAACAATATCGTAGACAGTGCAGTCATCGGCGTATTTACACATGGAAACACGATCTCGTGGCGAAGCTGGGATAGCCTGCTCTAGATCACGAATGAAAAGTTAAACAGTAAAGGCGACATGACGGAACCTTGTGGCACACCAGCGGGACACTCCCTGATCGTAGATTTCTAATCGTAATTTCTGCCAGAGATAAGATGCAGTTCCTGAAATAGTCTGCTTACCAATATTTGTTCGAAATTTGTATTTATACTGGGGAAGTGGACAAACATCTGTACTCGAATGGGGTGGTGTATGCCGCAGCCAACCTTGTTTTAGGGAAAAATGGCATTTTTAACTGCGAATATCTCGTAAAATAATAAATGAAATACAAAAGATTGCCTCAGCACCGTCTTCTTTATAGCGAGAGCAGCACATCCATTTTGTTCATTTCTTGTGAATTTGACTGAATTTAACCCCAAAATCGTGACATGGCCTACATACTGAAAAAACATCCTATCAGAAACCAAACAAGCAAACCGCAGACCTCAGGAGCCAAATCAAAGGCACACCGTAGGCCAACTCGTGGCTTTTTACCCCTTGAAAAACTTACGAAACATGGGAAAATATCGCACTTATAGCTGCGCTTGGTTATTTTGCAGTTTATTCGACAGGACGGACATGAGCTTACTATTAGTTTCTAACCTCGCAGTTAATTAAAGTTCTGCTCAAGTTTTCCTATAACCAAAGAAAAAATAGGCAGCTGCAGCTGCATAGTGGGATACCTGTTGTGAAATAATAAAATGCAGGGGGGGGGGGGGTATAGGCAGAGTTTTGAGGTGCAGAATTGGAAGGAAGTAGTGTGCCCTCTTGTTGTTATCGCAAATCCAGAAATTTCAAAAGTGTCAAAATGAACACCGTGGGACACGTTTTCGATTTCGGGACAACCGAAAGACAGTTTTCATACATCCTAAGGATTAAAACAATGCAAGTCACGGGGTCACAATAAATGCCCAGGACTAGACTAATGTGTTACACGCCAGCGCCTCAATGACGGCAGAAAATGCATAATGTTTTGTGCTACACATTCAGGGTGTGAATAAAAACCATAGTGAAGTTATACGCTAGATCTACCACTTACCACTGTATGCATTGCTACGCGACCTCAAAATTCAATGTTGCGATGGGCGATTGGCGATTTTTAGCCGTCAATCAAACCAAAACGTTGGATTCGGCTACTTCAGAGGGCCGACACTGATTGCAAAATCAACCAAAATGGTTTCAGCTATCCATTGGTTTCCTTGCCTCGAAGGGTTACTTTCTGGTTTAAGAAAATTGACATTACAATTTTCTTGTGTAAAATCGCCAATCGCCCAACAGTGAATTTTGAGGTCGCGTAGCAATGCATACAGCGGTAACTTTGTCACCTCAATCTTATATCCGTATTACAGGTGCATATCGGTAAAATCAAGGAAAAAAGAACAGCAGCAAAAAAAATTAATTTCAAAGACTCATGCGTATAATAGACATTTGAATAAACAACGATATCGACATGCAATAATCGTTATATCAAACCTTTATGTCGAATATGAATTAATGACTAATTTCTTACCTGTGTAAAACACACTGGAAATGATATCTGATGAATTGATGCCAATTTGTAAAGCCAGTGGTAAATTGCTTTGTTCGGGGAACTTTGCCGCCATAGTAGTAAACACACATAAATTGAGAGCCTTTGCAACTGCAAACACAGATATGGCCCCAAGTCGAACAGGAATGGACTCGAGAAATACAAGCATCGCGGTCGCCAGGAGATTTAAAATGCAGGTTGTCGTCAGAGAAGCTGTATCTGGTACTCGTGGGACTAACCACGGAGCCACGAAAAACAAAATGGAGAACGATATATTAAAAACTAAACCCACCAAAGAGGAAGGATAGCTTGTACCGGAAAGCAGATCTTCCGTGGCAAAGGTTAAAATCCTGTCCGTTACAACCACACACAGCCCAAAGATAAAAAAGCAGACGAAATTCCGCCAGTTTGCAGACATTATTATGTTGCTATCAATCGACAGCCGTGTAGTCAGGATGCAAGCACCCGTGACTGATTCGCCATCCATGAAAACAATGAAGACGGTGCATGACGCCTCAAGATGATAAATTCCTCTTTGTTTTGATAAAATCTTTCTCTTCTTTTGATAAATTCCTCTCTCCCTTCTGTAAAAAGGAGCAATCGTCACGTTGTTTCATTTAGGGGGTTAGATTTTGCCTACTGAGCCCAAATGGCCCATTAGTTACAAGAAATCTCTTTCTTGTATTATTCATCAACTAGAGCAGTTGTCTCCTAGCGGAACTACGTTGATCTCTGCGTCGCCATTTCATTGAGCTGAGACAAATACATTTCTTTTGCTATTCATCTGGCAAGATATTTCCTGTTTTTTTTTTTTTAATTTCCATCTCTGAGTATATGGTATCTCTGAGTATATAGAGTTGTTCATATCTCTTTGAATATTAAGAAATTGAAAGATTGAATTGAAGAATGCATTCGTGAATGAATAATGAAATCAATACTGCATTCAATATGTAATGTTTACAAAACGAGCTGGAGTGTTTTATCAGCAGATAGAAACACGAGGCGAAAACGAGCTGGAGTGTTTTATCAGCAGATAGAAACACGAGGCGAAGCCGAGTGATTCTATCTGCTGATAAAACACGACAGCGAGTTTTGTAAACTACTTCTAAAACGGTTGCCAGTAATAATTCATAATTCCAAGCTAGTTTAAAAAAGGAAATAAATTTGTGAGAACTACTTCATTGAAATCGAGAATAGGAAATCTGATATAGACTGGCTTCAAGTTGCATTGTTTAGCTATTTTGAAATGGCAAATAAAAGATCGACAACGAGAGCTTTTCATTACGAATAGTGTATTTAGAGAGGCGTTCCGAATAATTGACATATCTTCTGTGTTGGGACAAAAGGTCTGTTCATAATTACATGACTTTCAAAAAGAGAAGAACTCCCTTTGGAATAGCTGTCACTTTTTTACCTATAATTATGATGAGCAAAGAAATGCCGTTCAAATGTCATAGAAAAGAAATGAATGTATTAGCGATACCAGCGATACCTATAATAATGCTAGGGCTTTCTGATTGGCTTTTGTAAAGAAAGTGCTATGTCATTAGTTTTTGGGGCAGTGTTTCCTATTGTTTTTTATTCTTTTTATGATTCAAATTTCTTTGACGAAATTTTCTTTGTCATGCGCGTAATGCATCATATGCAATTTGCCCATTCATTCTCGCTTAACAAAGCAGTGCGGTTCGTACGGACTCGCCAAGTAGAGTAACTTGGACGGGTGAGTTAAATTCGTTTATCTGTGCATGATTTTGAGCCCAATTCAACTCAAGTATTGCCAAATAATTGTCAAAGATGTCCGTTTTGGCTCGTTTCACGAAATGTTCACAGAAGGGTGGTCGGCACTGCCCGAGTCGTTGTGGGATGTTTAAATCATGGCCACCGAAAATTAATAAATGTGATAAATGAACTATCGTTTTACAAAATGCACATATTCATTTCTAACATGCGTTCTTTTTTCGTAGGTTACGGGAAAAGGTGGAAATCATGACCACAGAGCGTTTGTAAGAGATGGGGTCTCCATGAATATTATCGGGGAAACATGCTGTTCTGGTGAGTTGTCCTATCATTACTGATGCTCAGTGAGCCAAACCTGATAGAGAACTGTGCTCACTGAACTGGATCTGATATAGAACTCTGACGTCACCGGAGTTCTATATCAGATTCAGTTCAGTGCGCAGCAGTTCTATATCGTTTCTGGCTGATTGAGCACCATTATGATATGGCAACCAATCAGAACAGCTGTTCCCTGAAAACATTCATGGACTCCCCAAAATGCTAATTTCTATCGGGGTATACAAACGGCCTTCATGGCCCTGATTTCCATTGTGTTTGCCTGATTGACTATTCATGAGTTTTAGAATCAACCCTAAAGGCTGGTTTCCATATAGTCGTCATCAGTCAACCGTGAAACAATGAAAGTCGGAATTATTCTTTTGTTTCACGGTTGACTGATACGACAGATACGACTATAATCGATCAATCCCAGGCTTTGGTGGACAAAATCTTGTACAGAGTAAAATCAAAGATGTTCAAATTCTGTTTGCATTTTCTTAAAGCTAGAGATGTTTCTCATTAACTGTAGTAACACCAAAAACAAATTCCCATTGGAGCCTGTAAAAATAATTTTCAAACCTGAAAAAAGTAGTGCAAACACAAGGAAAAAAATGTCAAATTCATTCAAGTACCATTTCCCAGTGTTTTGTAGGAACTTTGAATTTCGTTTTCAGTGTTTGGTATTATTAGAAACGGATTCTTTTCACAAGATATTTTGCAATACAATGCAATGATCTTTTTTTGGTACACGATTCTGGTCCACTGCTTACTCGAACTGCTGGCGGGTTCCTTCTTAATATCTTTTGCCCGTAATAACACTGAAACTAAATTGAGCTGAGCTAAGTGGTTACTATTTGCTATCGTAGACCAAGTTTACCTAGGAGTAGAAGCGTGCGTTCATTTCTTGTCAACATTAGTTTTTTTTCTTTTTCCTGCTCACAGCTCAACATCCTGTAGATGTGTTAGAAAGTTTTACGCTACTCACTCTGGTAGACCTCTTTCGCTTGGGCGTAATGTTTTCCAATTTCAGATCACGTAGCATTCGTGAGTATTGTTTCTTTGTTTTTCTGCTACGCACCGAAGGATATATGAATATGGCAGCAACCCAAACAAAGAAAGATTATTCAAATGATCTGAAATGGGACAACATTGCGATCTGACCAAATGGCAGTAAAGAACCGTTTAATTAACCATTATCCTGCGAGATTGCGCAGAATATCGTCTGATACTTAGCCGACGAGGGACGAAGTCCCGAGTTGGCTAAAATCAGACGATATTCTGCAAAATCGAGCAGGATAATGGTTTTATTATTCAGCACATCGATAGCACAAAAACCCCCGAAAAAAAAATGACTTTTGTGTATTATTTACGAGCTCAAAACATCATATTTTCCTCAGAGACGGATATCGCAGGATAGCTGTCATGTACAGAAGACAGCTATTGGCGTTCCAATGACCATATTTGGGCAGTGCATCGATGTGCTGAATAATAATGTCAGTTATCCTCCTGGATAATGTTTCTCAATATAGTATTGGAAAGACGAGCCCAAACTCGTTAAGTCATCTCAGTTGGTTGGGGTTTACCTCACGCAGCAAATTATTTTTTACAACAGGCACGACGTATTGTTAGTCCAGGTTCCTGTCTTTGCTATCCTGGTAAAACAATATTTACCGAGCAAAAGATCGTTTTCGCAGTGCCTTCTCAGGTCTGACTCAATAAAGAGTCCAATCAGAGTGGCAACTATGATACCAGGGCCACCTCCGCTATGAATCATTACCAAGGCAACGCCCTTGTCTGCTGGGGCTTCAAACATGTCTGCTGCATTCAGCGTCAGGTTAACCATGACATCACTCACAAGAAGGCCCAGGACGAAGGACAAAGCTAGGATTACATAAACCGAAGGGATAAATCGATACCATGTGGCAAAAATGGACAAGGAAACTTGAAAAACCATAAGGAAAACTAACACCCAAACCTTTTTCACTCGTAAGCATGACATCAATCTCGATGAGATGCAAGATGCAATTAGTACCTCGGAGCCACCCATCAAGCGGCCTACGGAGGCGGCGAGAGTGTTGTACTTGTAGTGGTTTGCGGGTGAGAAGGGGGCGTCTGGAAATGCCAGTGTCGTGAGGATTGACAGCTGTGTAATGAAGAATGCTAAAAATCCCATGTAGTTACTAAGGATCATGGGTAGGACTTGCCAGAATAACCTCAACTTGCCTCTCCAAGTGTTAGTAACGGAAGCGGAGTCTTGGCACACATTCTGTGTCTCAGGCTCTAGATCGTGCAGCTTCTGGTACTCTACATGCTCACGGTCACCCTGTGGTTTGTTGTCCATTTGCTGCTTGTCCAAGATGAGGAACGCGAAGACGAGAAGGGCGAGAAAAGCTAATGAGCTTGCAACAGTTAGTCGTGGCGATACACACGCTGATATTGTCATGCCTGGAAGATAATCAGAGACAAAAAGTGGGCAACAGCTCGCTGGATTCCACTTATGGTTAATGTTGTTATTTTTTATGAGGCTTGACGACACAAAAACATCACATAGAACGAGCTGCACTAAGCGAGAAAAAGAAAAGCGCGCAAATGCCATGCGTGCATAAAAGCTTAAGCTAATATTTAGATGATACTGAAGCGAGAGAGGGACGGAAGCATGAATAGGTGATTTTGTTGCTGCAGTAAGTGTTATTTTACCCTTTTGTTGAACAAGTTTGAATTTTTTTAGGTCAAAAGGTAATTATAATAATAAAATAATAATAGGCTTTAATATCCATTTTTAAAATATATATACATAGAGGATATTACACGGTGGCTTGAAGATATGAGTTTTATTTTCGAGTGGCAAGAACAATATTTTACGAATGAGCGCAGCGTAAAATATTGTTTTTGACACGAGAAAATAAAACTCATATCTTCAAGCCAACGTGTAATTTTCTTTTTATTATATAGACAAACCAGAAAAAATATTCCAAATTGATTTCCAAGCACTTTTGTTTTGACCGATATCCTCACTAGTGAGGATATGGAAAATATGTCACTGAGGACCCGGATGTAGCTTCGTATGAGATCTACGAGTGGCGTATTTCCCAGTAAAACACTCGTGTCTATATAATAAAGGTGCATATCGGTAAAATCAAGGAAAAAAGAACAGCAGCAAAAAAAATTAATTTCAAAGACTCATGCGTATAATATACATTTGAATAAACAACGATATCGACATGCAATAATCGTTATATCAAACCTTTAGATCGAATATGAATTAATGACTAATTTCTTACCTGTGTAAAACACACTGGAAATGATATCTGATGAATTGATGCCAATTTGTAAAGCCAGTGGTAAATTGCTTTGTTCGGGGAACTTTGCCGCCATAGTAGTAAACAAACATAAAGTAAGAGCCATGACAACTCCAAGCACAGATATGGCCCCAAGTCGAGCAGGAATGGACTCGAGAAATACAAGCATCGCGGTCGCCAGGAGATTTAAAATGCAGGTTGTCGTCAGAGAGGCTGTATCTGGTACTCGTGGGATTATCCACGGAGCCACGAAAAACAAAATGGAGAACGATATATTAAAAACAAAAACCACCAAAGAGGAAGGATAGCTTGTACCGGAAAGCAGATCTTCCGTGGCAAAGGTAACAATCCTGTCCGGTACAGCCAAGCATAGCCCAAAGATAAAAAAGCAGACGAAATTCCGCCAGTTTGCAGACATTATATTGCTATTATATCTGTAGCTTGACAGAGGGAGGCATTATGAAAGATCACTTGTCGTGTGGTGAGGATTCTAATGCCTCTCTCTGAGGTTGTGCATCATTGCCATGCAAGCACCCGTGACTGATTCCCCATCCATGGAAACAATTAAGACGGTGCATGACGCCTCAAGATGATAAATTCCTCTTTTGTTTTGATTAAATTCTTTCTCTTCATTTGATAAATTCCTCTCCCGTTTGTAAACAAAGGAGCAATCGCCACGTTGTTTCTTTTAGGGGGTGAGATTTTGCCTACTGATGCCCTAAATGGCCATTGGTTACAAGAAAGCACTCCCTTGGAAACTTCAGCAACTAGAGCAGTTGTCTCCTAGCGGAACTACGTTGATCTCTATGTCGCCATTTCATTGAGCTGAAACTACATACATTTCTATTGCTGTTCATCCGGCAAGTTCCTGCTTTTTGAATTTCCATCTCTGAGAATAAAGTGCTGTTCAGAGCTCTCATTTGAATAATCATAATTTTAACGATTGAATTGAACAATGCGTTCGTGAATGAATAATAAAATCAATAATGCAATACTGCATTCAATATTCAGCCCTAAAGGGGACACGCTTTATGTCTTGATAACAACTGAAGGCCACTAAAATAGACTAATTGTTTTAGTAGGTTTTTAGACAAAAAAATCTTGTTGTGGGGGATTTTTTCACGATCATAACAAAACTCGAGCGCGGACTCCCAAGAAAAAGACAGACCTCTCGACCAATCAGCGCGCCGAAATTCTTATAATCACTTGAGAATTATACTACACTGCTCCGTTTTCAAACGAAAACGGATACTTTTTGCTCCGGATACGGTTATCGTCCACACTACAACGCCGAAAACGATACCGAAAACGGATCAATCTGACAACGCTCTCCAGAGTGAGAGCGATTTGAAAACGGAGCTGTTTGAAAACGCAGTTTTCTAGTGTGGACGGGTGTAACCACAGGTTCCCCAAGCTCCGTGGGAGTTTAAATTAATAATTTGAATAAAGCTGAAGTGGTTTCAATACCGTAATGTTTGTTTCTGACTTCTGATTTGTTATTGACTTCACTTACATGAACCTTTGCTCGCTAGCGACTGTAATGAGTCATCAAATATCCCTTCTGTAAGAGAAATAATAGAACAATAATAAACTTTCATTCAGTCATCCTGTACTTTCGATAAATTTGAGTTTTGAGTCCGTTTTTAGCGATTTTTATTTCACTCCTCTCTCCTCTATATAATCTCTGAGATCAGGGAAGAACTGTTGGAATGTCCAGGCATTAGTATTAGTCCACTAAATACAGATGATATCAATATCGACACCGCAAAAGGACTCGTTCCCAAAGGTCTATATTGGCTTACACTCTTTTTTTTTATAAGAACCTTTTTATAGGAACGTTCAGCCTGAAATTTACCCAAATTTTAAGAACATGCTAAGAACATGCCTGAGCCTCAGACAGGAGCAAAATAGATTTAGTTTCAGTGATGCGTTCTAAAATCCAGAATCACATGTGTTAATAATAACGACCTTCAATATTGTAATTTATAAACTCTCTTAAAAACTTCATTGTTATGTATCCTTCTATATAAGATCTATCATATTTCAGGTTCCGACGTCACTGAAATGTAAGAACATCCGTAAGAACATTTCCAGCCTCAAACTGCTCCAAAAATAAGAACGGCCCAGCCTCAACTGAAAATTAGACGTTCTTATATAAAAAAAAGAGTGTATACGATGGATCGTGACTGGTGAGCAGTTCAGTGACCCTGCTTTGCCTGTGCAAAGCGAATCTGATGAGCGAAAGATCGTAATGATCGCGCAAGATCTAATACATTGTGGCTCTCGCGCAAGAATAAAGCTGCCAAAGCATGTTGGTCTTGCTATGTGCGTCAGATTCCTTGTCCTTTCACATCCAAAGAGCCAACTTCCAAGCAAACATCTGGAAAAGAGCATTGGGCAATTCCAGAAAATAAAGGTACCCCCCCCCCCCAACGGGCGGCACTAGTTTTTGACCCCCCATGCATCCAGAATTTCCAAAATGGTTTACCCCCCCCCCCCCCCATGCATATAGAATTCCGGGCAGGTTAAACCCCCCTCCCCTTCAGAGATTTCAACTTTAACCCCCCATTCCCTCCGGAATCCAAATAATCACCACCTTGTTTATTATTGCGAGAAAAAGTAAAAATTTGCGAGAGGGAAACGTTGCGGAGAAACGGCAAAAGTTGCAGGGGTTGTTGCGGGAATTTATTAAATTTGCAAAGTGAAGAAAACCCAAAAAGTGCATAATCTTGTATCAGTATATCAATACAGACTTGAACAACCGAAGGCAACGTGTAACAGTTCTTGGCTGTACATCACCCGAGGCTATAGTCACATCCGGTGTTCCACAGGCAGTCTGCTAGGGCCAATAATATTCTTGCTTTACGTGAATGACTTGCCGGACGCTGTGCAAAACTCCAAAGTTGCGTGCTTCGCAGACGACACCAAGATTATTAAGTGCGTAAACGCGGATGAAGATGCTGCCCTACTAGATCTGAGTAGCTTAGAGGACTGGTCCAAGGTATCTGGATTAGTCTTCAACGAAAGCAAGTGCAAGTGTCAGCGCATTACAAGGAAGTCTCAGCCAACCCAAGTGGCATACACTCTCAACGAGTCACCGCTTGCAGTTACTCCCTTTGAAAAAGACCTGGAAGTGTGGGTCGCCAGTGACCTAACGTGGACTAAACATGTCACCGAGGGATGCGCGAAAGCTAACAAATTACTTGGCTTCCTGCGCAGAACCACCGTGGACTTGTGTAGTTTAGAAACTCGCCGCACACTCTACCTGGCGATAGTGCGCCCAGCGTTAGGTTATGCAACACAGGTCTGGAGCCCACAGTCAGTTAGGTTAATAGAAAAAGTTGAAAGAGTTCAGAGAAGAGCAACTAAGTTCATCTTAGATTCACCGTTCCTATGCACAGAAATCTATAAAGATCGCTTTCTTGCCGCTAACCTGTTGCCTCTGCGCTATTGGCACGAGTTCCTTGACTTGGTCTTTTTCTATAAAGCCATCAATTGCCTTGTTAGCATTTCATCTGAAGTTTTACCTTCCCGTATCAAACAAATTAGAACAACTAGATCCACTGCCAACCCAAATGCTATCAGTTTCCGCCCTCGCAAGTGCAGAACAACGTCCTTCCAGAATTCTTTTTTTGTCCGCGTTTCACGCACTTGGAACACTCTGCCAGTACAATACAGACTCGAGAGCTTATCTCTCAACCAGTTTAGATCTTTACTTCTTGAGTACTACAGGAGGGCGTTGGTACAATCCTACAGCCCCGATGATCCGAGGTCATTTAAGACTGTCATGTATCTCTCCTGGACACGCCAATCTCTTGTTGTTTCTAGTCATTTTCAATGTTACATGTTGTCTTAACGTTTTTCGTAGTTTTATCCAAGGGCCCAAAGTAATTGGCTTTGCTGTTGTGGTGTCCCTGTCTACATGTCGTGTCAATTTTTTGTCTTGTTTTTCTCCTCGCACGTTATTTATAATAAATAAATAAAATAAAATAAAAGAGCATGATAGTTTGATTTTGAAGAAAAAAAATAACACCGGCATTCACAACATCCACTGAATATGAGCTTCACATTTTTAGCGTGTTTAACTAGTAGCTAACTGGCTATTTTGTAAGATTTGAATTGTAGGGGCAAAGAATCGGATGATGTTATCACGGAAAAACTTGAGACTTTCGCCATTCGATCGTGAAATGGGGGAATAGCCATTTCAAATGAAGTGTGGAAGCTATTTACTTGCAACACACATTTTCAATCGCTTTCTAAAACAATTTTTCCAAATATAACCAATAAGAAACACATTGGAATGAGCTAGACCAAGCTTCGAAAGCCTAGTTGCTACTTTTTGCGGATCTTCGAATATTTGAGGCTTAGGAAAAACCCACAGAGAAACTCTAAAAAGGAGCAAAAGAAAAACATATTATTCAACATGCATATTACATGGACCATTTTTGAGAAACGTTTATGAAACTATACCGTTTTGTTCCGGGATTTCATTAATGTTAGGGAAAGTTGCGGGTTTTGGCGAAAGTTGCGCGTCCATGCAAGCTCAACTTATCCCGTATCGCCAACATGCTTTATATTAATTTCAATGTGTGATTGCACAAAGTTGAACCTGATGCATGATTGAACTAACAGTCGAAATCAGAAGAAAATTATGGAGATTCTGTCTTAGAAGGGACAAGTACGAACTGGGATGCATTCTCTATCTATCGAATATGGCGGCGAAGACTTTTTTCCGCGCGTGAAATGACGTTCTTTTCTTTCTGGAACGCTATTTTAGCAGACTGAAAAACAGCGAACTCCTTCAGAAGTTGGGCATCTTCAGACCCCCCTTGCGACAAGAAATCCAGCTTCGAAAACACCCCCTTGCAATCAGAATTCCGAGCTCTGAAACTCCCCCATCCCTTCGGAATTTCCAAATGCCGCCCGTGGGGGGGGGGGGGGGGGGGGGGTGTACCTTTATTTTCTGGAATTGCCCATTGCAACCTATGCTGAACCTACCGCCTCCCGATGAAAATGGAGGATGGGCAACTTAAAGCGATATTCATGTCAAAGAGTCCAGCTCCAGAAGGCATCATAGAGTTGACCAGATGCCGATGTTCGGCTTCTCAATGCACGAGGAACTGCTCATGCAAATGGATTACAATGCACCGAAGCGTGCCTATGTATGCATGGCAGGGGAAGGGTGCCAGAACCCCAACAAGGACGACTTGTATTCTTCAGATTCCGAAGATTCAGAGGACGATTCGGACTCAGACGATGGCGACTGCAGCGAATCAGAAGACAATTCCCAGTGATTCCAAGTTACTTATGAAATTATACAAGTCCTTTTACCACCGTATGCATTGCTACGCGACCTCAAAATTCACTGTTGGGCGATTGGCGATTTTACGCAAAAAAATTGTTGTCAATTTTCTTGAACCGGAAAATTAAACATTCGAGTCAAGGAAGCCAAAGGATAGCTTAATACCATTTTGGTTGATTTTGCAATCAATGTCGGCCCACAGAAGTGGCCGAATCCAGCGTTTTAGTTTGATTGACGGCTAAAAATCGCCAATCGCCCATCGCAACATTGAATTTTGAGGTCGCGTAGCAATGCATACAGTGGTAAGTATACAACTTGTTTTTTTTTTGGCTTGAGTTTAAGGAGATGTAATATATAGATTTAGCCACTGGCTAAAAGCGGAGCTCCTCGTTATAATTTTTTCTGTGTGAATGAAAGGGATTCCCATGTGTACATGGTTTACATGGTTGCTTTAGAGTCTTCCCTTCACGAGATATTAATTTTTCAAGCATAGATGACGTCATCAATGACGTCACATCACGTGACCACCTCATTTCGCTCATCTGGTGACCTAGACTACAGTACCAAAATTTGGTTGTTTTAGAGTCTTCCCTTCACGAGATATTGATTTTTCAAGCATACATGACGTCATCGATGACGTCATATCACGTGACCACCTCATTTTGCTCATCTGGTGGCCTAGACTACACTACCCAAGTTTTGTTGTCTTAGAGTCTTTCCTTCACGAGATAATGATTTTTCAAGCATAGATGACGTCATCGATGACGTCATATCACGTGACCACCTCATTTCGCTCATCTGGTGGCCTAGACTACACTACCCAAGTTTGGTTGTTTTAGAGTCTTCCCTTCACGAGATATTGATTTTTCAAGCATAGATGACGTCATCGATGACGTCACATCACGTGACCACTTTATTTCGCTCATCTGGTGGCCTAGACTACACGACCCAAGTTTTGTTGTCTTAGAGTCTTCCCTTCACGAGATATTGATTTTCCAAGCATAGATCACGTCATCGATGACGTCATATCACGTGACCACCTCATTTTGCTCATCTGGTGGCCTAGACTACACTACCCAAGTTTTGTTGTCTTAGAGTCTTTCCTTCACGAGATATTGATTTTTCAAGCATAGATGACGTCATCGATGACGTCATATCACGTGACCATCTCATTTCACTCATCTGGTGGCCTAGACTACACTACCCAAGTTTGGTTGTTTTAGAGTCTTCCCTTCACGAGATATTCATTTTCAATCACTGATGACGTCATCGATGACGTCACATCACGTGTCCGGGTTACACAACCCCCTTGTGGCATAGACAAAATATCCCAAGTATGGTTGTCTTAGCATGTTCCCTTGAGGAGATATGATTTTTTCTTTGCATACCACAGGGTTCCCATGTGTACACGGACGGACGACGGACGGACGGACGGACGGACGGCGTACGCTATAGGTTTAATACCAGAACAATAAAGAACAAATCATATCTCCCGAAGGGAAGCTTCTATAGAAGCCAAACTTGGACAAAGTTTCAAAGACCATAAGAGGAGCCCTACACCAAAGTCACGTGCCCTTACGTCATCAATGACGTCATCAAAATGATCCAAAATACCCGTGACGTTCAAAAATCAACTCGATAGTATACTATACGTTTTTCCCTTAGGTATGGTGCTCCGCTTGCGCGGGCCTTCGGCCCGCGCAGGAGCTCCGCTATTAAAAAATACAGCCGATGTCAAAACCGGGCGAAACGCTAAATTTTGCAAAAACGGGCTCATATAACGTCACTACTCACGTGATCAACTAAGAATTTAATGTTAGTCCAAAGAAACGATTTAAAAAAAAAAGGGATTTAGGAGGCAGTCTATTGATAGAAACACGTGTGTATTTTTGCCAAACATGCTGGTCACGTGACAGGTCACGTGATTAAATTTCATGCTTTGATTGGATCAAATCAAAGCTCTTTTAAAGGCCTGTCTTGTGCAATATTTGGTGCTGCTATGACTTTATACAGAGAAGTTATAAAGGCATAGTCTTCAAGCCTCGTTTCAATGCCGCTTTCTTGCATGCAGAAAGTATAGAGTTCAATAAAAACAATATTTCTCTGAAACGCCGTGCGCCATTGCAAATTCTTTGCCACACCACTAATAATCAAAGTCTGGAGCAACATTTGCTGAAGTTTTAAGAGCTATACATGTATCTGAGTTTTATTTTTAGGGTTTGAAAGGCGCTCAATTGGTAGAAAAATGTCTTTTTTTGCTAAAGATGATAGTCACGTGACTGGTCACGTGATCACATTTCATTCTTTGGTGCCATCTCGTGATAGACCTGATAGAGGTCTACCCTTATACAAAGTTTGGTGTTGTTATGACTTAATGCTGAGAAGTTATATTAAAAATACCTTTTGAGCCTCGCTTTCGTGTTAAATACCATTTGGTAAAACACCCCTTAATATCTCGAGAGTGGGACCATAATTTTGGACTACATAGTACCTGGCCTTAAAGAGCAGGTCTTCCTGCATAAGTATCAACCATCAAACCTTTTCAGTTCGGTGGGTTGAACGAAACGATTTTTTCAGAGGTCTGGCTCTCGGACTAATGGCTCGTTTTTGTTATTTTATTAATAAATCCCAAAGGAATGATTGCACAAGTCAGCACAAGTAGGAATAAGCATCGCCAATGTTGATAATTATATTTTAATTGTATTTTGTTACATATGACCAATAACAGACCTGAGTATACTTTTCACACAAAGACAGATATAAGATCATGAGATATTAAAATCTATTAATAACAAGCCATTACAAATACAAATACAAATAACAATTACAAATACCTATATTTTGTATGAGCTATAAACTTATAATATGCTTCATTAAAAGTGGCATTTGGTATTTTGTATACTATGTCCATTATAATGTACATTAATAACAAAGGGTGTCTGCTACAAACATATCAAGTATCGGCAAATTGTGGCCTTTAAATGAAACGTGTGTTAAACTATACCTTAATAGAGTTGGGTGATTCATAGGTGGCAGAAGAGAGGGGAAACCTTCAGCGGAAGGGGAAACCTCCTCCCCCCAGCCCCCTGGTTCTGCCATCCATGTGCTTAGGAAACCTGAAATTTCTGTTTCATATTCCAAACCATGCCCATGCACAGCAAAAGCATTCCTGCCTAATTCAAAATAAGTTTCTTTGGGAGTAGACCAAATCGGCTAATAGTGTTTACATCTTGTTGCCACCCAATTCAGATCATGTGATGATTCCCTTGGGTGGTTACAATTGTCCAAGTTTTCTCACTCGGCCGAGTGCACGAGTGTATGTTCAGAACTAACAAAAGTATCCACCCAAAGGAATCATCACATGATCTGAATTGGGTGGCAACAAGATGTAAACACCGTTAGCCGATTTGGTCTGTTGGTGTTTTGTTTGTCTGGTTCTGTGGTTTGGTGGTCACTCAAGCAAATAATTGTCCAACTTTCAAAGCAACATTTTATTGAATATGGTGTATCAAACTCCAGCCATATAGAATCAGAAGACCTTGCATCCATGCATATCATGTGAGAAACAAAGGACTCACAGTCAATGCCACATGAACATTTTGTTCTGAAAAAAGCCATACACCCCCCTATCAAGGAACTCCAAATGTTCAAAATTTGCTCTAATCCTGTAGAATTTGCAGGCTCCAGCACAAGCCCCCTCTCCAGAATTGCAGAACTGGTGCACAAACTCTAAAAAATGTGGATTTTCAGTGTGGGTAAGGGTCACTCAGGATTCCCAGGCTAAAGCTGGGGTTCTCAACGTGGATATTTTTTGTGACTGCTGACTCTACATTAGGATGCCCATTTAAACATCATTGGACATGGCTTTTGATCCAGCAAAGTTTGATGTATTAGATCCCAGGGTTAGTTGTGATCCTACTTATATTTACTACCGAAACAGGTGGACTGTTTATTCGGCTTGAGAAAAAGCACTCGTCTCCAAACAAAAACATTCACGATGTAGTTTGAATTCCTTTACTGAGGTCAGCGATGCATGCAACTCAAATATTTTAATTTGGAAAATTTTCAAACTAAAAACACAAGAAAAGCCATCTGCTCGTGTTTTCTACTAATTTTATGAGGTAAGAAATACAAATCAGTGTGTTATTTCCCAAATTTTTAACGTTTTTCTTTGGCAGCGACAACGCATGATTGGTTTCGTGCGGAGGAATGTAATCAGTCTCGCCAACATTTTTGTCTGGAGACAAGTGCTTTTTATAGAGCCCGAAACAGTCTACCTGTTTCGGTAGTATACGTAAAAGCTCTCAAGTCTGTTTTGCTACCTTTCGTAAAAATTAATGCAGTAACAATTGCATTTTTGAATGCTCTAAATGCTTGAGTTTTATTTTCCTAAGGTCATAATACTTCCTGTTGTGCAAGAATGTTTCTTTATTATATGGGGCACAACAGGGTGAAAACCAAATCAATCAAGATTGTATTCAGCAAGAGAAAAAATATTTTAATGATTGCACATCCCAGTGGTTTTTATACACTTCTGAAACAAACTTATTTAGTCTTAAAGTAAGTCAAAGAATACAAAAGAGAGCAGACTTCAAGAATAATAAAGCACAATATGCCAAAGTTATTTCACAAATGGAAAACCACTAGAGAAAATATAAAGGAATCTCAAAGCTAACTTTATTTATTAGTCCTCCTAATACCCCATATTTAGAAAAAAACTATATTACAATGAAATTCATCCAGCACAACAGGTTTGGTGGCCTATCCCCCACACAAAATCCATCAAGTCAACACTGTCTAAAATGTTCCACACCCTCACAAACATTGCTGATACCTCAGGGTTTTGTCTCAGACTGAATTTCAGTTGTCCCTCCACTCTTGAACATGGCTCACTTTGCAAGAGGAGACGTCTGAATTCAGCACACAATTTTCTCATTCATTACTTAATTACTGACCCAAAATCTGTCAGTAGGATCCGACTGGTTGCCTTTCTCAGTAAGATGTTCAGGTGAACGATTCTATCACGAAACAGGCTCCCCTCAAGCAACAAACCATGTGACAACTTCCAAGTTGGACTTGTGTTGTCTTGTGTTTACATAATGTATGAGAAAATCTTGTGGTGAACACAGATGAGTGATCTTCTGAGACCTTTTTTTCTCATCCCAAATGACTTTCTGTGGTAATCAAACATAAAATATCTAGCCCTGTTAGCACAGGTGTGGATGCATTATCTAGACACTGTTGACTGCTTCATTAAGACTATTTATATGGGGCAGGCCAGCCTGGTTGAGGGGGCTAGTTAAAATCCTCTTGGAATGATTGTGACATGCCTTAGTCATTCACAAATTATTCCAAGCCCACTCAACCAGACTGACTAATTTCAAGAGCCAAACCTGGATATTTCTGATTGATAATTAATCACTGTTGCCGTAAACACTCTCGTCACTGTATGCAATGTACAAGAAGAAGTCTTCTTCATGGTGTTCCTGGTAAAGCTGTCCCATGGTAGCGCTGGTAGGTGGGATGACATTGTTGACGAAGAAAAACAAGGCATCTTCGGGTCTTAAGTGGATTCTTTTCCTGATCAGAAAGTAGAACTGACCAACTAGTAAAGGCAAATGGATTATTAATAAAGAATATCCACAAGCAGAGGAAACAGAATGTAAGCACAAATCAAGAGACAAGCATGTATTTTAAAAAACCCATTCATTATGGGCTATCAAAGAACTAAAGTTTTCAAATTCCCCATACACATAGAAATCTGAACAGTTTCCATTATTCTCTCACCAAGTTTTCTTGAGTAAGGAATTTGGAATTTTGAGGATGTAAAATATGTAAAACTCTGGTATTTTGGGGTGAAAACTATTGTGGTCTGTTGAACTACCCATTCATGCTTATAAGCACTCCTCTGTGATCATTCTTAATTCTGAATTTCACATGAATGACTTTCTGCAATATAATAGGCTCTGCGCAGCTGTGCAGTCATGTGGCGCATGTTATTTGCTACAAGCCTTTGGATAGAACTCTTGATTCCCAAGGGTAGTAAATCATTAACAGAGCATGACAGGAGAGCAGACAAACCTTTTAGTTGACTTGCTTACAAAATCACAAAGAAATTGAATGGAGATAGTCTGGCATATGTGAATTGATTTGACCAAGTTTTTTTTTCCAGCAGAAGAAGGTTGTACAGATCAACTGTGTTTCAATTTTATTCTGCTCTCCAGTACAACCATTGACAGACCAACTGCACAGGGCCTATTCTGGGGGGGTGATTTAGGGTAGGGATGTGCCGCTGGTTCTATGGGAACCTGGCCCTGTTCTAGAGTGAAAAATTACAAATTTGACACCCTGTTCAAGAGTATTTTGCAAAAACACACAAAAAATACATACCCTGTTCTAGAAAAGTACCCCGAGTCGAATAAAAGGAACTAACATTTAAAAGTATTTTATTGATAAAAAAGTGATTTAGCAACCCTGTTCCAGAAGCGGGAGGGCTGAAAACCCTACCCTGCACAGCAGCACATACCTGTATAGTAAATACAAGGGAGTACCCCCCCCCCCCCCCCCAGCCCTATTTCATGTAGCAGTAGTAACAGTCTTCTAATGAAAATAAAATTTACTAAAGATATAACATACATTACCTGTTAAATCTGAAGGAACTAAATATTTCTTTTTATCAAGATCCCCAATTCTAGCTTTTGGAGCCTTTTCAACAATGACCTAAAAAAATAAGGGAAAATAAAATAACATGTAAAATGTATTGACCAATACATTTTCAGGGACCACGGAATTATGCGCGGATGCGGAAGCGCATAATTTGGCTTTCTCCGCATAATCCAAAAAAATCCCGCATAATAGCGCATAATTTCTGAAAATTTACCGAAATCTTCGAATAAAATATCACAATTTTTCACGATTATTGTCTAATTTTACCAGTTAAGTACCATAAAAGTGATGCACTTTTCTCGAAATCCCTCGTTGGATGTCAAGTGATAAAATGCGCTGAATAAATAAAACATGTTCCTGCAGCAAAGAAAGGTTTTAATTTGCTGGAATTTTCTGTTTCTACCGCCATGTTAGGCATGAATAAATTCGTAACAAAGACTGATACAAAGAGTAATCTCCAAGTGGAAGTGAATGTTACGGCTTCTGATTGCATTTAGAATTAATACATACTCCATCGCAGCAAACGGCATATGGATTTGCATGTGTGCGCATTTTGTTTTGTAATCAATTGTATTGTTTCTCTGCCGTTCTCGTTCGCGTTGCTGTCGTCGCAGCTTATGTATAGGATGCTACTACTGAATTGTTCTAGTATAAAAAGTGGTCCCTAAAAAAAGGGAAAACAACGGTAAAGATAAGATTTTCTACCGCCGATTGGGAGGACTAAATAAGCGCTAGGAACAAGCCAGGTTATTTAAACACTTTTCATGTAACATGACGGCCAGTTTGAACGGTAAAAAAGGTATAAAAAAAGACTTTCCAAAAAAATATTGCGCAATCCCGCATGTTGCGCAATTCCCCGCATAATTCGGATATTTTCCCGCATAATTTGCTGAAAGATCCCGCAGAATTTGAGAAAATTTTCCACATAATTCCGTGGTCCCTGATTTTGTAATATCAAAATAAAGAAACTTTAAGGAACAGTAAAATATGGCTCATGACCAGATAATAGCCTGCTGGTTATAGTTTATCAGTTGGGAGGTAAATTTATTTTAAGTGACCCCCACCCTGCATATAGCAGCAAGTGTCTGTACGTGACCTCCTTCTCACTAGGATTTCTATTGATAGCAGGGGAGCTTTTATGGCTTGTGACAGATAATTACATCAAGGTGTCTAACTTCTATACAACTGCAGTAGGTAGAAAGAACAACAGATAGAAATACAGGATCATAATTGCTTTTTAATTGAGTTTTCTATTGGTTCATGTATTAAAGGATTTATAGGAATCCAGAAGATGTGTAGTCCTCAGCAGAACTCACAGTCAGTGGGATAGCGGTAGACATTATGTCATGTCTCTATCAGATACATTGAGCAAAATTGCGCTTTCACTTTTGTCTTGGTGGCTATTTTTTGGGGTGCTAATATTCAGTTCCTGGCTGTAATATATAACAATACTGTATAGTTGATGTTCACGAGCGTAAATAAGTTTTGGGCGTGACTCAAGCTCATTTTAGATGAGGTTCTTAGGCCAAGGGCCTCAAATAACATTACTATTTTTTTTTGCTAATATTCAGTTCCTGGCTGTAATATATAACAATACTGTATAGTTGATGTTCACGAGCGTAAGTATGTTTTGGGCCTGACTCTTAGGTTCTTAGGCTTAACAAATAACATTATTTTCACAAGCAACCACCTCATAACATGCTCAAATAGCAAACTATATATTGCTTATTATGTGCTAGATCTTACATATAGAAAAAGAATGCATGTTGACCATGTAATGTAATGTTTTGTTTTATGTCGATAACGTGGGGAGTGGTCACCTAATCTCCCATGCTAAGAGCTCATATGAAACATTTGACCATGATAGTATGATCATGAGCACTACACTGGGAATGGTCACTCCCATGCTCCTGTGGTACTTTAACATCCCTGTCGGTTCTGGTTAGTGAAGTGTATGTGAGAGACAGGACCAATGCTTTTACAGATCTTGAAACAAAGTGCAAAGCAATTTAGTGCCGCAATGTTTTCTTTAGCTTAAACTTTGCTATTGAGCATTTTCCAGCCCATGCTAAATTAAGATTTGTCCAGAATTAGGAATTGCTGTTCATTTTTCACATGTAATTATAGCAAATGGTATTATCTCCATTGTGCTAACATCCGAAACACAGCAGTTTCCCCAAATGGGTACATATCTTCTCATGTTATAAATTTTTTTACTAAGATGGATAACGACTTTGTAAACCTTCTATCATCTTAATTCACAGACCTACTTCAAGAACTGGTTGCATCCTAGATTTTCAAATTAAGTTATTAGCTAACTTTCAGAACGGCTAGGGTCCTAAACACAGCTGGCTTTAAAACAATCTGCATTTTTTGCTTCAAACAGAATGAGCTTGTATCGAAAATTCAACTGTGACTGTTTCAATTAAACACACACAGCTAAATGAATCATACAACAAAATAAACATTGAAATAACAACAATTTTGAAAACATCTCGAATGCATGTTGCTCAAACGCTGTAATCTGATCTAGAAACTTCTTGATGTTCTAAGCACTCTGTAATCGGACATTGCTAGCAATCTTGATATTTCCTGGGATATTTCCCTGGAGGAAACGAATCTGAACCTTCCACTTTCTGATTGCACTTTAGTATGCGCTTCTGTTTTCCTGAATATTCCAAGAAATGACGCCATAACAGAAAGCTTACATCCAAGCTTGCAACCAGGGGCGTAAACAAAACCACTAAAATTCATCTAAATCTTAAGCGTAGCTTAAAACTCTTTAACAGTAAGCAGAAATTAGCTCCTTAGATGTCTAAAATAGCCGCTTGCATGGCGAGCTGCCACGTTTCCTTCCGATAAAACCAAATTCTAAGCAATAACCACATACGACAGAGTCGCAGTAACTCAAACTCACCGGTACTCTGTCTGGGTATTTCTTCCGAATTTTCTCTCCTTCTGCCCTTCTTTTCTCAAAAGGATGTTCCTCTTTATATTCCCACTTCATTTCGATTTGTTCTGTATGTTTTTGAAGGGGAAATTTCCCTGTTCTGTACCAAAATACGTCTAGTTTTTGTACCAAGACGGAAACTCGATTGCGAGACCAAAATGGCGCTAAATAATATTGCAGGGAAATGTCACGTGATAACTTGTTATCGATGACGTAATAGCTTGGTGCTATTTTTAGCTCGTTCAAGTCCAATGTGAACTCGATCGAACGAGAAAAAAAGTAACCAAAATATTCTTGAAAGTGTCATACCAATATGAAACTCTCAGTCATAAGTGATGATTTGGCGTGCTTAGAGAACATTCTCAAAGCTTGTTGCAGATATTTTCAGAGCACCCTACGAACAGGGAAGCCGTGCCGTCGTGACGTCACACGAACGTTTTGGTTCATACAAGAGTGGACTCTTGGCTCATAACAGAAGCAGATTTCGTATTAGGCACCACTGCAGGGTAATTAACCATTATCCTGCGAGATTGCACAGAATATCGTCTGATACTTAGCCGACAAGGGACGAAGTCCCGAGTTGGCTAAAATCAGACCATATTCTGCAAAATCGAGTGGGTGTGGCACATTTGGGGTTGTTGGATCATAAGTGGTGTTCATCCCATTCTTTACAATGCTAACACACCCTGGACTAGATGCAACAAGAGGGTCCTTTAGAACAACTGAGTGGATGAAATCTTGTGAGAGTGAACACAGACGGATGCAGGCAAGCAGTTGATGCAGTAACTTCCTTCTGTCCTTCTTGTGTCTGACCAGAAGCTCATACTACCGAAATCACTAAACTAACTGCCGGCACCTTCACTTCACTTCACTTTATTTTTATTGATACACTTTGCTGTTAGCAATATTTTTGTATCGCGCAATTGCATTTTTATAATAATTTACAAAAGGGCCTCAAAAGCCGCCACCTTCGGGCTCATGGCAACAACCTCCTCAGGCAAACTGTTCCAGTCCTCTACGGTCTGTAAGATAAAACTATATTTCAGAACGTTTGTTCTTGCAAATGGCTTTCTGAAAAAGCGCGAGTGCATGTGACGAGACTGGCGGAGAGGCCGTTGTAGAGTGTCTACTTCGGGCAGAGCAGCCAGGCCTTGAAGTCCTTTGTTGAAAAGCGAGAGCCTTGAGCGCTTCCGGCGGTCCTTCAATGGCCTCCAGTTGAGAGATGTCATCAGAGCGGCAACTGCACCCTCAGAATAGTTGGTGTAATCGGAGCAGACAAATCTAGCGGCCCTCCTCTGAACCTTCTCGACCTCGGCAGATAGACTAGCCGTGTAGGGATCCCACACTTCACAGGCGTATTCTAGGATAGGTCTCACGAGACCGTTGTACGCAGACTCTTTCACGTCGCGATGACAGAATGACAGATTTCTCCTTAGCAGCCCGAGTACCTGGTTGGCACGTTTGGTTATTATAGCAACATGCCGATTCCACCTTAGATCAGATGTTATAGTTAGACCAAGGTACTTAGTCTCAGTGACCGAGTCGAGGGGCGTGCCTTTCAGATGGTATAAGAAAGGGATATTGTTACGTGTCTTACGGGATATCCTCATGGTCTTACATTTAGTAGGTTCAAACTTCATGGACCACTGTTCAGCCCATGAGCCGAGCCTAGAGATATCCCTCTGCAGGAGTTCACAGTCAGCACTGGTGCGCACAGTTCGATAGCAAATGCAATCATCAGCAAATAGGCGTATCTCTGAGTCGATGTCATTTACTATATCATTAATAAAGATATTGAACAATACTGGACCTAGCACTGTTCCTTGAGGGACGCCTGATTGTACACGAGACCATCCACTTTTTGCACCGTTCACAACCACCCTTTGAAAGCGATCCCTTAGAAATGCGTCTAACCAGCGGAGGGTTTTTCCAGATATTCCGTAGCCTCGCAATTTAGACTTCAGACGCTCATGGGGAACACTGTCAAAAGCTTTGGCGAAGTCCAGAATGAACGCGTCGGTCTGAAAGCCTTTGTCCAAAGCACACGCCCAGTCGTTGATCACATGGCATAACTGTGTCACGCAACTGTGTAGCGCCCTAAATGCATGTTGTCGGTCAGTAAGAATTTTGTAGTGGTCGATGTGGGCCATCAGATTTGAGCAAACAATGTGCTCAAGCATCTTACAAACAACGCTGGTTAGTGATACAGGGCGGTAATTGCCGGCGTCGGACCTATTCCCTTTTTTAAAGATTGGACATACATTGGCTAATCGCCAGTCCCTTGGGAGTTCGCCTGCGTCAAGGGATCTCTGGAAAATGGACTTGAGAAAGGGAGCGACGGCAGGGGCAGCTTCTTTAAGAACTTTTGGGCTGATTTCGTCGGGCCCTGCTGCCTTTGTAATTTTCAGATTGTCGAGGAGCTTGTGAACACCAGCCTCCGTAACAAAAATGTCGGACATAGATGGAAAGAGAGGTCGAATGAGAGGAATAGCGTTGAGCTCTTCGCTTGAAAAGTTCGCTCTGAACTGTTGGTTTAGCACTTCAGCTTTCTCCGTGTCCAATTCAGCTGAGCTGCCCGTGGGCGTGGCTAGAGGAGGCATTGACTGATTATCCTTTCTTTGCGATCTTATATACCGCCAGAACGGCTTGGGGTTGCTTTTGACGTCACCAATGATATTATTGACATACTCGTTGCGAGCCTTACGCAAAGCAGTAGTAAGCTTCCGCCTCATGTTCCTCCACAAAGTGCGCAGTCTTGCACTACCAGTTCTTTTAAACTTTGTATGTAGTCTGTTCTTTCGGCGGACTAGTTGACGTAGGCGTGGGGACATCCAGGGAAGTTTATCTCTACCGCTGACCAGCTTAGAGGGTATGTTCGTGTTCACCGACTCCAGCAGTTTCCCCTTGAAAAGGTTCCAATCTTCCTCTATTGATCTCGTGCCAGCGAGGAGGTAATTGCGGTAAAAAGTGTCCATGTCTGCTCTTATGTTGTCGTAGTTTCCTTTATGATATTGATAAATTTTGCGCTTCGCCTTTCGCTGCAGCTTGACAGACGACATAATAGAGCAACCCACAGCGTGGTGGTCACTAAACTTTGCCGGAGATCTTACATCAATAGCCAGCCCGGGCCTGTTTGTCATTATCAGATCAAGTATGTTTTCTCCGCGTGTCGGGAAATCAACAAGTTGTTCCATATAGTGATCATTCAAAATGTCAATAAGAGCGAGCCCCTCCGATGGCGTGAGGTTGCTGCCGTTCTTATTGAGACAATTGTCCCAATCGATATTTCTAAAGTTCAGGTCCCCCATTACGTGGATTGCGGGCTCTTTATCCGCGCGGTGACTCCTGATCACATGGTCAAGTTGGTTGCCCAGGCAACTAAGTTCATCAATGGGTTGCTCGGGTGGGCGATAGAAACTACAAAAGTAATGCGTCTGGTTACCTAGCTTAATATTGGCCCATACACTTTCTCCTGAGTCACTAATAGGACAAGCAACCGGGGTTAGTTCGGATTTAATAGCGAGGAGTACACCCCCACCCCCTAAGATGCGATCCTTTCTGAAAACTGAGTAGCACCCTCGAAAATTCGATCAATCTGTTTTGATCGATCCAAATGGTCACGTGACATTTAAATTTTGTACCAAACATGGAAAAACACGCTTTTTCCATTGTTTGATACAAAAATTTAAATATCACGTGACCATTTGGATCGATCAAAACAGCCAGACGAGCGAACAGAAATTGACAAACGATCGATCGAATTTTCGGACCCACTTTATAACAGCTGTGAAATTTTCTTGAACCACACAATAGATTTTCCAGGGGTATTTTGCAAGAAAATATGGAAATTCCAGGGGAGGTTGGAAATTCCAGGGGAGGGGTCTGTTTCAAAAGTGGAAATTCCAGGGGAGGGGTGTGGTTTAAAAATGCAATCAGCCAATAGCTGGGTGAAATTGTCGGGATCCCTGTGCAATTTGGAGATATCCCATAACACCTTGCGCTATTTATTATTTTTCGCACTTTTCGAAACAGGACTTTTGGCGGCACTACAAATGGAAGGATTTGAAGTCGAAAAAAGCTCTAAAAGGGATTTTAGACACAAGTGTACCTCTTGAAAAGAAAAGAAAGAAGCGAGCTTTGAGGTTTTTCCATTTCCTAGTGGGAGGAGAAACCCCTTTAGAAGCTGTTGAACTAGCGCTTGGCCGGGATGAGAAACTACAGCGAGCTCAGCTAAGGACGGTGTTAGAAATCGTCCGTCTTTTGGAGTTTCCCGTCGAAGCAAACAGGGTAAGGAAAAAATATACCTCTTTGATTCATTAATTAGGGTTTTTAAAACATATAGCTCGACATAACTGGCGTTTTTATGTCTAAAGATGAACGACTACTACGGCTCGATCAATGACTGAATAGTCGCCATGCATCACTCACAGAGCCTTTTGTTCTGCGCTCTGTGAAGAATTTGTTAACTATTGAAATTTCATAATAGTTTGTCGCCTGTCAGTGTCCCTAATAAAGAATTGATATAATTTTTAGATTTGATCGGAGGGAAATCACAATGGGAGAGGACAAAACATGGAGTACTACTCCATGGAGTACCCTTTGGAGTACCTAAAATGGAGTACCTCTGAAAAGTGTCCGTGATCATTTTCATGTACGCACCTTTGTTTATTTCAAGCGTGAATGCTCATTGATGTTCAAGTATTAAAGTTCAGCGATTTTGGCCGCCATCTTGAAATTTAGCGGTTGGTACTTCAAGTACGCATCATGTTAGTGTATCGTGTTAGTATCGGTTATCTACATTTATCCACACCATCAACAGCTATCCACACCATCAACGGCTATCCACACCATCATCCGCTATCCACACCATTGTCACCAATCCACACTATCATCGTCACCTTTCCGCACCATCACCAGCTATCCACACTATCATCACCTATCCACAATATCAACAGCTATCCACACTATCATCACCTATCCACACCATCATCCGCTATCCATACTATCATCACCTATCCACACCATCATCACCTATCCATACTGTCATCACCTATCAACACCGTCATCACCTATCCACACTATTACCAACTATCCACACCATCATCAGCTATCCCCACTATCGTCACCTATCCATGATAGTGCATGTTGATAGGTGACTATGGCTTGGATAGCTGTTAATAGTGTGGATAGGTGATGATAGGTGATGATAGCTGGTGATAGCGTGGATAGCTGTTGGTGTGGATAGCTGGTAATAAAATGGATAGCTGGTGATGGTGTGGATAGGTGATGATGGTGTGGATAGCTGGTGATGGTGCGGATAGCTGGTGATGGTGCAGATAGCTGGTGATGGTGCGGGGTCGGGGTTTTCTTTGACTGGTGCATTACTGGTACATCTAAATTTCAAGATGCCGGCCAAATCGCTGAACTTTAATACTTGAACATTGTGCATTCACGCTTGAAATGAATAAAGGTACGTACATGGAAATGATCATGGGCACTTTTTAGGGGTACTCCATTTTAGGTACTCCAAAAGGGTACTCCATGGAGTAGTACTCCATGTTTTGTCCTCTCCCAATCACAATGCATGGGTGCAACCACTGATAAAACAGTTGATGTTTTGAAGCTTGTGAATTCTATACCTTGATTTTCAACCAGCAGAAATGGTGCAGTAAAAACAGCCTTTATGAGGAGTTACAATGGATGATTCCAGCTATTACGCACGCATGCACTACATGTCTGTAGATGTGGGACATTTTCAAACAAACTGCTAAAAAGCACGCACAACATTCTGGTAGTTGTGGGGCACGACTGGGGCATTTCTGAGTAAAGAAGAAGAGTGTGTACATTTTTAGCTGGAATTATCCATTAGACTAAACGGGTCCTTTTATATTGCTTTTTTCTACAGAATAGTAGGAAATCTTAGGCGTAGGTTATTCAGCTGTCTGTTTTGTCATAATATGAAACAGTTCATATTGCACCTCTCAGACTAAATCCCTGAATTAACCCTATTCTTGGATTGCAATCATTCCTAGTGGGAATAATAATTATAACAAAAGCTTGGCAACCATGTTGGTACTAGGAACAAAAGTGGTAGACAAACTTTCTTTTGTTTCTGGCACCAACATGGCTGCCAGTGATGTCACCCTGTGGTGCCATCTTGAATTCTATTGTTATTTAAAGAGATACATGGGACTTCACACTCAATTTTGCAGACATGGCATTTTTTGTCACAAGCGCCTATGGATTGGTTCTATCCCCTAAAATGTATCCCCCTCCCCCTATTTCAATGTTGTTTTATTGGCTGTGGTCTTTCAAACGAATTTATGCTGAAAGGACCAACATTGATTGGGGGAGGGGGAGAAATGTCTACTTTAAAAACTCTTGTACGGCAAGGAGAGTGAATTCATAATAAGTGCTAATTTGTCAACACATTTTGTCCAAGATTGTAGGCTGTGGCACTAAAATGGAAAATATTGAAATGTTTCCAGTTTAATGGAGAATAGTGAAATGTTTCCAGTCTTGTGGAAATGTCTAGACATTTTTTCTAAAACAGAACTTGTGTTTCCTAAAAAAGAAAAACCTTTTCCAGCTCTGACTTTTTTATAGATGCCCAACCAAAGAAATTTTATTCTTCTTGAGATTCAGGTTATTGTGTACCTTTGAAGTGTACCTTTGAAAGTTTCCTGAATTCACAATGAGTCCAATGTTCTTTATAAGCTTTGTGTTCTTATTTTTCACTCAGAAGTATGGTGTTGAGAGCAGGAATGATCTAGTCCAGACCCTTTTCCATTGCAATGCACTCTACTTGGCACAACGACTCCTCAAAATTCAACTGTCTGATGATGTTGAATGTGATGGTATTCCATGGAAGTCTGTCTACTACAACTGTATCTCCATCATTAAAGCTCTGCTTGACTTCTCGGTCAACTGTCATGCTCACCTCAAGAGTATCGTCCAATCAGATACTGTTGAGCTTCTTCTAGACTACTGTGATGGTAGCAGGGACATTTTAACAACATATCCAGCAATAACAACACTCAAAGTCCTTTGTATTCAAGACAATGAAGCTTGTGAAAGGGTGATTTGCTCAAATGGGCTGGCAAAAATTGGGAAGTTTATCTTGAAAGACAATTGTCACAAGCACATGTTGAAGATTTACCATCAGGGCCTGAAACCCTACCAAAGTAGTGTACTACAGCAGTATTATGACCATCACCACCATCCCAAACAGTTCTGGGGACCAAAGGCTTATGATACAAGTTACAATGTAGTGAGGCTGTGGAGCAACCATGTACAGATGTGCTCAGCGTTGATCATTTTAAAGGTACTGCACATTATTTGCTGAGAAAACGCCTGCCCACACCTACACCTTAATTCTAACATTATAGAGCTACTTGGTGAATGGATTTGAACTTGTAAAGGGAACTGTGCTCCAGGTGCAAAGCTTCAGATGATCCTTGCTGAGTAAATAATATGTTTTTTGTTTTTGCAGATTGCAGACCAAAATGACAGGCACAGAAAACTTGTATTCAAAGATCAAATAATATCAAAGGTAGCTAGTAGTCATTACAGGGTAAAATGAATTAACGGATTTTGCACTGTCTGTATTTTTTGCTGAATACCTGACCACCACAGTATTCAGTTGTTTAGAACTGCAAAGTGGGAAAATAAATGAATAATTGTTATTAAATATTGATCATAATAAGCATAAATCTGCATTTCAGGGTTTGATTAAGTGGTTCAAGTCTCCCGTTATCATGGGCATGGATTGTAACATGGTAGAAGCCTGTGTCAGGATTGTTGCCATTCTGTGCTTGAATGAAGATGTGGCTTGGCAACTCATAGATAAAAATAATCTCATAAAGTATTTAGGCCAAGGAGGTAGGGGCAGTTATTTTGTTGTTAACCACATTCACTACATATAGTTAGATATTTTAATCATTATCCTGTGAGATTGCAAAGAAAATCATCTGATGCTTAAGACTGGTTTTGATATGTCGGGACTGCCGGGGACTGTTTCCCGACTATCCCAGTCAGTTCCCAACATATGAAAACACATTTCACCGACTATCAGCGATGTGTTGATGATCGTCTGGGATGCGATCGGGAAATAGAAACTGTTTCTATTTTCCCGATTGCATCCCAGTAAATTGCCAAGGTTGCCAACAATTCCTGATGTGCGGTTTCATAAGACCGGGATTGACAGGGATGGTTAGGAAACCACAGATCCCCAATCCTCCCTGACATATGAAAAGCAGTCTTTAGCCAATGAGGGAAGCAGTGTTCATGAGTTGGCCAAATCAGGCAATATTCTACAAAATCAAGCAGGATATTGGTTTTATTATTCAGCATGTCCATAGCACAAAAACAACCCAGAAACCCCTTTATGAGCACAACACATCAAATTTCACCCACATTGACAGATATCGCAGGATGCTAACATCCATTAATCTGCCAAAAGAGAGTTTCTTGCACACCCCATGAGTTGTGTCATGGATTGTGTCACTGGTCCAGTACAATCATGAAACTCTCTGGCAGTCTTCCACACAGTGCTGACCAGTACAAATGACTACTTGGGAGATGATCTTAGAGGTAGCTTTAATATCTTATATTTTTATTTATCTCTTTACAGTCCAATTTGTTGAGCGAGATGCTCTGACTGGCTTCTTGGAGGTTGTGCTGAGACTTTCAGCACACTCTCTCCGCTGTAGAGAAGCTGTTTTACAAAGCGAGGTAAAGAAACTGGAAATTTGAAAGTGTTGTTCAAATGGCAAAACATTTGCCCTTGTTAAATTTTCTTTTAATAGAAATTAATATTATTGTTTTATTTGTTATTGTAGGAAATATTGCAAAGTCTCTGTATGTATGCCTTCTCATTCCACAATGAGGTAAGTACGTTATAGATTAATTAAAGAATGCCTGTCGTCCATCATGATCAGCAGTGAAGTCAGTATCAGACAAACATTGCTTTGATCATAACATAAGGCATGCAAACTCACTCAAATCCTATTGAGGTGGTCAGCAAATTTTGAAATATAACTTTCTTTGTGTTTGCCGTGCACGGCTGCAGTGGTTTGGCCATATGGAGGGAGCATCAAGTTCAATCTCCTCCATCAGGAACTTTGAAGTTGAGGGTCGCACAAACAAAGAGGCAGGCCAAGGAAAACTTGGTCTGAGGCAGTCTCTGGTGACTTAAAGGTGTCAGGCCTGTCAGCTGACTTGACAGTGGATCGGGGTGCCTGGAAGGGGACTGTGAAAGCCATGTGACGTCATACCCGCTCATGACAAGTGGATTAACGACCTTAAAGGATGCAATTACAATTAACATTTTCATTATTTTCAGGTCCAAGAAACTGTCCTCTCTGTATTAGATCATCTATCAGCTAACACAAGTGACAATACCAACTTGATAGCTGCTGGATTCAACCCTCTTTGCTCACTAATGCTAGGACACTTCTATGAGGTAAACATGTTATAGGAATATATCCAGTAAGGCGATCACAGAAGAAATAAAACATTTCTTTTACATATTTTCATCATATTTCATGTGAGACTGTTAGGTCAAGCATTTTCACCTGCTCAAGAATAGAAAGAATAAAAAATGTTATTTTGCACTCAGTGTTATAATTGAGCTGCAGTCACCCAAATCTAGGTGCAAGCTTATTCAAGCAGATCTTATAAAATAGATTATGATTACTTACGATTACTGCAGTGAAACCAATTGCAAAGTGATTACACCAACTGGCACAAGATTGCAAGATAGCACCTAACATTTACAAATCTCCTCCAAATGTAACAACCATGGGAGCCAAGTCTCCCCTCATTTCAAATGATGTCTCCCCTTCCATTCTCAAAGAATGCTTGCTTGTAGTTCAGTCTTAAACTTGTGGTAAGATGTTAGATTCAAGTGTAGATGTTATGTTCATAATTAAAGAAGTTGAAATTCTGCATGGCAATGTTTTACTAGAGTCTCTTTTCTTATTCCATGTGACATTTCATTCCACACAATGAAATGTTTTTCTCACAGTTTCACAATGGAGGGGAGACATGCTCCCCCAATTTGAAAATGAAAGCAAGCCATGTCTGTTTGTCTGTCTGTATCATTTTGCAATAAGGAAACTAATGATTTTACATTCTTACAGAATCATGTTGCCCACCAAATCAAGACAATACGACAAGGTCTTAGTAGATCAAGGTAGCTGTTCATAATTTTATTTACATAAATTTGTGTGACTCCAGGAAAAAAAGGGGGTTGGATATGACCAGCCACCAGTTCTTCTGTGGCCCATAAGTCACTTCGTTTTCATATTTCAAGATTTGTAACAGGCGAGTTTGATTTTGACTCAGCTTTACTTAGCTCACAACTGCAATGTTTTTCACAGAGAATGGAAACAGGCGGAAGCAGCATTTGGTAAAACTCGAAATGAGTTTCTACAATCCATGGATGGAGAACAAGCCAAACGGCTAAAAGACCTTGGCAATGATAAATTCAAGGAGGGAGAGTATTATGAAGCCATTTACATGTACACCAAAGCATTAGAAGTGTGTCCCGCTTCAGTAAAAGCTCAAAAGGATGGAAAACAGGCTTGGAAATGGTAATGTTATACTCACTTTCTGTTTGTTGTTCAGTGTTGTCAAGTGTGGAAGCCTCGTAAATAAACAGACATTAATTTGACTAATGTCTGACTTGAAGACTTAGATCCACTCAGCACTAGGCATTTCCTTACATTTCCTGTATTTTTCAATATGAAAAATGTATTTTATAAAAGAACCATACCAAGAGGGAGATCCGGGTGGTGTGGGGAGGGTGATTAGTGAAAATATAGGGACCAAAAATGGCACGTTTTCTATATTCCAGCAAAATACATATATGTTATTTACCGGCTGGGAGGTCCGGATCGTGAAATACCGTGACCGAGGTCTTGAAAATATATATTTTCAAGGCCAAGGTCACGGTATTTCACGATCTGGACCGACCCCAAGCCGGTAAATAATATATTTATTTTTTTGCTTTCACTGAAACAGCATAAAACTTCACAGAAATTAGCATGTGCACGATTCATTCGGACCCAGGGTCCGGATCGTAGGATTCCAGACCGCTCACGAGCCAATCAGAGCGTGTGATTTGATGGATTCCGGACCGCTGAAAAAATAAAGTAAAGTATGGAAAAATCTCCCAAAAAGGGGTGACATGGTTCCCTCCACCCAACACCTTCTCTACCACTGGTGTCCGAGTACCAGTATCTGATTGCAGGTGGGTTCTTCCAGCCATATTGTACAGTAATCGCGCCCAGTGCTTCCTATAAAAGAACCATGGCCAGGGGTGGATCCAGGAATTTCAGAAAAGGGGGGCCGGATAGTGAAAATATAGGGAGCAAAAATGGCACATTTTCTACATTCAGGCAAACACAGTAAAGTACCTGTATTGGAAAATCTCCCCAAAAAGGGAGACATGGTTCCCTCCCCCTAACCCCTTCTAAATCCGCCACTGGTGTCTGAGCACCTACTTCTGATTGCAGGTGGGTTCTTCCAGCCGTATTGTACAGTAACCGCGCCCAGTGCTTCCTCAATATAGAGGACTGGTCCGCAGCAGCAAAGGACTGCTCCAATGCTATAGCACGATGCCTAGAAGGTGAGTCATGAACGTGACACACAACCATCGGTCCATAACAATGTACAACATACAGCTTGTGTTTTTTGGTCGTGCCTTTTGATTGGTCCAATGTGACCTTGACCGAGAGGCAGACCAAGGCCAAGTCCTGGGGGAACTTCCCCTAAAAACATACAGGGATAATCATCAGAAAAATTTGCTTCCAACCAAAACATGGTGTGGTTCAAAGCAAATTTACCCTAAGAAACAGAATTGGGCGATCTAATAAATTTAACCATAAGATGTAGCAAATCAGGCATACGAAGTTTACTGCCATGGGTTACCATTAGTGTGAGCTCACATTTTTCTGGTGTGAGATGCCCTAAGGGGCCGTCCATTTGACTTTTGAGGGGGGTGGGCGTTTTTAAAATAAATTTCCTTTACTGCCTTAAGGACAAAAAAAAAATTTCCACCGCATAACAGTTATGAAAAAAAAAACTGAACAAAACGCCCCCCTCCCCTAAAAAGTAAAATAGTCGACCCCTTAGGAATAGCTCTATTCACTATTTATCAAGATTGCCATTCTAATGCTAATATGCCAACCGTAGATTGAATAGCGCCCTTTGTTCGATTGTAAACCCCACTATCATACATTTTATTTTCTTCCCTCTAGATGGTGAAGAAGCCCTGAAAATCTTAAAGAAAACAGCATGCCGGCGTGCCAAGGCCTTACTAGAGCTTGGTTTCTACCATACAGCGCTAAATGATATAGCATTCTGTCTCAGAAAGGAATATCAGGATGAAAACGTCAAGAACCTCTACACTGAAGTAAGTCACAACGGAGAATCTTCACTGTTTTTCTGGGCTCCATTGAACACAAAAAAGGAGGTTTTCGAAAACGCTCTCCAGACTGTAGATTTTTTAAAACGAAGATTTGATGTATTCCTATGGACGGTAGAAAACGGAGGTTTCAAAATGATGACGTCAAAGTTAGGTTTTAGTGTATCCCGCGCACGCCCGATAGGTGAAGTCTCGCGTATTCGAATCGTTTTCGCGTAAACGTATGAACCAGCAAATACGATTAAAATACGGTCTGTGTGGACACGGATTTTTTTGAATACGGCCATAGTCTATCAATTTTGACGAAACTACCCTTAAATGCTTTGTCACTCTGGTTTACAGATTCTTGCAAAATATCGTAAGCACATTGGACCGGAGCCGATTCGCCGGTGTGGGACATGCATGGGAGGGGAGGGTGAAAAGCTCAAGAGATGTGCCAATTGCCTGGAGGTTTACTGCTCACGGGAGTGTCAGTTGGAGGCGTGGGAAAATGGCCACAAGGCTGTTTGTAACAAGTCAGAATAGGCGATGTGTTAAGCCTACGTAGTGAAGAGTTCATGTCTTTAGATACCTATTCCAGGGCTTGAAATTATCAGATACCATAAAATAACCCGTCAACTTTATAACAGAAAAGGGATATACTTCGTAACCTTCAAATTCTTAGCTTAGCAAATTGTTTGTTGTGGGCTTCCTGTGTAACCACGCGTGCGCAAAAATTGGCGGGGAAAAAAGTGATAAATTATAAGCAATTTTTTTTCTAACAATATTCTGGCAGCTTTTGCGCTCGAAACTCTAGCCCATGGTATTATCAAACTATTTTAAACTAAATGTTCCTAAAACTCCCCCATTTTCCACATCTTAAAAAAGTCTTATAGTTGACTGTTTTTCTTAATAATTCACAGTTAACTCATTCTTATCATGCTTGCCATGAACCCTGTTCTCTATTTCATATTATAATATAGCTACGATATAACGCGCGCTCTGATTGGTCCAAATCTATGCTCTTTTTCACCGATGAAGTAATGGTTCCACCCGCTATATCATAAAAGCATTAGAGCACAACTTTCTCTGACTATCGGCAAATAGGGAACTTGTGAAGTTGGGAGAGACACTCGAAACATTTAAAATCGGTTCTTGTGTCTTTCCCAGCACCACGCGTGCTCTGTTGCGCCGATAAAGTCATAAAAAGTTGTGCTCTAATGCCTAAGGATACCATAGAAAATATAGAAAAAATAACTTCTAAAGCTAAGCTAAGACGATTTGACACAAAGATCCTGAAAAATAAGTGCTATGACTTCCCCTCAGGGGCGTGGTCATGGGTGAGGGATCCTAGGCTTGCCTGAGACCTACTTTTGGGGACGAAAAAGAGAGCGAGCTTCAAACGCAAAATGGATAAAAATACTCAGCCTCATACATTTTCAGTATTTGTAACCTTCGTTTCCCAAATGCTGGCTATGCCCTTGCCTATTACAAAATAAAAGTATGGCCAAATCTAATAAGATATGCTTGTCCCTGTAACCCAGGTTATTTTAGCTCCACATTGATTCACATGCTGTAAGAAGCCATGGACTCGCCCAGATTGTATTGTTCATGGCCGGGGGGGACTCCCTATATTCGAATGCGGATATTCGAATGCGGGGTGACCGTCGTATTTTTTAGGGGTTGAAATAGGCGATCTGGTATTTTTTAGGGGTTCGAAAATAAAAAAAAATTAATCTGTCAAAATTGTTGGTATTTTTTAGGGTATTTTCAGACTGAGGGGTATTTTTTAGGGTGGAAATTTTTCCGACCAGGTATTCTTTAGGGTCAAAATTCGAGTTTTCCAACGGTCACCCCTCCGGGGGTTTCAAGGTCACGCTATGAACAGTTCATGTGCTATGAACAGTTCATGCACATACTCTTCTAGCTAAATATTTGACCTTCACCTTTATTTTGTCTATTCATTGTATTTTTATTTATCACTCTCAATGTCCAATAAGATGATACAAAACAAACTTGCTCTGTCATACCCTTCATCATAATGCTTCCATGTTCAGCAGATCGGCAAAAAGACCTCGGTCTTTTTTGTCACACTCCACTGACCCACACGAACAAAGGCTCGGAAGAGCGTGCTTCGTGCGCAGCATCTCTGACGTCATAATGGTGTACTGAAATACGCATGCGTAATTTCAAATGTTAAGAGTTGGCACTGCATGCACTGCAGAAATGGGGGTCCCGCTATCGAAGCCGCAGATAAACAGAGAAGAAATTTATACAAAATGCTCTGAGGGCACTTGGATAGAGGCGGATGAAAACTCGGCGGAAAACTTATCAGATGAAGATATAAAGTTCACGCTTCATAATTTCGAATACAAGAAATCGAATACTTCTCTCGCGCGCGAGGCAAAAGATGTCGCACAGAATAAACAAGAAAAGAGCGCGAAAAGCATCGAAGTTTTTCTACCAAGTCACGCGACGGGGGAGCAAGCATCTTCAAGCGGTGAAGTAGCGGATGAACTGATAGACATAGAAATCTTTGAAGACTATTCCATAACGAATACCAAAACTGCAAGTATTAAAGTTTCCCAGCCTGCGAGCGTGGAGTACTTCGGTGCTCAAGGCCCGTTGAGTGCGCTAGATTTTAGAGATGTTGAGAGTGAGGAGGGAACTGACAATAGTCGCGCGTCGACACCTTTACTTAAGGGTGCCGGGTCTCCGCAAAGGCGGAGCGTTACTCCGTCTGGGTATTTAAAAACGCAGCTAAGGAATATGAAGACAAAACAGAGAAGGAGGATGTGAAAAGCGAGAAATCTTCAAAAAGTTTGTTTACTTTGCAAACAACCCACGGCGCGGCATTGGAGGAGCCCCTCCCCAAAGATCTGCTGCCAACAGAGAAAGATTACTCCTCCGCAATGGCTGCTTTGATGAAGAAGGCCAAACTGACTAAACCAAACAGCAGCCTTATCAACACTCGGCGCGACCGACCGCGAAACCACGGCAGGGAGTCAAGCACGGCTAACAAAGCTTCAAGGGGAAGTCCTGAGGGGAAACCCCGCGTGATTCACGTCAAACCAGTAGAGGAACAAGAAGAAAAGGACGACAACCCTGCAAGGGTCAGATATCAGAGATCGGTCTCGCGCATGGCTAGGCGAAGCGACCAATATTGTGGAATAGAACGGGGTATGGGAATGGAATGGGATCGTGAGGAAATCGACGCCGCTCTAGACCCTCTAGAGGCCACCTTGCGGAACTACACGGGTCCTACGTACGTGGAAGCAAAACTTCAGGAGATAAATAACCGGAATCGGGACCGCGGGGCAGTTGGAATGATGGACGAGTCCGAGTTGGAGGCGGTGCCAAGTCTCGAGTGCTTCATGGAGATGGAGTTTGGGCGGATGCAGGATTTGAAGGAAAAGATGCCGAGTTTCTTTAGATACGCCAGGAATTATTACTGAGATTGAGAAGCTTGTAAGAAACCAGTGTTTCATGGACAGGGACGGAATTTGACTTGAAAAGTGTCTAATCCCAGAGTTAAATAAAGTTTGTTAACGAGAATCCGCGTCTATTACATTTGTAATGAAATGTTTCATTGAACCAGATTGAACATTCATCAAACAAACATAAAAAAGCAAGCAAAACACTATGCAAACAACACTTGAAGATTGCAATGCAATAATTCAAAGATGTCCTTCATACGAATAACGCTGATTCGGGAACAAACTAAATAACGACAAAAGACGTAAATTCCGTATCGAAAATATTTTGTTTATTTCCGAGCGAAAGCTCATAAACATTAACACTTTCTATTAATCTTCCAAAGCACAACAATAAGCTACTTCGTATGGAAAATAATTTGTGTACTTTCTCTCATTTGCGTAGTCTGATGACACGGTAGTGGCTTTTTGACGTTAAAAACACGGAGAAGGAGTGGGGCGAGAGAAGAAAAGGGACAAAAGCAGTTTCCTTTTCCTCGCCCTCGCTTTGACGCTCGCCTCAGGTAGATATTTAGCGCGTCCAACATGGCGATTGCGTACTCCACCAACGCATTCTGCTTGCTACAATAGCATGCTACCATATATAGTGTAATAATATCGGTAAAATTTTAAGATTCAATTCAGTAGTTTAGAAATTATTTGTGAATTATTATTTATATAAAAAATATATTATTCTTCTAATTTTAGAAACGTTTTCGCCATGAATATAATGTACTTGCAGGTATTTCTCTTGTATAAGACCAACATCGATGGACTTTAAATATCTCTCATTGTTGTTTTTCAAATCCTGCGTCTTTAATCCTTTTCCCTGTCCATGCCTAAATAGAACACTTTCCTCGAAGGATTCTATCGTGGGGTATATTTTTACTAGGGGCGAAGACATAACTATTATTAAGGATCCACAAAGCAGACCATGATGTATCTAGTGCCCCACGTTGTTGGAAGGCCCTCGTGATAGTGAGTTAATCTCCCAGGATGCATCAGGGACCAACCGACGGGGACATGACTTGCTGCACAATCCTGCCTGATGAATCGTGATCCACCGCCCTGTAAAAAGAGAGATCGATTGCTTAAAGATTTGTTTGTGTTCATCTAATACGGTAAGAAACTTTCAAAATAACACCATTAGTTTTGTGTTGTATATCTACATATCACTTAAACCAGTTTAACGGATTGAGTTCACGACTTTTACCGTTACCTCATTAGCAAGACTTTGGTGGGCTACAAAGCTATATATCACGCTCAATACAACTAACATTGAAGTGCGTTTAAATTAAAACGTTTTGTCAGATAAATTATTCGCGTCCGATCTTTATCAACCGGGTCGCCTGTGGCTCGCGTTTTTATCAATAACTTTTCAAGCGTGAGCAATTCACCGTTATAACGTATGGGACCCGTCACATGATTAATATAATAACTCACCCCAAAGTCGACGCCAGCTTTGTTGAGCGCTATATTAATGGTATAAGTTGACGAGTCGTGATGCGGGCGGAGGAAATATTGTCCGGAGGGTGTGTACTTGACTACGAAATTCATGATGGCGCGGCCCTATAACAAAAGAAATTGTCATCAGCGCGGGATGAAGTCGAAACGCATAGGTACCGTGCGAGCAGAGGTCCCACCTTAGCGATAGATCGCTAGCGAAATACTAGTGAAACTTCCGTTTTGTTTCGAGTAAACATTTGCCTTGCTACTTCCCATGGCGCGAAGGCAAATCATGTCACGTCATGAAAAATGAAGTCACGCCAGGGGGTATCTTTCTTTGGCATGTCCAACAAATAAACTTTCGTTTTGGCTCGAGTAAAATTTTGCCTTGGATATGCTTCTTCACATGAATTGATGTCATGCAATCTTGTCACGCCATGGTATCCAAGTCATACCATTCATGTCTCGTTAAGTCACACAATTCCATGGCATGTCACTGGAAGTCACGCTATCATGTCACGTCACGTAAAGTCACATTCAATGTCACGTCACGTGAAGTTACGCCATTCCATGTTGTCGCTGAAGTAGTCACGCTGTCATGTCACGTCTCTTGAAGTCACACAATTCAATGTCACGTCACTTGAAGTGACGCCGTTCCATGTTATTTGAAGTCACGCTATGTCATGTCATCTCACTTGAAGTCACGCTATGTCATGGCATTTGAAGTCACACTATGCCATGTCATGTTACTTGAAGTCACGCCATTCCATCTGATGTCAGCTGAAATCACGCCATTCCATGACATGTCATGTCACGCTAGATTATGTTATGTCATGTGACGTCATATGGGCATTGTGTACTTACATCTGAATAGTATCCTGGGAAGATTCTCCCATTGACAGGGACGACATATGTCTTGAGAAAATGAAGCCATTCTTTTTCGAATTCAACCTAAGGAAAACAACATCACGTCGGTTAATAATAATTAATAATCGTTTATTATTCCTCTTGCAGTTAGGACTGAATTACAGGAATAGGTCATACATTAATACTAACATCGAAAATATTATAATAAATACACACGCCAGGACGGAAGACAAGTTACAATAAATCCAAACAGGTACTTTGAAGTTACGAAGTTTCTGAAACGGTCGGTTTGTGCAGGTCTAATAAAGCGAGAGGAATCCCCTGATCTCAGAGAGTATCCAGAGGCGTATTCACAGACCCTAGCACGTTGATAAAATATTCCTTTTTGTGTCACAGCAATTGAAGGTTTATGAATGAGAAGCTGAAAGTTCTGAGATAGATGCTTTCCCCCACTCTTCCCCCTTTTACCTGGTTCATGTGTATATCAACTGTAGGGACATTTTCATAGCCACCAGATAGACGGGCATCCTAAAGAAAAGGTAGTGTTTAAATATGATGTATAAACATTTGGTGATATATTTAGTGGCTCCATTTTCGGTGATATCGAAAACGCATCGATCGATCCGCGATCTCACTGCCGTATTGGTACCGTTTTCAACTGACACACTGATGCGTTATCATACGAAAACGGACAGATACTATTCAGACAAATACATCCATCACTGAGGTTGCTCAGTAAACATGACAAAATCGATCAAATTTTTAATTTTTCATCATCTTCACCCTTATCCTCTTTTGCCATCGCCATCATCTTCTTCGTCGTCATCATTATCATCAACAAACACAGCAACATCCGAAACCAACACCTGAATGAACGTGATGATGACATGTGACGAGACACGTGATTACCTCGTGTTTGCCGCCAGACCACTTGCCAAAGTGCTCCATCTCCTCGATCATGTCCTTGGCCCAGTTTTCCGTGACAAGCGGGAACATGAAGACATCGGGACATGGCTAGTAACAAAACAACATCATACACAATAAGGGACATGGCTAGTAACAAAACAACATCACACAATAAGCCACCTGACAATCTTTCGTCTTCATAGGAGCTTGTGGATTTTTGTCGCGATAAAAGAACCTCACTAGGCTACTCTTTGGTTATTGTTTTCTTGTTTAGCCCGACATTAGTCGCCAAATAGTAACATTTTGTCGCCATAATAGAAATATGGTGCTATTAGAGCGGATTTCAGATGACTGTCGTGAGTAATTCTCAATAACTTTGTAATTACTCCTATAGGTTTAATTCAGAATTGGTGCAATTACTTTGCGATTGGTTTCACTACAGTCATATGAAAACCGCTCTAAAAGACGAATTACGAGTAGAAATCTCGACATTAGTTTGATACTTGACATATCGAATGGAATCGAATTTTAGTACTCCCTTTCCTAAATGGATTCTTTCGCGGACTCGGTATCCAAAATGGCGGCTGAGCGAGGCTCATAGTTTCTACATCCACTTACCATTTCAAGTGGCACACTTTTGTTAAGGTTTTGAGAGTAGTTCACATGGATGTATCTCTCTTGCCAATCCTAAAATAAGAAAGCCAGCAGCTGTAAGCATTACGAAACCATCTATCTATCTTCTGAATGTCACGATTTTAGGGTTACTTTAGTTACTTTATTAATGACGTTCAATTCACAAGAAATAAGCAAAATAACCGTCTAGGTTTGTTAAATAACATTTCAACCTCCTTGCTGCTACCACCAGAAACATATAAGTTATATGTTTCTGCTACCACGTAATGATAATGTAAGTACCAAACAGAGCGCGCACTTGAAATTGGCAGTTTTCACGATGTTGCGCAAGCAACACATTTACGTTGCGTGCGCACGTAACATGGCAAAGCCGTCAGAACGAGTCGGCTTGGCTCATGGGTATTGTTCTCACAACATCGTGAAAACGGTTTTGCTAGCGTCGCGCTATGGGCGTTAACCGTGCCTGCCGACTAGCTAAAAACTAGCGTTTTTTTTCTAGTGGTGTTGTATTAAATGGTCAAATGTCTCGATATCTTACTAGTGGGTTGTCGAAGATCTCCCATAGGTCATTATGAAGATGGTGAGTCGTATAGGAATCTAATTCCTTCAGGTGACCGAAGTAGTGCCTGTTAGTTACGTACATGAAGTGACCCTGAAAAAACAAACAACGCAGACCTTAATCCAGGGCAATAACCTTCTTGTAATGTGTTATCTTATTTCATTCGTTTTGGAACTGAATGCACTGGACTAGTGACGGGAAGAGCAATGAAAGGAAAGCCCCCCAGTAGCAGATTTGAGCTCACATTTTACAGGAAATGTATGAAACGTTATAGTACACACATTTTTTAGCCACATATTTTACATATTGTACACCCCCTCCCCCCTAGGGCTGGTCCTATTGGTTCAAAAAGCCTCCCCCTCCCCCCAGCTCCCCCCAGCTGGTCCTTATTGGTTCAAAAAGCCTCGTGAAATCACCCACAGCTGTTCACTCATCTGATTGACGGAAGCCAATTTGCGGTTTGTTAGTTGGCAGTAGTACTCACGTTTTCTCTCATGAACTTGCAGAAGGCCATATCTGGTTCAAGCTTGGGATTGCCATAACCCTGGCGCAACTTCGGGAGAAGATCCTTCCTGATCAGATAAGTACCGGTGACGTATGCCGAGTTCCAAACTCCACTGGAACAAGAAAAACAACATATGAAAAAAGATGTGTAAACGCATTATAAAGGCGCCCGGCGGATATTCTGTCAGTATCAGTATCTTTTAAAAAGCCTGGTTTCCATATGGTTGCAGCTATCGTGAACAATGCAGCAGTTGCCTAGAGCAGATTTCGTATGATTGTGAAAAGTTCCGCGACGAAGTTGTACCGCTCCGCGACCGTGACCGCGCCGCGACTAAGTGATTTCATTCGGTATCTACAGCAGGCCAGGTTCGGTACCGCCACCGCGACAGTACCGCGCCGTGTCACGGCACTTTTCACAGTCATACGAAATCTGCTCTATATGGAAAGCTGTGGCGTTCGCGACTTGTGCAACACGCTGCGACTGCCGCAACAAGTATTGCAGGAATCTCCCGTGTTCTATCTCTGAGTAAGAAGTAAAAAAAAAATACTTGCTTTATTTCTTCCTGACCACGTGCAGACAGACATGTTTTTATCGCGCGTGTAGCTCTGGAAGCAGAGGCCTATGCTAACAGGGAAACGGGTAGCTGCAACCGACGGTATTTTACTGAATGCGTAGTGTACTTACACTCGTCTGTACTCCACGATATCAATATAGTCCTCAGCCCGGGCATAGTACCCGTCATCCCCCAACGCCCCCCAGAAGTTGGACCACAGTTTAGCGTGTCTGGAAATCTTGGGGGTAAGGAAGGATCTATTGAGAAAAATAGGGGAGATGAGATATCAGGTCAATGATCTTTAGTTGCTTCTATATAGTAAATAGGAGACTTCTAAATTCGATACTGGTCCCTTCAGAAACGATCGAATCGATCATGTTCCATTCGAATCAAAGTATGACGAATTGAATTGAAGTTAGGTGAGTTGAAGTGTGGTGATGGCAGATAAGGTGAGGCGATATGATGAGGGAGAGATAAAATGAGGTGAAGTGAGGAGAGGCGAGATGAGGTAAGGTGATGGGTGATGGGTTATAGGTGTAGTGAGGTGAGGTAAGGTGATTTATGGGTGAAGTGAAGTGAGAGGTGGAGTATCGAAAGTGACGAGGGCTTTGGTTTAATGCTAATACGATCACGAACCTGTTTTGTTCGATAAGAAGCTTTAGAGAATTCTTGTTGGTGTAGACAACAGACGCATCCACAACGAACATAAAATCGCAGCCACTTTGAATAGCAACCTCACTGATGAAAAAGAGAAATCTTTGTTAATTCAAATATTCCATTTGGCGACCAATGTCATCAACATTGGGAGTGAGGTAGGGTGGGCTGGGGTGAGGTAGGGTGGACCGTGGGGTATGGAAGGATGGGCTGGGTTAAGGTAGGTATAGTAGGGTGGGCTGGGGTCAGTTGGTGTAGGGTGAGGTAGAGTTGGTGGGGTCATAGGGTGGGCTGGGGTAAGGTAGGGTGGGCTATATGGTAGGGTAGGCTGGGGTCAGGTGGGGTGAGGTAAGGTGGGCTGGGGTTGGATGGGGTATGGCCCTGTGGGCTGGGCTGGGGCCGGAGTGGGTGAGGTAGGGTGGGGTGAGGTTTACCAGTGTGGGTTGAGGTAGGATTGGATGGGGACTAGAGTCCATTTGGGTAGCGAAGGGTAGGATGGGGTTAGTGTGGGGGTCTAGGGCCAGGTCAGGTGGTGGGTAACTGGTCGGAGTGTGCTTGCATCGGTTGGTGTAGGGTGGTGTGGATGGAGTCAGGGTATTCCCATTCATGCCAAAGCAGGATCTGTAGTCCTTACATTGCTTTATTTCTTGCGTGAGCTTCAGTCGAGCCAGGCCCTTGGTAGGTGACAGAACTATACATGTTTCTGATGTCATCTGTTAGCCATGCGTTTACATGTTTTGAATGGTGGTCCTCCTGAACACACACACAGAGAAAACGTTGTCGTCATCCAACACTGAAGCAATGTTACATGTACTATATACTACATTAAGGTGACACTGTTATGTGCGAGATAAGCTAACTGGGGTTAGTGCTGCCATTGTCAATGCCATTGTCATATCGGTCACGTCATTGTCATATCGGTGATGTCATTGTCATATCGTCATGTCATTATCATATCGGTCATGTCATTGTCATATCGTCATGTCATTATCATATCGGTCATGTCATTGTCATATTGGTGATGTCATTGTCATTGTAATTATCATTGTCGGTACCATTGCCATTGTCTGCCATTGCCAAAATGTCGTTGTCATATCAGTCTTTATCATGAAGCTTCTTATTGCTTTCATTGCCATTGTTGTAATTGTCCTTGCCATTGCATTATCAATATCACTCACAATGTTATGGATGTATAGATCAATCCTCTTCTTCGGGTAGTTCAAGCCCAGTATCTTATTGAAGAACTCGGGTACAAATGGAGTGGGCTTGGTGATAAACACTGCAAGAAAAACCTTGGGGAACTGATCCTCCTATAAAGGAAAAAAAAGAACAGAAAAATAAAATGTTTAACTAAATAGAAATAAAACAATATTGCGAATGTGCTACAGAAACGTTTTCAAGATGCCTGATTCTGTCTCAAATTCTATGAGATAAACATTTCAAGGCACATAACACAAAATACAGGGCACTTACCCCGGGGGGGGGGGGGACTCTCCATAAACATAGACGGGGGTGCTTGTCCTATCCCTTAGGGTATAAAATTCACTCAACTGCTATCTCTTAGGGTGTCTAAAGAATCTGCTATCCCTTAGGGGGTCTCACGCCAAAGGTGACCTTGAAATTCAGCGACAACTCTGAATAAATTGTTTCAACTTGATGGTAATTTCAAGGACCGCAAAAACTTTGGGAATTTCCCGCATTCAATTTGCTATCTCTTAGGGGTAAAATTCACTCTTGGCCACACCCATTTTGCTATCCCTTAGGGTTGAAATCAATTTTCCCGACGAGCACCCCCGTCTGTTTTTATGGGGAGTCCCCCCCCGGGGCACTTACTTGGGTCTGATCCCTGGGAATTTTCCCCTAGTGTGTGCCAAGGTTAATACTCATGCATGGTGTTTGTAAAGAGCTTTGCAGGATTGTGAAATTTTTTAAAGGTTTCTACTAGCAAACAAATTGCTCACTTTACCGATTTGCCTCCTAGCTTGATCATGTCATCGTCACAGACAAGGCAGCCATCTTGTTTGTTCCACATGGAAGGGATGTAGTTACCAACATAATTCAGGAATGTCTGCAAGGATAAGGAATGGGATAAATAGAACTGAAAAGAATAGTTGTTTGCAACAATCTAACAACTAGAAGCTGGTCAAAATCTTTGTAATGCTACCTCTCTTCCCATGACTGGATTTAAGGGGAGGCAAGGGATTTTTCAAGAGATATCCATAGCTTTACTGTATTTGCAAAGGCATTTTTTTTAAATGAATGCTTTAACTTTTATGTCCCCCCTCCCTTTCAGAAGTTCCTGCCCTGCTACCAAATTGATGCAAATCAATGTGATTTTTTTTAATTCTACCTAATTTCGAAACTATTGAGAACCAAATAGGCTCCAGATTAAATATCTGACAATTTGGCTGCCTAAACAAACCCCACACAAATTACTGGAAAAATCCATTTCAAATACTTCTTGGGCTGATTCTCATCAATTCCCATAAAAATGAGTCTTCCTACCTTGCTTGGTCCATTGCCATGTATCCACAGAGGGACCGTATTGTACATCTTGTTGTACAACCAGACTTTCTGACCTTCAAACTTCAGTTGAACCTCCTCTGTGAAGTAAACAGTGGACAAAATATCATTGACTTAGGCCTGGTGCACACTTGCGACATAACGACATAAGAAAAATATCACGCGAACAACATTGAGTGGTTTCCAAACGTTCAAGTTGACAAAAAATAACATAAGATTGCTTTGGTGAAATAATGTTATGATGATCCATGGAAAATACTGATTATTTCAATTATTTTTCGTTGCAACATAACGTCATTATGTCGTTATGTCGCTAGTGTGCACCAGGCTTTAGAGGTTACTTTCTATAACTGTACAATGTGTAGTATTCCTATGTCCACAGCCCACTCTCTGTGCTGGTCATGTACATACCTGCCATCCTAGGACAAGTGAAAACCAGGAGATCGGGGAAAGTGTTGTCATAACCTTGTCTCAAAACCCTCAAAAAACGTTGGTCACTTAAAATCTTGAGGTTTTAATGCAGAAATACACTGAGCGAGTTGATTTCCCAGAAGATTTATGGTGAAAACCAGGAGACCGGGAGATTTGAAATCAAAACTGGGAGTCTCCTGTGAAATTCGGGAGAGTTAGCAGGTATGCATGCAACACTTCCCACCTATCTACAGCTTGATTCCAGAAAAAAAAATCCATATTCGCACCACAGAGAGCCCCCCCCCCTCCCTCCCCATATGCACACACACACAAACCATCTGGAATTTCAAAGGGCAAAAACTGGTAGTTGAAATGTTTATACATGTCCTCCGTGGTGGCAGTATGGGTTCATTTATTTATCAATCTCGTTGTCATTGCATTCTTGACAAAGCATAAAGCCCTTACCATCAGCGCCATTCAGATTCATGAACATTTCAGCTTTGTGGTCCAGTTTCATGTTGTATTTTTCCTATAACACATAAACAAACAAAAAATAATGTTGTACCAATGTTTGATTCACATTCTGGACCTGCTATGGCCATTTGAAAAACATGGCCCCAACCCCCTTGATTTGTATTTTACCTCTTAGATATTCCATTGACTACTAAATAGCTAATTTTATCTAAGAGTACCCCATGGAAGACCCAATTTGGTAATGTACTGCCTCAGGAAAAAAGCTGGGAAGATCAATGCACCCCAAGAAAAAAAAAGAAAATGGAAGGTCTTGCTTCTAGAGTGGTACTAGAGCATACAGAATTATGAAGGTATGTTACTATGCCACATATTATGAAGGTATGTTACTATGCCACATATTATGAAGGTATGTTACTATGCCACATATTATGAAGGTATGTTACTATGCCACATATTATGAAGGTATGTTACTATGCCACATATTATGAAGGTATGTTACTATGCCACATAATACTGCAATTTTTATAATTCTGTGAAATCACACTTGACATTTCCGAATGCCAAACTGCATTTTGGCTTCCGTCAATCAAACCTCAAGTTCACACATGTTTTCTGAGTTTGGTTTGCATTTTACAGTGAAAAATTGTGTTTTGAAGCCTAGCTAGCCCCTATCAGTTCACAAGATCTATCAAAGCCTGTGTGAAATCACCCAGAGATGTTCACTTGTTTGATTAACAGAAGCCAAACAGCAGTTTGCTGGTCTGTAGAATTATGAAAATCGCAGTAACATGCCATACCCTCTTTTCCTTGTCAAGGTACACTTCTGTGTAGTATAATTGGTCATCATCCTTGTTGTTGACTTCTGGTTTGTCATTGATCAGCTGGTAGAAGAGAGGGGCATACCCAATAAAACCTGGAAAAGAAATTTTGTTGTAGAACAGAAGTGATTAAGGGAGGACTCATTACAGAATAGAATTACAGAGCAGATAGTGTGGTTCCAGAAAATATCCATCCACCCCCCCCCCCCCCCCCCCAAGGATTGGATTGGAAATTCCAGAGGGGGGGGGGTCACTTTTCAACCCTTCCATTTGAACACGCGAGTACAAAGTTTTCAAATGTTTCAAAATGCGTGAAAAATTACAGGTTCATTTTATTATATTTCAGTATATATATTTTGCTGACCTAAAACCCATGTACGCTAATGTATACGGTGGTAGTGAAATAAATGAATTGAACTGAATTGAAATAGGGTTGGGGGGTAGTAGTGGGGGGGGGGGGGTATGGATATTTTCTTGAACCACACATTTCACATTACTGTGAAAACGTATGGAACAGACCAGCCATGCCACTGAACCTTGCCTTCTCATGAACATTCAACCAATCACAGCACACAAAGAGACAGATAAACCAATCAAAATGCTGACACGTGACAGCACAATACCATTGTGATGCAGACATTGGCAGGAAAGGTGCACTATTACACAGTCATACAATTCTCAGGGATGGCAGAGCTAGGCGGGCTAGGGGGCTTTAGCCCCCACACATTTCGCCAAGTTTTCATACATTTTTACTAAACCCCCCCCCCCCCCCCCCCCCACCTTGCCATACAATCTTACTAATGAGCCCTCCCACTCTGAAAACTGTTCCGCCATCCCTGATTCTGCTCGATGACATGGAGCCCTGAGACAGTAGTAACAATGCTGAAACATCACTTATCTCCGCCATCCCTGGCCTTGCATTATTGTGCAAAAGTCCACAAGCCATTGTTGGAAAATGAGCTAACAATTTTAATAGTCTAATTTACTAAAACTTAATTCTTACCGCCAGAGCAGAGGTATCTCTTGGCATCTGGAACCTCAGGGTATTTATTCTAGGCAAAGAAAAAATTAAATTAAAATTTCAATTAAAATACCCTGTTCTTGTCAAGTGTTCATGCTTGTAATATGCACGTATATAAGTCAATTACTTTACTCCTACCATTAGCCATCTGTTTGGCCAACAGAACCCTTCAGCTGAGAAAACAATGCCTGCTTTGAATTCCAAGAACTTTTTGATGAAGGCATTGGCCTCAGCCTGGAACAAGACATCATAGCTGCAAAAACAAAATAAATAAAGTGTAGTTCTAGCCCCGTCCCCGGGCTACTTGGCAGGGGTAGCAGGGTCCATGAGAGGGGTCCATGAGAGGGGTCCATGAGAAGGGTCCATGAGAAGGGTCCATGGAGAGGGATGGCTAGTGGTTTGAATCCCCCACATTTAAAAATAAATTTCCATACATCTAGTATTCAGCCTCTCGACTCCTTTTACATGAAAGTGTGCTCTACAGTCCCTGAGTAGGCTGAAATGAAAATTCTAGAGGTGGATTTTAAGACTAAATGGGATACATTAATGTAAAATTCCAGTAAAATTCCAGAAGATATCCACACCACCTGCAAAGGGGGAAGGGGTAAAAAAATCCCTGAGGGGTAGAAGAGACAAAATGACAGCATCCATTAAGAGGTTACATAACATGCTGGATGCTTTGCTGTAAACAAACTACAAACTAAAGCTTATTAATTAAAAAAACTGAAGCATATGACTTTGTTTAGAAGGGGTCTGCAGAGAGGTGGTCATAGACATTTTTATCCATAAAAGATACGTCAAACTGGCCTGAATTGCTCCCCCAGATCCTGTAACAATGATATGATAATGATATTTTACCTATCTGAGAACATGAGCAGAAGATTTTTCTTGTCCTTGTATTCAACAACTGCTTTCCTCAAGAGGTTTATCTTGTAACCACCACCTAAACCTTGCATATCTCCACCAGCCCATTCAGTATTCATGCCAAGAACCTGTAAAATCACACAGTATTGTTAAAAACATGTAAAACATAGTAATAACATAAAGAAAATGTCATGGATGGATCCAGGAGCTTAAAAAATGGGGTGAGGCAGATATTGAAATTAATAAGCCTGGAGGGGAGGGGGGGCACCATATACTATGAAACATGGAATATCAATAATTGTGAGGTGCAGAGACAGGAAAGTGGAATTTACCAGCTGAATTCCTTTGATCACCCAGGAGAAATTCTTTGGGTTCGATGCTCGAAAAAAAAATCATGTGGTACGTCAAAACAATGATCACGTGGTACATAAAACCAGTGGCCTGGGACTGGATCTCGAAGTGTCGTTTTTACCACTCTATCGGTTGTCATAGTATTGACTATACTGGGATGCTCCGCTGAACAGGGTAAGGTTTTTGAGCCTCTGGTCATAAACGGGATATACAATTACTGGATTTTTGAGTCCCTGGGGTGCTTACCATTGGTCACGAAAAACCGGTTGGGATTCCAATGGTACAGTCGATGTTTCGGTCATTTCGGTTGGTACGAGAGGTTCAGCTTCAGAGGTTGTCTCGCCATTCCAGTTGGAACGAACCGATCGGAATGGTTTGTACCATTGGCACTCCATCCGGTTTTATGACCAAATAAGGTAGCCGATCCGAACCGAAATGCAAATAAGTGAATGGTAAGCGCTCGGTATTTCATCCCAACCGGAATATTTTGTACCATTGGACGCTGATCAAACCACCGGTTTTCCTTGACCAATGGTAAGCACCCCTGGTATCAGGGTATTGATTTTTCAAATTTTAGAGTTCATGTTGTGACAACAGCATTTTCCCATATTTTCTGCCTTTTGTTGTAAACAGGTTACGAAAATTAGTTTTTTCTTTTATAACAGGGTCACATTTTGTGAGCTTGAGCAGTTCTTCTATTTTAGCTATTACAGCATGTAGACAGTATGGGACATTTTAAATTAAGTTGCATTATTCATTTCTTGAAAATTAATCATATCATTCAGGACATTTTGAGGGGGGAGGGGCTTTTTTGTCAGTGCAAGATATTTTTTTGTCAACTGAAAATGCTTTTCACTTTCTAATTAATTATTCAGGCAAGAATATTCAAACACAAAGGAAAATTACAAAATTAATAGATGAGTGCTTCTCTCTCCGGAAAGAAATCACGTTGAGGTGATTGTAAAATGGGAAAAAACATGCTTTTTATTTAAACTTATTTGGGCTTAAATCTATATACAATTTTGTATACGATTCCAAATAAAAATGTCTGTCTATTTTTTTTATACCCTCTGTTAAGCGGTGATAATTTTTTTTTCCAATAAGAAAGAAGGGTTTTAGTCACCATTTTTTGCTGTGCAGGAAGTTTTGTTTTCAAAAAAGCCCCCCGCCCCCTTTAGAGTTGAATGGTCGGCCCCTTAGACTGCAATATTTTACGAAAAAAGGATACATTCACCAAAATTATCATCTGATTTATTTTGGCTGGTGGCTATTCTCTATAGGTTTTTCAATTGATTAGAATTAATTAAATAATGAATGAAAAACTAAAAATAATGCAAAAGAGCAATAGATTTGTTTAATTAACCACCAAACATGAAACTACACGTCGAAAGAAGACTAATTGAAATCAAGTATCCAAACTCTAAGTTGTCATTGAAGGATTAATGACTTATATGCTTTGATTTCTGGGTTATGTTAAATGATTTTCGTGCAAAGACTCACGATTTGGGGCAAAATACAAAAATGAAAGAACCCTTTCAAAGTTGAAACACGATCCCAGGCGAACCACTTAGCTTTCCAAGTGTCTGAAATGTTGTCTGAATCGAGATTCCCAACCGGCATCATAAAAAACGGCTTTAAAATTGCTTAGAACATAAGAGTTGAGTTTTTATCACTGAACAGAATCAGCAAAAGTATTATTCTATTAATTGAAAATAAATCAATGCATAACAAAAGCGTAAGTGAGAGTGCGTGATTCTAAATAGGTCTTTATAATCTAAATTCACTTCGTAATCTTAGCTGCTTTTAATTTGTAAAAGTAATATAATTTCCATAGTGTCGGAGACTGGCTGGTTTAAACAGCTGTAGTTTTTAAAGATTGTATAACTGGTGCTGTTATTATCCTTCGGAATGTTAGCTTTTATAGTGAGATGTGTGATAGGGCGCCCGCAGAAATGCCTAATAAATTATTCAAATACAATATAAAAACTTACTCTGACTTTGATGTTATAATGCTTGCAAGACCTCATGAAACGCTTGAAGCCATCTGTTTCCTCTGTACCAACAGTTAGGACAATCAATTCGAGTTCTTCTGGATCTAAATAAAGGCAAAACTCAAGCTTCAGTGATCATGTCATAATTGACCACCAAAACAAACTTGCAACTTTGACAGTCCACTAGATTTCATAACAAAACCAAAACAAATCAAAGAACCGATGATTCCTACCTCTGGAAAACTCCGTTAGATCTGCCGAGGCTTGGTAGAATGCAAATAGCAGGAAAGCAGAAGAAACGAGCCAGATTTTTGCAGACATTGTGGCTTGATGTTGCCCCAAGTGGCCGACTCAGCTCTAAGAGGAACAGGCAATCGATGCATGCGAACTTTTGATCACGTGAGTCTTAACATCGGTAACGTGTTCCAATTTCACAGGCCTGTCAAATCTGGGCGCGGACTTCAGGAATGTCAACTTTTATAATCGCTTTTTACACGGGCAATTCTTCAAATGGGCTTGTACTTCCGCCGTGAAACTACTATTACTTAAAGAAAATACACATATACTAGATATTTTTCAACTTCCTTGAAGCATAAAAACCGGCCGCAGAACAAACTGCGAACTCTTTTATACTCCGTTTCCGACAGGTTTCAGTAATTTTGACTCACAAAAAGCTTCGCTCATATAAAACGCCTTTGTCCTCTTTCAAATGTAATATTACAGTTTTCCGGTCGCAATTTCATAGACATTTTATTACGCGAGGATAGGAAATTAAACGGCCAAAAACAAGTGGTCATAAAATATTTGCCCGTGGGACATGTTATAATGCACGGAAGTTAAAACTATTCCTGTCTTCGAAAGTCTCCATCTATGAATTACTAGCGGTGTAATCGAGCGGGGTCGAGCCAAATGTCGGCGTATCAGGAACTGGAGGAAAGCCAGATGTCAAAGTTGTTGAAAAGTGTGCGTGGAATCTCAGAAACATTCGAAATATTTTTTTTTTCTCTAAAAACCGAACTATTTTCTTGCTACATATACCATCTTGTTTCTTATTCATTTGAAAACGTTGAAATAAAGTTTAAAGATTCACCAGAAACAGACATGTGAAAAACCCTCTTTATTTTTTGTTAGAAAGCTTCTTCACTTTGTATAATTATACTGCGCTGTTGCGGCATGTTTACATCCCAATGGCTTTTCCTTGGCTTTTCACACTAATTTACTTGACATCGCGAAAAACGGAGATTTTCTGAAACGCTTTTTGCATAAACAAAGCAACAACAATTTTCTCTTTTTAGATCAATTCTATTCAATTTTTCGCCTCTGCTATTAAACAAAACGATCATTCTTATTTCAGCTCTCTGAAATTCCTCGGGCTCGAGAAAAAATCTGAAGATAGGCATTACTTTCGCCGAACATCAGCATAGTTTTTTCACTCGTTTATGAGAAACATGGCCTTCGTCAAGTAATTGGTCAGTATTACTTGCTCCAAAATAAAAATAGACTATCCTTGGTCCAAAACTCATTACTGTGTGAAAGTTCTCACGGAAGTATTTGCACGGAAGGGCCGTTCTCGCGAGATTTTCGACGATTTACCAAGAGTATTGAGGTTTGAATGAAAAGCATTTCTTTTGACGAAGGAATTGGCCCGAGAAATTATCGAGTGGGGTTTCGCTGGTGTGGCGATGGAGCATGGAAAATCTCATGACAACGCTGGCGAACGCGGCAATCTGGGCAAATACAGGGGCGGGGATTTTCCATACATTTACTGTATTTGCTGAAGGAAATTAGCAATATCTGGTTCCTATAATTTCACGATTTTCCCCTACCCCCCTTTCCAAAAGGCTTCGCCTTGTTTGATCACAAAACAGAGAGAAGAGACCGAGGCTCTGTTTCCAGCAAAAGAGACAAAAAAAATTGTTTATACCACGTTGCTTTACTCGCCTATCTTCACACTGATTGGCTTCCTTCCCTTTCCTACCCTATAACTGAAACATGGGGTCTGCAGTGGGGTATATGCAGGACTTTAAAAGGTTCAGTGCAGGCACGGCCTCGGGCGTATGCAGGATTTTGCAAATCTACAGGCCAAGCTCATGAATGCAGTACCAATGTCGCCCCAAAATTTGCAGTCCCGTGCCTGCAGGCCTAGGCCGCGTACGCCACTGGTCTGGATGGGACGTTTTTGTGATGGGCTTAACCGACTAGCGGCAAATGGCCGTTAAAATCTAGCGACAAAACGGGCAAAAGATAATTAACTACCGACAACATAATATTAGTAATCTGTTGACCGACATTCGACAAATTACAGAAATTTTAACTGACAACCGACATACGGAACCCCCCATCCGGACCCTGCTGAAACCTATGCTTGCCAAGTTGCTTTTTTAGTTCCTTGTTCTATCTTGTTTGTGATCGCCGTTCAAGTTTTTCGAGCGCTACTTCTATTCACGCCTAACCGAGTTTGGTCCACCTCCCAAGCAAGTCACCACTGCTTTCTTCCTGAATACCTCTCCTCGATAGCCTCCCGCATAGGTCACGAGCAGTCCACGATTGCTTACCAAACAGTTCACGATTACCAACCACACATTCAGGTCTCGTGACCCCACGGACAAGTTACGAATGACTTCCGAATATGTCACGAACTTACGCCACGAGTCGACAGCCGGCCGACATAGCATGCTGTAGTCAATACTTCCCTGCACCTGTATCTTTTGCCATTACATCATCTGTAACTTGCGATGATCAACTTTTTCAAGATGAACAAGACTAGGAAATGGTGAAGGAAAACCTTGTGGCTTTTGTAGTTAATGTGATATGCAGGCTATAGATGAGAGGCAGATCAGGGTGGGTATCCAGGGTCCGGTTGCTCGAAAGTGGTTCACTAATCAAGGATTAATACCATGGTGATTCAGTGTCCTCATTGGATTTGTTCAGAACTAAACGTGGTTAAAATTTAATTTTACCCCCCTTTGAACAACCCACGCCAGGGTGCTAGGGAATTCCCTACAACTGGAAATGTTCTACAGAATGCCACCTTAGAAAACACAAAGCCCTCTCTCTACCCTGGAAGATGTGAAAGCATAGACTACTCTAAAGGGAGGGGGGCAGAGAGCATCCAATGAAATAGGGAGCATAGTGTAGCTTCCTGGCAAAACTGGCCTACTTCTTCATCAAAAGGATACGGCTTCAAGTGCTCTGCAAATGCTTTGATTTCCTCTGCAACTTGGTCCTTTAGAAGAAAGGAGCATTGGAAAAGTAAAATGTGACTGAAGCAGAAACCAAATGGGTTAAGGCCACAATATTTGATATCTGCAAAACACATCATATTGCAAAACAAGAAAGAAAGGGGTGACACCATTCAACTATACATGTTCAACTACATTCTCATACCCAGGGAGGCTCTGGGGACATCCATTTGAGGGCCGTCGCTGATTGGCTGATTTTAAACGTTGGGTTTGTTCAGAGACTCCCCGTGCGAGCAGACGAGCCAGGAGCTCTTGGTACGAGAATGGTTCAACTATACAAAAATGCTAGAGTTTGGTATTTAAATGGAAATCATACAGATCAAAATTCTGCTATTCAAGAACTTCAAAACTGAAGATTTGTGAACTGGAAATGTAAATGTAAAGAGACTCTACAGACTTGCAGCCCATATGCTAAATTAGCTGGATCTTACAACAGCAGTAGCTAAGCCAAGCGGCCGTAAGCACAGTCATTGAGGATGGTCACTTCTGCATCCTAGTGGTTCTTTAATTTACTTCTATAGTTCAGGTTATGTAGTGCATGTGAGAGATGGGACCTATGATTTTACGTCCTTACCTGAGAAGACACGAAGGCCTACCATTTGCATAGCTTGGAACGAATGGAAGCACCTTCTCCTCGGTTATTTAGAATAGACCCAGAGTGTTGGTTCAGCTAGGGTTTGAACCCCCAACCTTCACAACAGCCCGGCACCCTACCACTAAGCCAACCAGTCAAGAGCGGTAAGTAGACACCACATCAGGACTTTATACACTTTGACCATACAATTCATACATTTGTTCTGCAAATGGGGGGGTTGGTGCAAGAACGACCTAAGTGACGATTTGGACTGTTTTTCGATTTTTTCATTTTTGACAAACAAACTGCGGAAACATTGTTAAAATAGCCTAAAACTAGCCTCTCTGCATTTTCCCAAAAAAAAAAACGCCGCGAGAACGCTGTAAAACGGCCTCTAACCAGTGGACCTAAGTGACTATTCAGACTGCGCAAATCATGTTCAAATAGTCTAATTTTTCCTAAAAATCGCGCCGAGAACGATGTAAACCGGCCTTAGCCTTAAACCCTAAACCCTAACTCAATCTAACCCGAACTTAAATCTAACCCGAAGGCTAACCTAACCCTAAAACTGGCGGTAAGCCTAGGGGTTTTTGCTATAAAATCGCATAGATTTGTCTATTGTTTTGAATACAAAAGAGCTTTTCATCCTACCTGGCGCATTGTTAACCCTTTGTAGCCCGAATTTATTTCTGTAATTTCGCTTATTTTGCAATGTTATTTTGTTCTTCCACTTGAAAAAAAGAAAGAAGAAGGCCTCCTGCCCCCCCCCCCCCCCCCCCCCAAAAAAAAAAAACCCGCTGCTTGTAAAGACTAAGGGCTCACCCTTTTCAGTGAAGACAGTTGGATTCTTGGTTTCGCTTGTCGAACAGAGAGCGAGCCATGAATTCGCTTTATAAGTGCTTTTTTCAAGTCATTTTCTACTACAGGAGCCGCTTTGCTTGCATCATAAAGCAAACAAAAGTCGGTAGAGACAAACTTGTGGAAGAACTCACGAGTGAGGAGCACATTTTACGAGCAAAATCGAGTCACAAGAATTTGGCAGGCCGTGTGATGACTCTCTGAGTATTATGAAGCTTCTCTGTTGTTCTGTAGCAGAATTTCTGCACTGTCAAGACAATTTGGTTAGTTTTGAATCCAAAAGAATGCATTCGGCGCAATATTCAGTTGACAGGTGCGAGTGACTAGGCACTTATAAAAAAATATCTAAAACTGGGGCTAGGGGCAAAGTGCTGTCATTTTTTAGTTTTACCCATAATGCTTTGCGCTTGAAAAGGGAAAACACCGTTTTACAGCAATCTAGTGGCGATTTTTTTTGGGAAAATGCAGAGAGGCTAGTTTTAGGCTATTTTAACAATGTTTCCGCAGTTTGTTTGTCAAAAATCGAAAAATCGAAAAACAGTCCAAATCGTCACTTAGGTCGTTCTTGCACCAACCCCCTCAAATAATGTTGCCATACCTGCTGCACTGCTGTAGTGAGACTGATTTCTACCAGGAAAGCTGGAGAGACCAACTCCAAGGTGGTGGTGTCACAACTTTTGGCATCTAAGTTAATTAATGATATTTTAATAGTCCATTCATATAAGGAAGAATGACAGCTAATTAGAAAACTGGTGATGTCAGCTTTGACTTAAATAATAAATTCAGACTGTACAGCTTTGAAACCAATGATTTTAGAATGGAAATTGTTTTCATCAATGATAACTCACTAGTGTCTTGGCATTACTAAATTCATTCACAAAATCATGGATAAATCAAAGCAGTGAAGAGATATTGGGCTTCACTGTTTGGTCAAAGCTTATGTCACATAGTTTGCATATAAAATGAAAGGCTTGCATCTTTTGAATGGATTAAGATATCAAAGAGAAAACAGCATCAATCTCTGCTCTAATTAACCCTCTTTCACATACATTTTCATGTCAAGGGTAATATGCACTTTAAATATCATCATTATCATCATCATTCATCACTGCCATCATGATCATGATCATTATCTCCATCCCTACACCATCGCTGTCATTAATCCCAAGCAATGAGCTTTCTTTACCTTGAAAACTTGGCTGACAGTAATTCTCATGTGTCCTTTGTGGAAGTAGAATCCCTTTGCCACATACTCATAGTCAAACCTGCAATCACGGAAGAAAATAATAGTTTACATTAAATGTATGATTGGACCTGATGGCGTGATAAACAATTTGTAGACCATTTAGAGTCTATGCTAAAGTTTTAATGGTAAAAGAAGTAATTTCAAATCTCACAGAATGTTGATCCATCCTTTGGGCTAAAGCTGGTTGAAGTGGTAGTCATAGAACAATGAACTAATGGTGGTATTTTAAAAGTTTCATACCATATTAGATGAACACAACATTCCAAATAGATCATAGCATTGTCACACCCATCGGACACAGGTATTTTTAGAAATAGAGATTAATAGTTTGGAAGCCTCTAGAAGATCAACACAATGGTATGGGTTGAATGATGAGATGTATATCACATTGGCTGTACAAAATCTTTTGTTTCATGTTCACTGATGGGTGGGCGAAAGGGCATTTGGTGGCTGTGGATTGCAGGAATAAATACAGGAATTATTTCATCTTTAAATGGCCATGGTTTGAGAGGGTCAAAACTCTTTCAAATGCAAAATACTTTCATTACACAACACATGCACACCCCCCCCCACACAACACTAAATGGCACACGTCCTGCATTATTCCAAATCTCCAACATTGGGAAACATTTTATCCATGTATGTTCTATGCATTGATTTTTGGATATATTCGAGTGATAATTCATCACCTGAATCCAATCTCTTCCAGGAATGCTGTGAGATTGTCACTAGTAGCCACTTCAACACAGCTACGCAACAAAGTGGCACGACTTTTATCTCCCATCTCTGCCTGTCCGATATAACGTAGTTGCCTGAAAGTTATAGAGAGATTTAAAAAAATAATATATCTAATCATACAGGAAGTGAGCAACAGTTCTTCACTAAAGTACGAACTCAATTTATTTGTAAAGATGCATGCTAGCCATGATATTTTCCCTAGAGCCTTCTGCCACCTGGCAAGCAATGAATGAATGATATCTTTATTTATACATGGTGATTAAAACTCCTCCAATGTTGGCAGACCAATAACTTTGTCAGACTATGTTTCTAGGACATCTGGACACATTGACCAACAAAATGCTAATGTAACTAGTAGATGGGGCTTATGCCATAAAATTTGATGCTTAAAGGGGCTCTTGCAGGCTCAATATTTGTCCACCGTGGACAAAAAATAAGTAAATTGTAATGGTGAAAACACATGTACATTTGCCCGTAGTAATCAAATAATCTTCCAGATTAATAGAAAAACCTTTCAAGTGTTAGACAAATGCAGTTCTAGGTTGTTTGACCAAGAGGATGGAATTGGATTGCGATTTGAGCTATTTTCTTGTCAGAGAAGTGGCCAGCAAGCGTGCGAGAGCCCCTTTAAGCAAAAAATACCTTCATGATTAAATTGTATTACTTTTGAGTCCTGTATATAAAGATGATGGTTTTCTTCTGACAAAAAAGAAATTCAGAAAGGTGTGTATGGTGATGCATTTACCATGGAGCTGTTGGATCGGCAAGAGAGTGTCTTGCCCTTAGGGTAACAGTGTTACTTGTGTTACCTGTAGAGGAAAAAGGACTAGAGTATAAAAGGTGAATAGACAATTTCATTTTTGAGCTACTGTGAAAGGCAACTTTGAAAGGCAACATGCATGTTCTATCTATGTGATTTCGAGTTTCTTGCAAGCTGATTGGCTAGAATATAACTGTTAAATGTACTTGAAATCATGTTGCCAAAAGGAGCATGTTTTCAAGTCTAAACAACATGAAACATAGTAGCTCAGAAATGGTAGTATTTGCCAACTCTCCATTACATATTTCACAGCTGGAAATGTCCGACCAATTTTCAGATATGTCTGGCCAATTTTCCAGTAGAAACAACCAAGAAAAACGTTTTAATGGACATATGTCTGATCAAGTAAGAACAATTATTTCCAGCTCTGTATTCTATATATGAATTAACCACATGTGTATATGATCTAGTCGCTCTCCTCACCCCAAAAAAAAATGAGAAGGGAGACACCTGTGTTCTTAGTGCTTTGCTTCCATAATTTTGTTCAGGCCACATGATATGATTGGGGATGTTCTCCCATTGGCCAAAGCTTCCCATGCTGTCTTTTTTTTTGTCTTGGCAGAAGCCAACCACTGTACTGGGTGTAACAAGGTAAGAACCTTCTTCAACAACATTATGGGACAAAAGCACAGACATCTCCCTTTCTGATTTTTTTGACACTATTTGCTCAGCAAATCGCTTCTTAGTTATCGCCCTCGAACTATGTGACTATGTGAGTATGTCACTTCGCGGGAATCGTCCAGCTTGCACTCCATGTTGCTCCTGTTTCTACATTGATTATACTTCAGTCGCACAAGAACCACGGGTCATGAAGTTTCTACCTTACAAATATTTGAATTTAGCCAATCATAGCACAGCATCACCTTTACCCTCCCCTCCCTTGTTACATCAATCAGTTCGTCTCCCCACCATCCCCTCCCTTGTATCATCATGGCATTGACTTGTTCCTGTGTCTCATCCCTTCTCCCATCTAAGTACTTTACCTATGCCAACATATATATAGACCACATAGGCCAATCAGTCGTCCATGTAGGACGAGCATTTTCTTCTTAAAGGTGATGTCAATTGAGCATGCTCTCGGTATCACGTCATACATGCCCACCATCGTGTATTATTTAGGATATTTCCTTTACGACAAGTAAATAAGTATGGCTAAGGTACTAAAACGTTAACAATATTGAAGTTTCCACTGAGCATGCGCAATATGTTTTCTTAATTTTATTGCTCAATCTCGTACCCAGAGCCCGTCATCTTTTGGCCAGCGGCAAGATTCAGGGCTCTGGGGAATCCGATTTGTGAGCATGCGTGGTACGTCCAAACGTAACGAACTTTCATACAACAATCAAACCGGAAACCCAGAATCTGGGTTTTAAAAAATTTCCCCAGAGCCCTGAATCTTGCCGCTAACCAAAAGATGACGGGCTCTGGGTACGAGATTGTTTATTGCTACAAGAGATCAAATGACGCCAGAGTGCTTGAAAATAAACCTTTCCTCAGTTTTGTGCTGCATGTTTTCAACGTCGTTCTGCTTTGTTCCAATCACCTAATTTACGAGGTGAATGTTTGCAAGTTTATAGTCCCGGGATAGTCATGCGATCGATCAGTTATAAATCGAGGGTGGGCAGAATACAGCAAAAACGGTCGAAATTGACAAAGAACTATCCATAAAAGTACAAGACATACAAAAATATGGATGAAACTGAAAGGGGAAAAACATTACAGGTGAGAAATGAGAAAGAACAAGAGGTCAACTTCAATATTAATGTATAAATAATAAAAGTTGCCCTTCAATCAATTGACCTACTGAGTGGCCGAATGGTATGGTTCTCGCTCTCTAAACTAATGGCCCGGGGTTCGAATCCCGCGATGGCAAGTTTTTTTGTTTTTTATTTGCATTTTTCTCAAAGGCAATAATTTTTTGTGTTTTCTTACCGGACGCGTCCTGATTAAAAAAGTCATGTTTTATTCCAAATCGATAGGGAAAGGGTAGAACAACTTCAGGCAATAAAGTCTCAGGGGCAAAGTCTTAAATAAAGTTGGCAGTGAGCATATGCACAATATTTTCTGAATTTATCGCCTGCTTTAATTAAAACCAAAATGAAAATTAACACCGCATTGCTTTAACCGGTGACGTCATTTAAACATTTAAAGTCTAATCTCTTTTCTCATGATTAGCCCATTCCTGAGAGCAAGGTCATGACGGCCGGTCCTGTCCTATAAGTACCGAAGAACATCAGCAAATAGCTTCCTGTTCGCTCTGCGTACCTATGTTTTTTAAAGGGGACGAGTCTATTGATACAAAATCACTATATCCCAATGGTTGAAACCAGAACGGGCCCAAATACTTAGATTTTTTCAGAAAACTTCAAAGAAAAAAGCTTATAAAAATTATTGCTGATTCGATCCTGGACCAACATCATTATAAACCCGAGACTCTAACCACTAGGCTACGAGGAGTTTGCTGGTCAGGTCACTAATTTTATGGCATTTTATGTAATTTATCATATATAGAACGAGGAATATACAGTAAAAATCATATCTAAAACAAACCAAAACCCCATCCTTACTCTAATCCCTAACAAATTACTGTTTTAGGACAGTTCTCTACACTTCTTGAATAAATGAAGTATGATAAAAGATTTATATTAGATTTCTGGTTTCAACCATTGGGATATAGTGATTTCCATGATACACACAGCCTCTGCATATTGATTGGAGAGGATCCAGTTTGGAAATGTTTGGGGAAAATAGAATACCAATCACAATGGCATACCACCTGTACCAGGCCATATAATATTTTCTGAGTGCATGTGCACTTCTTTTCGAAAAAAGGCTCCTTGACTTGAACTGCCAAATGTCACTGCCAGGCAGTTTCAGAAACTTACGAAGAGTATAGGTGATTTCGTGATCAGCAAACTTGGCAGAATCATGTGCAGTGTTGTCACAAAGTCCTCTCAACCTATGCAATAGAGTTTCTACGCTTTCTTTAGCTACACTTCCCTGGAGAAGATACTCCATTTGATGCCTTGTCAAAGCCACCATCTTGAAACTACTACTAGTCCCAGGTCACCTCGTTTAATTTGTTTAATTCTATTTGGGTTTCCTGTGGATTTGTGAAGGATTTCTGTATCGGAACTTGGGGGTTTTGGAGAAATATAATAGGAAATTAACACCTGCGAAATATAATAACCACTTTATGTTCTTCGTTTAAATTAATTTAAGTTAGAGTTGACTTTTTAAAGCAATTTTTCAAGCTGTTTTCGCACTTTTTGTAACTTCGTGAAGGCTTCGGAAATGTTCGGTGTATAGTCGGGCGCGTGTCGGCAGCCACTCCCATAAGCCCTCGCGTGACCGTTGAGCAAGCCACAACGCCATCCATCGATACGCGGACGGACGCAAGAAAAGGAACGAGATCTTCCCATCACTAGTGCAAGCCCTAGAGGCGGCAAACATCAGCCTTACCACCATGACTACGGCCGAAGAACAAAAGGTGGAAGAACAGGAGCCAGAAAAGAAAGTTATCGGTAAGTGTTGAGAGGAGCAGTGTCACAAAACGTGGGGCTTCGCTTGAAACGCCATCACGGACATGTGCGTCGCGTAAAACTTGCATTAATTTTAATATGGTTTTGTCACGACAGTTTCTAGGTTCTCAAGACGATTATAGTTGTTACCCATTCGTTGCAAAAGCTATAGGAAGTCCACAAGTTTGGTTATCGTGCTAATCTTTGTTTTTTGCTTGTTTTATTTCAGCTACCAAAGTCAAAGGCACAGTAAAATGGTTCAACGTAAAGAATGGCTACGGATTCATCAACAGGTTAGTCCGATACAAAAACCTCGTTTTCCTCGATGTTTTCAATAGCTGAACTACTAGAGAAGTATGTTTTTCAAATTTAGAGTCTCTTGGTTACTGTTTAGGAATGTTTTATGCCAAAATACCTACAGTTTTTCATCATTAGATTGTAGTTCGTTTCCCTGCCGATGACGAAATGTGGTCAAGTTGCCACGCTAATTAGCATAAACCACTCTACAATTGATCACTGTAATCTTCCGTTTTCCTTGGCAGGGATGACAACAACGAGGATATCTTCGTCCACCAAGTAAGCATGCATTCCTATACAAAATCTATTCATTTACTCTCAAAATCAGCCGTAATCTTTTTAACGAACTCCGAAAAGACCGTTATTTTTACTCCAAACTGAATCTCGCGTGGTAGGTTTCACAATGGCTTTCCATTGTCGTCTGTTTCAACGAAAAAGGCCAAACTTTAGGCAAGATGTCCATATAACGCAATTTAAAAATACGATTTCTTTGCCAGTTTAACGTCTTTTCCCGAAACGTTATCAGAAAGTGCGCTATTTTGTTGACATAAACGTGCTGGATCTGGATGACGCTATTGAAAATCGTGTACTGAAATAAACAATAGATACCGCTAGAAGATGTGAAATTTGCATGTAGTGCTATGTTTGTTTGGTCAATTCCCCCTCTCTGAAGACTCCGGTGATACACCATAGATTTTTTAAGCATGCTTGCATTAATAGTTACTAGAATTTTAATATGGCCCAAGGAGGTGCAGCTTTCAAAGGTCACATACCCAGCTCTGAATGCCAAGATTTGTATGTTTGCTGATAACATCTGAGAAGAAAATAAGATCAGTTTGATTGATCACACTTGCTAGATTGAAACCTGTCAAATTTAAGTGTTTAGAAATATCCTCTTCATTCTGTTTCTCTATAAAACAAGTCAGTTGCTAGGAATTTATTATTTTGGTTTGATGATTTGAGACAGTTGGTTCTATGACCCAAACAAACAATAGTCTATTTGTCCTACAACAACCATGTGTTGTTACTCCTGAGAATTCTTTCTTTGAAATGTAATCATATTCAGTGGCTAGAATCATCTCTACATCTCCCTGCTAGCATCAACTCTGGTTTAGTGTGTGTTTTAAGTGAAAATAAGAGTAAAGTTCTTTGCTTCACTACTACCAGCTGATCTCAAGTGCACAAAGGATTGTTACAAACCATTTCTAGGTCCAGTGAGAGATTTCACAGTTTTGGGAAGTGAAATCAAGATTTTAATATTTGTAGTCAAACCCAGTTAACATTCAAAAATTGATATAAGGCAAGATTTTCTAAGGCCTAGGGCAATGTATGTATGAGTTGAAGTCATGTTGATTTATTATTTTCAAGATACTTGCAATATTTTTTAGAATCTGTTTGGAATGCTTGGCCGATGCAGTGTTCCACGTATTTGGTCATTGTTAAAAAAAATCCTCTCTGGTTGCAGACTGCCATTACTAAAAACAACCCTAAGAAGTATCTACGTAGTGTTGGTGATGGAGAGGTTGTGGAGTTCAACGTTGTCTCTGGTGCCAAGGTCAGTTTAACTGTGGTGTCCTTTTATGCAAGACTTGTATTGGAACCAATAAAGCCAGTATGAATTGTTTTATTGACCAAGCTTTATTGCATCTTTTCCTTTTTAATGTTCCAGGGATTAGAAGCAGCAAATGTGACTGGCCCTGATGGTGAGCCTGTGCAAGGGAGCAAATATGCACGTAAGCCTCTCTTTGTTTTCTCTTACTAACCACAGTGTACCACAGAAAATTCTGACCACCAATCCTGTCCTTCAAAATCTCCTATGAGATGCCTACTTTTGTATCTAATTGGTGCCCCTTCTTCTCAGCTGATCGCCGCAGAAAGAACTTCTACTATCGTCCCAGGCGTCGCCCTCACCGATTCTCGCGGCCCAGTGCTGAGGGTCATGAAGGAGAAGAAAGAGCAGAAGAAGCTGATGGTGAACATGAGGAGGAAAGACCAAGGAGAAGACGTCCGCCATGGTGGAGGAGGCGTGGTCCCCCCCGTGGCAACAGGACCAGGGACTCTGCTGCTGAACAATCTGCAGGAGATAGCCAGGGGGAGGAGAAGAAGCAAGAAGGCTCTGGAGAAGAACAGGAAGAGCGTGAACGCCGGCCAAGACGACCACGACGGCCAAGATACCGAAGACCCAGGTCAGGGTTACATACTGAAGTTGAACTTGCCATAATTGCAGGATTTAAAACACTAGGAGTAAAACATTTAGACCTAATCTGCTGCTGACCTCTCTGGAAGTATTGAAAAGTAGTAATTAATGCTTGTATGATGATCCATCTGACTGAAGAATCGCAGAAACCTCATTTTCACTGTAGCAAATGCAATATGTTTTACTGTAATTTTCATAATTCTGTGAACTCTACGCCAACTATCAAACTAGGGTTTAGCTTCCGTCAATCAAACAAATGAAAAGCTCTGGGTGATTTCACACAGGCTTTGAGTGTTTTTTTGAACTAATAGACTAACTAAGCTTCAAAACCAAATTTTCCACCTTAAAATGCAAACGAAACTTGGAAAATAAATGTGCCTGTCTTATAAGGTTGGATTGCAGAGCTGGAAATAAGTTTTCCTACTTGATCGGACATATGTCCATTAAAACGTTTTTCTTGGAGTCTGTAAATATTTTCTTGGAGTTGGACTTCGAGGACTAGTGAGCTATTTTTGAATTCCTGACTTTGAAATTGACAATTTGCAGGCAACCTCGTAGCGAGGAGGAGGGTGAGGCACACCAGAATGGAGAAGCCAAGGAGGGCGAGGAAGGGGAAGAAGGGGAGAAAGAAAGCAGGCCCCCACGTCGCGGGAGGAATTTCCGTCGTAATCGTAGAAAGGTATTTGGATTGTATATTATTCCCAGCTAGAACATTCAAAACTATGGGACATTTTAAAAAAACTTTAAAATATTGAGCAAAATTTCATTGGTTTGTGTAGACATTTATTTAACAACCCCTAAGTCTGCCCCTGCCTAACAACATGAAAAGCCAATTACACCTTTCAATAATGCATTGCACGCCATGGTGTTTATATTTTGGTTTTGAAAACGAAAAAAGAACTGTTCAAAAGCTTAAATTAATCTATCAACTGGCCTCTCAATCTCTTTTCTTAGTTGAGATGTCAAGGATATAAACAACACGGCATGCAATGCATTATAGAACGGTAGCATGGGCCTTTAAAACCGAAGGAATTAATTCAAACTTTTTTGTCCCTCAAAATCCAAAACTTCATGGCCTATAGAGTCCATGACAGTCAATACCATACAGATCCATGCAGTCCTGTGACTAATATACAGTTTCTAAAGTACTATTTTTGTTTACCTCTTAGCCCAGGGAAGGTAACGAAGAAGGAGGTGCACAAAATGGAGAGGCAGAACCAGCCAGTGCTGCACCAGTAGCTAACGGTGCCGATAACTAACCATCAAGGCCCAAATTTATCTGAAGATCATTGCTTACTGTTATCAGATCAAATGTAAGACTCCTACTAGAAATCTATGACCAACATTGAGAGAATTTAGATTATATAACTACTTCTACTTGAAATCTTGAAATTATTTGCAATTATTTTCTGAACTATTAGAATAGTATTTTCACACAAATGATAACCTGTTTCTAAACTAAAAGAAATCGTGATGTATGTTTCTGGATTTGTAAAATAACACATGCATACATGTTTTTCATACAAACTTTTATAAATTAAAGCTTTTTTGAAAACAGCTTTAGCAGTTTTGACCTGCCAAATTCCACAGGGAACCCATTTGAAGGGGTCCTTATTTGTTGATTCTATGCAATTCTGCATAGTGATTGGAGAATTTTGACCCAGTTTACAATTTATTTTGTAATGTTTTTTGTCTTTAGTTATTGAAGAAAATATTTTCCTGAATACATATTTTGACAAATTACTATGTAGAATTTCCAGATAGAATAATCAATAAGACCTTTTTAGTGCTTTCCTTTGCCTGATTCTTGCTTTGATTGGTCATGGTTTTTCTATTGTTTGAGATCGTTATTGTCAAATTTTGCACATTTTCCATCTTACTAGTAAAGTTCAATGTGTACAAGGAAAGAGCAAATGTACCGGTTTATTACAAGTGCTGTCCAGCTCAATTAAAAACTGCAGAATGAATCCATAATGTATATTTGTGCTTGTTTTCATGGAGAGGGTGTTTGAATTGGAGTAAAAATTGGACAAAATGAAAATTTCTCAACAAGTTTGCAAACGTAATGTAATGCGCTTAGAAGAGGGTGGGAGGCAAATAAACTCTAGATAGTGCTACGTCTGCTGTTTTGCATGGTTACATGAAAACCAAAGTAACTGATTCTATTGCAAAAGTAAGACTTCATTTATGGAGAACGTTGACGGTGCCATAATTGCAAACTCAAGATTTTAACATGAGATTCCAAACATTTTATCAAATATCTAAGGTAAAAAGGGCTCAATTATCCGGATTCTGATCTACTGAGTCGAATGCCCGTTTTGTCTCGGGTAAAACGCCAAAGACTTTACCGCACTGGTTATTCGACTGAACGTTTTAACGTACTTCCTTCACTGTCTGGTATTTGTGAGCAATCTTTCTCATTTTGAACCCATTGGACCCCCCTTTTAGAAATCCTGTCTACGCCCCTGTAGATGTATAACTTCTCAAGGTAAATCGACGTTTACCCTAGGCCTAAGGGATCTGAGGCAGCGACAAAACATAAGGCACATTTTTTTTTAAATGAGTACAAGACGATGAATTAGCCATCACTAAAGGCAGGTCTACACTTGCGATTTTTGTTGCCCTTGTCGCCGCGATTTTTCTCGCGCGAGTTACAATTCCAACTTCCTAGTGTAAACGAGATGAAAATCCGGTGCGATTTCTGTGTTCTCTCTTCTTTAAATCGCATCAAGTTGCAAAGAGTTTCGAACATGTTTGAAATCTCCACGACATCGCGCGACAAAAAATGCGGTCGGTCACGCCGAGTTGCACTTGGTTTACATTAGTGATTTTGTTGACGCGTACGCGCGAGAAAAATCGCCGCGACAAAAATTGGAAGCGTAGACGAGCCCTAACGGCTTGCTTCGGATTGCTTTCGGGTAGCTCTAGTATAAGTAAATACAGAAACGATACCCCTACGTGTCCCAAGTGTATACACAACTTATGAAGAGGGCTTGTGTGCCGAAAGGCCTTTAATCGATTAAATCACGTAGCTGTTCGTGGCGTTTTTCATATTTGTCTGTCTTCTGAACACCCTTAGTGACGGAGTTAGAAACGCTGAGAATGTTGCCGCTTTTAAACGGGCCATAAGCAGAAGGAATAGTGGAAATGTGTGTGTGCGTATATATATTATGTATATAGCCAACGCATAACTGTAAAAAAACTTTAATTCAGGACGTTTCGGCTTAAAAAGCATACATGGTTCGGCAAAACTAGTCAAATCTATTCAATTTGTGGCATTACTCCTGTGAATCTATGTTTGATCCGCGTAGCTGGGCTGTACACCTGTATTACATATGTAAGTCTTTTTTGTACTCTTTCGAGCTACCCTAAAATCCGAGGTAAAATAAAGCATCTATCTACCCATACTACAAGTCTTCGGAGGGAGTTCTTGGCTTAATTCCTTGCGCGCCCTAAGGAGATCAGTTTTTCGGGTGAACGAACACGTTTTTGGGGAAAAGAATTGCTAGCATTTCTAACCATTTTGTCGAAATTGTATCTAAAATTTGCTTTTGTGTTCGGCCACTTTCGCGAAGATTTAAAGGCCATCACACGCCTGGTGGCGCGTTCGGCGCGCGAGGACGATAACAGAGGCGAAGTAGGGGATACCTGTGTTATATTTTTTTCATGCCCAGTTTCTCACGTCCATAGGTTTGAACGTGTCAGCGAAACCGAAAATGACGAGGAGCGAGAAAACATGAATACTGATTCCCAACTTTATTTTTGCTCATAAACTCATGGCTTCCTGCTCAATGATGCTACGGCTGATGGCCGCAAAACACCAACTTTCAACAGAACTTTATCCCTTCCCAGTTCTGCCACAAAATGTACCGAAAACCCTTCTCATGGCAAGGACATACTAAAAGGTTTGTACGAGCAGTTCAAAGCCGAGCGCTTCTGCGATGTGTCCCTGATATTTGAAGAAAAAGAAATCAAAGCCCATAAAGTTGTTTTAGCATCCTCGTGTCGGTATTTCGAGGCGATGTTCTCTTCCAATTTCAAAGATGGCGAGCAAGAAAGGCTGGAGCTTCCAGTCCTAGACGACAAGACAGGAGCCGCTCTAATCGAGTTTGCATATACCGGCAAGGTAGAACTTACGGCCGATAACGTGCAAGATCTTTTAGCAGGAGCTAATTTTCTTGGCGGCTTTCAATTTGTGGAAAATTCCTGCTGTGAATTTTTGAAGGCAGAAATGAATGACAGCAATGTCCTTGGAATTTTCCAACTTTCTGATACATTCAGTTTGAAGACCCTCCGAGAAGATGCCAAAGCTTACGTTCTGCGCAATTTTATGTCTGTAAAAGACACTGAAGAATTTCTCCAACTACCAGTTAGGCTGCTCAGTGAACTATTGTGTGATAATGGCCTGATGGTTATTCAAAATGGAGTAGTAAAGCTGTATGGGCATCAAGAAAGGTTATTCTAGAGTCATTGTTGAAATATCTTGAGCATAATGGGGAGAACTGCAAAAAGGTGAAGACAGCAGAACTGCTAGAGAAGATACATCTTCCTCTGTTGAAAATTCTTTATTTGAAAGGCCTTCAGACCAATGAGTTGCTCTCTGACTCCGAATGCACTAGTTTAATTGACAAAGCGATTCATATCAAAGAGGTTAAGAAGTCTGACAAGTCTAAAGAGGTTTGTGATTGGGCAAAACCACGGGCATGCGGTGAGTACCAATTTGGAAGGGGCGCATACTGGCAGGTGGGGGTCAAGTTGACGATGAAGTTGAAAAGTTTAATGATGCTGAGAAGATTAATCTTCAAAAAGATTGCATCACTGCTATGAAGTTATGGATTCGTCGATGGGATGGCAGACCAGTTTTAGGAGGCGTCAAAGTCACCTATAGCAATGGACAGTCACTGATGCATGGCAGTGACCGAAGTGATGATACATATGAATTTGAGCTTGAACCTGAAGAGCGCATCACTAAAGTTGAAGCTCAGAGTGGGTGGATGGTTGATCAGCTGAAGTTCAGCACCAACAAGGCCGCGAGCTTGGTCCTTATGGTGGTACAGGCGGAAGCTATAGACCAGAGAAGCCCCCAGGGCAGTACCAGTATCTGGTTTGCATGCAAGGCTCTGTCGTCAACACGCAAGGGGAGCAGGGAATCACTAGACTGCAGTTTATATGGAAAGTATTCCGATTTCCTGATGAGAAGCCTTTTTCTGATCACAAAGATCCTACCGCTTGGGACCAAGTGAATGGGATGATGAGTTTTATGATGACTATGATGATTACGATATTTATGATGATTATGATGATGTGCCTGATGATTGGTATGATGAAGATGCCATCTATGATGAGTTTGATTATGGCATTGAAGTTGAACCTGATTATGATGGTTTTGATCCAGACCAAGAAGTTGATTAGCAAAATATTTCCTGAATAGATAAGTTCAAATATTTATCACAAATATAATTATATTATACTGACATTCGAATTTCAATGAGAACAGAGTTATCTAAATTGCTTACCAGTATTGAATTTGATTATTTTATTTGCTTCGGCAGATAACACAAACCTCCGGCATTGAAGCTCCATGATCAACCCAATTTTTCATATACAAAGAATGAGCCATCTTGAATAAAAGCAGTTGCAGTTTTATTTGAGATGTTTTCATTCTATGGACTAATTTGCATTCTGAGTGACCCTGCTTTAGGTGAGTAGATTTCATATGACTGTTGTGCGTACTTGTCTACTTAGTCTCCTGCACAGCCCATCCTTTGTCACACAACCTGAAGTGTTACATGACCGACACAAAGGATGGGCTGTGCAGGAGACTATTGTCTCCTTGAAGCCTGTCACCCAACTGTGTCAAAATCTTGAGATTGTTTCTCACATGGCAGGTAAATACAGAACATGTATGAAAAAATCCCAGGTCAATGCGGGTGAAATGCAGTAAACGTATGTAAATTTTTGTGATGATTATGTGGGTGACAGGCTTCAAAATCTTGTACAGTTGACAGCTATGGTAGTGAAGCCAATTGCAATCACACAATCGCAATTCTCAATAAAACAATATAGGAGTGATTGCAAAGTGATTACCAATTACTTACAGCAGTCAACTGAAATCCACTCTATCAGATAAAAGGAGCAAAAGAATAAAATTAAGCCTAACTTTATTAGGTCTTTAAATGTTGCAAATTTTTTGCACTGCACGCTTTTAAAATATCTTTTTCAGCCAGTCAGGTACTTGGCCCATTTTGATGAGAGGCAATTCAAGTCTTGTGATAGACTTCCATTCTGACATTTTCTTGTTTGTGGGTATGGCCAGTTGACTATACTAGCTGTAACAGAGCAAGGACCTAACTGGCTCAGACAGTTGAATGCCAGAAAAGATAATGGCAAAAGCCTAATGCACATTGCAAAAACAACAAATGAATGAGTGCTATAAGGTGGGTTTTGTTAAAATTATGCTTAGTTTTCTAGATTCCTTAGACGTTGCTGAAATTTTTGTCTGACTGGAATGTAATCTGTAACAGACAATTCCTTACTGAAGAAAGCTGAACCATGCACATCCAGCAGTTTTGTAATGCTAAGGTTGTAGCAGTTTTCATTGTTAGTCAAAAAAATGTGTCAAGTTGCTATTTTCTGGTAAAAGATGTGAAAGACCAATATTTGGGGGAGGGTATAGTTACCTCCCGATGGGGGTCAAGGCTATTTTTTTTATGTTGCAAACCATTGTTCTTTCCCACCATCCCTGTCAGTTTGGCAAAGCAAAACACACAAGGTGCTTTCTTTTGAGAAAAACAATAGCAGAAGCCCAGAGGAAACATGAACTGAGGAACTCAAAACTACTTCCCTACCATATGCAGGGACATCAACCCCAGGACTTCAAAAATCTGGAGACTGCCTTGGAATGACAAAATTTCCTGAAATTCTCCTGGGAGAAATACAGTAAATGTATGGCAGTCATCTTCATTTTTTTCCCAGGAGATAAAGTGAAAAATCTTGAGTAAAATCTCTGATCAGCCATAGCAGGACCCACTGCCCCTGATTTCCTGGCAAAACTGGTAGCGTTGACGTGGGCAGGGGCCCCAGGGAAGAATGGGGCATAAAGCAAAACAAAACTGATAATGCTCTACATATGAGGGTCATGTTTTCTTTCTAAACCCCTACCAAAGTGAACAAATTCCACCCACTTTGATATCTCACGAGTGAGGGAAGCGAGTTTATTGTGTGGTTCAAGAAAATATCCATACCCCTCCACGGAAGGGTGTTGAAAAGTGACCCCCCCCCCACCCCCACCCCTCTGGAATTTCCAAGGAAAAATACAGTATTTGTATGGAAATGATCAGGTAAATTGACCCCCCCCCCCCCCTCTGGAATTTCCATTGCCCTTCCGTAGGGGGGGGGGGGGTATGGATAATTTCTGGAACCACACATATAAATGTTTTTGTGAAAATTTTTCTATTCAATGACTTTTGTGACAGTGGCCATTATCACAATTGTTTACATGTGTGATAAATACTAGTTTATATAATAAAAGCACACAAATCTCCCACCCCATTTGCTGATTGCATTTTTAAACTGCACCAGGGGGTTGAGGTCCAATGGAAAATTTCCCAGGGGGGTTGTATTGGACTCAGGAAATTCCATGTGAGTGGGCGTGTCTGGAGACTGGAAATTCCAAGGGGAGGGGTAAAAAAGGTAACTTTCCAGGGCCATTTTGTCAAAAATAGATTTTCCAGGGGTATTTTGCCAGAAAAAATGGACTGGAAATTCCAAGGGGGAGGGGTGAAAAAGGTAACTTTCCATTGACATTTTGTCAAAAATAGATTTTCCAGGGGTATTTTGCCAGAAAAAATGGAAATTCCAGGGGAGGGGGTCCTTTATGAGGTTGGAAATTCCAGGATAAGGGTTCTGTTTCACAAGTGGAAATTCCAGGGAAGGGGTCTTTTTAAGGGAGGTCCTCAACCCCCCCCCCCCCCCCCCCCCCCCCCCCCCTCTTGGTTTAAAAATGCAATCAGCCATTGGGCAAAACAATGTGCTAAATCCCCACCAATGCCCATACTTCCCCGAGGTGGGGTGGGGTTCTAGTGACAGGTACAAAGGAGTTTTTTTACTCTGGGATACCTTTGGTTATTTGTCCGAGTAACCCTAGGCCTAGGTTTTACGCATATTTTATGTGGCACAACCGCTGGCCATTGTAAATCGAAGTGCAACGTGGCGAAATCATCTTGCTCGCCGGTGAAGCCGTTTAGAAAAGCCGGCAAAAAAGGCGTCAAATATTCTCAACATCCCGTGAATCTCCTCCATACCTGGAGATTAATCATCAGTGACAAGGTTAGTGAAATTATCATTACTGGAAGTAAAACGTTTGGCCTGTTTTGGTGTTGTTTGAAAGCCGCCATGAAAACGCTGTCAAAATGTGTGGTTTTGTGGACGGTATTCAGGCAAAACTTCCTGTTACCGAAAGTACCAACGGTGAAAAATGATCAGGTAGGCATAATTTGCTCTATAAATCATACACTTTCAAACACCACGTCGTCTCTGACTGGATGTATTGTGTTAGCTAAAGTAACACAAAAGTATTACTTGGTCATTGATCATACAGCATTTTGGCTTTGTCACCATCCACAGATTGTCACGAATTCCTTGTCGGTTGACCTTCTTTTTTTTAGAACGTACAAGACTGCTCAACAGAAGTGCCTTTGAAAATGATGTGGCACTTTTTGTGAGACTATCACATTAAGTGTACTATTTACTTTATTTTGTTACTAATCAATCCACAGGCATACCATACTAAATATTAGTAGATTATATTTAATTTGGTTGTAAATACAGTTCTCTGGCTTTTCTCTTCTGTTGTATATTCTGTTTGGTGGATAAATCACTTGGGATCACATAGTTTTCAGCCTGACTTACTTGGATCAGGGCGTTGTTGCAACTCTCCTGCATTTTAGTGTGATCTCCTGCTCTCACATATTTAGTTGACATCTCCCTCATTTGATAGAAAGGCTATAGTTTTTGTTGAGATAATTCACAAAACAAGGACATTTAAAAATATATATACCCCATCTCCGAATTTTAAAGGTCGAAGGTTGGCTGGAGTTGGGAGAGAATGGAGAGGAAAGTGCATAAATTAACGATTATCACTTCTCAATCCTCAATTCGCCTTTGTCACACGGCAGCCATCTTGGATTTTTTCTTACAGAAATGACTATACGTGGGTGAGTTTACACGCTTGGCCTTGCTTTCATGCCAGCTTCGCTGTATTAGAAAATCCAAGATGGCTGCCGTGTGACAAAGGCGAATGATCATTTTGCCTTTGAAGAGAAACCTTCATCATGAACTTACAAACATTACATTGTGTGTTTCCAGAAATTATCCATACCCCCCCCCCCCCCCTACGGAAGGGATTGGAAGTTCCGGAGGGCGGGGGGGGGGTCACACATTCTCTGTGCCACAATTTCTTACAAATGACAGCAAAGTGACAACTTTTTCGATAAAATTCTAATACATTTTAATAATTGGCTTCCATTTGCAGCCCCACTAGTTTGTTAGCTTTTGCTTTTGGGTTTTTAGACTGCTAGGGATCAAATATTCAATAACAAAGTTTCATCATGAATTAGCAGAACAAACATTGAATGGCCAATAGCCAACCAGAACACAGAATGGGCACAGTTTAATCACCATTTTTTTTCACCATTTTTTTACAACTCACTGCTTGCATTGTGAGATTCCAGAAATTATTCATACCCCTCTCACAGAAGGGTTTGAGACATGATCCCCTCCTACCTCACTGGAATTTCCAGTGCATTTGACCCATTGCATTCCATTGGGGAGCTATGGATTTTTCCTGGAATCTCATGTTGTAATTCATGTGGATTTTAACAGGATTTGAACTTGTTTTCCCTTATTTGCTCCCCTCCTATATCAACACACTGTGTACAGCAAACTGCTCAGTCTAAAACCAAAAATCTGCTCACCTCAACTTCAGTTTTTTCTTCTTATAGAAAAATGGAAGATGCAGACGAAATGGGACCTTCCCAACAAAACATTATCAGCAGATTTTTCACAGCAATTTCTCAGGTAAATAACTTAACTATTACTAGGTAGTTTCATCAATGCTACTCTAAGAACCAGTGACTATGATGTCAAATTTTGAAACAATGATCAGTCATGATTTTTCAAATATACGCTCTGAGTCACTGGCAAATACTAATGTAGCACTGTGTTGTTAGGATACACATCTATCTGTCCACACCATGTCTGCACTAAACTTCAACATTTGTCAGTTGAACTTCAAAGTTTTGGTGCTGCTCATGAACAGAGAAGGGTATTTTAAGCTTAAAGGGAGGGTGTCACGCAACTGTGCAGCTGTTCTGCGCATCTCAAAACAAAGAAGTATCATCCCGTAACGATGGCCAGCAATGGTTGAAAACCACGAAAACAGTCCGTTTTAATCTCGCTTTTCTCGATTCATCCGACCAAATGTTTATGTTTTACATATTCTTTAATAGTTTTCTGATAGGATGGTCTAAATAGTTTTGCTCAGTGATCGTTCCTGAAGCATGCGTGACCGTGACAGCCTCCCTTTAAAAGTTAACTTTATTTTTTTCCTGACCAGAAAAACTTTCAAAAGATTAGCTTTTTTAACTGATTATTGGTCAAACAGAATTACAGACTCAAATGTTGTGGCAAAAGCATTCAAGTTTTCCCATCAAAACATTAAAGTTTCACTCACAAAACTTTAAGTTGTTACATGAAGACAGAATACGTTGTGATTGCATATGTTGACAGGTAGCTGTAACAGACAAGCTTACACTTGAAATACTAGTTCTCCATGGTGTTTAACATAAATCTCAACCTTTGGTTATTATCCATGTTTATGTCCCTTCGATGCAGACCACCTAGTTTCACCACAATACATTATTGACTTTGTTCTCTCTCGTTTACCAGAGATACCAAAAATTCTTAGATGACACAACACCTCATATTATGCCAAGATGGATATCCACATTTGTACTTGCAATAGCATACTTAGTTAGAGTTTATATACTTCAGGTAATGTGTACAAATAAAAGTCTTAAAGTAATCTCCCTGGTTGGCATGCACACCCTCTAGAGGAGGGGCCAGTGTCCCCCTCCTGCCCCCACTCCTTCTGTTAAAATTTTCTAAGAAATGAGTTGGCACTTTTGATGTTACCCTTATCCTATGCCATATGTTTCATTATAATGGTGCCACCTCCCCCCATGAAGTTCCCTTCCCTTTTTGAACATTTCTAGATCCAGAAATGAGAGGGAAAAGGATATTTCACAGTTTTCCTACTTTGTTGCAAGTACTTTGGAGCAAGTACTTATGGTTTATTAAGGTTGCATCATTTCAAAACATTTTATTGAAAAGTGTGGTAGCTGGCTCAAAATTTAAAGGTGAATGTTTATTTTTTATTGTGTTGCCAACTTGTAAATTAGTAGTGTGCTGGTAGCCTGACATTTGTTTTATTTTACCTTTCAGGGATGGTACATAATAACCTATGCCCTGGGAATTTACCATTTAAATTTGTTTATCGCTTTTCTGTCTCCAAAAATTGATCCAGCAATGGAAGATCTAGGTAGGGCCAATTCTCATGACCATAGCTCCCTCACTTGTACCTGGCAGGGAAGGCTCTGGTGACAGCCATGTAAGAGCCTTCACTGATTGCTGAAGCAGCACACATGTAGGCGCAGCACACATGTAGGCTTTAGCATCATCTCGCTTTTGAAAACATATATGGGTAAATAACCACAAAAATTCATTTGCTAGTCCTCTTTTCAACCTATTCCTTCACTCTACAAGTACATTATACCGGTACATGTTGTAGGTTAATTCCTTATACGTATGCATCAGTGACAGTTACCAGATCCTCCATCTTAAGGTGACGAGCCAGGGATCTCTGGATATGAGAGCTCTTTGCTCCTTCATTTTGTTTTGTTGCTCTTGACTGTGATGAATAAATTATTGGTTAATAAATTTCCCATGTTTACTGAAATATACGCTCTGAGTCAAGGCTGAAATATATGAAAGCAGTTTTTATCATATAATATGTTTGAGGTATAGTGAGAATGAAAGCATTTTCTTTCTTGACTTTAGATGATGATGATGGACCAAGTTTGCCAACAAAATCTGATGAAGAATTCAGACCTTTTATTCGAAGATTGCCTGAGTTTAAATTTTGGTGAGTATTGTTGGGAAAAGACTGATATTTTTTTATATTAAAAACTAACACATTTTTACCTTATAGAGTGGATTTCAGATAACTGCCATGAGTAATTTGAAATTACTTTGCAATCACTCCTGGTTTTATTCAGGAGTTTAGTCACTTGTGATTGGAATCCACTCTATCAACATTCAAAATGTTCACTATTTAAAAAGTGTTAAAGTTTCCCATGTGATGTGATTTTCCAACCCAGGAGTTGGGTTACTAGGAGTTGATATAAGAAGCCTTGCTTAGTCTGATTTCTTAGTTAAAAAGTGAAAAAAATATTTTCAACCATTCTTCACTCTACATCAGTTGATACCATAACGTATCTTCTGAGAGCCCCCTGTTGATATTGTTTCCACCTGGCTATAAGCCCCTTCCACCTTGGATGTTTCAGTATTTTATTTTTGTTTTGTTTTTAGGTATGGTGTTACAAGAGGCATTGTAATTGCAATGACGTGTACATTTTTCGAGTTCTTCAACATCCCAGTGTTCTGGCCAATACTTGTTATGTATTTCATTATCCTGTTCACTCTAACAATGAAGAGACAAATTAAGGTAAGATGCTCAACACTCTTGCTCAATGTAGTTATCTCTCTTGGAATACACATTATCGACTTTATCATAAACTGGGCAAAGAAACATCCATATGCCCTTAGGGTACTCAGGGGAGCTGGCATCCCAACAAGGTGTTCTGGTACGGATTTATTGCTCCTTAATCTGGCCTTTCCTGGAGTAGGCGGCACCTGTGTGGGCTTATCTCCCTGAAGACATTAGTTACCTAATAGAATCTATACAACATAGGACAATAAGAATAATATTTCCTGCCCTTAGCTATAGCGGCTGACTAACAGAAGCAGGACTTGGCCCTCTCACAGACCGCCAAAGCTTCATTGATTATTTCTTAATTTTGAGTCCTGCATCCCCATCGTTCTTTATGGTCCCTCTAGTTATGATAAGTGTAGTGCATGAGAAATGCCAACTACATTTTTATGTCAAAAAACAAAGGCAACAAATACTCAGTTTGTTGCTGGAGTTTGAACCCTGTACAGATTAAAAGCAGTTGAAATAACAACTTGTTGTCTCTTCTCTCAACAGCACATGATAAAATACAGATACATCCCGTTAACATGGGGCAAGAGACGATACAAAGGAAAGGAAGACACAGGCAATGTAGTCAAATCTTGAACTTTTATAACATCAGTTAAACACTACAAAAATAAACCCTGCTTCCAAGCGACCCACTTAGACATGGTGATCACATTGGGTACTTAGCAGGATGACATGATGCAATAATTTTGTTGTGTGTGGGGAAGGGGGGATTGGCCAAGAAGTCAGGACTACTGTTGGTTGCCAAAGAGAGGTGACATAGGGATACATTTATGTCTGTCAAGTTGAGTTAAGAGATGAAATTCTGTTTAGAAAGTTAGAGCCCTTTTGTTTGGTTTACTGAAATTTTCATAATTATGCAATCTCTCCACTAGCTGCCGAGCTGTGTTTTCCAACATTCAAGGTCTAGAAAGCCTTCCATTTTGTAAACATTTTAAGGTGTTTTGTGTAGCTAATCTGTGAATGCAAAATTCTCCATCTCAACATTAAACCAAATCGAGAAAGCATCAATCAGCTTGTCTGAGAAGGTTTGGAAGCCACATGAAAGTGAGAATTTGCAGAATTATGACAAAAACCAGTAATTTTGAAGATTTATGACTGGTAACCCAAATATGTACTCTTTATTGGTATCGGGTAGAATTAAGCATAATAATGGTAGCATTTTGTCAATAGATTTTATTTTTATTTCCACTCTGTGTAAAGTATAATGTTCTTCATATACCAGTGCTAGAAACTTGAACAAGTTTAAGCTCCTGTAATGTACATAATGTCAGACAACTTTCAAAGAAAACATTTTGAGAACAACGGCAAAACATATTCAACACTGTCGTTACTATAATTATATTAGTATACAAAATCATACTGTCTTGAAAATTGGGCATGGTGGCTTTGAAAACCCAAAATATGATTTGCATAAATAATGCGCAACTGCATTATTTCCTCATTGCAATATACTTTTAGTTCAAGACGGCTTGATTATTATTCAATCTTTGATTTAAATAAGATTGTACAGTAATATAAGTGAGGGAGTTATAAAAGATATCCAATAAATGATGTTTTTAAGTTAACAATAAGTATTTAGTGGAACCTTTGACCCTTCACACATGCGCAACATACGTTAAAACATACTGCATGAAGACAGGATGTAAGCATCAGGGACGGATTTGGGGGGGGGGAGGGGGGCAAGGGGGCCATGGCCACCACTTTCCTCGGATTTTCCCATACATTTACTGTATTTGCTGGAGGAAATTTGAAAATGTTCGTCCCATGTTTCACTATCCGGTCCCCCCTTTCAGAAATTCCTGGATCCGCCCCTGAGCATATCTAGTTCATTTCAGCTTATTTTGCCCTTAATGTCCTTAACGCTATAGATGTAAATCAGAGTTGTGATTTTAGCTATAAAGATGGATTAGGCAGACACTCAGACAGACAATCTGACAGACATACAATAAGACAGACACATAACCAGACACAAGACAGACTTACAACTAGACAGAAACTCAGACAGACAAACAGCCAACTAAACAGACATACAACTAGACAGACAGACAGGCAACCAGACAGACAGACATACAACTAGACAGACAGACAACCAGACAGCCAACTAAACAGACATACAACTAGACAGACAGGCAACCAGACAGACAACTAGACAGACACTCAGACAGACAGACAGGCAACCAGACAGACATACAACTAGACCAGACATACAACTAGACAGACACTCAGACAACTAGACAGACACTCAGACAGGCAACCAGACAGACATACAACTAGACAGACAGACACAGACAGACATACAACTAGACAGACATACAACTAGACAGACATACAACTAGACAGACATACAACTAGACAGACATACAACTAGACAGACAGACACTCGGACAGACAGACAAATATGCTTGCATCATAGAAATGAGTATGTTGAATGAGTATGTTGATGTGGGAGATGTCACTCGCGTGTATTTGTGTACTCTGAACTATCTGAATCCGAGAAAAGAGTTTCTGTTACGAATGTCAGCCAAAGTAGGGAAAGCCTAAGGTCTCTTATTTCGTTATTTAAAAGTCTGGATCTCCGACCAATAAAATTAGCGACGGCAGCGAAATCACTGCAGTATCTGATTTGTATTTCTGAATTATAACCACAGATACCAGTGGTAAAGTGAGCGCAGACCAGACTATTGAGACATAAAGAACTGGCGATGGGCTCTATCCCCCAGAATGAATGAACTACCACCAATAGCTGACCCGCCCTGCACAGCGCCTCCAATTTGCCACTAGCAAGTCAGTGCCAATTCTAGAATTCTTTGGAGGCTTGGTGCCGAGGGGAGGCGCCGCGTCTCTTTTCTCCGTTGTATCTTTTTGGCGTTTTATATGTAGAACGCCTTTTACAGATCTTATCGAATTGCTTGGTATCAATGGAAAAATCGTTCTGCTCATAGGCCTAAAAACCCCAACAATCATTTGTTCATTGGATTACATTACGAGGACTTCCCATGAGTTTCCCCTCCCTGGAAATTCACCTCAGTAAAAGTACCCCATCCTTTTGTAGTTCATTGGATTACATTGCGAGGACTTCCCATGAGTTTCCCCTCCCTGGAAACTCACCTCATTAAAAGTACCCCATCCTTTTGTAGAACCCCAAATGAGTTAATGACTTACCTTTTTTGCGAAAACATTAGATCTTTTGTATAGCAGGTATAGCCAGACTGTAAAGTCGCAATTATTTAATCAGGATTTTTGTTAAGGTCGAAGCACGTTGCTTCATCCGTTTCTTCTTGAAACGAATTAGCCAGGGTTCGTGCGGCTCCTGAAAAGTCCTGGATTTTTATTGTACTCCTGGAAAGTCCTTGAAACTCCTAGAAAAATGAAACGAATTTCATCATATTCACAAAATCAAGCTTGAAACGTTATCGAAAATGAACTAACAAGGCAGAAAATTATCCTGGAAAACTCCTGGAAAATTTTCGAAACAGCTCCTTAAAACTCCGAAACAGCTCCTTAAAACTCCGAAACAGCTCCTTAAAACTCCGAAACAGCTCCTTAAAACTCCGAAACAGCTCCTTAAAACTCCGAAACAGCTCCTTAAAACTCCGAAACAGCTCCTTAAAACTCCGAAACAGCTCCTTAAAACTCCGAAACAGCTCCTTTAAACTGGACTTTTTTTCCAATTTCTGAGCGCACGAACCCTGATTAGCTTTTATTCATTTTCAGTCTTTCTCTTTCGACTAAGCTTCGGGGGCCGGGGTGTTTCGCTGTAGTTCTAGTGGATCCATCGACTGGAATTTAATGTTGCAAATAGTAGCTTAGCGTGTAGCGTGAAAAATAAACAAATTTCGAAAACAATATCCCAAATAGAGTGATAACCTAGAAATTATAAATTAAAAATATTAAAAAGAATAAGGCAATTAATATTATCTTTATGAATTTCGTTTATTATTATTGCATACTTTCTCGTTATATCTACAATTTTCACTCGTTCTATAAAGTTCTATTTCGAGCCAACCGTTTAAGCCTGGTGCACACTTGCGACATAACGACATAAGAAAAATGTCACGCGAACAAAATTTAGTGGTTTCAAGAAGTTGAAGTCGACAAAAATAACATAAGATTGCTTTGGTGAAGTAATGAAGATCCATGGAAAATATTGATTGTTTCAATTATTTTCCCGTGCTTTTTTCGTTGCAACATAACGTCCTTATTTCATTATGTCGCTAGTGTGCACCGGGCTTAACACTTGCATTTTTCAGCTGCAATTTTTGTCGCGCGAGTCACGGTCGCACGTACGCGTCAACTCAAGATCACTTATGTAAACTAGGTGCAACTCGGCGCGATCTGCCGCGATGTTTGTCGCAGAGATTTCATGTTGGAAACTCTTTGCAACTTGATGCGATTTGATTAAAAGAGAGCACAGAATTCGCAGAAGGTTTGCATCTCGTTTACACAACATAGTTGGAGTTGCAACTCGTGCGAGAAAAATCGCTGCGACAAACGCAACAAAAATTGCGAGTGTGAACCGGCCTTTAAAGGGGTATTGTTCACATGGTGACGTAACCTTAGGTGAAGAGGTAAGATCCTCCATGCAAACGTCTTTTCACTTGACCTTTGTCAGTGTTTATTTCTGTACCAGCGGAGACATAGCACCAGTCCGCTATTAGTAGGCGGGTTACGTCTAGAAACATCTACAAACAAGATGATTGATTCTTCATTTACCAAATCCAACCGATAATATCGCACTACATTTATTAAATCAGCCGATAAAAATGGATGCTTTCTCTGAGACCCCGGTTACACGGGTCCGGACGAATATTTGACCGGGCGAATTTTGTACCTGGAACACCTGTTTACACGGTACCGTGCAAGTTTTGTTCCACATTGCAGAGGTGTTTACACGGGTCCGTGCAACTGAACTAACACTAACATGGCTTCTTCAGTCTCGTTCTCTGATTGGTTGAAGGTTGAATAGTAGCTTAGCATCCTCGCCTGAAGAGGGCTAGTTTCCAGGCCATTACCGTGGAAGTGTGCCAAAACTTGCACGGTTCCGGTGTTCACACGGGTCCGGTACGAAAACGGAACCGTACCGGTCAAAAGTTGTACCTGTTTTTTGCAGGTCCCAAACTTGCACACTTTGCCGTGCAAAAATTGGTCCAGTTCCGCCGGACCCGTGTGAACAGAAGCCGTAAGTGGGTCAGAATTCGCCCGGTCAAATATTCGTCCGGACCCGTGTAACCGGGGTCTGACTTGGTATGTTGCTAGGCTGGCAAAATGGCGGGTGACTGAAGTCCGGCTGGGGCATCATGTTCTTATCTTCGTCGGATAATCAATCCCTTTGATAGTGAGTAACCATAGTGATTATATGAGTCCTAGAAGAGTACATTAATCTAACTGTATGTCCCAAGAATTAACTCCTTGTGGTCGTTGAACCATGCTAGTAAATAGCTCAGTTTCTCCGTGTTTGCTTTGGAACACACGTCGCGGTATGATAACTAAGTTGTAGTTCATCGACGCTAAATTCTGGCCTGCTAAAAGAGCTAAAATTTCTCCGTGTTCGTTTGTGAACACCGGTCTGACAGTTAAATGCAGTTCTTTCGACACTATTGTGGCCTGTGGAAGTCTGATTTGATCTTGTCTGTGGTTCGAATAGCGGCGCGCAGACTAGGGCTCTCGTATCCTATTCCTCTGCACTAAGGAGCCACTTGGGTTATATAAAGCGCCCGCTATTTTTCACTGTTCTTTTCCCAAGACAGGCTACTTTGATCCTGAAACCAAATGGAACACGACGTGGTTAGTGTTATTTTTCATTTATGCACCACCACCAGTAAAATGCGCGCTCTGATTGGTTGACAGGCCGCGTGTGATTACAGTACACACGTACGATTAGCGTCATAGCGCACGCACTCTACAAAAACCGAGTTTGAAAAGCGCGCGCTGATTTGGCTTTTCATGGAGAGAAAAATAGTGTTGGTTGTTGTATAAAACAAATAGATCAACTATTTCCGTGCGTCTGTACTATGATAGATACATAGAAGACGTCACAGCGTGTTACGGACAACAGTCACGCCAAGAGACGAAGTCGAGTATCCGTTCCTGATAACAACAAATAGATACACGCTGTGTTTGGTGAAGCTGACGTTTCGGCAAGTGCTGATAACGCACAGCTTAGTCCTTGGTGTTCCTGCCATTTCCAAGTGTCTGGATAGGAGACTTTTTCGATATTCCTGACGCCCTTGTATTCCTCAACACATGTCCGTCACGTTGTCATGACTACGTACCCGAGCAAGGTGCACAGCAACTCTTGGAACTACTCCCTATGCTCGTCTTGCAGTGGTTCTTGGGACACGTGACCGTGCTGCAGTTCGACTTACCATTCTGAAATACGTAACGGTTCAGCGTCATTGTAAATAGTTGATGGCGATGATGAAATATTGGTAATTATAGTTACGGTGACGCTGCGGCGGCGTCTGTCAGGATGGTATGATGATGATGTTGCAGCTATGATCATTTGCGAAGAATTGATGGCGATAATGATATTGCCGATGACAGTTATGGTAACGATGCGGCTATCGGTAATGATGGCAATGAAAGTGATGACGATGTTGAGAGGTATGATCATTTGTGAAGAGTTGATGGCGATGTAATATTACTGGTGATAGTTATTGGAAACGTAGTTATGATGACGCTGCGGCGGCGTCTGCCCCGACGGTATGATGATAATGATGGTAATGACGATGTTGAGAGGTATGATCATTTGTGAAGAGTTGATGGCGATGTAATATTACTGGTGATAGTTATTGGAACCGTAGTTATGATGACGCTGCGGCGGCGTCTGCCCCGATGGTATGATGATAATGATGATAATGACGATGTTGCGAGGCATGATCATTTGTGAAGAGTTGATGGCGATGTAATATTACTGGTGATAGTTATTGGAACCGTAGTTATGATGACGCTGCGGCGGCGTCTGCCCCGATGGTATGATGATAATGATGATAATGACGATGTTGCGAGGCATGATCATTTGTGAAGAGTTGATGGCGATGTAATATTACTGGTGATAGTTATTGGAACCGTAGTAATGATGACGCTGCGGCGGCGTCTGCCCCGATGGTATGATGATAATGATGATAATGACGATGTTGAGAGGTATGATCATTTGTGAAGAGTTGATGGCGATGTAATATTACTGGTGATAGTTATTGGAACCGTAGTTATGATGACGCTGCGGCGGCGTCTGTCCGATGGTATGATGATAATGATGATGATATTGCGAGCTATGATCATTTGTGAAGAGTTGATGGCGATGTAATATTACTAGTGATAGTTATTGGAACCGTAGTTATGATGACGCTGCGGCGGCGTCTGCCCCGATGGTATGATGATAATGATGATAATGACGATGTTGAGAGGTATGATCATTTGTGAAGAGTTGATGGCGATGTAATATTACTGGTGATAGTTATTGGAACCGTAGTTATGATGACGCTGCGGCGGCGTCTGCCCCGATGGTATGATGATAATGATGATAATGACGATGTTGAGAGGTATGATCATTTGTGAAGAGTTGATGGCGATGTAATATTACTGGTGATAGTTATTGGAACCGTAGTTATGATGACGCTGCAGCGGCGTCTGCCCCGATAGTATGATGATAATGACGATGTTGTGAGGTATGATCATTTGTGAAGAGTTGATAGCGATGTTGCTGGTGTTAGTGATTACGATGATGTGGCAGCTTTCAGTATGGTATGATGATGCTGACGATGTGTTGATGAGGATGAAAATGTGGTGCGGTTGACGATGACGAGGGTGAAGATGATGCCACTGCTGCTAGAGCAGACGATAGAGCAGATTTCGTACGACTGTGAAAAGTACAGTGATAAAGTTGTTCCGCGACCGTTACCGTACCGCGACTACGCGATTTCATTAGCAATTTAATTCCATCTACAGCAGGCCAGGTTCCGTACCGCCACCGCGACAGTACCGCGCCGTACCGCGGCAGTTTTCACAGTCATACGAAATCTGTTCAAATGATGCGCAGCAGGAGAAAAAAGATGAGTACAGTGATGATGACCATGATGACAGACAGACGTTTATGTACGACGGACGGCAACCGGATATATCAAACTTTTTCCTTTCTAGAGAATGTTAAAACTAACACGTCTTAAAAAAAAACAGATACCTCTACCGACTACCGAGCGAAATCCTGTCAGCAAAGAAAACTTTACACTTCAGTTGCCGTTCATCGTTCAGAAAAAAATCAACAAGCACGCGCATGGAATTGTGGGAAGGATTAGTGTGACGCAGTCGCGGCCCTATTCTGTGCGCGCATCGCTAAACTTCCCATTACGCGCCACACTAATGCTAAATTTTGTGGCGTTTGTTGCATATGGTCGCAATGTCGGGAGCTGATTTAACGAAGTAAATGTATAGCCTTGGTCCCCTTTTTATACAGTTCCGGTCCCCCTTTCCGAAGGTCCTGGATCCGCCCCTAGACTATGTCCCTGCTCATACCTCGCACTTGCAACTGACACATTTGAGGAGTCCAAAGCCCGGTAGAAAAGGCGTCCATCGCGCACCATTCGGATACGTGTTTTGTCCGAATTTACAAGCTGCGAAATAAGTGGGCACGAATATTAATATTCCAGTTGTGACAAAGAAAAACAATTACTGAATACATTTTTAATTGTTTCAAAGTAAGAAAATATGTAAATATAGACGTCTGTAGATATGCGTGCGCATATAGTGGGCTCAAGAAACGGTCAGCAAACCGTCCAAGGTTGTGGACGGCGGCACAACAAAGCGAGTTTCGACCCAGCGCAGAGGTCTCTTTTCCTCGCGAACCTCAGCCAGCGAAATGCAGAGAAAAGAGGCCTCTGCTAGCAGGGAATTTCATGGGGTTTCTTATATTAGAATTACCATGGAGGTTCTTAATTTAACTACTTTGTTTTTTCCCTACTCCTACACAGTAAAAATATTTGTACCAACCTAATGGCGCCAAGTCTTTGCCAGGCTTGCTTTGTACTGCGGGGAAAAAAGGAAATAAAGCATTCATGAATGCCAGACCTGTGAACTGGATTGTTGGTACAGTATTTTATCCCCATTGCACACCTATTCCCCCGTCGCGTTGAATGATGACTGTGAGCGACAAGAAATAGGCACACAGTGAGCATGTGCTACGGTGACAACCACCACAAGGCTGTCAAACAAAACTCCGACTCCAACGAGGAAAACCAGATGTCGAAATCCTTAAATATGCCGTAACGCGTGATATTTCTATCACACATCCCCCTATGCTGACTTTGGCGTGGATTACCGCGTGTCGGTCTATTATGCTGCAGTGAGAAAAGACCCTAAATCATGACTCATATGAGCCAACGCTAAGGCCACCTAGATGTACACAGGTGAACTTTGTTTCCGTCGATACTGTTTTTAATCGACAACAAGGTAAATGCAGCCTAGTCCCTCGTGCTCTGAGACGGGTAGACGCGTGAGGGTTGGGTCGAGCTATCCACAGGAAGCCCGTCCGAAACGCTAGCGTCTTGGGTGGATATCGTGCGGGACACTTCATTTACCTGGGCATCGCGCGCAGCAGTCTGAGTTGTGGAGTTTGGTCGGGTTAGCGCATGTCAGACGTGGGCACTGAACTTTGTTACAGTTGATCTCGTTGCTGTGCATCTGCAAGAGCAAGAGGAACACATGTGGGTCACGCAATGCCTGTGTGAACTAGCAAAAACATCGCACTAGTTCAGCACAAACTTTCCAAGAGCTGCAACATGCGACATGATGCGAGTCTTACCAGCACCGCCAGAAAGACCTTGAAGTATTGTATCACGAGACTGGAACACCTCGAACAAGATGCAAAATCGTCTGTGATTGTGACTTCTCGGTCGCGCAAAGAGTCTGGAACAGTTTGCCAGAGGCTGTTAGCAAGTAGATTTCAAAACTAAGTTGAAACTCTTGGAGCTTACATCTGAGGTACATTCGTGTGGCAGCGTTTTGACTGACCAACTATTTTTAGAAACAGTTTTTTTAATTGTTCAACGTAGGTCAGTTGTGGCAAGGCAATAAGCCTGCTTAAAATAGCCCACTCTAAAAAGAGTAGCAGTGTCGCAAAAAGAATCAACAATATCCGACCATAATGAAGGTTTTTGTGCCCTTTAAGGGAATCAGACTTGTGGAAAACAATAGAAAACTGCTTCTAAAAATTGTCAGGTCAGTCGAAATGCTGCCTCCATAGCCTAGTGTGAGAGATGAACGCTTCTACTCAGGGCTACTGGTTGAAAACGTAACTTTTTAATTAGATGGTATTTAACTTAAAGAACGCTTTGACTCCGTTTGTTCAGCAAGAAAAAAGGATTGGTCCGACGGTGCGGTGACGCCCACTCACCCTCCCAGTTCAGCCGGATTGATCTCGTCCATCGCACTTCTCCACACTTCGTGCCGGAGATACACCGGTCGGGATTTACGCATCATATCATATATCATATCATATCACGTGCATAATCGAGCTCAGACACGTGATTTCAGTGTTAAGACACTTACCAAGCACGTGCACACCACGCATTTCATGTAACCGAACGGCTGTACGTAGGGATGCCAGACGGCACCACTTGGGTAGAACTTCTTGCCCTGATCGATAAAGCAGCCCTTGTCTCGCGGAGGTGAGACACCTTTGTAGCTTCGTATTGCTTCGTGTTCCATAACTACAATAGAACAATCAGGTTACAATGTTGCCGAACTGGTACCCTGCGAGCAGTGATTTCCTCCTCTCTAGCTAGCCGCCGGCCTAAGAGAGGAGGAAATCACTGCTCGTGGGGTACCGAACTGAATACAAGGAACATGATTATCGGGAAGGCGCAACGTGTACGAACACATGGATATTGCGGTAAAAAGTGCTTGAATTATTATAGCCCAAACCTTTGTTTTCTGTGAATTTTCAAAACGTGGTTTGATTTTGCTTCATTTGTTCAGGACAAACCTTCAAAGCCAATGAGATCCTTGCCCTGTTTCGCCTAGTGCAGTCGACTGTGTGAAAGCCAGTCTACTGCACAAGGCGAAACAATGCAAGGACAGGAATTGGTCATACTAACGTAGACAAACCGGACAGGAATTAGTCACCGGACAGGAATTAGTCACACTAACTTGTTCAAACCGGACAGGAATAAGTCATACTAACTTGGACAAACCGGACAGGAATTAGTCCTACTAACTTGAACAAGCCGGACAGGAATAAGTCATACTATAACTTGGACAAACCGGACAGGATTTAGTCATACTAACCTGGACAAACCGGACAGCAGGTGTCTGGCATCATGACAAGCGCTTCGCTACAGTTGGTCGGCAAACATACCACGGGGAAACAGCTGATCTTGGTGTCCTGTAACGGGAATGAAAGCCATACACGTATCAATGAATGGCTGATTGTATTTTTAATTCGCACAGGGGTGGGGGCGATTTCCTGGAATTTCCACTCGTGAATCAGACCTCCCCTGGAATTTCCAGCCTCATAAAGGACTCCCTCCCCTGGAATTTTTCCTGGCAAAATACCTATTTTGGGATAAAAAGTCCCAAAGTCCCCCCTTGGAATTTCCAAGCACCAGACACACCCCTCCCATGGAATTTCCAGAGTCCAATACACCCCCCCCCCCCCCTCCGTAGGTCCTCAACCCCTCCAGTGTGGTTTAAAAATGCAATAAGGTCAATCACAGTCGTTTTTGTTAATTGCAGGATCAGGAAGGACTGGGTCGAGTCGCGCATTGTCACACAACATGATGTTCTGGTTCTGTCACTTCCTAATAAGGCAAATGATTCCAAATATGGTTTTGGCCCATGAAGTGTTGAAAAACGGCCATTTTGAGGGGGCATTATTTGATGTCTGAATTGCTCTATATAGCGTGCTTCACCACAGGTAGCCCAAAATGTTACCCTTACCTTGCACGAGCACGTAGTACACTTGCTGTCATAATCAGGTGACCAGGCCTCTCCGTTAAAAAACCTCTCGCCACTAGCGGATACACATGATCCCTCTATGGTGTAGTCAGTTTTCTGTGGAGGAAGCTTGTTACGACACTGATCAGCCTCATCGAGGGTGAGCTGCGCGCGCAACTCTCCTCGCGGGTTATCTGTGCTGCTAACTTGCATATACACTTGGCCTTGAAAAATGTTGTGAAGGAAGTCGGTGTTCAGGTCACGCACCGCGCCAGAAATCTGAAATAAAAAATGTAAAATGAGCCCTGGCTCAACTAGGACACATGTAGCGCGCAACACTGTAGCCGGGCACGTTTCCTTCATGTTTCCCAACTTAGCCACGCGAGAAACATTGTCGCGCGCAACAAATTTTGTAGCCGGGACACAAAGAAATGTTTCTTCGCAAGACAAGAAACATTTTGTGTTTCCGAGACACGCGTGCGATGTTTCCTAGTTTAGCCACTCGAGGAAACATGCAGGACACAAATGTTACATGTGTCCTAGCGTGACAGACGCGATTTTGCTAGTTTTGCAAAAATGGCCGCGTCATTGCGTGACAGGCGTGATGTTGCTATTTTTGGTTTATTTTGCTGCTTTCCCATTGGCGGACTGATGGGGCGCTTTAACTTCGATAGATGCGTTTGCTGTTATTGTTGCCTCGTCTTGACATGGAATCTTGTTTGTGTCTACGAACCCCTCATTCCATATTACCACCTACCATGCCTGTGTGAAACGCACTGAGCGTATACTTCTGTTTCTCGAATTCCAACGGCAGCTCACCAGCGATAGCAAAGCCTTCTAGATCAGCGGTTACTGTGTTTTGTCTCCCACGGTTGATTCCAATCACCAGGACATGATAGTGGAGCGTGCAGTGGCGATCTAGTGAAACCCAAGCCAGTCCTGCCGCACCTGTCTGTGTACTGGGTACAACATCGTTACCGGATAACAGCAGTGGGGTCCCTGTGGTGTTTTGAGGATCAGCAGTTAACAACGAGATCGCAGTGTCTACATCTCACGACATCAATATTGTAATCACCGTGACAGCATTGGTCCAATATGAACACGTCTTTGAAGCCACATTGCACCAATGCTGTTCTTACCTTGGAAGGGCAAATGATGGCCACCGTACGGAAGCTGCCGCACAAACCCTCGTAGTTCGCCTCTCAAGTAGAGCGCCGTCCGAACAACCACGGTCATGCCGCCACTGAAGAGAGCACAGATCTCGGATACGGAGGGCCGCGCCCATACACCTTCCACCTAGGCGCATCAATGAATAAACAGGGGTAAATGGGAGATTCTCATTGATAAGATTGTATTGCAAGGTGGGGAGGTGGGGGCTGAGTTTAGTGAACATGTATGAACATGTACTTGACGAAGTGTGGGGAGGCTAATGACCCCCCCGGCTGGCTCCGCCGTCCCTGCGTGTGACAAAGGGGAATGTAACCCTTATCCTAAAGAAAGTTCCTATTCTTGGACGCTTTGGCGATTAATAAAATTTGCTTGGACATACCTGCACTCTGGAGTCCGAGGTTGGGTTAACCGACCGCGAGATCCTTTTCACGACTCGCTTGCGGCTCATCTCCATTTTGATCTCCATAACAGGCTGCATAAGACCCGATAAAACAATCTTCCAAGAAAAATGGAAAGATATTAACTACACTGGCTAGTGACATTCTTCTCAGGGTTGGTTCCGCATCTTAAGAACCCTGTGTCCGATGGGTATGAGAATGTTATGATATCTGCGTTGCCGAGTTATCTTCGTATAACTTCATTAGCCAATATCGCATTGAAGTGAAGTTCAAAATTGTTTTACCTTCTATGCACGAATACAACAGCTATTACCTATATTGCACAGACACTTGTCATTAAGATACCTTGTAATGTATTTGCCCTTCGTTATTGAACTCGAATGATGTGTAACCGCTGGCTCCTGTTATCGTGGGCCTGGAGCCTTCTCTTCCCGCCATTGCTGCGTAAATCGCTGAAGAAATGAACAAGAAAAAAGGAATGAAGTGCCACCACCATCATCAACATTATCATCATTATCGTCCTCCTTCTCCTCCTCCTCCTCCTCCTCCTCCTCCTCCATATCAACATTAACATCATAGTCACTATCATCATCATACTCCTCCCCTTACTTACTATTACATGAGCGCTTGATGCCAATCCGACCTTTCATCGTCACCGTATACCCGCCCGCCGTAATAGCCAATGTCATGTTGAGAATCCCTCGTGCCATCCACTTGAGGTTCTGCTCACTGGGCTCGATCCACGCCGTCTTCCCATGACCCCCCTGGGCTTTAAGCGATACCGACAGTGTACGAAGAACTTGGGCTCTTCCCCTGTGTGTTGACTTGATGAACTGAATTGTGGCGAACATGGCTTTGCCATCTGGAATTGTATACAAAAGGGTTACACAGGGTTCCTATGATCACACAACTAACACTTAGCAACCACAAACATCACTCAGAGGTATTACGAAAGCTACCGGGTTACTTAGATGTTTGATTCAGGGAACGCTTTGAAAACACAATTAATTAGTCGGTGCAGAGTTTGCTGAATTATGAACACCACAGTAACTGTGAATTGATTACAACATTGAAACTTGTTTTTTCAGTTGCCGTGATTTGTGAAAAAAGATCAAATTACAATCTAATTCCATCCGCTCGATGGCAGACACAGACACCCCAAAGTTCAATTCATCTGCCAGATAATAGATTATTCAACAAACCTAGAAGGTCATTTTAATTGGTTATTCCGTATGAATTTAGCTGCTTTTAAGCTGACTAAAGTACGGGCTAAAACCACGACACTCCCCTTTCATTCCCCTACACCTCATACGTTTGAAGCTGTAGGACACACTCGAGAATAGTTTTTTTATTTTCTTTGCTAGTTTTTCACTGAGCCCTAGCAGTTCTAGCGTGGCATTTTACGAAAGAGCAGTATTGCTACATTCGAGATCGTTGCCATAGAAACAGTTGCCATGTTACGGTACATACCCACGTGCGTCAGCTCGCTGTTTCGTAGCTTCACGTGCAGCGTCTTTCCGTTTCTAGAGATCGTTAATGAGGCCAGTGCTACTATGTGAGCGTCTTTTCGCAGAGTTGGTTCCAGCAAAGCTTCGAAAGCCTCTGAAAGGGCGAAAGTAATAGGAGATAAAGTTGTATTTTGCAGACGATTCAAAGTTCGATGGGAACAAGAATGGTCAGAGAAATGGTACGGGAAAGGCAAGCCAAGCAAAATAGACATAAATTTGCTGCTGAATGGTTTCCTCAGCAGCCAATCACAAGCCAGGTAAAATCACTCTTTGTAAGCGCGGCTAACTGTAACATCTTTATCATTCGGTGAGCAAGTGATCACCAAATACACAAAGTGAGCACGTGATCACTAAATTCACAGGTGAGCACGTGATCACTAAATTCACAGGTGAGCTCGTGATCACTAAATTCATAGGTGAGCACGTGATCACTAAATTCACAGGTGAGCACGTGATCACTAAATTCACAGCCGCCTGATGGAAAAAGATCAAGTGATTGGAACTAAATTGTTAATTACCTTCGGAGTAGGCCTGGTACAAGGAGACGGCACCCTTGAGAATTCCAGTGTTTTTCCGACGGAATTTAAGAAGCGCAGTTACCCGACCGTTGTTCAAGTGAATCAACTCTTTATCGCCAATCCCTCGCCACAGCAAACAAACCTGACAAAAAAAATGTGTTGGTCTTTGCAGGCCCATTTGTTAGGCGCGTTCATTTCTCATAGTTTAACAGCGTATTGGAAAATGAAGCCTGAATGAAGTTATTTTTAGTTTCAAATTTTCACGCAAAGATTACGTCAGACATGCTTTATAGAAGTTTATTCAACAAGCGGCAAATCTATTGCTCTTAACATAACTTCAGACCTGCCTCATTTTCCAATTCCCTGTTACACTTTCTACCCCTGGATGAAGGTAATATGGGCTCCTGGTCTTTGATAAGAGTGCGATGTCTTTGTGCGAAGAACGTTTCTGATTGGTTGAAACAAATTCCCGCCATTTTTGACGCGCACGCGTGCGACACAGGGCGCCTGCAACATGATTATTTTTATTTCTAAGCTACGAATTTCAACATAGAATTTACAAGTTTGCTTTTCATAATGCTTTTTTGTGGAGAAAATTTGCGTGGAGTTTTAAAGATGAACGTGACAAATAATACCTGGTAAATAGTATGTCTACTTTATAGAACTCAAACGTCCCTTTTTCGCTAAGATATGAGGACCTTCCAAATGACGTAGGGGATTTCCTAATAAGGACGTTTTGCAACGTCGGCAAGTTTTTGGCGAAACATACGTACACGTACTAAACTCCATCATAAAGAATGCCGACAGTCATCGGCGGCCGGTCGGAAATCAGTCGATTTCCGACCAGCTCTTGACGAGTGGTTTGCTTCTTTCGCATGCTAGCTCTGCCTTGATCGGCTCAACATTTTCAAGACCGCAAGCAATTCGAAACATCTTTATGGCAATGCAGCCAGTTTTGTCCAGAATTTCTACGTTTTATTTTCAGAATTTTCAGTGCTTCGAGGCTCTTGAACTAAGTGAGAGAATGTTGCGATTTTTCGAAGCGAAGAAACCTTCCTGGTCTAGCAGGCGCTCTTTCTTTCGCCGTTCACTCCCCGCTATCAATTGGCACGAGACACGGAGACATTGCAGGCAACAGTGCCATTCCTCAAGCGAAGCGCACATCACTATTTTTCTTGATCGCTCACAGGTTGGGTGTGAATTATACGTGATGTTTAGGATAACAAATTGGAAAATATTTTCTCGCCGCCATCAACAGGAAACTGTCTACCAAAACAAAATGAACTTGCTTGTTTAACCTTTAACACCACAGTCCTTGAGCGTTCCATAAGACTTAAAAATAGGACGTAAATATATTCCAATTAAGCACTGTCTAAATCCAGTGATAAACTTTTTCTGCAAACGTTTACGCCCAAACAAAGTGAACTTGCTTATCTAACCTTTGACAGCACAGTCACTGAACTTTCCAGGACTTTTAAGTAATATTTCGTCTAAATCCACGGCTAAATTGATTTGCAAACATTTACGCCTTTGGGAAGCACGGGTGGCGCAGCGTTACGGCGCTCGCCTCTCACCGCTGTAGCCCGGGATCGATTCCCGGCAGGGACGTGGACATTCTTTCTCTTATTTCCTGCCGTGAAAAGAGCTCAGGCTTCATTGTGGGCTGTAAAAAGCTTGTGCTTCCTTAGTCTTTCGGATGAGACAATAAACCGAGGTCCCGTCTCCCTCCGCTTCCATATCCAATTCGAGGGGGACGTAAAAGAACCCTGGGATGCTGATACAGGTCTTCAGGTCTAACTAAAACACGTCACAGACGCACGGGACGAAGAGCCACCTCGTGGATGTGCCCAATGTGTGAATCCGTTATTATTTATTCACCTATCCGTAATTTAGCCTACACGTGCGCCAAGTCAAGGAGAAATCCGCCCTTAAAAACACAAACAGAATTCGATCGGAGATAACGTTGTTTGTTACTAAGAGCAAGATACTTTTCTTGTATTTGAACAAGAGTAGAACTTAATGTAAAAACATAAAACCGCGCGTAGTTGTCATTAAATGGATGTTTCTCCAAGGTACTAAACATTCGCAAATAAAAGAAAGGATTGGAAATACATTTAAATTTAGTGTACGTAGCTAGCGTTTCAGGGTCAAAGAAAACCTTGAAAGCACGAAGTCGAAAGGGCGAGATTTTCAATGATTTGGCTGCGCGGAAATGTCGCTCGCCATATTTCACAGGGAATTTCTGCAGAAACCCATTCATGGGAAAAGCTGAATTTCCCATAAAACCAGAATGTGAATGTGAAGCCAAACACTTCCCATTTTTGTGTCATATGAAAGACTTATCTGGTAAATAAATCTACTTTTTCCAATGAATGGGTTTCTGCAGAAATTCCCTGTGTTTCTCGCGAGGCCAAAAATTCGCTCTAACTTTTCTCAGACCTCTAAAACCCACGAAATTCTCACCCAGCCTTAAGGCCCGTTTCCACTTTATTTGGAATGGTCGCACGAGTCGCGGCGATTTTTCTCGCAAGTATACGCGTCAACTTAAAATCACTATGTAAACTAGGTGCAACTACGGGCGCTATCTGCCGCGATGTTTAGCTCGTGATGTTGCGGAGATTTCAAACATGTTCGAAACGCTTTACAACTTGAAGCGATTTGAAGAAAGGACAGCACAGAAATCGCACCGGATTTGCATCTCGTTTACACAAGAGAGTTGGAATTACAACTCGCGCGAGAAAAATCGCCGTCGAACAAAAGCAACAAAAAACGCAAGTGTAAACCGGCCTTTAGGGGGAGCTAAGTGCACCGCATTACCTTTGAACCATTGACAAATTTTCTGTGTATGTTCAACTCATGAATTTTGTTGTCTCGGGGCCCCATGAATATCAGTGTCTTCGGTCGTTGGTTTCTGTATAAAAACAAGAAACAAAAGACGTATATTTTTGAGAAATATGACACTAGTCGAAATTATCCTAAAGCTGTTTTCGTTTCATGTGACAATCTTTTCTAAACTTAATCAAAAAATGTTATTTTTAGCCATCCAAATCTCCATGAATCAATCATTTCGAGTGGCTATTCTAAACTGCCCATGCTAAGAAGCACATTTATCTAGCACAAGACCAGAAGCGTCTAAGAGGATCTCTAGCAAGTCACTAGCGCTGGAAACTTTCCATACAAACAGACTGAAGAAATATGGCAAAATCTGTACGTACCCTCGGTATCTTATGGAGATGTGTACAGCGGATTTGACCACTGTGAGATGTGCGCGCGCCAGTCCGGTTGGTTTGAACGAAGAGCTCTGTGGAGGATGTAACACCGCAACGAACTCTGAAAACCAACGACAAGTCAAGGAGATTAGTTGCATGAACTACGATATTCTTTCGCGTCGAAAAAAAGCTGTGAAAAACGTTATTGCGTGGCGTGAGAACAATATAAGAGTTGAATGGGTACTGTTGAACTGGCTTGGCCCTGGCTTAACACTAGAGAGCTACACTTATTTTGAACTCACAGGTATGCTGTGCGCGCTGTATTTCGCTTTGTTTCTCATTCTACAAAACAGTCCACACTAATCCATTTTCCAAAAAAATAGGCGTCCACGCTCCACCGCTTTCGAGCGTTCCCTGTGTTTAAGCCGAAAGCGTTTTCTAAAACCTCCGTGTTCGGTGTGTTGTAATGTGGACGGGAAGTCCAACAGGGTAAAAGCTTCTCCGTTTTGGAAAAATACCACCATAGTTTGCACGAAATCTAAGTAGATCGCCCGGCGTGCGTTGCATGCTTGTATGGTGACGGAACTAGTTGGATAGAACATGCGTAATCGATATTAATTTTGAGTTTCGATGCCGAATTATTCATATTAAGAATAATTATCTTAAAAGTGTCATTGCACTGGGTTAGGAAGCCATTTAGCAATAAGTTAAAATATCAGTTGCATTTGATTAGCAAATGATGAAACCTTTCTCTTCAAAGAAATGACTTGCGTGCTGTAGATGGTGCTTGTCTTAGATAAATGATATACTGCATGTAATTCTGTATATTTAAAAAGTTGTATGAACATTTCAGCCGCAGTTTTTTTTTTCAACCAACTGGGCTTTAGATTGTATTCACTCACCTGGCGGGCATGTTGGGCAGCATTGATTGGCTTTGTATATCGGATTCGTGCATGCCGATCTTGGGCAGCGGTGCCTCGTGTTTCTGCACGACAGCTTGCCGTAGTTCCCTGGTTTCTTAGGATGCTGTGGTCAGAATACATTTGGAAGTGAATTTCTCGGAAAGAAAGAGAGAAACGTCCACTTTGATGATTAACTCTAAGCGACACGCCGAACGAATGAGCGAATTCCAGCACTAAATAGACCTCAGTTGCCGAATTGCGGCGTCGCACTTAGGCTAAGGTTAATAAAGAACTTCTTTCTCTTGGAATGCAAAGCGGTCGTTTTATAATGCTCACGAGTTTCACGTTTCTTAGTCAGTGTAAGGTCGACATTGTCTCGAGTTCATACAAAGGCCATTGCGCAACTGTGAAATCGAGAAATTGGAAACGGCGACGGATCACTTTTTGAAAGAAGGAAAATGAATACAATTAAAGCAAATTTACTTTTTTTTTTAATCGCATAGACACAGATGGTAGATAGTCGACCTTTGTCTTCGTCTGACATTCAAGCCGTGCACTACCAAGGAATCTGCGCACTTTGATAACGTTTTGTATGCATCGAACTCACGAGGACAACTCTTACACGATAAATGTACCTGGCGCTCCGCTCTAAAAACAGAAACATTTATTTAATTTAATCTCTTTAATCTCATAGCCTTTGTACATGTAAACTGAAATCCTCATAGTTCGTGGGTTAAGAACTTCCTCAAAACCGGTCACCGTGTCAAAACGCGTCGAGGACTAACTACAATATACTGGCAGCTATAACGACTAATATGATATGAGTTTTCCATTTACAAACGACGCAAGGGGATTTCCAAGTTTTCAGTACTCATAATATATTCTTTAAAAAACAAGGAAGAGAGGTTTTTTGAAACAAGAACCTCGAACCTGAACCTAGCTTACCGCCGACCGGTTTAGCTTAGTGGTAAAGCGCCGGCTCTTGTGCGGGAGGTTGGGGTTCCAACCCGGCCGGACCAACACTCAGTATCTTTTTCCAAATAATTGAAGAGAAGGTGCTGCCTTTGCTCTAACATCTGCAAATGTTTGGACATGGACCTAAACCTTCGCGTTTTCCTGGAGGACGTAAAACCGTAGTTCCCGTCTCTCACATGCACTACATTAACCGGAACCAGCACAGGGACGTTAAAAAAACACAGTTCTACGACGCGGGAATGACCATCCTAAGTGACTGCGCTTACGACCGCTTGGCAGCCATTGGCGCCGTGAGATCCAGCGTAATTCAGCTTACGGGCTGCAAGTCTGGATAGACGGTCACTAATACGTTTACATTGGCATTTACATTTAAAGAATCTTCTATATGGACGTTTCCTAGATGTGTTTGCAGTCTTGGCCCATTAATAAAACTTACCATGATAAAACCGTGCAGCAAATGCGGTTTTAAAATGCATAACTCAAGGACAAACTTATATCGTAGCCATTAAAGTGGCACTAGTACGAAATTCGAATGCTTCCTTTCTGTGAAAAAGTCATTCCAAATAGTTTACAAGACATTGGAGTAAGTTTTAGCTGTTAGTTGAGAATTTTAGTTGAGAAGTTTTCAGCCTCCAAAAGACTACTTTGCTGGCTGTTATTATGGTTTTCGGTTCCACGAACTATACAGACAGTCCAAAGGTATTGACTATCAGCCATCGGATTGTCTTGTAAACAAGAAGAATTTAAAACCGCGAAGGAGCAGCGATTATAAAAAAAGAATAATAATAATCTGGTTCAGTGCAGAAAACGTTTTCGCGATCCTAGTGGGTTGTCAGGCTGATCACTGGAGGACTGATTTGCATGGATTTGCGCTGCTATGCTAAAGGCTAATAAATTTACTTTCAAATACGACAAAACAGCTTGAGAAGTTGTTATTTATGTGGTCTAGGCCAAGACTATGGAATATAATAGCGAGGCAAGGATTTCGTAGTAGTAACACTTTAATAACTACAACTGTTTTTGGCACGATGTTCGTTCACGATGTGGATTCCGGGCTAAATCTTTCTTTTATTACTGCGTTCAAACTGGTCAAACCGCATTCCGAGGGACAATGTTACAAAACGAAGTAGTCGGGGTTGCTTTCTGCGACAACACGGAAACAGTTGACGAAGTTTGCTAAAGCCGGCTTTTCACTAGTGAAATTAGTAGGAGACGGAGACGCGCGTCAGAGCTTACGTTTGTGTGGAAATCGTCGTGATAGTTAGCGACGTTGGTAAGCGTAAGCGGAGACGTAAGAAAAAGGAAACCGTCCGTCTACTTCCTTCACGCTTACGTCTCCTTCTCCGTCCCCGTTCTCTGATTTTCACGCGAACGCAAGTTTCCTTGCGTCTCCGCCGCTTACTTCGGCATCTTGAAGAGGTACTGGAGGGGTGCTGTGAAATTTTTTGCAAAGCATCCGGCGTGTAAGGAATCCATTCAGTAAGGTTGTTTGTTACGCAGACTGACTGAGATCTTCGATAATTCATAGAAAATTCACATTTCAATAAAACGTAGCATGCATTCATTTTAAGTCCTGTTTTATGGACATTCATAGAGCTAAAGGATTTACAGTCCCAAAACCTATTTAGAGACGCAACTTTAGACAACTAGTTTGTAGCCGTAAATCTCCACTATAAAACGAACTTCACAATCGCTCACACCGTCTTTAAGATATATGCTCGCTTCGATCAGTTGTTTGTGAAAATGCACGATTTACAAATGTAGCTAAAACACTAAACAGGCCCCGGGGAAAAGTTGTCCCGGGACAAAGGGGATAACCATTCAAGCCGAGAAACTAAATGAGGACAACTTTCTCCATATAAACAGTTGTACTTTCTCGCCTGGATAATTCTAGAGGTTATTTTGTCGTATTTTCGGTTACTAGAAAGTCTTTGAAAATGAAGTAATTTTTGACGAAGACTGTCGGGCTTCGCTGTTGAAGTAGAAAGTAGCAAAACTACCAAGAAGAGCATAATGGCTTGAGGTCCGCCATATTGGATGATTCAAAGTTGTCTCAGCTATAAAAGACTATCCCTTTTACTCGATACGATTTCTTTCCATATAAACGCTGGTTTGAGTGCCTCGGCACTCAGGGCCTTGCGTGGGAATATTCAGGTTTTTAAAACACCAATTTAACCACGCCTGGAGTTTTCTCCTTTGCACAAAACGCTAATAGAAATGCGGCCATCGCATTCATTGTTGCATAAGCTTTAAAATGTTATACAACTGACTTCCCAGAGTTGTTTTAACATTAGTAAAAGAGATTCTACTTCTCAGCCAAGTACCCAAGAAGGTCTATAGTAACCCCTAGGCGACAAACATTTTTTTATCAGTGCTTTTCGTTATTTGTCGCGTATAAGTACACATTATTAAAGTCCTGGCGCCGTTGATGTAAAACATGAAACACGCTGTAACTATGCCATGTCCGTCGTTCTTGAACGCATTCAGGTTTTTGCGTAACCATTCAAGTAGATGGGAACGCAATCGACAAACTTGCTCATTTTTTCTCGGGAGAAATTTAATGTGTTTGTAGTAAAACGACAACTCAATTGAAGTCTCCAGCGAACTGAATCACATTTTGTTGGCGAAATAGATTAAGTACGCGTACTTTACAAGGCAGGAGTGTACTATACAACAATATATTTTGAGAAGCCGTTGAAAATTAAGGCAGAAATACTATTTCGCATAATACGTTTTGCATTATGTACTTCGTTGGCAGGCCATGTCGCTGTTTTTATTGTTATGGTAGGGCTTTCTTGAACGCGCCATGTTGCTCAATTGGTTTGGCACCCTCGTTCAACACCTCTAACTTGATTCACAGCACACTATTTATATCACACATTTTGAATGTTATTCACAGCACAGTAAAACTGTATTAACAACGTTTTTAATGTTTGAACGAAATATTGAGCGCGTTGTCATACAAGCGAGTGCAATGTGTTCACACAAATACCTTTACACAGGAGCAAAGTACGCATCTTAAAACGCCAAACGGCACCAACTCTGGATGCCATGTGGATCCAATCTTGTAATGACGAAGGCCGAAATTACAACCTAAAAGAAAGAAAGGTCACCCATTAGTTAAAGGTGCAGTATGAAGGGAAATTGCAAACCCCTACCAGGAGCGGGGAAAGGATGCGCCACCAGAAAACGATATTTTATCCTCGACACGAATTGAGTAATCTCGTTTTTGGTTTCTTGAAATTTCTCAGTACGAATGCTGCAAACTAGAAAGTCGCAGCTTCTTTTTCTTCGGTATTTTATTTCTATAGCTTGTGAGGCAACCCATCTCCCCATTACAAAACAAAATAACTTCTGGAAGGAAGAACAATTCTATAACTCAAGTGCTGTCTCAAATTGAACATGATATATCTTTGAACTGGGTTTTATTAGCAGAAAGTTTCGTTTTGGTTTTTTTACTCCAATTCCATCTCCTCTTTAGGGCTAATTCCAACAAGGCTTGAATTACGTTTTCACTTACTTACTGGAATTCCAGCTTCTGCGTAGTTTTTAGGGAAACATTAGAAAAAGGCCAGAACTTTTTTCCATAAAAGTCACAAAAACTTACCATCTTTTCGAGTTGATTTTGACTTGAATTCGAACCCTATGGGCCTTAACAAAAGCCTGGAGGCAATTAATGCCGGCAAACTCAATAAAACTAGCAGTTTTATCATGATTCTCCGTACTCTTGCACTTAGTAGCCTCTGGAGCAGTCTTGGCTGTACTTCCTGGCACACTGATTGAATAGCAACGGGGGTGCGTGGGGTTTTTATAATGCTCAGGCAGGTCCAACTGATTAAGAGAGTGTGACTTGTTGATTGTTTTGATGATGTGACGACTGCATGTTTACACATGCCCCCCTGTGCGATGATCAACTTTACTCCTATTTACTCTTTTGTTTATAACTACACCCGGAATATTTCCCTTCTGGGCCTAGTTGTAAACGAATTTAGCAAGCGTTATGTCAATTATAACGCATAAAATACGCTAATCTGAAATACAAAACCATCAAATGTATGTAAACACTTAAGTTTGATCAGTATAACCTGACATAAACCGACGGGCAGCCGTAGATCGGATTCGTAATTCCTTGCGAAGTAAATTTAGGCCAATTAGCCTATTGTTTGTAGTTGTATCGTTATCGCTTGACAAACCGAAGCTCTTGAAAAGCGATTATAAAAGTATTTTCAATAGCCCGCCTAAAGTTATTGTAAACAAGAAATATAAACAAAACACGGCAGGGGGTATTAGGCCATCGAAGGAAGCAGTGTACGCTTGCCGCTCGGTAGGGCGGGCGAAGTGCTGCGGCCTCACTTTTGCCGAAACGGGAAAAGTAGACATTATGATTGGTCACCACGTCTGAAAGGTGACAAACGATACTTTGCAAAAGCAAGCTGGGAGTCACTTTGTTCTTGAATGGCTTTTTTCAAGCTTTTTAAAATGATTTCTGAGCCTACAACTGCACAGGTAACCTTCTCGCTTCTTCGAATCTACAACATAATTCAAAGTGCAATTCTAAATTAATTTTAAAAAGTGACTTTTTCGCTGCATGCCTTCAGTTTTGGGTAGACACTTAGATCATGCATAGGAAACTTTTGTTCCGTAACTGCGCCATTGAAAAACCCATCGTGTGAGGTCTACATTTTGCTAATAACTCAATAAAGCAATTGTTTGATATACACTAATTTGTTTACTTGGCAATTAAACAAATACACCATGATATACCTTTTCCCATGGGATATTTACTGTACCCTAACGCGCGCCTTGCTAATTGAGCTCAGTATGAGCTAAGCAAAATCCGAGCTTCATGCAGAATATAGGATTTATCACGTTTACTGTAATGAAGTAAAAGACGAGGTAATTTAAAGATTAGAAGGAAGCTGTAAACGTAGAAACCTCAGCTATTCCCAGGAAAAAAAATCGTCGGCTACAACATTATTGGGGGCCACAGTACAAAAATTTCGGGAACGTGTTTATGTTGTTAGCCATAAAATCATTGGAGTCCTGACACCCTAAAACAAATTAGTGGGGGAGCCAGTGCCCCCCCGGCCCCCCGGTTCAGCCCCCATGGGTTTGTCTAAATAGCTTCACCATTAGGCGCCACGGAGTCTGTGTTTTCCATTGTGTGGTTGGACCTTTAAGGATCTCTCAAAGCTTCCCATTTTTTAACTCAAGTGGATTCGTAACGTTGTTTAGTAAATAGAGTGAATCTATTTTAGGCACTGGAACTGTTATGCTTTATAGTCAGTTTATAGTTTTATAAAATTACTATGAACTTTTGGCAAAACTACTGTACTCAATTTTTTCTCATAATGTGTGATTCAGCAGAGGAAAACTATTTCAATCTTGCAAGTGCAAGTGTGCATGTAACCAGCTTCCCCTAAATGGAGTTGTTTTCGAGTTCACTTAGTTTCAAGCTGTGTCGCTCCATGCATGGCCTTTGATTTTTCTGGAAAAAATTTTGGTTGTATTTTTTCCACGTCCGCAATCAAGAACTGACTAGCTGAGACTCTAATTAGTGGATAGGAATGAACTCTAAGCAATAAAACTCGGTTTTTCGAAAAATATTACGTAGAATGCTAGGATACCTTCTTGGGCAGAAAGTAGAAAATTTCAATAAACATTTTTAAAAAGTGTTATTCGTGCACAATGCTCGAAAATGCCATAGCAAAGAAAATTTCAATCAAAAGCACGATACGAGAAGAAGAATATCTCAAGGGGGGTAAATGTTTGGTCGGTCCTTTGAGTATAGACTGTAGCGCAAATGCTAGATTGCAGAATACCCGTTGACTCACTTCATACATCCAGAAACCCTGTCACAGCAGTCCGCAGTCACACAGAATAAATTACAAATAATGTATGCATGGGGCATTTCCACTACAAGCGCGGACTGCAGTGAAACTTAGTTCAGTACTTGCCTCGTCTTTAATATTCATTAATTTAATAACTAGGGACTGAACGTTGAAGCTGAGATTTGGCCAAGAATTATGAACATACGAAGAACGTAGCTAACAAAGACGAGAAAATAACACAAATGCTGCGTTTAACTCAACTCTTGGTTGTTTTGGAGCTTGTTATTTGCTAAAAATGTACAAAAATCATGTTGCATAGAGAATAAAATAGTGTATGGTAACTTTATGGGCAATAACTTTATTCGCAAACTGAAACAGAGGCCCGTAATCTTGCAAGTACTCGCGCAAAAGCACTTTATAGGAAAACCATTCAACGGCAAACTCGATATAACCATGCGATTGCGAGGAAGAAGCTAAGCGTGGTTGTTGGTTTTATTGATAAATTTCCAACTGAATCGTTCCTAAATCTGATACGTTTGAAAAAAAAGTAGGAGAAAAATAGGATTTTACGGAACATAAAAGCGTGAACCCTCCTGCAGGTAGCTGTCAAATGAACACGAGCAAAAGGCTAAACTGCTCAACCCACTCAACAGGTAGTGCTGCTCCACTGGTTCCCATGACCTGGAACTCATATCTTTTCGCTTGAGTAATAAACATCTTGCCTCTAAATCAATCAAGCGAGTTTGCAGAAGTTCCTTGACAAGAAGATAGCGATTTAAAAACGAGATGAGGTCATATAATGCGATTTAGATATGTTTTCCTGAAATACATTTTCATCGCAACCTCTATGGTGATTCACGTTGACCTGTGGTAGCGGGATTTCTCTGACCCGAGCTGATCTGGGATTTGTTTATAAACTGCTCAAGTGGCAAGAAATGGCTAAGTTGTTATTGTTTCGCGCGGTTTCACTTGCGTTGCTGATCGCTTTATTGGTTCGAGAAATATTCTTTGGAGGATTTTCCAATGGTAAGCGAAAAAATGTTAATTACCGCCAAAATACGACGATTTGAGACGAAAATCAACTACTGAATTCAGCATTTTTTAAACTACGATCAGGGAATATTTCCCTGCTTGGTTCAATAATATTGTTTATAATCTACTCAATTACTTTGCTGGATTTATCAGAGTTTGTTTTCTAAATATTTCAGAATTGTGTTGTCTTTTTTCTGTGTGTATTTTGGTGCCTTCTTAAGGAGGCTGGCTACAGTTTTTCTTGCACTTGATCTCTAAACTTTGAACGACCACAATTCTGAAATATACAAACTACCTAGGGATTCTAAAAGTTTAGATCAAATTTCACGTGGAACTTTTGCTAATTAAAAACAGTGACCACCCTGTTTCGTTGCTATGGAAACTCTGATTACAATAAATCTTGCATCATCTTGAACTTTGATCTTTCTACGACAAATGGTCAAAAGTTTCAAATCTCTAGATACGTATATTTCAGAATTGTGGTCGTTCAAAGTTAAGAGGTCAAGTGCAAGAAAAAAGCAACGGAATAAACGAATTCAAGATTAGGCATCTAGCGCGTAATAAGAATGGAAAATAAGGGGCGAGGCCCAACACGGAAAATTCTATAACTTATCCAATAATCTTTCTCGCATTTTTTTTTTGCCTAAAACTTCAAAGTATTAGACTTTAAATGGGTTATGCCAGGGTTGCTTTAACAAAATTCTATATAAAACTAGGCCAGTCGCCTACTTACAGCCGAATTCGATGTATCGCGATGCTCCAATTCCAAGAATCGGTCTTTTTGTTTGGACAATTCTGCGCTGTCACTCAAAAATGGGGGCGGGACTATGCAAATCACAAGTGGATTCCGTCGAGGACCGTCGAGTTCACTGTTAATTTGCATAGCCCCGTCCCCATTTTTGAGTGACAGCGCAGATGCCCAAAGAAAAAACCGATTCTTGGAATTGGAGCATCGCGATACATCGAATTCGGCTGTAAACAAGCCAGAATTCTATTTTGTACTTCAAATTAGTCTAAAAGAACAAAAACTGAATTATGTTATCTATGCATTCTTATGTAAGATTTGATAGCTTTCGCCATAAGTTTGGACACCGTGACCTTCCGTCTTTAAAGCTGTTTTCGTGTGTTTTGTATTGATAACATTTTATTGGCTTTATTCTGCAGACTCTTCTCAGTCATACGTAGAAATTGTTGACGATAATTTCTTTGAGGTAAGAGAATTGGCGCGATGGAGGAAACCAAATTTCGGCATTATCTTAGCGCTGCTTTGCAGCCAAGAGTCCAGCATATAAAATTTTGACGATTTGGCTTCACCCCATGGGTAGTCTTTGTCCCCCTACAACCCACGCCCATTATTTCCAATCCCTCCCCCTAGTTTACCCCTCCCCCTATTTTTGTTAGTCCACGTGACTAAACACTTATGGTACGACAATCAACAATCAGGGTCTGCAGGCAATTCAAACTGGCAAACTGTCATTCATTCATTCATTTCTTCCTCTTTTTCAAGGATGAAAGTATTACGCAAACAGAGCGAAAGAAAACATTAGCAGAGTACTGCCGCACGCGAGACGCCAAAAGCATCTTCCCAAGAGGCACCGCCCGCTCCTCCGTGCCAGCAAACTCGTTTAGAAACATCATAGTCAGCGACAAGCACAATCTGTTGTACTGTTTCATCCCAAAAGTGGCATGTTCGAACTGGAAACGCGTGCTCATGGTTTTAAACGGGGACATCGCTGACCCTTATCAGGTCAACACCGCAGACGTGCACAACCGAAGCCTCGGTTATTTCCGATACCTCAACGAGTACTCTCCGAAGGAGATCGTGTACCGACTGAGCACTTATTACAAATTCCTCTTCGTTCGTCACCCGTTCGAGAGACTAGTCTCCGCTTACAGAAATAAGTTTATAGATTCTTATAATTACACGCTTTTTAAGAAGCTCTACGGCCGGGCAATAATTCGTTATTTCAGGCGCAATCCTGATAAGCAAGCCTTGAAGACTGGAGAGGGAGTCAGCTTCGAGGAATTTGTGAACTTTTTGTTGACTTCGGACTCTGAGTACAGCGACAGGCACTGGAAACAGTATGACTCGCTGTGTCACCCCTGCCTTGTATATTACGACTATATTGGGAAATTTGAAAGTTTAAAAACAGATGCTGATGACTTATTAAAGACTTTAGAAGTGGGAGATATCGTCAAGTTTCCACACAATTTGACATCGGGGTATAAAAGCCCCTCTTCAGTGCTGGCGAAGGAGTATTTCAAACAAATTCCACGAGTGTTTAAAAAGAAATTAAAGGAGTTGTATAGACATGATTTGAAAATGTTTGGGTATTCTACAGATGAATTTGATTAGAAGTTTGTTTGAAGATCATTCCATTGGCTGCGAGCGTACCGCATTGGATACAATGGGACAAGTTGGATGTGCGATCCCGCACGTACGCGCGGAACAGGCGCGTAGTCAAGGATTCCCGCGTTTTTACAGGAATCAAGAGGGATGCTCTGATGTCTTATTCTTTTCCGATCTGAAAGAAGTGTTGCACTGCGGTTCCACCATATGGTATGTTCCTCTTTGTAGGCGGATCACTACATTAAGGTATGCACCTTTACTTTCATTATGTATGCACGGAGAGCCTACTGCACGTGACGGCAAACTGAAAACCACTGCTGACCGAAAAGTGACAAGATTGACTAACTACACAGGAATACCAGATAACTAGAAGGAACAGACGGAATATATGAGAACTTTACGGCAAAGTTTTACACAGAACAGCTGACATGGATCTACAGTAACCACACTGTTAACCAACAATAACAATGTACATTCACTGCATAACGAAAAACTGTTCTAATCTACCTGCCTTACAGACCCCCGCTATTATTGGGCAATTCCAGAAAATATATGAACCCCCACCACAGGCGGCATTCTGAAATTCTGAATGGGTTTCCAAGTTCAAAATTCTGCTTGCATGGGGGGGGAGGGGGGATCAAAGCTGGAAGCTAGTTTAACCTGTCTGGAGTTCTGTATGCATGGGGGAGTAAGCCATTTTGGAAATTCTGGATGCATTGGGGGTTCAAAAACTAGTGCCGCCCATGGTGCCCCCTGGGGGGGAGACTCCCATATCTTTTGGGTGGGGATGCTCATCGTACCTTTTAGGGTTTTAAATCAGGCCCCTGGTACCTTTTAGGGGTAAAGTGCATAAACGTGTAATTTTCGTTCTAGAAAGGTCCATTCTAGCAAATCACACTTGTTGGTAGCCTGAATTCCAGACGTATTTTCCCTCGTAAAAAAATACGAGAGAAAATTATGAGGGAAAATTGGCCTTGTTGGTACCTTTTAGGGGTCAAAATTAACTAAGCGACGCCATGTTTGGTACCTTTCAGGGGTAAAATCAAAAGTTCCCGAGGAGCATCCCGCCCCAAAAGTAGGGGAGTCCCCCCGGGGTACATATATTTTCTGGAATTGCCCATTAGACAATACAAGGACTATTACACAATATTCTAATGGTATTCTACTGAATTACAAAATGAAAATTGAATGACATATGCTGACAATTATTGGAGCCCATTCTTAACATTGCAATTTTCTAATTTTTATATTATCCTCCAAGTGAAAGCACAACAGTGCGCACAGCTGGTAATTTGACTTCAGTTTGGTGCTCTGATTTTGTGGTAGGGGTGTGCCACAGATCTCTAGTCTATCCCCTTTTCAGACCTATCCCAAGATTTTCATATTGTATCCAAGGACCAAAATCCAATTTTCTTGTACCGTATTCCAGAATTTAACACAAAATTGCAAACTGTACCTTATGCCAGTGGAAAAAATCCTACAGTTTCTTTTTTTTTAATGCACTCTCTCTTAATGCATTTGAAAAAACAAAAATAATAGGTCAGGTTGTATAGGATGGATGCAGAGACCAAGAATATCTAAAATATGGACTCTAAAACCATTATATTCTGTTCCTCAACACATACCCACACACCTTTGTACTGAACCTGAGGTGATAGGAGGTACAGAAATTCAATGAAAAGTCCATTTATATACTATTGAGTGGCTTATGTACGTGTCATGCTCCCCAAGACCACTGCTAACCACTTATTAAATGAGATTTAAAAATTAAGACCTGGAACAATTTTGATTACCCTTCCCCTAGGTTACAGGGCATTGCTTTTACCAAAGCCATTAAAAAAACAGAGCTAGTCATTTGCTTCCACCGACCCCCAACCCCCGCGACATGCAGGGATTTTGCCAGGCAATAGTGGGGGAAATATCAGTGGTTTGTCTGTATTTGTGCCCCGATCCCCAGGGAGTTTACTTCAACTTTGCTATGGCTCAGATTACCGGCCGGGGGAATGGCAGGGGAAACAAAACACCTGTCTTTTTCATTTCGGCAAAGACATTCTACTGGTTTTGATAGTATTACTATTAGGAAAGTGGAGATAAGGAATTAACCTTGTGTGAAAGCTAACGTGCTAATGAAATGGTCCCATGTGTGCTTCTGAGCGTTAGCCCTAGTAAGCGGAGAAAGAGAAAAAATCTCTGACCCCGAGAGGGATTCGAACCCACGACCTTCAGAATTGTACATCCGATGCTCTAACCAGCTGAGCTATCCAGGTCAGACTGGGAGCAGGTCGGGGTAAATTAGATATTATGTTCGCGGTAATGAAGTGAGTATATGTAGATGTTCAGGCAAGCCTGTGGCCGCGTAGCACTAAGTTCAACAGAGTGGAGATAAGGAATTAACCTTGTGTGAAAGCTAACGTGCTAATGAAATGGTCCCATGTGTGCTTCTGAGCGTTAGCCCTAGTAAGCGGAGAAAGAGAAAAAATCTCTGACCCGAGAGGGATTCGAACCCACGACCTTCAGAATTGTACATCCGATGCTCTAACCAGCTGAGCTATCCAGGTCAGACTGGGAGCAGGTCGGGGTAAATTAGATATTATGTTCGCGGTAATGAAGTGAATATATGTAGATGTTCAGGCAAGCCTGTGGCCGCGTAGCACTAAGTTCAACAGAGTGGAGATAAGGAATTAACCTTGTGTGAAAGCTAACGTGCTAATGAAATGGCCCCATGTGTGCTTCTGAGCGTTAGCCCTAGTAAGCGGAGAAAGAGAAAAAATCTCTGACCCCGAGAGGGATTCGAACCCACGACCTTCACAATTGTACATCAGATGCTCTAACCAGCTGAGCTATCCAGGTCAGACTGGGAGCAGGTCGGGGTTAGAGCATCGGATGTACAATTGTGAAGGTCGTGGGTTCGAATCCCTCTCGGGGTCAGAGATTTTTTCTCTTTCTCCGCTCAGACGCTCAGAAGCACACATGGGACCATTTCATTAGCACGTTAGCTTTCACACAAGGTTAATTCCTTATCTCCACTCTGTTGAACTTAATGCTACGCGGCCACAGGCTTGCCTGAACATCTACTATTAGGAAAGTTTCCTGTATCCATCTTGTGGAGAGTGGAATTTGTCCCTTGGGTGTAGGAAATGTTTCCCCGGGGTGTAGGGAATTTGCCAAGGCGTTCTCCCCTGGTAGGCGGTGGAATTATTTCAAATTTGACAACATCTGTTTCATATTCCCCTGCTATGTCGCGGGGGTTGGGGGTCGGTGGAAACAAATGACTAGTGCATAATACCCTAGCGTTCGAAATCAGCCAACTACACGGCTCAATCTGTTCTATACTCAGCGAGGTGAATGAAACTAAACCTTGCTTGAACTCAATCTTTGGCCGGACTTTATTACTACAAACAAGGGAAGTTTCATATAATATAATTAAGAATTTACTAGAAAATTTTGAGTAAAAAATACCAGAAATATGCGCGACACTCGACATACGCTCGCTTCTGAGTCACGTGTGCCTGTGGAAAACCTAAATAAAATTCCAAACATGCTGACTCTTCTTACCTTGTCTGCCTTGTACCACATTGTACCAACTCTGATGCGCGCCAAAGAAATAAAACCACAAGTCAATTCTCGCCTGTCGTCAGTCAGAAACTCTGTTCTTCTTTTCTTCCTTCGAAATAACCATTGTGACCGCAAGTCATTGGTTAAAACAAATTATGAAAACAAATGTCCATATATCGCCGCCGACGACTCGCCAAGGACGGGTCGACGAGGCGTTCCTTGTGTTGATGACGTCATTTCTCTGGGCGCGCGCGAAAACGGTAGACGCTGCCGCGGAGCCGGGGGTCTCCCCCCCCCCCCCCATATTTCGTCAAGTTTTCACTAAATTCACCCCCCCCCCCCCCCATCTTGTCATACAATCTAACTAACAACCCTCCCCCCCCCCTACTTTGGAAACTGGTTCAAAGTTTCTATAACTTTCCCGAGGATGGCGCTTTCCATTTGACTTCAGAACAGAAATTTTTGGACAAATGGAGAGGGCCTTCACCATGTTCACAGCTGCTTGCGCCGACCCGCTCCAGTTGAAAATAATAATTTTAAATGTTTTTTTTTTGGCGAGAACACGCAGGCGTTTAATAAGGAGGCTATCTTTATGACAAGTTTTGTGGCCCGTTAATCCATCAACAACAAACGGACTGCGTGAACATAACACCGACATTCGACAGTGCCCTGCGCTGGCGGCGCGGGCTTCGCACACCTGCCTAAAAAGAGACAGCGCCACAGCGGACCATTTATTATTACCGCCATGTGTTTTCTGTTGACTAGTGACAGGAAATTTTGCCTCAATTCACATAGCTTTTTAGCCCTCACAATAAAATGCACGACTTTTCCTACCTAGACACGAAGTCGAAAAAAAAAAAAAAAAACGTGACAGACACTACTCCTCACGTGCGGAGTCGTACTATGGTCATAGTCTAGCCCGGCGGCCCGGGCACGCGAACGCAAATATATAAATTTTAACTGGTCAAACGTGCGTTTCGTTTAAAACAATTCATCAATTGTGTTTGCCTTTTAGCACAGGGTTTCCGGAGTCCTTTCCAGTTTTCAGATTCCGATTACGGGATGCTAGCTGTAGCTGTGATGCCAGGCAAACCCGGCGAAGTTTCACTGATTCATTCCCCACAGTCTTTCGTGATGATCTATTCTTCGATATGGATATAAAAAGTGAATAAATGGAATGCAAATAACATTAAGACCGTTTTAACTGTATGAGTCATAGCGTTATTTGGATAGCGCATTTTGTGCAAAAGGTTTGCAAACGTATGATTCACCGGTGCCCTAAAGGCATTTACATTTTACTTACAAGAAATAATCTGATAAAAAAAATTTTCTTATAAAAGGATAAAATTTCAGTTTATCAGAACTACACTAACACTTGAACAAATTAGTTTATGCACGTTGAACATGTCAAGATAAACCTTGTTTCCCTCAGTGATATTTATCAGGAACTGCGGCTTTCGACCCACTGAGGTGAGTGACTCATTGGATTTTTTGATTGTAGATAAATTTGCATAAATTAACCGCGACAAGTTGCAGCCCGCGATTTGCAAGTCAGCGGACTTACGCTGACCCAAAAATTCATTTACACTAAAATGTCAGTTGTGGAGATTGCAGAGCAAACGAAGTGCAGAAAATCTCTATTGGATTGATCCCGATTTGTGTGCAGTCTTCAAATAAAGGTAAGACCACTCCAGGGCTTATTGAGGATTGATTAAAATCGTAGTATAGTAACAAATGTTTGATTTGTGACGCAAATTGCTTGACGGCTTCGAGATTCTAGCGTGTATGTGATGATATTGTTCTTTTAATCCTTGAGTAGTTTTCGTGAATGTAAACCACTGGAATGTCACAAAGCTCACAATATTCATCACACTACATGTATTTTCCGTGGAGAGTGGTGTAGGGTCGTCGGTTTGTACTTGTTTGGGATTATCTTGTGTTGTGGTGTCTTCCCAGCCGAGTTTAGTTTGTCAGTCGCTTGTCAATCTTCGAGCGAACAGTAACACAAGCTAAGCGTAAGCTTGCTTACCAAGGGAATTATTATGCAGATTTCGTGTTGATCAATATTTATACATGGGAAATTGGGAACTGAAACGCGTTTGAAAGTTCCTGTTATCAGCTCAAGCGATGGCTTTGCTCGAATCAGCTTAGTTGTGCATCTCTCGCTGATTCGTGTGAGCAAGCACAGCATGGCGGCCAGAGAGGTTTCACTAACGACATCTTCCAATTCTCTCTGCTCATGCGGTGAGTTTGCGTGGTTTCGGATTCGCTAAGCAGTTTTTCGCAGTATTATTGATGTGCTAGATTCTTTTAACTGTTCATAAGGAGCTTGAAGATTAAGTAAAAGATTTACACGCACTTGAAACAACGACGAAACTTTTCACAACTCCTAGAAGGTTTTACCGCCTCCTCGTTTCGCATGTAGTGTGATCCCGTCTGACCTCACGTTCAATAATTCGAGCAATAAATTCTAGCTTTGTTTATGAATCAAAATTCGTTTCTGCATATTTAAACTGTCAATTTTTTATGGGCAAATCTGCATAGAAGCTAAGGAATTTTGCTATCTTCTGCTTTCAACGTTTTGTTTATTACATCATTTCCTTGGCCAGTCAGATAAAATTTCGTTCTATAAAAGCTGAGCTTCACCATTTCCTGCCAGGGTGGCTTAAAATAATCCTGACTGACATAGCCTAACCATCTTGCTTTAATTAAACCTCATAAAGCTCCATTTACAATAGCACCATTGTTTCCTAGCTCAGAGATATAATTAGTGTTTTCCTTATTTATATCATATTTTGTTTTGCAGTAAAGACATTTCTCTTTAAATTCATTCATACTATTAACAATTAATTAACTTGATTTCCACATTACAAGTTACATTATATTATCATTCAGTATAGTGTCACTGGATTTATAGCTCATTAATGTAAGGCTAAATATGTCTAACAGTAATTTAGTTCTTTTGTATAAGTGCTGTTTCGTTTTATACAAAGGACCAATCCAATTGGATAGATTGAATGACCTATTGTGTTTTTTTTCCACACTTTGACGCCTTGCTTTTATTTCTTCATAGAACCACATGCATACACATCAGTAGGGTAATCTAACTTCTGATATCCTAGATCCCATGCAAAATTTGATAACAGTAGTTTTGATATGTCAAACATTCAGTGGTTCCTTATCACAAACTCACTTCAGTGCATGAATTTGCTGATTTGTAAGGGGAGTTTCACTCTGTGAAACATTCATCAAAGATTTCTGACAGACTGTTTTAGTTAGAAAGAGTTGAACTTACTCTTTCTGCCATGGCTACTTTGCAGTATCCAGCTCTAACCTGCTGTATTTTGAACAGATATTTCACTGGTATGTAATGCACTATGCATCAGTTTTACATTTCTCATTGAGAGTCAAAATGCTATAACCTCTATGATCATGTATTATGGTCTTTTAGACAGTTGTTTTCCTTTTCAAAGTGCCAATGAGCAAATTTCCCTGATTCTTTTTAACAAAATGTTCATTGCAGAACTTGTGTGTAATATATACAAGACAAAGTTGTCTTTTTCAAAAGGGCACATATATTTAATGGCATGCGACTCACTTCAAATCAAATCAAATCAACTTTATTTACTCTTGTAGCTATTATAGTTGGAGTTATTACACAAAATATAGGTATGGAGAGAGTTTGTATTTTGGTAAAAAAAAGTGTGAGCAATGAGTTACACTTTCCATTGAGTAACAAAATTAATAAGAATAATACCTTTCGCCAACATCTGTTAGGCATAATTTTCATTCCTACCTTTAACATTGAATCAAAAAGAAAAACTAACCTGCTATACTGCCAGCAGCTGGATTGTATTTTCTAGGTGAAAACAGTTTAAACTCATTCTCTGGAAAGCTTATAAAAGGAGGGGAATCAAATAGTGCATTTGCTTCTAGTTTGATAGCCTGTGATGGTTGGCTGACTGCAACAGTTAAGAAAAATAATCTAAAAAACTACTTTTAATTGATCTGTCAGTCTTCTCCTTGTGTGCCATTTTCTTTTTGTACTCTGTCACTATTCATGTAATATTATAAATAAAAGCCCCATATTCCATCAGCTTTTGGGGCAATTGTGAAATATTGTATTGAAAAAATAGTAAATGCAAGATTTTCTGAGATAGTATATGCCAGACCAAGGTCAAAACCACCTGAGACTAATACATGACTGCATTCTTTGTAAATTGCCATAGTTAGCTCAGAATACAACATCCCTGTGATACATGCATCCAAAAAGTCCAAGATTTTGATAATACACATAATTTTCTGAGATTCTGTATTTTTTTGAGGAGCCATGCATTTGGCACCCCTGAAGGTGCAACAAGTGTGCACACTGTTGGGAGGGGGGGAGGGGAATTGAAGCCTTCTACTATATAAGAGTGCGGATACTGAACAGTGGATTAAGATTATTTTTGTTTAAAAAATCCACATGAAAATCAAAGAAAATATGTGGTGCATATCTGTGTCTGACTTGTGTGACACTGTTTATTGTGGTTATGAAATGCTGCCAGAAACTCTCAAATTACAATTGCTTGAGTATATTGCATCACACTTTGATATTATAGAGGATGAATTTTAATCACAGCATTAAAAATTTTATATGGATTGAGTTCACAACTTTCATTTTCCAATTAGCATGTTCTTTGGCAAGAAGATGAGTGTAAGTAAGGAACTTTATTAACGTCTCAAATGTATTTAGCCGTGCACGAGTGCATTACTAATTGGGGAGACGGTGCACACCTTACCCCCTTTCTCTATCAGAGCTCCAGGTGAAAGGAATTCAAAGCTATAAGCAAGCTACTCGGAACAGAGAAAAGTCGATACGGTTGGTCGATCCGGGTTCGAACTCAGGACCGTACGCACAGTGTGCCGTGCACAAACACACTGCGCCACCTAGCCGTACCTCGCAAGTCCGTGTCTCGCAAGTCCAACACAGGGTCATGGGGTAATGTGCAAGAGACAGCACACCTCACGTGGATGGACAGCTCTACTTTAAGAATGTTTCAATAGTTTTTTCTTTAAGACAGTACATTCTGCATAGACTTTATTCCTACTTTAGAAAATAACATAAAGGTCAAACTGCTGTAAGCCTTAGAGATGGAGATTTCCTTGAGAAGATCATTTCTAAATATGATTCTGTTTATTTTAATAACAGGAAATCAAGATGCCAACCTTGACATCAAGAGAACAGCATCATGATCAGTGTCTTCTGCTGAACAGAAGTTCAGAGGGCTGGCTGTGTTTGAATTATGGATCAACTTGTAAGTAATAAACCTTAGAAGATACATAGAAGCTAATCTAATGGATAAGTTTATTTCATTTGATTCTTGGGGCAGAAACTGAAAATGAATTCTGATCCTAGATTTATTGTCATTCATGCAGGGCTTGAAATCGATACAGACATAAATATGCCTTGAAATTTTTTTTACGGCTAACTTTTTCTCGCAGTGGATTTACGCCTAGTACATTTTTGATGAATTACACCTATAATGTTGGTACAAGGTGTAAAATTATTTCTTAATTTCGAGCCCTGTCATGACATACACACCAAAAACATGTGCATTCTTCAACTGATATTTAATTTTGCCTATTTTTTCCAGTATGAAGATGACCTCTTTGAGCTTCTTGGAAAATTTCAGGTACAATATGTCTATAGATGATTTACAATGATATGTTTCCATTGCTGCACCATTGCCAAGTGGTTTCTGCAAATAGGTGATCCATAATCTAAGAATGATTGCCAAGAAAACAATATAAGATAGCAAAGAATGTTGAGGAATAAATAAATGATTTTGAGCCTTAAAGAGCCCTTGTCAGCCACTCCTTTGTTATTGTTTTCAGTCGATATTAGGCAATGAATTACATGTAGAAATCTAAGTTTTATTATTCATTTATTGAATCCAATCACAAATATTGAACTACATTCCCTAAATCAGCCGATGGAAATGGATACTTTCTCTGTCTCGGTATGCTACTAGGCTGACAAAATGGAGGCTGACAGAGGCTCTTTAAAATATGTCCCACAGGTTCATAGAGGCCACTCTACTTAAGATTGTTTGGTATCTGAAAAACATAATGGCAATATACAGTATGTATATTATATAGGATAATTCAAAGCTTCATCAGGATGCTAGATTCTGCTAAGGAAGCGATGTTGCATGAGCCGCACATCAACAAGGGTGATATTGCCTTTTTGAGTGTTATTTTCGGCCATGAGCAGAGCCGGCAACTGTTGCCTGGTCATCCACATATCTCACTGTCTTGATGAGGTGTCCTCCCACCTCACCATGCCAGAGATTGGAAATTCTAGTCCTATTTCCTGGGTCGACCCAGGCTTTTTTAACATGGCACTTGTATGATTTTGTAAATTCCAAAAGTGTAACGCATCAAGGGTTATTTGCCTCACAAGAGTTTAGTTTCTGAATTTACAGAAATCAAAGCAGCTGTGTGCTGATGCAGCCACTGCAATACTGTTTACATTTTTTTAGTCTGATCGGTTGGATGAACAACGGTGTGAACCACCTGCTTTAAGAGTAATCAAGCCTGCAAGTGACAAGGAAAGTAGTGACGACGAAGAGGATACTGACATGCAAGAGGTACCCATCTTCTGTATTCCACACCTTTTTATTTTTATTTTTTGGTAAACTGCGCAAATAGTATTTTTAAGTGTGCTTTGGTTTGAGAGATGTGTAAATTGTACATTAAATTAGACAACAGACAAGAGGGGTGATTCTAACTACCCTGTATCAAGGCAACATTTTTATTGCTGATGTCATGCTGTAATATGCTGGTGCCACTAATTAAATCATAATTAATATGTATTAAAACATAATGTAATTCAATTATTTTGTTGTGTTTGTCAGAATTATTCTGGAAGATCACGAGATAGTATAGAGTTGGATCCATTAAAAGAGGTAGATGCTTTAAAGTACCTTGTGTTTTGTAATCAGTGAGATTCTTAGAATGAAACCCTGTTTATTGGGTGTATTCCAGATATAACAAGAAACCCCTTCCCCTTCCCATAATGTGGTGATATGCTCTGTGACCTCACTCCTCTTCATTTGATTTGACTTAGAATAAATTGCTTTACACATGTCAGGAGTGATGCTGCAGTAATACAAATCAACTTGACCAACACCCATGATTTTTTGGTGCCAAAACCACATGGGGACCATGCCCTAACAACTTTGTTAGAAAATATATTAGGGGTTATTGTATGGAATTTTCAGAGCTACCCACTAGTTTGAAAAATTTCATGTTGAGAGTTTAAAAAAGTACAATGTAAAGCATGTTCAAAATTGAAACTCATTCCAGGTGCTAGCCAGTGGTGGGCCTTATCCTCTAGTAGTTTTACCAGTTAGTGGTGAATACTGGTTAGAGGGGAGTAACCACCATTATACTCTGCAAGATGGTGGTACAACAATCTTGGCCCCAGCTTATGATTCCAGTCTCAGTCTTGTGGATGCAGATGAGACTGTGGACTGTTATAGGAAACATTTCCATGGAAAGGTAAGAGTGACTTCATGCCCGCAGTGTTAGTCTACGTCCACTTCATCCAGGACTAGCCAGCACAGCTGGTGGTTTTGTGGGTGTGAAATACACTTTGTTTCCACTTTGTTCACTTCACAAGTTCTAAGTGGCTACTCGAACTAGGGCTGAGTGTCAAATGCACCCAAGACTTGGTCCTAACGCACGCAGCTATTTTAGTGCTTGTGTAGTAAAAAAACTTTCCTTAAAACCCACAATACCACCAGCTACTCACTACTACCTGAACTCATAAGAATGCACAGACCAGGCCGGGATAACTAATCCCAGGGTTGCTTAAATTTTTATTCAATCCATTTATTTTTATTAGGAACATCTTAACTTTGTCTGTGATGATGAAAAACTTGGGCCCATAATTATCTCCATCAAGCAAGAGATAGAGCGAGGAAGTCAGTCTTCAGACACCCAGGGATTCATTAGGGTCATACTGAGGTAAGCTGGTAGTCAAACTCATCCCTAGAGCCTTTCATTTGTCTGGGCTTGCTACATGAGACAACAAAGGCTCTTCTTGGCAGATATTTAACAATATGCACCTATAGGTGAATATAACAAAATATGACTAATGTCTTGACTAATCACAAACAGAATCACTTCAGTAATTATACTAAATGTAAATGCATGTACTTATCTTTTTCAGGACCAATGAACAGACCACAATAGACTTACTTCCACTAGAGAATCTGTCAGATAACCCTGGGCCAAAGGAGATTATTAAGGTTAGGGGGTTATAATACTGGTACATGTAAGCATGTGAGATGACCTGAGAGACAGATACCACCACACCTTTAGCCCCCATGGAGGGTTGAATATTAGACAATCCCAGATGGTTGTATTGTTAACCAAACATGTGTCTAGAAGAACTATTGTTTTGATTGTAATTTTTTTCCTAGTATTTTCGCATGCCCTAGTGTTTATAACTCGTCAGCTTATGTTTATAATTCCTATTTTACAGTATCTTCTGGGAGATGAAGCAGACACGTTAGACCAGTTTCAAGTATTAGCACACCCTAGAGCTTCAGAGATGATCGTAAAATATGATGAACATAGTGCTGCTAAGGCATTCAAGTTTGGAGTTATTTATCAGAAATTTGGACAGGTATGTCATGAATATGAGTCAGCACAAGCACAGAAGGGTCGGGGGAGTGCAAGATAGTGACAAATGTATGGGAGAATAGATGAGTATGTGAATGAATGAAAATATTATATGAAACATATGAAAAGCTGTACAAAAACTCCCCCCCCCCAAAAAAAAAGGTGCTGCCCATACCCCTACATTTGGAATATTGATGTGCCCCGCAATGCTCGCTATGTAGTAATAATTTGGAAATAAACGTTTTACATGCATGGCCTCAGTAGTTAATTTAACATTATCACGACACAGAGATAATATTGCTATCCATAACCATGGAGTTATTATGCATTGTTTTTTCTTCGTATGTCAGATCTCAGAAGAAGACTATTTTTGTAACAAACATCACAGTCCAGCTATGAGTGAATTCCTTGATTTACTTGGCACAAGAGTGCGGCTGCAGGATTTCAAAGGGTAAACACTACTTGTTTTTCTGTTGCATGTGGTTGTTTTGTTAATTTGCTGTGCCACTACCCCAACACAACAACCACGTCATATGCTAGTTACTTTTATCTCTGGATACAAGTTGCAGTTCAAACAATTTTTGGGTCATACAAGACTTGTAATACTTTTGACAATGATTAATTGTATGTTATTCTTTTGTTAATCAGGTCAGTTTTGAGCGAAAATCGAGAAAATTGATAACGAATTCAATTTTTTTTTGTTCTGAACCCGCTTTCTGGTAGGCTAGTCAGGAGGAGATCCAGGGTTGTGAAAAGGACGTGCCAGATTTGCCAAAAGAGCATTTTCCCAATTTAAAGCATTTTTGTATCGCAAAGGGGGGTGCATCTACACCCAAAGCATCTTTGATCTGCCTAGGTGGCCTGGGAGAAGTACCGTAGTCACACAGTTGTTTCAGAGTTTATGTCATTGTAGTAAAACCGGGGTGGTTTTCAACAAAATAAATTAGTTGCAAACAAGCTTGATGTTGAAAAGTTGTCTTTTATATTCTTTTCAGGTACAATGGTGGACTTGATGTCAAGCACGGACAGACAGGGGAATACTCCATACACACTAACCACAGTAACAAGTGAGTGATGCAACACAATCAGACAGGGGAATACTCCATACACACTAACCACAGTAACAAGTGAGTGATGCAACACAATCAGACAGGGAATACTCCATACACACTAACCACAGTAGCAAGTGAGTGATGCAACACAATCAGACAGGGGAATACTCCATACACACTAACCACAGTACGCACACAAACCAACTACAAATGTTTCTTCTTTCTTCCTAGGGAAGTGATGTTTCACGTCTCAACTCTTCTGCCTCACAGCAATGGTGACACACAACAGGTAACATGGAGGTCTTGTTTGGAGGTCTGTATTTTGTTTGTGTGTTTTTTTGTTTGTTTATTCAGATGGGTACATGCCGAGTACCATAGAATAAAAAACTCCCCACAAGACCTCAGTACATGTAGCCGAAAAAGCCGTTCACTTCTCACCTCCGTGACCGGGTTTGATTGGCGCTCTTGGGCTGCAAGAGATTTTTTTGTGACACGCTTGGGTCGTTTCGGACGTTGTTGCTTATCGCCGGTAAAAATGATTCGTCTTGTGGATGAGACAGACGAGGGCCCGTCTCTCATGCACTACACCTAACCTGAAGATGGGGGACGCTAAAGACCTATGGGGAGTATGCGGGAGTGACCACTCACAAACTGCTAACAGTTCGCAAAAATCTAGTCAGCTCCAGTGTGACCGATTTTAGGCTGTTCACATTTCATAACAGTGACTTATTTTTCTATTTTAGGTCCAAAGAAAACGCCACATAGGAAATGATATCGTCTCCATCATATTCCAGGTGAAGCGTTTTTTTTTTGCAATGAAATTCATTTAAAGTTACAGTTGACTGGCTTTTCAAAACCAGGCAATTTAAATGATGATTTGATTTATTTATTTATTATTATTTTTTTTTGGGGGGGGGGGGGAGATTTCATTGCTTAAAAGACCCGAACAACGCCAAAGAAAGGGTCTTTAAAAAATATCTCGCGAGAAAAACAAAGCGACTTCGTGCCGCAAAACTAATTACGGCTTCAAATTAATTCACACGTGTACACACAAAAAAACGATATTCGGGCTTCAGAACCTTGTGGTCCTTATGCCCTTGCTCATACAAAAGGTGATAACCTTTGACCTTTCTATTCCAGGACTGCAACACTCCCTTCTCGCCTACCTCCATTCGCTCGCATTTCCTACACGTGTTCGTAGTTGTACAAGTGGAGGAGCCGAACACGCCCAACACAAGATACAAGGTACAATACTAGGACTATCAATTGGAAATATCGTGTTGTTAGCTAGACTGCAAACAACTCCTTTAAAAGAGTTGAAAAGCGCGCGTTGCAGTGTTGGCGCCATGCGCAAGGCTTGAATATTTGCATCCATACGCGCGCTTTACCAAAATATTTTCTCAAGGGTCATTTTGCAGTGTAGCTGCTTTCTCTGACTTGGACTGCACTGGCCAACGAAAGGTTCTCGGGTTATGTGAGAAGAAAACGGCGCCGTCTATGTATCACGTGAATAGTTATTCTTCGACTGCAGCTGTCTTGTGACCATAACTACGGTCGAAAATCCTTCTGTAAACTTTTAATTTTCGATGTGTGTTTGGGAGGAACGTGTCCTAAATTCCCGCCATTTTTTGCGCGCGCGGTTGTGACACAGGAAACCCACAACATAAATATTTTGCTAAATTTGTGGATTAAAAAGTCTACCTTTAAGGCTCCAAGCTTTCATTACTCTGCTTAGTAGCCTATGTTTTTTTCGCCAGCTGCTATGTCTCGTAAACTATCCTCTACTGGTATTTCCCGTTGTCCGGACCACACTTTATTTTTGTTACAAGGCTTGGTATTGTTTTTATTATTTTAGGTTTCTGTAACCGCCAAGGAAGATGTCCCCAAGTTCGGACCCAAAATGCCCAACCCAGCAGTCTTCAAGAAGGTTAGCATTTCCCCCGACCTTCCTACCTACCACTGCACTTACAGAGACATAATGTCACTTTTGTTACTGAGTTTAGTAACTCTGTTCTCGCCTACAGGGCCCTGAATTCAGGAACTTTCTTCTGACTAAACTGATGAACGCCGAGATGGCAGCGCTGAAGAGCAGCGAGTTCGCAAAACTGGCGGTAAGACAGTTAAACAGATCGCACCTTGGCAACCATGTATGGCTTTATCATAGCTCAGTTGGCAGAGCGTCACATCGTATCGTGGAGGTCATGGGGTCGATTTTCATAGCCTGCGAGCTGGCACTCCAGTGTTTTTTTTTTTCCCGGATATATATATATATATATATATATATATATTTTTTTTTTGGGGGGGGGGGGGGGGGGCACGTGGGATTCCTGTGTCGCCGAAAGGAATCCCGACACAGGAATCCCGCGCGCCAAAAAAAACAAATATCCAAAAAAAACCACTGGAATGCCATCTCGCAGGCTACTTTTTTCAGGTCTTCTAATTTATAGCGATCGCATTGATTGCTTCTGAACTGCGATGGTCACTTACTTTCCAGGTTGCACCATATTGCGCCATATAGCTCGGCAAAAAAAGAACAATTAAATTCGGCACAGGGATGGTGAATTAGGTGGTGGGTACCGGGTACTACCTACCCCCATAAGTATCCAGTGGTTATTTTCTCGAAACACAAATAAGGGATACCCGTTTTTATTGCAGAAATGTGTTGTTCTCTTCGTGTAGTGCACAACGGTAGGGTTTTCACCACGATTCATCAATTATTTCACGAGATATCGGCAGTTGAAAATCTGATTTTTAGGTAAATTGAGAGAGGTGGCGGGTCTCGGATACCCACCCCCCTAAACTGGATACTTATAATGTACCGTTGTTTTGACCTCTTCCCTAATGCTGAGGCGTAGCCAGCTAGTAAATCTCTCTATTATTCTATTTCATTTTCTAGGACCGCACACGTAACTCTTTATTACGAAATCTGATGGACGAACTGCTCGAGAAGAACGCGCTGATCTTTGCCACTAATGGTAATACTGGTGTCAGTACTCCTGAGGAGGTAATATCCTGGAATTGGCTGAATTTTTCCTGCCTTAAATTCCCGCCAAGTTTCGCGCGATGACACAGGAAACCCGAAACAAATGTTATGCTAAGTCCGTTTGAAGACTAATGAGTCCCATTTCTTTTCTTCTTTCCTTTTTCCCCTCCTTTGTTCTTTGTGAGTGCAATTTTTCGCGTGTACGATTTTCAGGTTGTTCCGAAGGGTAAACTGCTGACCTCTTTACGTAAGGCTATTCGTGGTCGCAGCTCTATCTCGCGGACCGCGTCCATGAGGGAGACTCGGTCGACTGTTGATGACGCGGACAACTCGTCTGATGACAGCAAAAGTAGCGCGAAAAGCAAGGTCAGCAGACAAATTTTGTTACTGTCCGTTTCTTTCTGGATCGAGTTCCCTGTGGTAGGAAGGCCGAGTGGAAGCGTGGGTCGAGAAGGTGCTGCCTTTGCTTTAATATCTGCAAATGTTTAGACCTTCGCGTCTTCTCGGATAAGGACGTTAAACCGTAGGTCCTGTCTCTCACATACACTACACTAACCGGAACCAGAGGGACGTTTTAATAAAAAACCACGAGGACCATCGGAAGTCTCGCCATACTAACACACACTCATGTATACACAGCTGGTTTCTATAGGATTAGTAAACGTAAAGCGCTTTTAACCGTGAGGATAAGCGCTATATAAGCACAGTTACTTTCTTTTACATTAGTGAGAGAGGCTCTCGGGTGACGTCACATTTCCAACCACAGGAAGCCCACAGGAAACGCCAGGAACTTGCGTAATAAACCAAACAGGCACGAGTCAGAAATTCAGGGTATTTGACATTGTCAACCCGGCCATAACCTGTCGGTTATATGACTGTTCAAGGCTCTAGTTCCACTCAAACCGGATGTCCTAGATTGACAATATGATTGTGTGAACTTGTCTTTATGTTTTGCTTTACAGAAGGAGAGGAGAAAGTCTTCTCAGTCATTTCTGTCGAAAAAGAAGAGCCCGAAATTCTCGGCAAAGTAAGTGTACTTGGAGAAGCCGAACTGACTTGCAAATTTCGATTATTCCCTAATTCCCTTACTACTAAGTCCCTAACTGGCGCGTTTGTGTTGTTGAAATCTGCCGGCCAATATCCAAGGGTGCTTACCATTGGTCAAGGAAAGCCAGTTGGTTTGATCGTTGCTAAATGGTACAAAATATTCCGGTTGGCGATTGAAGGGAGGCTTGTCGAATACTGCCTCGTACCCAGGAGAGAGCGACTGGGAGCGAGCAAGCGCGAAAGGCATCATGGGAAGGGCGAAGAAAACAACGCGTCTCTTTCTCTTGTTTGAGCCTTCCCATGATGCTTTCCGTAAACGAACCGTTCCCAAGATGCATTGCGCGCTCGCTACCAGAACACTCGCAGAGGCTTTTCTCTCTGTTTCTACTAAATAGAGACGCCTAGGGACGAGGCAGTGCCGAATAACCGCGGTTTGATCAGGAAACACCCAGACTGCATGATGGAGGCGACTTTGCGCGTTGAGAAATTCTAGTGAAATATGTTATTGTTCTTCTCTTAGGCTTAGAGATGCCAATCGGAGCAAAAGCATGGAGGCTCTTAATTGCGATGATATCGTCGCACCATCTAAGGATAAAGGTGCCGCAACATTCTACATAGCTGGCAGCCCCCCACGAAATAGGACCCCAGAGAGGGTCAAATTCGAGGATACCCCTTCAAACAGGGAAACAAATGAGCAAGGTACACCACAAAGGGACTCTTTTCGGGAGCGTAACCCAGTCTCTCGGTCCCAGTCCACTTCTGTGCTCAATTTCGCAGCGGAGAATGGGGACGAGACTAGGGACTCGTTTGGTGGTCAGCGGATGCGTAGTTCATTACCCAGAATGCGCGAGGGTCCCAAACCTTCGTCCGAGTACGGGGTAACGTACATTGGAGGTTATGCGAAACCTGTGGTTGACGGACAAGGAACGCCTGCGCAAAGTCCGTTAAGAATCGTGACATACGATAACTCTCCGGGAATATTCCGAAGAGGCCCGGAGCCCTTCGAGGTGATCCGAATGCAACCACAAAGACCCGAGTTAGTAAATTTGTACAACGAAGTTGGCAGTCGATCTTCGACGGATGAATCGAGGGACAAGGCTTCGTATCGTCAGCAGATGCATGAGTTGTCGCAACAAGTACATAATCAGCAGCAGGAGCTGCAGCACCGATATGCGCAACAGCATAGTCTCCATCAGCCGCGTGACCCAGAGCGTGACAGAGACCGTCAACGGGAGCGTGACAGGAGCCGTCACGAAGAACGTGACATTGAACATTATAGATCGCGTGAGGCAGTCCGAGAAATCCCGCGTCACACGCTCCAGTTCAATGAGCGTGACACCGATCGTTACGAGCGTGACGTACTTTTCCGTCACGCTAACTCACGGGAAAGCAGTAGTAATAGTGGTACGCTGCCGAGACTTTCCCAACGGACCTCGGATTCTTCGGGTTCTTCTTTAGATGCTGCTCCGGCCGCCCACCGAACCCTCCCCTCTCCGGGGTTTACCCGAGGAGCAAGTCGTCCCTACTCCTCCCCAGAGATTAGTCCTGTGATCATGCGCAGAGCGAAGAAAACAGCCGTCGTTTCGCCTTTGTTGGAAGTGAATGAGCCTTCTCGTGCCAGGCCCCAATCGGTCCCGCCTGGACTACTGCTGTTTGATCCGACGGACCCTGAGTCCGAGGCATTCCCACAGGTCAGTGCGAGCGCCCTATAGTAATGTAAGGAGTGTTTGATTGTTCTTAGAAGGCCGTCATTAGCAACAACATCTCGCTTTAGTCAAAACCCGCCAGTGTTCTATTATCAATGCTGCATTCTGATTGGCTAGTAGAGTATTTTTTTCTGAAAGAGTTGTATCTTGTTGCGGTGGATTTATTTACCCGTGCAATTACTATTTTGCGTTTTCTCGAGGCTTTTGGTGACAGGAAAGTAGCATGGATGTATCTGTTGAAATAGTGTGTTACTAAACTGGCTTGAATTATCCATTATCATACGCTGTCGGTCGTGCATAGTTTGATTCTATCTTTATTTCCGGGTCGATGTTCCGATTGCGATACCATACTTGATAGGTGAGTTGGGTTAACAACGTGCATTCGCGGCGTGGAGATCATGCTCGCTCGTCCGATTTGTCTCTTGCTCCCCGTAACTTCCGCGAGAAACAGGAAAAGGTGAAGCACGCGATATATTTTATTTTTTATTTTCAAATGAATGTCACACGCAGCACAAGAAAACGCTTCACTTCATTTAACCTACCATTGGCACTAAAATCCTTCCACAGCGCACTTCCTTGCACGGAAGGCTCACTACGCTGGAGTTTTTCGAAAACGGCGAAGATTTTGTCCGGTTCCTCCTGATCTCACTAAACCGAAGATTTTCAAAAACGTTGCCGGCATAAACAAAGTAAAGAGCTCATGAAAACGGAGTAGTGTGGACGCGTATCTCTTCGAAAACGGAGGTTTGGAAGAGGGATTAGCGTGGACGGTACCTCAGTTGCACTTTTTCTACCCAGGTCATGGAACAAAACTTATCGATATCCAAGCAGAGTTCCGAGTATAGCGGCAGTAATCGCTCGTTAAACGAGCTCGACGGCTCAGGTAAGATGGACGGTAGAGCCCTGTCGAGTATATGTGATAGACACTTCTTGATACCCAATCATCGTGCTGTGATTTACCACTGTATGCATTGCTACGCGACCTCAAAATTCAATGCTGCGATGGGCGATTGGCGATTTTTAGCCGTCAATCAAACCAAAACGCTGGATTCGGCTGCTTTACTGGATCGATTTTGATTGCAAAATCAGCCAAAATGGTTTTAAGCTATCCTTTGACTTCCCCTTGCCTAGAATGTTTAACTCTCTGTTCAAGAAAATTGATATTAAATATTTTTTGGTAGTCACTATAGCAAATATTTTCATAGCATACTGAGTTTACTGTGCCCAATTCCAATGCAACCATCATTGAAACCTCATTTTGTATTTCAGAATCGCTATACAAACAGGTCCAAACCCTGACGAATGAAAACGTCCAACTGAAGTGCGAAAAACTCGAACTGGAGAGACAGATTGTGGTAAGATATTTTAAAAGTTACGTAAATTATACATTTGAAAGGGTCATCGGATGGAAGGCGCTTCATTTCCTTTGCTCTTCCAATGATACCCTGCACTCTCCTCATACCTCCAATGACACCCTGCACTCTCCCCATACCTCCAATGACACCCTGCGCTCTCCTCATACCTCCAATGATATCCTGCGCTCTCCTCATACCTCCAATGACACCCTGCGCTCTCCTCATACCTCCAATGACACCCTGCGCTCTCCTCATACCTCCAATGACACCCTGCGCTCTCCTCATACCTCCAATGATACCCTGCACTCTCCTCATACCTCCAATGATACCCTGCGCTCTCCTCATACCTCCAATGATACCCTGCGCTCTCCTCGTACCTCCAATGACACCCTGCGCTCTCCTCATACCTCCAATGACACCCTGCGCTCTCCTCATACCTCCAATGACACCCTGCGCTCTCCTCATACCTCCAATGATACCCTGAACTCTCCTCATACCTCCAATGACACCATGCGCTCTCCCCATACCTCCAATGATACCCTGCACTCTCCTCATACCTCCAATGATACCCTGCCCTCTCCCCATACCTCCAATGACACCCTGCGCTTTCCTCATACCTCCAATGACACCCTGCACTCTCCTCATACCTCCAATGATACCCTGCGCTCTCCTCATACCTCCAATGATGCCCTGCGCTCTCCTCATACCTCCAATGATACCCTGCGCTCTCCTCATACCTCCAATGATGCCCTGCGCTCTTCTCATTCCTCCAATGACACCCTGCGCTCTCCCCATACCTCCAATGACACCCTGCACTCTCCTCATACCTCCAATGATACCCTGCCCTCTCCCCATACCTCCAATGACACCCTGCGCTCTCTTCATACCTCCAATGACACCCTGCACTCTCCTCATACCTCCAATGATACCCTGCGCTCTCCTCATACCTCCAATGATGCCCTGCGCTCTTCTCATTCCTCCAATGACACCATGCGCTCTCCCCATACCTCCAATGACACCCTGCGCTCTCCTCACACCTCCAATGATACCCTGCGCTCTCCTCATACCTCCAATGATACCCTGCACTCCCCCCATACCTCCAATGATACCCTGCGCTCTCCTCATTCCTCCAATGATACCCTGCGCTCTCCTCATATCTCCAATGATACCCTGAGCTCTCCTCATACCTCCAATGATACCCTGCGCTCCTTACATTCAGCCCAAGAAAAAAAAAACGGAAGCGCGCAGAGCTGATTACGCACAAAGTCCATCGCTCTCCCCGCCTGTTCTCTGGTTCACTACTGACGTGTGTTTATTTCTCATCAGCTTCTACAGCGCGAGAACAAGGCGGGCAAGGACCGCAACCACCAGCATACCGCTGACCTGTATGAGGCTCGCTGTGAGATAGCGCGCCTGCGATCATTGCTGCCCAGCGAAAACGTGCGACCTGACGATTTTACAAGGCGCAAAGGGAAGATAAGTCGCTTTACAAGATTATAGAAATAGACAGATGTAGTAGTAACATCGGTTAGTTGTTAATATTTTCCAAAGTAGATCTATCTTATATAGACCACATAAATATATAAACCACTATAGATACCTAAAGAAAAAGTTCATCCAAGAGGTTGAATTCTAGAAGTCTACGCAGCTCCATTGTCACAAGTTAGGCTCTTTTTAGAACTACTTAAGAAGAGCTTTATTATTTAGCCTGTACCCAAACGATCCGTGGCTCGGAGGGTCTAACTAGCTGGGAGTTTGTGGGGTAAAACCCCAGGTTTAGATTCCTGAGATCTCCTGCCGACTGGTATGGGTTGGTCATTTTCAGCAGCATTTCCAAAAATAGCCGTACTCAAGCGCTCCTGGACTTCCAGGTGACCTTGTAGTCAGATTAAAATTCGTGCAATTTCTCACTTCCTGTGAATTTTGGGATGCCCAAGAGAGGATGTGAAATCTGTTCCAGGCCAATATATTGTATCTCAACCCGCGTTGCATTTTAATTTTGGTTTTCCTGTTGCAGTGAAACCGATAAAGCCAATCAGGTGTTCGTCCGTCGCAACATTTATCTGGCTTCCGCTTCGAGGGAAAACAAACAAAAACCGTTGTTTCGCGTTGAGAATTTTCCTTAAACTTGGTTTGTTTAGGGTTTTTCTGCTCCGTCAGTCAGACCATCTAAACCAATCATGTCCTCGTCTTGTTTCACCTAGTTCAGTCCAATGGGTTTTCGTCGCGACAGAAAGCCAAGCGACTGCACTAGGCGGAACAATGCAAGGATCTGATTGGCTTATTAGTTGGTTTGGCTGGCGGAAGCGCGGAACAGAAAAACCCGAAATCCCAAACCACAGGTCGCTACAACGGGTTTGCTGTAAGTCCTAGATTCATCTCCGGTAAAAAAATAAAGTATTCTTGCAGCGATTTTATGTCGTCTCTGGCTCTGTTGAAAGTTAATGTTATTTAAAAGTCAGCATTGGAACAAAGTATTTTTTGGCCCACATATTTTTTTACAGTCGTCCAATTCAACAAACGTTCAGAAAAACGGCCGGTGTGTCGTCAAGAAAAATCAGTTTTTTTCTCATCACAATTTTTCATACCTTACTCAAATGAACCCTAGAAATTGAAGTAAAAACGTGATTCAAAATTGCAAAGAAGATATTTTATAGTTTCGTAAGAAAATGTACCAAAAAATGTACAAAAAACATCAATGTTGGCAATTGTAAAATATGAAAAGAAAAGAAATTATTTACTGATTATTTTAAAAGTACTCAACGTCAATGGGGTATATGTAATTATCACTTCTTATTATTGGCCAATAAATATATCACAGAATCATCTATAGTTTTATAGAGTTTATTGTTATTATAAGGAGAGCACACTTTTTGCCTTTGTTATTGATGAGTGTGACGAAGATTTTTTGCCAAAATATTATGTACCAAAATGCATTGAACTGTGTAATGCAACAACCTCGAAGCTTGATAAATACACCTGTTTCAGAAAGGGTTGTATCCGTCACAACTGTCTGTTGATTGTAGCCCGAGAAAAACGAAAATCTCGTGTATGTAACCCAGTACAAAATTCCGCGCGAGCGCTGAGTGTAATTTATTTGGCCTAAGCAGGGTGATAAACGGATATTTATCCTAAAAACCAGCCAACTGATAAACCTCGTCCCGAGGGTCTTCTCGGTCATTTTTCAAAATGGCGGTTAGCTCGGGAGAAGACCCTGGGGGAGGCTGAGTCACATGACCGTTTCGAAACAAAGAACAACCTCGTTCCCATGTCTTCAAACAGTGGTCATGTGACTCAGCCTCCCCCAGGGTCTTGTGCTCGACCAACCGCCATCTTGAAAATTACCCACAAGACCCTGGGGACGAGGTTGCCAACTGATTTCTTGCTCTCAAATTGGCCAATAAAAACGGATTTTTGTCTAACATTGAAGATTCATCAAATAAATACAAGATGTTGTAGTGCAACTACAACTCAGTGTCTATTCTAAAGGCTTGGTACAAGTATGTCACTTTTTATGTACACTCACTTTCATATCAACTAAGAGGGGGGTCATCAGAAAAAATACATTGGATTTGGGGGACATGAAAGGGGACACCCAAAACTATACAGGGTCCCCCCTCGTTTCCACCAGCCCCCCTCCCTTATAAAAAATGAACGGTCTCTTATGAACAGAAGCTTCGGAAAACTGCTCCTATTCTGTTTTGGTACTCCCATGATGCATCGCGGGTTACAACAGACACTTGTGACGGTATGTATACACCTATTTCAATTAACGTTGCTCTGCAAAACGTAAAACCATGAACCATGCATCATAATGAAGACGCTACTTCTCGTATTTTCTTCGAGTTTGGCAAACCAAACTAAACTAAAACCACCCAATGGCACTTTGTTTACTACTTTGAGACACAATTTGGCGTGAACCGCTTCGTTTTAGGCAGGAATTACCATTACGACTTATGGAGCATGGTTCATGGTTTTACGTTTTGCAGAGCAACGTTAATTGAAATGGGTGTATAAGCAGAAGCTCATACGTACGAGCTAGAGATGTGTCGACATTGCAATACAACACTAAATAATCATTTACATATTTTATTATTATTTTCGTCAGTGATTCATGCGGAGCCGATCGCAGCTATTAAATACAAATGAGTTTAGCCTTCGCGCACTTCCCTTTGACTTGGTGCGATATATATCCCTTTAAAAAAGTTATTGGTGCCCAAGTGTCGCATTTTGCGATTCAAAGGCCGGTGGCCCCGCGTTCCGTTTGTCCTTTTCCGTTCCGGTTAAGTCCTTGGGTTCTATCGCTCAGTTTGATCTCTTCGAATGGATTTTACTGGTTCTTCCTTCGCCAAGCGCGCTTTCTCTGAAACAAAAGATAAAAACATATTTATATTTCATTGTGCAAAAAGGAAACTTTCCGGTCATCAAGTTCGGAAAATTTCCATTTCTATAATTTGTGCAGAGCGAGAAGATTTGAAAATATTTCCGTGAAAATATTTAGTATTGGTGTACTCTCTTCGACGCTGAGTATGGAATTTTGGATTGAGTCAGAAATGAAAAAATATTAGTTGAGATATTAATTCTTATGTTTTCCTGATGTTGCTGTGTTTTTTTTGTAAACTTCCTGAAACTTTTTCCGCCGCCATTCGAATATGGTGATCGAACGTACCTTACGTAGCTCTTCCATTGTAAAATCTTGACTTTCGTCGTTGTTAAAATATTTTTTGTCCCTCCTCTCCTAGAAAATTCAACAGATTGTGTTGGTATTAGGAAAAACGCTGCTTTGATTAGAATTTGATTAGTCCCGAAGCTTGAATACCCCTTGATTGGATTGGTGTATTTGTCTAAACATCATGCCGATGCCGCGTGTCATGGAAGGAATATGAAAAGTCTCCGCTTGGAATAGATGTTTAACGCTTAAAAGTGTTAGTTGTAAGTTCCCTTACCACTGTATGAATTGTTACGCGACCTCAAAATTCAATGTTGCGATGGACGATTGGCGATTTTTAGCCGTCAATCAAACCAAATCGCTGGTTTCGGCCACTTCAGCGGGTCGAAATTGATTGCCAAATCAACCAAAATGGTTTTAAGCTATCCTTTGTCTTCCTTGCCTCGAATGTTTAACTTTCTGGTTTAAGAAAATTAACATTACAATTTTCGTGAATTTTGAGTTCGCGTAGCAATGCATACGGTGCGCATACCAATTATCTACCTCATTATTCTGGCCTCTTTGAAGTCTTTTTGCCCAGTATTCGTACTTGGAAGGTGGTACACTCAATTTTGGTAGATCATCTTTGAAACGATCATCCTTTTTAGTCTGAAAAAAAAACCCACATGAATTGCGATTTGACGACTTTGGAATATCTTAATTTAAAAAGAACTAGAAACGATTGAACTATGCAATAGGCCACTTGGACTAACTGGGTCACGTGACCCCAACTACCTCTAACGAGATATTTTCCGGAAATACAAAGACCCAATTGATATTAGTCAGAAACTGGAGTTTCAGCATAAAGTCTCTAACCTGGAGCAAATGGCAGCGAGTTGAATTTTCAAGATTTTATTCAGAATGTATTGGATTTGGTTCACGTGAGCCAGTTAGTGCAAGTGGCCTATTGTTGATGATGTTGAATCGCGCCTCTCTCAGTAAATGAAATTTCCATGTAAAAGAATGCCGATCGCACATTTAATATAATTGTCAAGCAGAGTAAAAAGTTTATCACAGATTCTCAATGGTGCCTGAAAGCATTAAAGCTGGTTTAGTAACACACGACCTCGCCGTCCCGGCAGCTTTGTGAAGTTTGGCAGTTGAGCTGAATCATGCGAACCGTGAATCAATCAGTCTTGCCAAGTTTCGCCTACTGCAGTGGCTTTGTTTCACTTGCGAGAAATGTCGCGACAAAACCAATTCACTGCACTAAGAGAAACTGAGCAAGAATCTGATTGGCTCAAGGGTTGGTTGACTTTGTACTTGACTACGCCGAAACTGCTAAAAGCCATTCGATGCTTTGAACGCATTGGGTCGCGTGTTACCGCTGGAACTAATTTAGCCAACTCGGGACTGCGTCCTTCGTCGGCTAAGTATCAGACGATATTCTGCAAAAATCGAGCAGGATAATGATTTTATTATTCAGCACATCCATAGCACAAAAAAATCTCAGAAATGATTTACTTTTGCGTATTAAATACGAGCTCAACACATATTTCCCTCAAACGACGGATTTCGTAGGATATGTCATGTACAGAAGACAGCTATTGGCGTTCCAATGACCATATTTGGGCAGTACATCGATGTGCTAAATAATAACTATGTGTATTTCAACACAAACGCCAAGAACTGGGACCAAAATAACTACTTATATAGATTTACCATTCTCGTACCAAGAGCTCCCCGGCTCGTCTGCTCGCAGGGGAGGCTCTGGGGACATCCATTTGAGGGCCGTCGCTGATTGGCTGATTTTGAGCGTTGGAGCATGCGCTGAAAGGTCTTCTCTCAGCGGCTCTGTATTACAGTAAATCTCGCGCATGCGGCAGTGGCTGTCACCAGAGCCTCCCCCGCGAGGTTACGAGCCGGAGAGCTCTGGGTTCGAGAATGATAGATTTACAAGAGGGATTTATCTTACAGAGTTCCCTCTCAGGCGATAATGTCGTTTCTTTGGCCGGCAAACCTTTTTTTTTTTCTGCTGGCTCGGGAAAGTTAATGACGCTGCTTAAGACCGGTGCACACTAGCGACATAAGGACGTTACGTTGCAACGAAAAAGCATAGGAAAATAATTGAAATAATCAATACTTTCTATGGAAAAATCATTATAGATTACTTCACCAAACCAATCTTATGCTATTTGCTGTGGACTTCAACGTTTTGAAACCACTTAATTTTGTTCGCGTGATATTTTTCTTATGTCGTTATGTCGCAAGTGTGCACCAGGCTTAAGAGGTAATACTTCCAGCAGTTCCAGGGGCGTATCTACCTGTACGCCAAGCACTGGCTTCCAATTTTTTCGCTAAGTTAAGTGAAGATACCTGTGTATCTACCCGCTATTATCTATTTTGTAGATCTCGCTCACGATAGTCAATGTCGCTAAATGGCTTCCACAAACTTAAGGTGACTCATTCGAAATTCAAAATGCACCCAACTGTGTCTAGAGCGCAAATCTGCGTCGTCAAACTAACGGCTATAACTTTTGTGTCTTTTCCTCTATTGTTATAATTATTTTTTCAAATCCTACTTTAATGATGTATAAATATGCTACTGGGAACCGATCTTCTTGAAAACATTTTTAGAAGTCACAATCTAAATTTTTGTGAGGCCCTAATTTCATATTCCGGTCGTACTAGAAAAAAATTTTGCCGGTTTTTTGGCTGAAATTTCAGGAATCGATTCCAGTTGTAGTGATCTCAAATCAAGCGAAGTTACAGAAAATTCGTCGGAACAGAAACGCGGTAATAAAAATACCGTCAGTTATGGTCAAATGTGGCCAAAATAGAACGCTGATTCTGGTTGGCTTGAATTGAATTTTAATAGTGCTCCGAAAACTAATTATTTTGGGCTCTTCCCTCGGCACTATTTTGTATAGTAATGTATTAAACTTTATCGAGGGTCCGATTTCAAATACCATGAACTACTAAAATGTTTGAACATTATCTACCGAGGAAAGAAATTGTGAAAGACCAATGAATTTGTTACAAGAATGTCGCATTTAAATGTGCCGTTATTAGGTATTATTTCTTGCTAAGATTTATATAGACGAGAAGTTTGTGGCATTGGTAAAACTTAGTAACCAGGTTTGACCATTATATTTGCTTATTTGGCATAGAAGAAAATTACAAAGTTACGACATTCGCCCTCTGGTTTTGCACGCAGATTTGAAGCTCTCTTGTTTATGAATGATAATGAAATCTGAAGTTTTTCCAGGGGAGCTCATTAGGCCAAATCTAATCAATAGCAGTCACGCTCCGAAAATAGCAATTGTCTGTTAAGTCCCTATGGAACAAAAAAAGAGTCGACGATAAACGTTTTCTTTGTTCGATTATTAGAGTTGGCCTACTGTGTTCCCCCTGGCAAAATGCGAGATTTCATTACCATTCATAAACAAGACAGCTTCAAATCTGCGTGCATGACCAGAGCATGACCGCCGTAACTTTAACAATTTTCTTCTATATCAAATAAGCACGCATGATGTTCAAACTTGCTTACTAAGTATTACCAATGCCTCGAGCTTCTCGTCTATATAAATCTTAGCAAGAAATAATACTTAATAACAACACATTTTAACTCGACATTCTTGTAATAAATTCATTGCGCTTTCACAATTTCTTTCCTCGGTAGATAATGCTCGAACATTTTAGTATTTCATGGTATTTACAATCTGACCTTCGGTAAAGTTTAATACATTACTATACAACATAGTGCCGGTGGAAGAGCCCAAAATAATGAGTTTTCGGAGCACTATTAAAATTCAATTCAAGCCAAGCAGAATCAGCGTTCTATTTTGGTCACAGTTGACCATTACTGACGGTATTTTTATTACCGCGTTTCTGTTCCGACGAATTTTCTGTAACTTCGCTTGATTTGAGATCACTACAACTGGAATCGATTCCTGAAATTTCAGCCAAAAAAACCGGCAAAATTTTTTTCTAGTACGACCGGAATATGAAATTAGGGCCTCACAAAAATTTAGATTGTGACTTCTAAAAATGTTTTCAAGAAGATCGGTTCCCAGTAGCATATTTATACATCATTAAAGTAGGATTTGAAAAAATAATTATAACAATAGAGGAAAAGACACAAAAGTTATAGCCGTTAGTTTGACGACGCAGATTTGCGCTCTAGACACAGTTGGGTGCATTTTGAATTTCGAATGAGTCACCTTAAGGCCTGGATACGCCCCTCACTTCCAGCCCAAAAAGGAAGATACCGTAGGGTCTATTTACTTGAAATTGTCAACACACGCATCCTATTTAAACTGACTGTAGCGCTGAAAGTTTACACTCGGTAACTAGGAGTGCCCTTCAAAAGTGAGACAATTTGCAACATGTTCGCAGCTTGAAGCTTGAAGCTATAGGTATACAATTCGCGACGAAGCAAAAATTCAAAATCTTCAAATGATGAAATATTTCCGATTAAAGAGCCATTTCCCTGGCATTTTGGCTGAAGCATGCACTAACCAAATTAACACGAAGTCACAATTCTAGGCAGGCTTCCTATAAGTACCTTATCAGTTTTTGAAACGAAAGCGCTTGCACACGGCCAGTCCCAATCGTCTAATATAATAGTAGCTCAGTTAGTTGAGCAGGGATTTTTTTTTCAAATACGGGTAGAGTTTTCTGGTTGGCATACTTCGAGTTAAAGAAGCGCTTAGTCTTTCGTAAATTTGCATCATCTTATAAGAAACTAAACCAACCAAATTCCGGAATTAGACATTGTTTTTCACGGTTCAAATCTTGTTAGTGATGCAGTACTTACAAGTTTAGGTTTGATGTAGGTAGATCTCTTCTTGGACGTGCAAGGTTCTCTTCTAGCCCATACTATACACGTTGGATCGAAAGCCTTCTCGCGTCGGCTCAACTCTCTCTTCGAATCCTTCAGCTCGCTCGGTTGTCTCTCCTCTTCGATTAGTAGCTCATCCGGCACCTCTTTCCCATCTTTCTGTGCTAAGCTAAAGCAAGCTAGCACTAACAACGCACCGTAAAACGTGAGGGTGTACATAGCAATTCGAAGTTGGATAAAGAACGAACTAGCCAACCGGCGCAACCTATAAAGCGTTCAAGTGGGTCGACCATATGGCGACTTTTGGCTTCTAGATCGCATCATCATGAACAATCAACTTTGAGGCGCCTGAATTGCTTTGTAATTACTGACTCTAAGTCTTAAATCCAATTTCAAGAAGTAAAAAGGTATTCTAATAAACAATCTTGAAATTACTTTCAAGGCGAGGAAAAATTGTATTGGTCCTTTGCGACAATTTTGATCTATTTTTGAAGGCGATTGACCACCTTGTTGTAATTTTCCAGCACGCGGGTTCGCAAATTACAGCGAAATAAAAGCAGCAAAAGAAAGCAATGATTTCTAGGGAGTAAGAGTTGGCACAAATGCGTCAGATGCCCGTCAGATGTCAGTGCAAACTGTGTTTGTGAACCGTGCTTTGTTTGGCTAGCGCACCAAACCAATTTTGAAATGCTACGCAAAAAAGCACTTCGTGGCGAAAACTTATTATTGAGAGTCAAAACCTCTTTTTGTAGAATTGATTACTTGATTCTGAGTGCAATTGTATACTCATAGGCGTGGTTTCATAATGGTTGATACTGTTTAATATTAAACTGATACTGCATTATTATCTAGTAATAATGGCGTTAAATGTGCTAGAATTGAAAAGGCTTTGCGATAAAAAAAAAAAAAAAAACAGCCAAAGTTACAAGGACAAACAAGACAAACGGGAATACAATTTTATTATGTTTTTAAGAAAGCAGAATTTCGAAGTATTGCCCGGCAAAAGTAGGGAATCCTTTTACATTTTTTTGCTCATTATTTTTTAGTGAAAATTTAAGGCAGGTAATGTGTATCTCTATATCAATAATGCCTTTAGAAATCTTAATGTTTAAAATATTCTACTGCCCTAAAGCAATTTAATAGCTTTGTTATCTGTTGAAAGTATGTAAAAGACGGTTTTTCATTTTTGTAATAATTCAGCTCCAGAAAGGTTGAAGTTGAATAAAAAACAGCAGACATAAAGGGAAAGAGGGCATTAAAATGTGAGCGGAGCGCTAATCTGGTGCTCGGCTTTTGAAGCACCCACAGCTTATAATAAATACGTTAAGCACTATCTCAAAGACAGGTTTAGCCTGCTACAACAAAAGAATACACTGAATACACAGGCGTTGGAGAGCAGTTTTACCGGGGGGGGGGGGGGGGGGGGGGGGGGCGGGGGTACCAACAAGACGTATTTTCCCTCGTAATTTTCTCTCGTATTTTTTACGAGGGAAAATATGTCTGAAATTCCGGGCTACCAACAAGTGTGATTTGCTTGAATTGCTAGAACGGACCTCTAACAGGTACCTATGTAGAAAAAATTGCAAATTTCCGAATTAACCCCCTACTAAAAGGTACCAGAGGCCTGATTTTAAACCCTTAAAGGTACGACGAGCACCCCCACCCCAAAAATATGGGAGTCCCCCCCCCCGGGAGTTTTAGGTCAAGAAATCCAAGTTTGCTTTCGCATGGTCGCCAGCTTGGATTTGTGACAAAATATGACAAATCGGGGGAGGGGGCGGGCTCCATTTGGTCGGGAGCATTGTCGTACCTTACAGTGGTTTAATATTTAAACGTCATGGGTAAAACGTAGCTATTTTGGGGGCCCAACATGTTCAAAGATTGGTTGATTGCCATTCGAGGACCTAAATAAAATTTCCCAGGGGAGGGTGTATTTGACCTGGAACTAAAATTCCACTGGAGTTGGTGTGTCTGGCGCTTGGAAATTTCTAGAATGACATAGAATCTAGTAACATTTGATTTCCGACGATCATACTCGGGCAATGCATTTTTAGAGCCCCTCCTGGGGAGGGGGAAGGAAAAGACGGCGAACATAATGAAGTCCTTACTATATCTTTTTTTAAGGAAAAGTGCAAATATAAACACTCCATTTGTAATGAAAGGCATTTGAAGCCTCAATCTCTCCATTCTCTTTTCAACATGGTCCTTTCAATTTCGCTGCTGCATGAAAGAACGTTTTTCTACAGCAAAAGATTATTTTCTGGCCTGCTAGTGAATGTTAGGAGGGGGGGGGGGATGAAATAACGATTTGTTATGCTTTGACTTTAATCTTGTACATAATTGCGACCTGCGTGCAGTTTCATTTTCTTGCGTGTAAAAACGCAAAACGCGTTTTTCTAAACCCTCAAGCTCTAGGAAATCCTTCTAAACTCAATAAAAGCGATTAAGTCAGAGATTTAACTCATGGTGCGAGTTTAATTGGAGGCTTTTCTAAACGTTGTTGGGGTTTGAAGAATTAGGGCGTGTGACGCCACTATGCCGCCTTTTGCGCAATTGGGCAAAAAAAAAATTTCCATGGTCGCAAATTACGTACTGTTTTTATTAAAATTCTTCCTTGCGATGTTTCAATTCGTTTAATAACGGTTCAGAGATGCTAAAATAAGAAAGCTAAAAAGGGATTTTTCATGAAAGGATCTACAGGATGAAAACCATGTAATTATTTTGTGTCCGCTTAGCCATCTGTTTGGTGATGCGTGTAAAAATACAAGAGACCAGAGCAATTATAACCGACATAGCGACTATGAGGGACAATTTTCAAAAAGAAATAAAGCAATACAATATTACGGCAATTTGTCAAGGCTGGCAGGATGGAATAGCTTGCCTAAGGGAAGCTTAAAGAACTAGACTATTAGTCTGTGTCAGCCCCTTACACACTTACAGTTATCGAAATAAACGTACTCTCCTAAAACAGACACCTAAGCCAAATCCAAAGTTTTTTTTATAGGAATCTCATACTAAGAACTTGAATCTGAGATTTGGCAAAAATTAAGAATATACGAAGAGCATAGCTCAGGTTGAAGCAAACAAAAGAACATTAAATTCTGTCAGAATCTGTCATGTCCCTACAGGAGTCTTTATGAACAGTTTTGCATTTTGGCTAAAGAGTCATTCTACATAGAGTAGGCCCTGTCCACACTAACGCGTTTTCAAACGTATTCGTTTTCAAACTTATACGGATTCGCAGCGTGTTAGTGTGGACGGAGATTTTAGCTCCAAACAGTCAAGCGAGTCAATTTTTATTTGGTGTTGGCGTGTGCAAGGACAGTCTCAAATTAATGGTACAGTTGACGTTATCGTTTTCATTTTTATCCGGATTCGACCGTCCACACTAAAACGATATGTATACAGATTCGTTTTTATTCACTTTCGAGAGCGTTTTCAAACGTACACGGATTCTATGAAAACGATCAGCCTGTCAGTGTGGACGGAAGGCCTAAACGTATCAAAAAGTATACGGATTCAAACGAAAACGCGTTATTGTGGACGGGGTCTTAGAGAAAATCTTTCACCTTTCGCACAAGTATTTCATTCACTCAACTCATGGTTGTCTTGGGACTTAATATTATTAGAATATTTGAGACTCAAATTTATGAAAATTTCAGAACATTTGGAATTTTCATAGCCTCAAACAAACGGCTTAGTATCATTTTTTTTACCAACTATCGTTTTGTTTTAGTCAAAGGCAGGTAGAAAAATATCACTATTTGTAGTATCTATCATGTCTATCTGTATCTAGACAATTGGTACTATACTTGTCAGTCCAACAAGAAAACCTGCTGCAAAAAATCTGTACTAAAGTTGAGTGATTAAAAACTCAGTCGGAGTTGAGAGGAAAATTAAAACGTGTTTGGTTTTTAGAGAAATTGGCGAAAGGCGGTCATACGTCTAACTTTTTTAATCTAACTTTTGTGTTCACTTTTTCAAAGAGAAAAGTCGTGATCTTATTAACACAATTTCGATTAGCGAGAGGCGTCCTCTTTCCCGCAGTGTATCATAATTTGGTTACCGGTTCCAATTTATCCCCAAAAGTGTGTTAACACTAGTTTCACTTCAAAAATCAATTATTTCATACAGTTAAAAAAAATACATCCATACTATAGGGTAGTACTTAATTCTTTTGAACATTAAGATTGGCGTCGGATGGTCATTTAGCGCGCAAAAGTCTGCTGTTGTACGCAAAATGTCCGCTACTTGCTCAATAAAACAAGACGTAAGAGCTTTTACTACCACAAGGAGTAAACACCAGTCATAGAACTTTGCAAATAAAAAAATTGTTTTTGTTTTGAATAATAACAGGAATACTCCAAAGCCGGTTTCCTAACAGGCGGTTAAAAGTATTTTATCATGTATGGGCGAATTGCCTTCGCGTTATTTCTGGCTTGTTTTGTTATCCATTGTTTACAAACGACAACAAAGGAGACGCTAGATCAGGCAAGAAGTTACCAGCTTGCCGACGATTCTACACCATCAAGACGGACTTATCACTGTGTAAATTGGGTCAGATACAGGAAATGCAAAAAAGGGATGAGAACTAGAACAACATTGAAGGTGAGAATTTATTTTTATTTGCAAATGAACATCGAAAGATAAATTATCTACCCTCTCAATTATCAAACTACTCTCGATTCGTACAAGCGATCCCGCTTTGGGATCGAAAATAAAAGGAAAATAAATATGCGTCAGAGAGAAACTAAAACAAAAGATATAATGGAAAATGAATTCATCAGTTGTAGCAATCATATCAGTTATCTTTATGAGTAATAAAAGATAAGATTTGACCTTATAAAAGGGACACTTTCAGTTAAATCCCTTGTGAACAAAAGACTGAATTTCGTTTAGCTGTCACCATAAAATGTTAAATGGTAGCCAGGTTAAATTGTTTTTAATATGCGGTGCAAAACGATGAAAAAAATGGAGAGGCTATCATTTTCACCAGTTATTCATTGATTCATTGCTATATTCAAAATGAAACTGATGAAAATCCGTTTTGTTGTTCTACTTTGTACGTTTCCTTAAACTTTACAAGACTTTAAAGTCTAAAAAGTTTTAAAACGTTTTTTTTGGCCATAATTTATATAGTTTAGATCGTCATAAGAAACGCCAGAAACATGTGTATCTTCGCGCAAAGCTAATTAAAATCAAACTTGAACAAAGACTGCTAGAGGCAGAGCTAGAGGCGGAGCTTCCATAAGAGTTTGTATGCAATGAGCGTTTTGAATGTCAAAAACTTCATCAAAGACTACTCTTTACTGCAATGTTCATAATTCTTCGAACTCTACGCCAACTAACGAACCGCGGTTTGGCTTCCGTCAATTGAACGAGTGAACAGATCTGCATGATTTCACGCAGGCTTTGAACTATTTTTTGAACCAATAAGAACCAGATAGGCTTCAGAACCATAAAATGCAAAAAAAAAAAATCCATACGCCTGTCTTGATGAAAGGAAGCCAAAACGCAGTTGGCGTTCGGAGTAGGAGTTCGCGGTAAAGTTCTACTGGGTCTACGATATAAGCAAGTATTCAATGAACAGCTTATGTCAGCTCTTCATCGTCCAACCCTCCTCGCCAGTGTTCAAACTGTCTTTGCACCAACAGAGCAGTCCCCAAATAGGTTTTAGATAACGCTATTTTGTTTTAGTCAAACGTAGGTAAATGAGGGTTTTCGTACCACGACCCGAGTCTAAGTGAAGCTATTGCCATATAGGATTTTTTGATCCGGCAGAAAAGATTCAACAAAGTTAAACTGGCCACGGGATTCTTTTGACCAGATCTGGGTCATAATACGTCATCATTATGGAATGTTTGGCTTAAGCGCGCAGACGCCTAGTCTTTGCGGGAGTCTCTTTCGGCGAGCGCCAAGTGGTGTCGGCTTTCGCAGGCTAAACATTTTACAGCTAAAACTTTTGCATCGCAAGCCTCGCTGTCAAAACATTTGAGCCAATCAGATGCCTCGCTTCCCATTGAAAGAAAACCGGACAACAATAGCGATGTAACAGTGCAAGAATCTAATTGGCTCATAAGGTTCGAGACAAGAATATGATTGGCTCATAAGGTTCGAGACAAGAATCTGATTGGCTCATAAGGTTCGAGACAAGAATCTGATTGGCTCATAAGGTTCGAGGCAAGAATCTAATTGGCTCATAAGGTTCGAGACAAGAATCTGATTGGCTCAAGGTTCGAGGCAAGAATCTAATTGGCTCATAAGGTTCGAGACAAGAATCTGATTGGCTCATAAGGTTCGAGACAAGAATCTGATTGGCTCATAAGGTTCGAGACAAGAATCTGATTGGCTCATAAGGTTCGAGACAAGAATCTGATTGGCTCATAAGGTTCGAGACAAGAATCTGATTGGCTCATAAGGTTCGAGGCAAGAATATGATTGGCTCATAAGGTTCGAGGCAAGAATATGATTGGCTCATAAGGTTCGAGGCAAGAATATGATTGGCTCATTTGGTTTTCTCTAGAGTAAAGTCGCAACGCGAAGCAAACGTAAAAACAAAGTAAATCGACACTCATCTAAAATCCGCTCTAAAAATGTTTCTTTATTTTCACAGCGTGAAAATGTGCAGTTTACAGATGAACCAAACGATGATTTGGACGTTACCACCAAGACGTCCTATCTGAAGCAATGGCGTTTGAGGGACAGGAAACATAGAACAATGGGCATCGCTTGAGGAAGCTAAAAGAACAGAGAGAAATGGAGAGAACTGGAAGATTCCCCCGACGGGAATTTTGACTGTGTTATACTTATGATGCTCATTTTCCCTATAGAATAATTAAAAATGTAGAAATAAAGATATTTTCAAAAACACGGTTTTCCTTGATCGAGTATGGCTTGAATCAACTAGACTATCATGAATCATGACTTGGGGTTCTCTTAATAAAGTATAGCATGACTTTATCATGTTAAGAAAAATGATGATTCGGTGATTCCTTTTCATTTACTAGTCAAAAACAGATCTACAAAGTGAAAAAGATTCGATGCGTCAGAAATACGGGTCCTAGGACAAAGAATAGAGTGGAATAGTTAGGAAGTTAGCAAACTTCAAGGATACTCACAATTTCGTGGGCTGTATGTTTGGAGGGGTAATGACAGTGCACAATCTTTTGTTTTGCGCCCATCTAATATACAAGTCTTAAGGCACACTGAATCTTACTGGCTGTATTGTTGCACTTCTGTACCGTGACGGTCCGCAAACAGAAGAATTCGTCTGAAAAAGTCATCCAACTCATCTATAATTTGGCCTGGCGCAAACGTCGAGTTAAAGTCGCGTTCATTTTTACATAAAAGGACGACACTTTCAAATAACAAATTATCTATTGTTTTACATGTATTCGACGCGACCCTTATTCGTTCGCCCTATGCCACAGACAGCGTTCTGTATCAAGACTCTCATTCAACTTGTCCTGGGCCTTAGAAGCTTTGTGCACCGGGGACAAAATATTTGCATTTATTTTATTTTATTTAGTCTATAATGGTCAATAGAGAGTGTATGTTTGGCAAGTGCGAGAACATTACCACTGGACTGCAATGTCATATACGATTGCCCGTGTTCCTGCTCTGGTAAAACGTGGGGCTAAAAGCCAACTCAAAAATGTACATTACTACAACTGTAATCAGGACGTTTTGACAATTTTAATTAAAATTAGCAATGGAAGGCTTACTACTGGGTGTAAAAATAGAAATACTTATTAAAATCGCCAAGTAAGTGAGTCATTCCAGGGTTAATCACCTCAGAGACATCAAGTCGACCTATATAGAAAAAATCCCAAGGAAATAAAACACTGAAACTCTTGATTTATTTAACAAATGTCCTCTGATTTTCCGGCTGCGTGAGTCCACAACATTTTGACCACTTTATTACGTCGTTCCGTGGTATATAAGATGACATACCACGGAAAATCAGAGGACATTTGTTTTATACCACAACAAAAAGGCAAAAATAAAAACAAAAACAGCGCGACGCGCAGCCATACGGTGTTTTCATTGGTTCTTTTCAGCGCGCGCGCCGATGATGCCGCGTTCTGCGGTATATTAGAGCACAACTTTCTATGACTTTATCGGCGCAATAGAGCACGCTTGATGTTGGGAGAGACACGAGAACGTTGTAAAATCACGAGCCGCAGGCGAGTGATTTTAAAGCGTTTCGAGTGTCCCTCCCAACATCACAAGTACTCTACTTGCCGATAAAGTCATATAAAGTTGTGCTCTAATGCTTTTATGATATAGCGGGGAAGAACCATAATAGAGCATAGATTTGGACCAATCAGAGCGCGCGTTATATCGTAGCTATATTATAAACTTTTTATAAAATAGCTAAGATAGTACGCGTGCTCTGATTGGTTGAGAGCTGTGCATTCTCACATTATAAACGCACGGCAGATGCAAAGCTATTTTATAAAAGCAATTAGAAAATAACACCTATGTTGTATTGTGAATGTGCGCATTCTGATTGGTTAAAAAGCGTGTTTGTAAGAGACCTGAGAAACACGATTGTCACGCAACGCTGTCGCGCGTGTGTATGTTATTTTCTAAAAGCAATAAAAATACTTCCTGCGTGCTCTCTGGTTTCTTACAAACACTCCGGGAATGTTGGTCGAACTGATAAAACTTGAAAGACACGAGCCGAATTTGATCAGTTCTCCCAACATCCCCCTCGTGTTTGTAAGAAAGCAGAGAGCACGCGGAAAGTACTTTATTGCTTAATAAAAAGCGGATTTCCGTGGTTTATAATGTGATAAACGCACTTGGGATGCTTGAAAAACACGAGAAAAGTTTGAAACGAACTCGCCTACGGCTCGTGAGTTACAAACTTTTCTCGTGTTTTCCAGCATCTCTCGTGCGTTTCTCACATTATAAACCATCGGAAATTATTGTACAGTACTACAGTGTATTGTATTGTATTGTATTCGAATGGCTGAGAGCCAACCAGAAATCGAGAACGCGCGCGTTGTGGTATGAATAGTGATAACCTGCTCGCAGGTGGCTTGTGGGTATTTTTACGGCGGAAAAAGCCTCAGTTCGCGTTCGTGATCACAGCCAGAATCGCCATCTTGGACGTGCGCGAAAAATAAATCTCGCTCGCCCCAGACTGATTTCGTCAGGTTTTGAAATTTTTGAAGAAATTGTTGAACTGTTTTGGTCCCAGCCTTATATTCATAAATTCGGTGCAGCCTCGCTTGTCTATGGCCCTTCAAAATGAATCTCGTAAAATAGAAAATGGTATCAGACCGAAGTTTGACGCAAAAGTGTAAAATTCGCGATAGAGGAATTTACAAAAGCAATAGAAGTCACGCGACTTGACACATAATCTATTCTTGCAATTATAGTAAACGATCGAAAAAAGGAATAATTATTAAGAAATTATATAGCGAGCGTGTTTGTAGGGTGAGACGTCGAGAGTAGCTTTTTGACAACTTTGAAGAGGCGTCCCGTTCATTAAACAGCCGCTGCGCTTTGTTTTACCAAACACTACAAACTACGTTATAGAAGAAACCTGTGTTGAATTAGTGGAGTTACCATTGTGACACCGGGCATCGGCCCCATATGCTTCGGCCTGGAACAAGTTACGCTTACAAATTTAATATTTGTACTTTTCTTTTTATTTCATAGTTTTTTTTATTAGCCAAGGAAAGCAGGTTTATTTGGCTTTAAGCCCCAAAAAGGTTCTGCGTTCATTTGTCAAAAGCCAGCCTTTCGCAATGTGAGCTTGATAGCACTTTGCTAAATAATTTTTGGCGTTAAAACGTGGGTTGTGTTAATTGACCAGCAAACAAAACAACCTGCCCCCAACTAAGGACCTTCTATATAACGAGACTTGACAAGGAACACACTCAATCAAGTCTTCAACACAAAGCCAAAATGAAGTCCCAGTTTGCTTTCATGTTTTTTATCACTATTTTAGTAACATTTTCTTTCACTTTTTCCAAGACGGTAATACCTAGTGAACTTAGTTTAGTTGATGCGATAGCAAGTGATCAAGTTACGGAAGAAAATGTTGCTGAAGATGCCAATTGCATTCGATGGACTAGAAGAAAACGATGCCCCAAAACAAGGCAAGCGAAAGCAAAAACGGCAAAGAGGTAGGTCAAAGTGGTAATGATTCGCTAATATCCTTTCTTGTCGTTGCCCTTCCGTCTCTCTTGTGGAATAGGTTGAGTCGAATTCAATTCAACTTGTCCATCCAACCATAGGCCTCACAGGCTATTGGAAAAGGTTTGAAAAATAGCCGAATTCTTTAAAAAAATGTCTTAAATATCTATAGAAACAAATAAAGAATACTTACTTAATGATCTGGTGAGTATATTGTGAGTAGATTCTCGGTGTTGAAGGGAAAATTCGGGAAAATTTGTTCAGCCTTTCTTTATGAACAAGATGACAACCCTACGAAACTTGGTGAATATTACCAAGCTCAATAGTCTTTCTACTCGACTTTCATTTGTTCTTCTCGGCGGGACATTTTCATATATACCGTTTCCGGGAAACGTTGTCACCCGAGAAGCCTATAAGCTTGGTGCGCTAGGGAGTATGGGTAAATATTTATTTAAATTTCTGTAAAATATTAGAAACAAACATGCTTGGAAATGTCCTGAAATTTAATCATTTCACCTGTGGTTGCGATAACTGTCTGAATTCAGATCAAACAGTACAGTTTAAATGCCCCCATCATCCTTTGCGCTTCAAGCTTATAGGCTTTTTGGGTGACAACGTTTCCCGGAAACGGTATATGCTCAGTAGATGCTTAACAATTCTCAAATCAGTTGAAAGCGATGGCTAAAAGATACTTAGAGAAGATACACCTTGATTTTTGCGGATCGATTTTCAAAATGTTGAATGGCTCGACATCATTGGACATGATTCAAACAAGTGTTCAACATGATTCAACATGAACATGATTCAACATGTCCTAAAGTTACGTTTTCGATGATTAGACAACGTTAAACATGCATTGAAAGACTCTCTGAACAATGGTATGACTAGTTTTACGGGAAACTAGGTGGTCTGCGTCGGCGGAGACGGTGAACATGAACAACAACAACCAAAGGTTGAGATTTATGTTAAACGCCGTGGAAAAATGGTGTTTTGGACGTTTCGAGCGTTGGCCCTTCGTCGGAGCAAAGAGGAACAACTTTCAATGGCGACAGAATTACGATCTAGACTAAAACTACATACGAGTAACATACAAGTAACATACGACTACATACGAGTACATACGAGTAACATACGAGTACATACGAGTACATACGAGTAACATACGAGTAACATACGAGTACATACGAGTACATACGAGTAACATACGAGTAACATACGAGTACATACGAGTAACATACGAGTAACATACCAGTACATACGAGTAACATACGAGTAACATACGAGTACATACGAGTAACATACGAGTACATACGAGTAACATACGAGTACATACGGGTGAAAAAATGAAAACCTCTTTTTAAGCTTTTTTTAGCGAATGAAAAAATTTTCATCTTTGATCGTCCTATATAATTTGATCGTCTATATATTTTATTACATTAGTGGGTGGTGGGAAGGGTCACTAGTGGGTGGTAGGTGTGTTCACTAGTGGGTAGTGGGTGGGGTCACTTTTGTATGGTTGGTGGGATCACCAGTGGATGGTGGGTGGGGTCACTAGTAGGTAGTGGATGGGGTCACTAGTCAGTAGTGGATGGGGTCACTAGTCAGGAAAGTGGGTGGGGTCACTAGTGGGCACTTGGGTGGGGTCACTAGTGGGTGTTTGGTTGGGTCAGTAGTGATGGGTCATAAGTGGGTGGGGTCACTAGTGGGTGGTGGGTGGGATAACTAGTGGGTGGGGTCACTAGTGGTGGGTGGGGTCACTAGTGCGTGGTTGGTTGTTTGGTTTGGTTGGGTCACTAGTGGGTGGTGGGTGGGGTCAATAGTGGTTGTTGTTGTTACTAGTGGGTAGTGGGTTGTGGGTTTTTCTGTTTTTCATGTGACACACCCACTAGTGACCCCACCCACTAATGGCCCACCAAATACCCACCAGCGACCCAGCCTACTACTCACTAGTGACCCCACCTACTTATGACCCAACCCACTTATAACCCCACCAAACACCCACTAGTGACCCTACCCACTACCCACAAGTGACCCTACCCACTTATGACCCCACCAAACACCCACTAGTGACCCCACCCACTACCCACAAGTGACCCTACCCACTTATAACCCCACCAAACACCCACTAGTGACCCTACCCACTACCCACAAGTGACCCTACCCACTTATGACCCCACCAAACACCCACTAGTGACCCTACCCACTACCCACAAGTGACCCTACCCACTTATGACCCCACCAAACACCCACTAGTGACCCCACCCACTACCCACAAGTGACCCTACCCACTTATGACCCCACCAAACACCCACTAGTGACCCCACCTACTACCCACAAGTGATCCCACCCACTACCCACTTATGACCCCAACAAACACCCACTAGTGATCCCACCCACCACCCACTAGTGACCCCACCAACCTTCCACTAGTGACCCCACCAAACACCCACTAGTGACCCCACCCACTACCCACTAGTGACACCATCCACTACCCACTAGTGACCCCACCTACTACCCACTAGTGACCCCACCCACCATCCACTAGTGACCCCACCCACTAGTGACCCCACCCATTAGTGACCCCACCCACCAAACCACTAGTGAACCCACCCACCACAGGCCAATGGAATAAAATATATAGACGATCAAAATATATCGGGACGACAGTCAAAGATGAAAAAATTTTTATTCGCTGAAAAAAAGCTAAAAAGAGGTATTGATGTTTTTTCATCTGTATGTACTCGTATGTATTCGTATGTTACTCGTATGTTACTCGTATGTACTCGTATGTTACTCGTATGTTACTCGTATGTACTCGTATGTACTCGTATGTTACTCGTATGTTACTCGTATGTACTCGTATGTAGTCGTATGTTGCTCGTATGTAGTCGTATGTAGTCGTATGTTACTCGTATGTTACTCGTATGTAGTTTTAGTCTAGATCCAGAATTACTGCAATTTTTCCGTCAATCAAACGAGTGAACAGCTATGGATAATTTCACGCAGGCTCTGAGAGGTTTATAGAACTAATAAGGATTAGCGAGGCTTCAAAACTAAATTTCCACAAAAATGAAAAAAATCTATGCACCTGTCTTCAAAGGTTTGATAGACGGAAGCCAAAAAACGCAGTTTGCCGATCGGAATTGTAAATATATATTCAGTTTTCAGTCTGAATCGATAAAGTGGTAACAAATTTCCTCTAATTACTTATTATTACTAATTACTTATTATTTGCAGCTAGCTTGCTACCCTGAGAAATTTTCCATTAACATTTTTCGTGCACCTAGACTCATGTACCCAATGGGTACCTGTTAAAACATGAGCAGGCTTCACACAAAACAAGAAGCCTTTCCAGCTTTTGTTCTGCGTACTTTCAATGTAGAATCGTGCAGGAAATAACGAGTCATCATAGTCACAATAACAGCTTGTTCGAAAAAACCGTCGCAGTTTTCCAGCGAGTCATTCTATACAAACTTTATCAGTTCTATTAAAGAGCCTCTGTCAGCCGCCATTTTGTCAGCCTAGCAACATACCAAGTCGGAGAAAGGATCCATTTCCATCGGCTGATTTAGACAATATAGAGCAATTTTCTCGATTGAATTTAGTAAATCAAATCTGAAACTTTGTTTCTTGATGTTGATTTAGAATTTCTACAAGTAATTCGTCTTATAAAATCGACGAAAACAATAACAAAGGAGTGGCTGACACGAGCTCTTTAATGAGTTTTGACACTGGCGTCCAGTAGCGTTTCACAAAACAGTCTCTTTTAGCGTCTGAGACGCTAAAATAACACGTCGATGACACAAGAATCTTGACACTTCTTAACAACTTTGGTAGACTTTTGTCTCAAATCTTTTGATCGTTCAATATGTTCCATAGAACCTTACTTGATGTCCAACAAATTGCCTTTTTAATACACAGTGTATTAATTGGGAAGGTGGTCTTCTACGTTAAGTAATATCCCCCAGCTGTCTGTGTCTTGATTCATGTCATTTTGAGAATGATGTCGTGCTGATCGAAAGAGTACACTCTTTTTTTTTATAAGAACCTTTTTTATAAGAACGTTCAGCCTGAAATTTACCCAAATTTTAAGAACATGCTAAGAACATGCCTGAGTCTCAGATAGGAGCAAAATAGATTTATTTTCAGTGATGCGTTCTAAAATCCAGAATCAAATGTGTTAACAATAACGACCTTCAATATTGTAATTTATAAACTCTCTTAAATACTTCATTGGTATGTATCCTTCTTTAAGATCTATCATATTTTAGGTTCCGACGTCACTGAAATGTAAGAACATCCGTAAGAACATTTCCAGCCTCAAATTGCTCCAAAAATAAGAACGGCCCAGCCTCAACTGAAAATTAGACGTTCTTATAAAAAAAAAGAGTGTATTTGTTTCGACGATAGCACGGCAGATCATGTCGAGCCAGCGGCGAGCTAACAGTTTCAGCAGTTTTGGCTCTAAACGTCGTGCTACCGTCGCACCTAATTCACAAGGCCCAGTCTAACCGTCGAGCCAACGACGTGCCGAACAAATCTAATGAATTTAAAAAGCCATCATTAGTTATACCACTGCACAATGACACCCCATTAATAAATAGCCAAACCGATTGTTTGAGGTTTTGAAAGAAAAGGCCTATATTTTAAATTAAAATATTGTGTCACCGGCTGTTTTTTCCAAACGTTTATGATTCTTACTGTTACTATTGTACTGCACTTTCCCCTTATTTCTTTTATTATGTAACGTATACCTATACTAAGTATTACTAATAATATATCACATAGTTTAAAAGATTTTGTATATTCAATAAAATTGAAACATTTAAATAGTATCCTTTTGTTTTTTATGCATCTTAGTTATTTCAAATTTTCGTTTACATTTTAACGCCTAACGGTTTTTCATTTAATTTATTTATCTCGTCTTTATCTCCTATTGGAAGAGTATTGAGATCATAATGGTCTAAAACTATTACTATTATGATTGTTATATTTGTTCTTTCTATTCATTTCTGTTCATGGAAGCAAGGTTTATTCGCCTTTCTGTCCCTCAATCGTTTCATGCATTTATTTGTCAAAAGGCAGCCCTTTGCACAGTGTGAATTTGACGGCACTTAAACCATTTTTGACGTGGGGTGTGCTAATTGAGCCACCAAACAAAGGACCTATAAAACTAGCCTTGACAATGAAAACGGTCAAACCTTCTATACAAAGCCAAAATGAAGTCCCAGGTAGCTGTCCTGATCACTATACTAGTAACACTTTCTTTCACTTTTTCCAAGACAATACCCGAAGGCCTCAGATTAGCAGATGCCATAACAATTGATCAATATATGGAAAAAGTTGTTGACGATGCCAAGAAATGCATTCGATATGCTAGGAGAAAACGATGCCCTCAAAACAAGAAACCAAAAGCAAAAAGGCAAGTTTTAATAGTTCTTTATTCTTTCTTAGTCTAAAGTTGAAGTAAAATATAAAATTTTGGGTTGTTTATGTAAATCACTGCTCTTTTTCTCATAACATTTTGTTAAACAACCGAGACACAGCCTCGTCCGTTTAAATTTTCCCAAAATCTGAATAAAGCTCGGAGTTTTATTCTCTAGTTCGTTTGAGTTCGTTTGTCACGTTTTTAGGGTTAATTTAGTTACTTTAAATCTAAATCTATACCGCGCAAATTCCCTATTAAAAAGAAGTTCAATTCACAGGGCCGTAGCGCCCTTAGGTGCCGGGGGACCCGTGCCCCCCCCCCCCCCAGTTTTTCTGATACTGCAGCTACTAACGGACACTGTTTTTAACGGGAAGCTCCATACCATTACAGCTGTTTCAGGTGACACGCGACTTCGCCGTTGCCGCCAGAGTTTGGCAGTTGCGTTTTCTGTGCTGTCCAACAATGCAATCCGTGTCCGTGTGAGCCAATCATATCCTTACTCAGTGTATTCGATTGGCTTCCCTTGCGAGACATGTCGCGACAGAAGCCAATTCACTGCACTAGGCGAAACTAGGCAAGGATCTGATTGGCTCACAATGTTTGATTGACTCACAGGAAAACCCAACTGCCAAAAGCTCTCTCGATGTTTTGAACGCGCTGGGTCGCGTGTTACCTGAAACAGCTATAAGACACATCAAACCTTCGTTTTATTTACGTCTGTGCTATGGCATGGGGGCGCTAAATAGAAAAACACCATAAAGATAATTTCTCCTGAATGCCAGGTCTGGCTGATTTAAACTTTTTCCTTTTACTGGAATGACCATCTGGGTCTATCGCAAAAAAATATCTCAAGCCATCTGGTTTATTTATACATATTTATATTTAGTTTGTAAGTATGTTGTTCCGAGGGCTCCTGTTGATAGCAGGGAGGCTGTAGCCTCTCGCTGAATGGACTACCCTGGGGCAACATGCAGTTATTTCTGAGTTTAAATAAAGGCGTCTATCTATCTATCTTAAATACCTAAAAGTTCCCCGTAGATCGATTTCAAATGAGTCAAATTTCCCACGTAAGCAGTAATTAGAACACGCGAATATCTTTGCAATCCTATTGAAACTACCTCAATTTTTCCCATGTTATGTTTAAAGCATTCTCACTGTTATATTATAAAATACTTTTATAGTACGCGCGCTCTGAGAGCTGTCATTTTTGCATTATAAACGCGCGGCGGATATCAGTAGATTATAATGTGATAAACGCACTTGGGATGCTGGAAAAACACTCGAAAAGTTTGAAACTCACTCACATAAACTCGTGAGTCTAAACTTTTCTCGTGTTTATCCATCGTCCCTCTTGCCATCATCCCTCTATACTATATTGATCAATTTGAGCCAATCTGAGGAGATGGTAAAGTTTTTATACTGAATTAATACGACTGACAAACATGCTAAGGCCTAGGGCATACGTCGAATTAGGGTCGCCCACTTTTCGTCAAATTTTCATACATTTACTGTATTTTGTGTTTTCACTCTTCCCATACTTCCTTACTAATCAGCACCCCAACTCTCTATGGTTCTGCGCCGCCCATGGTACTTCAGCATTGAGCAGTTCAGGAGTGAATTCATTTGTGTTTTGAAATGCGATTCCACGTCTCATTCACACTGCTCAAGTGGACTTATGTAGGTCGTACACTAGGCTTCGATGGACTGCAACGAAAAGTGACTTCACAAAATGTAATACAAAAACCGAATCTCGCCGCATTTACACTATGAATTTGAATTGAGAACAGGGCAGGGGCGGATTTCTATAGTCAGATTTCAGGGTTTTTTTTATCATTTCTTGTCCGATGTTAGGGACATTTAGGGCGCTACAATCAGATTTTTTCTCTAAATCTGCCCCTACAGGACTTCACTGCTGCTCGACTAAAAATATAAAAAGAAAAATCCATGATTAGCGTCGAATTAGCACCAGCCCACATGGGGACAGTTCTTGAAAACAAAACTAAATGTGTCTGTAATTTGAATAAACACCATTGAAATTTTCAATTGTTTCTATTTTTCCCAGGGACGCCGAAGAACTGTAGACAGTTATGACATTCTATCCCCCGTCGCTGAAGCCTATAGAAGACGACAACAAGATACTGTGTATTGAGTAGAGAGCCGACCAAATGAACGGCTATAACAATTAAAACTTAACAAACTTTGACAACACCGCTTTTATTGCTGAACTTCTTACGACATTCGTCACCAATTTTACTTCACAGTTAATTTGCGTCAGAGATTTTCTTAATAAATGCAGAATTTCTATTTTACTTGTTAGAGCTTTGGAGAACAAATAAACTCATTCGAGACACTTTTCTTGTAGTAACTTGATTGCTGCTTACAACTTTATAGAAATGGGAAAAAATCTTTATTTTTATCCACTGCATTTTCTAGGCTTTCTGCTACGCCTTTCTCAAATAGTGATTATATTTCCTTTTGATAGCTATAAAAACTCACTCAATTTAGGGGGGGGGGGGTTGAGGGGGCTGCAACCCCCTTTTTCAGAAGATTTTCCCACATTTACTGTATTTGCTGAAGGAAATTTGTAATTTTTGGTCCCTATATTAAATTTCACTATCCTGAGATCCTGCCCCCTCTTTCTGAAATTCCTTGCTCTTTCCCTGATTCTACAGTTCATCTACACCATACCTCTGTCTTCTACAATTCATCTACACCATGCCTCTTGTCTACAGTTCATCTGCACCATACCTCTTCTCTACAGTTCATCTGCATTCACCCTTCTATATGAAACTGTCTTCTCAGTTCTAGACACAATTGGTGTATGCTCATCTGGCAAGGGGCTTGCAGCTGATTGGATGTTGTCATGGTGATGAAGTTCAATAAATACCAAATATAGTAACCCACCTAGAACGCCACCCACAAGGCATGCCACCACAGGAACCCAAGCCCAGTGGTTGTAAACACTAGAAAGAGAAATGACACCAGTTACATGTGTAGCTGAGTACCCACTACTGCCCCACCCTGGAAAGTTACTAGTGTAAGGAATACTACTATTTTACAATTTCCTCTTTTCAAAGTTATCATATTGTGTATACACTTACAACTATTCTATTTTCAACCAGCTCATTAGCACCTTTTATTCTTGAGGGAGACTCCCCCCATCAGTGGTACTCACGTGAAAACTTCTGTTCCCCAGCCGGCCATTGCTGTGAAGATTCTAGGTCCCAGATCCCTAGCTGGGTTTATGGCATACCCACTATTGAAACCAAATGAAGCACCAATGACAAACACTGTCAAGCCAATCAAGATTGGAGCGGCACCTTTATCAGGGGCATTGTTATTCTTGTCCAATATTGCAAAAATGCAGCCTGTTAGCAACATTGTACCGTATACCTGATCAGGGAAGAATAATGAAGAATCTAATTAGATTTATAATAATTGAAGTATTAGATTTATAATAATTGAAGTTGAGGTTTCACATTTTTGTATAAAAGGGGGCAGAGGTGGAGGGGGGACAGGGGGCAAAGCTCTCCTTTCCTGGGGGCTGTGCAGGTATCGAAGGTATTGAATAATGTGGCTTGAAATATTACATATTATATGATGCATACATACTAGTGGATAAATGACGCTAAAGGATAGTGAGTGTGAGTGATACCACTGCCACCTTACCAGATTTTCACAGGATAGTTTTACCAAATCTTCCAGGCTCACAGATTTAAGGCCTCACATCTCCAGATTTCTCAGCATTATTCTTACAGCATATTCTTTCAGCAAGGATTCAGAGAAAGTTCAGAAAGGCTATGTTTGGAAAGTTTGGAAAGGCTATGTGAAATGCTTTTGTGTTCTGACCAATGGTGTGACTGAAAGCGTCAAAAACATGTTCTTTATAGTCTACCTGGTCACCAAATCCATTGCCGATAGAGAGGAATGGCTGTGGATACGTGGCCCAAATTCCTGCTGTTGCTTTAGGCCCAATAACCTGTCTCTTCCCACCATCAAAATTGTCCAGTGCATCTTAAAGAAATCAAACATATTTGCAAGACTTTCAGGCCTACAGAATTTCATTGAAATCATTTTCAGAGTCATTCAAATCATTTACTTATAGTGTATCATTTACTGTTTATCAACATTGCCAGTGCTAATGCTAGCTAAAAAATGTGCCAACTGTAGATTGAAAAGTGTGCCCTTTGTTCTGTGAAGCAATCAATCTCTGGTTGGCATATTAATAACAAGAAATAAACAGCATATTTTCTCTTGTGAAACATTGACAGTTTGTGACAGACTAAGAGATGGGGCTTGTCTCAACCTAGAACCACCCATTACAAAATCCTCAGAAGTTATAACACTTTTTGCAATGTGTGTTTCAAGAAAATACCCATCCCCCCCCCTCTCTCTCCAAGGAAGGCATTGGAAAATTCCAGAGGGGTGGGGGAGTCAATTTACCTGATTTCTTCCATATTAAATACTGTATTTTCCTTTGGAAATTCCATTGGGGGAATTAGGAATGAATATTTTCTGGAACCACACAATATACATGAATATATGTTTAGAACTAACCATAGTACACTCCGTAGACACAAGCTGAGGCCACTATAGCACCCAGCATTTGTGCTAGCCAATACACTGGCACCCTTGCCCAAGAGAGTCGGCGAGCAACTGCAAATGCAAGTGTCACGGCAGGATTCATGTGTGCACCTGTAAACAAACAGAAGAGAATTTAGCACAAAAGACAAGAGCTCAAAGGCAGGGTTAAGCCAGGAGAAGACTATTTTATGCTCTCTTTTTGTATGGTATTACAAAGCTTGTGAGACATGCAAGAAAAAGGGACCTAAGTTGTAAGTTAAATATAAGTTGCAATTCATAAATATTTCTGGGAAAGAAACGCTTGCAACCTGCAATCAAATGCAAAATGTGTGGTTCCAGAAAATATCCATCCTCCACCCAGAGGGGTTGGGGAGTCAATTTACCTGATTTTTTCCATACAAATACTATATAAATTCCACAGGGGTGGGAGATCACTTTTCAACACCCTTTCATGGGTGGGGGGGGGGGGGGGGTACCACACAATGTTGAAAGACTTAGCTGAGAGGACATGCTATCCCCCTGCTCTGACTTGTCCACAGTTGTCTCTAGTTGGCGGCGCACGAAGAATCTTGGGAGGTGCATATTCATGTTCTTTTGCATTTTCAATTGTCTCCTTGAATGACAATGAAATTAATCACATCTAACCTGAGATTCCACCTGCCCAGTAACAGCCCAGAGTCACACCAATGCCCCAGCTGAAGTTGACAGAGAAAAAGTCACCATAGTTTTCTTCACCCAGTATCATTTGAGCTATGGAACCAGCACCAAAAGACTAAGGATAAATAACAAAAAGCCAATATCATTATACTATCTTACATATGGTAGGTAAGAAAATTGTTGAATCTACTTTTTCTCCTTTGCACAGTTGAAACTGGATCAAAATATTTTGATAATTAGCAACAAATGTGATGCATTAATTACAGCAATCTTGAGGACCTTAAATTTCCTTTAAAGCAGTAAAATGTATCAATTATCATATAACATTACTTTTCAAGCAACATATATAACAAACTCAACTTTGAATGCCCAACCAAAATTGTCCCTACATTTTCAAAATATATCCGAAAATTGTTGACCAGTGCAGGGACTGCTAATAGATAGAGATGACAGAACAACCAATCAGAAAAATGAAATGGACAGCATACCATTTATTAAACCCCTCCACATTAGGTATCCCAAAGGACACCTCTGCAGGTGTCTCTCAAAAACCAAACTGCATGTAGAAAAAGTAATGGTACATTACAAAATACTTACAACAAGAATAAACGTTGCAATAAATTCTGCTAGAGCAATGCGCAGGATTGGCGAGCGAATCCTGACTCTCTCCCTATAGCTACTGGCCTCCCATGTGTCCATGACGGTAACTATATAAGAAAATTCCACATATCAAACATAAACAATCCGCTGACAAAAATTGTCGTTTTTAACACCTCATGGCTAAAACCATATTTGGAATCATTACCTTATAAGGAAGCAACAGAAGATCCTCTTTTGATAAGAATTTCAACAAAAGTAGCGAGGAAATGGTGATTTTTTGTATGAAAACTTGCAGGAATTACAGAGAGTTGATTTCTCCACCTGTCCACCATTGATTTTTGGCTTGGTAACCACGCTAAAATAGGCCACCACAGCTAGCCCGCGCGTGACTCAGCCCAGTCCTCCCAAGTGCATAGCAAAAACAACAATGATTCATTGATGCGAGAAAGAAAACTGGGTGAAATACAATAATATATTGCAATTCAGCAAAATTGAGGCACACAGGTGCAAAAAATATCTTAGTCTCCCGCGCAGCAAACGCAACGCTTCCCTCCCTATCAACACGAGATGAGCTTCACTTACCCCCCATCCTGGGGGGGGGGACTCCCATATTTTTGGGGCGGGGGTGCTCGTCGTACCTTTTAGGGTTTAAAATCAGGCCTCTGGTACCTTTTAGGGGGTAAAATTCGAAAACTTGCATTTTTTTCTAGATAGGTACCTGTTAGAGGTCCGTTCTAGCAAATCAAGCAAATCACACTTGTTGGTAGCCTGAATTTCAGACATATTTTCCCTCGTAAAAAAATACGAGAGAAACTTACGAGGGAAAATACGCCTTGTTGGTACCTTTTGGGGGTCAAAATCAACTAAGCGACACCATTTTAAGGAACCTTTTAGGGGTAAAATCGAAAGTTCCCGACGAGCACCCCCGCCCCTTAAATATGGGAGTCCCCCCCGGGCCTCCCATGAACCAGAAGATCGAGTTGGCATTCCTTAAATTACATGATTAGGGGCGGCGAATTGGTCAGTGAAAACTCCAAAGCCTTAAAACCTGCTAGCAGATGCCTTTTTTCTCTGTATTTCGCTGGGCTGCCCCGTCCTTCCGCCCAGCGAAATTAGAGAAAAGAATCTGCTACTAGTAGCAGGGTAACCAAAGCTTCTCCCGCTTGGAATCGTTCGCGGTACGGGGCATCCCGGGGACATCCAGGGCGATGGATATGCAAAGTCAAGATGCAGACTATATACTGGTAAGTTAAAGTTAAAACTATAAAAGGCCATCATCAGCTCCCTTTACCTGGTTTGTTTTTTCGGAGACGTCTGTGTCTACCCTGCGATGTTTACGCGTGCATGTAAATCACGTGACAGAAGCATCCGTGACTAAAATCGCGGGCTCATAAACAAGGGCATCTTGTGACTTCAAGGCCAAGTAAAAAGATAAACATGTTTATCGTCCGGAGCTTTCCAAAAAAGTGTCCATGCGGCCATTTTTATTTTTTATTTATTATTTCTTTTTGCACCTTGTTTATGCCTTGTTTTATTGGTTTATGCCATATTTTGTGTACAAAATGAATAGGCTTTTGAATTACTTCAAATACTCAATAATTATTCATGACCTAATTAGCCAACACAGAGGGAAAGCGATCAATGTTGAAACATCTCCATTTATTTATTTTTTATTTCATTGGTCATTTGAAATACTCAGCCTGTGACATAATCTTCAATCACCAACCCCTCTGTCTGTACCCTACCCAAACAGGATTTATCAATATTTTTTACTTGTGAAACTTGAATTACGTCACTAGTCATGCGCACAAATGAAAAGGTCAAGATTGTTTCCACAAAGCAACCTCGTTCCCAGGGTTTCCTCGGTCAGTTTTCAAAATGGCGGGAACGAGGTTGTCCACAAAGCCTGTCCCACATGAAAGTTGGCGGCGCACAAGCATATAGTCTCGAACCAAAATTCGTCTGGAACATAGTCTGGAACAAGATCCTTTCTATTCTATAGATTTCAGAGAGAGGAGACCTGTGTCTTCGCACGGAACGTCCCCACAGTCTGCCTTTGTACGGCGAAGACTGACTAGTACAAAAATATTCGACGGGGAGAGGACCTTGAAATTATGAACTTGGATTGCGTCACTAGTCATGCGCAAAGTGAAAAGATTTAGAGTGTTGTCAAAAAGCCTGTTCCACATGGAGGTTGGCGGCGCACATTCATATAGTCTGGAACAAGATCCTTTGAATTTTACTTCTCCGATCGAGGAGACGCGTGTCTTCTCACGGAACAGTTTCTACAGTCTGCCATTGTACGGCGCAAAGACTGACTAGTACAAAAACATTTCGATGGCGAGGGCCTTGAAATTATGAACTTGGATTGCGTCACGAGTCATGCGCAGAAGTGAAAAGATCAAGAGTGTTTCAATAAAGCCTGTCCCACATTGGAGGTTGGCGGCGCACAAGCATGTAGTCTCGAACCAAAATTCTTTGTAATCTCTTCTTCTAGAGAGGAGACTTTTGTCTTCTCACGGAGTGGTTCCTACGGTCTGCCTTTGCACGGCGCAAAGACTGACTAGTAGAAAAACTTTTCGAGGGTGAGGACCTTGAAATTATGAATATTCATAGTTCAAAGGTCCTTGGACCTTGAAATCCCACTTGCAGTATCTTCCTGGGATTTCAAGGTACTGCACGTGGTACAAAATGTGAGCTCTGGTTGGCTGATTAGGTCATGAATAATTAATGAGTACTTGAAAGCAGTTTCAAACCGCTGGTGACGTTTGAATTCGTTTTGGAGACAATTTGTGAAAATAAAAAATAAAATAAAAAGGTTGCGGCCCAAAAAACGATGCGGGCGGGGACGGATATAAACATGTATTGTTTTTTACTTGGACTAAAGCAACACAGTGGCAACCCTGCTAGCAGAAGCTTTTCCACTGTATCTCTCTTTTACGTTGACCTAATTTATTCGCGATTGGGTGGTGCGCGTTGTAGAGGCTTTTCCACTGTATCTCTCTTTTACCATACGTTGACTGAAACAAACAAATCCAGCTACAGAGACGCGAATGCCAACGACATGTTAAAAGACTCACAGGAGAAAGCTCTGCTAGGGTACACAGTGGCGGATCCAGGATTTTACAGAGGGGAGTTCCGTTTCTTTCGCCAGTCTCCTTCGAAGACTGACACGGGCAATTTTAATTGCTTACTTAAATCAAAGGTTCTTCGAGTTATCGTCATTGATTGTTTATGGCGAGAATGCCATAAGAATCGCTTTGATTTTGCCCCATTTGGATAGCACCAAATGCTTAATGGAAGAGGCAGCATCCAGAATATAGCATAATTGTTTCTCAGCATTTGTGTAATATGGATAAAACAAAGCTATGACAATTAAGGAATATATGACAATTAATGGTTGCATGTTCAATTAAAAGTTTGATACAAATTATGGTAGGTAATCAAGTCAATTTGTAATGCAGTTTTAAAATGTTGCAGATTCAATTTCTTTGGGGATTAATTAGGTTAAAGAGTTTGTGTTTCAATGATTAGTAAATAAATATTTTCCATTGAGGTATGAGTAAAACGCATTTTCCATATTGAACGGGTCAAGAAAGTTCTCGAAGTTCTGGGGCGGAGGTGCTCGTCGGGAACTTTCGATTTTACCCCTAAAAGGTACCTAAAATGGCGTCGCTTGGTTGATTTTGACCTCTAAAAGGTACCAACAAATTTTTACGAGGGAAAATACGTCTGAAATTCAGGCTACCAACAAGTGTTATTTGCTTGATTTGCTAGGACGGACCGCTAACAGGTACCTACCTAGAAAAAGTTGCAAGTTTTCGAATTTTACCCCTAAAAAGTACCAGAGGTACCTCCCCCCCCCGGGGGGGGGGGGGGGGGGGGAGGGGCTGCGACTACGCGATTTCATTCCGTATCTACAACAGGCCAGGTTCCTTGCCGCTACCGCGACAGTTGCCGCGCCGTGTCGCGGCACTTTTCACAGTACGAAATCTGTTCTATGCACAAGATTCATTCCTCTTATAATCATAGAATACATTATGAATTTCTTTGACTTGCATTCTTATGTGATCTGCATACGAATTTATTGCACGGTTTGCTTCCTTGAGGTTTTGTCTCAAGTGTAGCCTGCTATGTCCTGCTGCATGCGTTCTATTTGCTGGTGACAAAGGTTTTTGCATACTGTATCCTAAGCCCCTGGTAGTTACGAAAGGCAGAGAGCGCCGGAGACCTTTTTCAATGGCTAGTCCGATCCGGTGGTAGTGCAAGGGGCTGAATGGGGGCTGATACGTCTTCATATGTAACATGGAGTCAGACTGTTTGCCCCATAGACATAGACATTTTTTATTGGCACTTTGTAAATGGTTTATTTACATCGGCGTAATTCCAATAATGAAATAAAATAATTAAAGCAAAAACAAACATTTAGGATATATATCTTATCAGTAGATCATGCTATTATTGGCCATTAAAAGGAAAGAAAATTGGCTTGTGTGTGTGTGTGGGGAGGGGGCAACATACGCCGTTTTAGAGACACACAACTCGTGACCCGTAAACTCGTTGTGTACCCGTAAAAAGTGTCGCGAGACTAGCGAGCACTCCGAGAAAACCGCGAAAGCTAAAGATCCAATAAACCCTACTAGATGTCATATAGCAAAATTATAGTGTTTTTTTCTCTCTTTTTAAAAAAAAAAAGGCGTATATTACATTTATACAATATACATTTTAACTAATGGAGGACAAATAATACACTAGATATAAAAAAGTCATAAACATCCACGGCTTGGTGGCTCTTTGAGAGGGGATTGGGTTACTGTTGCTAACAAACTCTGTGGGGAGGGGCTCTCTTTCGTTCTGTCTCGGTATTTTCACCATATGCGATGTTGCACGGGCATCCAAAATACGAGATTGATCTCGTGCACCAAAGCGAGGCTGTCAAACACTGAACATTGCCAAACGAGTTCGAACCCAGCCTGGTCCCTGGCGTCAATGGACGGGCTTCCTGTGCACGGAGATGAACCGCGAGGGCTGGGTTGAGTCACCGGCTGCAGAGAGGGTCTCCTGTGACGTCACATTTCTCATCTCTTACACACCACAGGGAGCCCACCCAGAACACCAGGGACTTGGCGGGGCGAACTCGTAGTCGTGTTGATTGATTGGAGAAGCTCATGATGCAAACGAGATAGCGTTCGCAACCTCCTTTCGGACAAAAGTAACCTCTATCAGCCACTGCATTTCAAATCGCGCTTTCTCGTTCTTTCCAATTCCTAACAGAACTAGAACCATTTGAGTTCCACTGCATGGCATTCGTATTCCCATGTCCATATGGTGACCACGAGTCGTGGCTGTTTCCATGGTGATAATGATTGACAGGTGCTTGCGTGTTGTCATGGTAACCAATCCTCGTGACGTTGCGGTCTTCATCAGGAACCTCTTCCGCTCCCTCTGGTACGGCGTCATGGTGCAACTCAATGAGAACAATGTACAACACCGCGCCCAGGACCCCTCCAATGGGACAGGCCACACAGGGTACCCACGACCAGTAGTTAGCGACTCTGATAAAGAAAAATCGACCATAAACCATCTCCCTTCCTCTACCCCCTTGTCAAATTTACGTTTTTATTGCGCATCCATGTTGCGCACACGTTTCTATACAGCGCACCAAATTAAATTCATCAGTGAAATCGGTAGGAGCTGAAACATTCCGCATATTGAACGCTTAGCGCATGCGCCAGCTAGTCAGGCGGCCCAACTCGTCCCCAGAGCAGACGGTCGTTTTGGCCAGCGGGACCAACGACGCCAAGGGCTCTGGGACAATCCAGTTTCATTAGAAGAACCCAATCGATTGCCTGAGACCACGAATTGTGGTTTGACACAATGCGCAAGTCCAAAGGAATTTTTCAAGAGCCTTTGGCTCGTAAGTCCCGCTGGCTAAAACGACCGAAGACTCTGGGGGCGAGATTGCAAGGCCCACGATCGTTCTTGTACCCAAAGCTCAAGGCTCGTCACTTCGCAGCGGACAAAGGGATTTTCTGCAGATTCCTATCCATGGGAAAAGCAGTGAATTTTCCATGGTAGAAAAATGGGAAGTGTTTGGATTTCCCATGGTTATCCATGTGAATTCCCAGCACTTCCCATGCGTGTGCCTTGGGAAATTCAGCTTTTCCCATGGGATTCTTCAGAAATTCCTCAACTCACGTGAACACTTCTGTCCCCCAGCCCGCCACGGCCGTAAACAGTCTCGGACCCAGGTCTCTGGCAGGGTTGATGGCGTATCCACAGTTGAACCCGAATGTTGCGCCGATAACAAACACCACGAAACCAACCAGAATAGGAGCGATGGTTCGATGGGGCCCGGCGTTGCTTGCATCAGTTATCGCGCAGATACAACTAACAAGGACTGCTGTTCCGAACACCTGAAACACAGCGATAGATCGCGGTGAGCACGTGAAAGCCTTGGTCTGAATCACACAAACGAGTCCATCGTAAAACAACCAGATATGGATGCCTCTAGAGAAGGTGTTCATGTTCTAAATGCCGCTGTCATGTCCGCATAGAAGACATGCACGAGTAATCCCACAGGTCTGTACTGGCACACACTAGGTACGTAACGTACAACGCTCTTTTAGGGCGCGGGAGGGTAGAGCGAGCAGGAGGGGGGGGGGGGGGGGGGGGGGGGGAGGACAAGAAGAGGAAGCGGGAGAGGAGAGGGAGAACGGGAGGGGAGTGGAAGACTAGTGGAATGGATTCTGATTTCTTCGTTCTATTTAACAATTAAACTACGAGCTCGAGTTTTCTGTGTTATTATTTTTTGTCAATGTCTCACGGATTGTTTAAGATCGACTCGACTTCAAACCTGATCAGCAAATCCAACCCAAGTAGAAAGAAATTCTTGCGGGTATGTTGCCCATATTCCTGCCGTTCCTTGTGGTCCTAAAATTTGTCTCTTCCCTCCATCGAACGCATTAAGGGCGTCTGTTATAGAAAAATATATAATCATCTTAGTAAAATGCATAATCTCATAATGTTTAGGGTGGATTTCAGCAGATGTGTGTCGAAAGCTACGCAAATTAAACGCACTCAGCTAATCACAAACGAAATTCAACAATTGACATCAGGGGACGAAGTAAGTACGACTTGCGCTTAGTCGTGACCAATGAAAACAAAGAGCCACTCTTTTTTTCTTCGCGTTATCATTGGCTGACTAAACAAAGATCCAAGACTGACTTAACCTAAATACGACATCCACCCTTGCCATGTCGACATTATGAGAAATACCCGAACCCTCCTACTCAGGGAGTGAGGGACACATAGCTCACGATAAAGCAGATTTCGTATGACTGAAAAAAGTGCCGCAACAAAGTTGTGCTGCGCCGCGACCTTGCCGCGACTACGCGATTTTATTCCGTAAGTACAGCAAGCCAGGCTCAGTACCGCGACCGTGCCGCGCCGTGTCGCGGCACTTTTCACCATACGAAATCTGCTCTAGTTCTACACGAACAACTTCAGGCGGACGATTTCCCTACCGTAATAAACCCCGTACAGGCAGGCTGAGGCGGTAAATGCCCCTAACATTTGAGCAAAGATGTAGACAGGAACTTTTTTCCACTTGAATCGACGCACCACCGCGAAAGCCAAGGTGACAGCAGGATTCATGTGAGCGCCTAAAAAGAAAGAAGTTCAAGTGTTGATTAACGTAAACATTGTAATTTCTATATAGCGTTAATCTTATTCAGGGGCGTAGCCAGGGGGGGGGGGACAGGGGGGGCCAGGGCCCCCCTTTCTAGGGAGATTTTCCCATACATTTAACTGTATTTGCTGAAGGAAATTTGAACATTTTAGTCCCATGTTTTCACTATCCGGCCCCCCCTTCAGAAATTCCTAGCTACGCCGCTGTTATTTATTCTATTGCCGAAGGGTTGACAAAAAAAGAATATGTATGGAAGAATTGAATGTGCCTGCTTCTGAATTAATTGATAATCTATTAAAGAAAAGAAAAGAAAACAAAAGACAAGACAATGAGAGGTTGGAGGACTTAACGGGCTGCATTGGATGGCGCAAATTGCTGCCGCGTCAACCTAGAACAGTCAGAACAGAGCCTTTTGGTCTCTCATCCGGAAGACTTTTTAAAGGGAGGCTGTCACGCAACTGCGCAGCTGTTTTGCGCAGCTCAAAACAAAGAAGTGTCGTCCCGTAACGATGGCCAGCGAAGGCTGAAAACCACGAAAACAATCCTTTTTAATCTCGCTATTTCTCGATCCATCCGACCAAATGTTTACGTTTTACATATTCTTCAATAGTTTTCTGATAGGATGGTCTAAATAGTTTTGCTCAGTGATCGTTCCTGGAGCATGCGTGTATCGTGACAGCCTCCCTTTAAGAATGTTACATAGCGGCTTTTATATGTTTGCCATGTTTGCCATGCTATTGAGTGAGTACAAAACTTGCTCCCTCCTTCCCAGCGCGTTTCCCTTCGCTTGAGGATAGGGCCGGAAAGGCCTACTCTCAAGTGAAGGGAAAGGCGCTGGGAACGAGGTTGCCCTCATACAGGACCACACCCACCTGATACCCCCGCGGCCCAGTAACACCCCATGGTGACCCCCATCCCCAGGACCACACCCACCTGATACCCCCGCGGCCCAGTAACACCCCATGGTGACTCCCATCCCCCAGCTGAAGTTGATGGAGAAGAATGTGCCATTGTTTTGTTTGCTGAGCACCGCCTGCGCAACTGAGCCGCAACCGAAAATCTACAAATCAACAGAAGTGTAAATCAATCAAAGAACAGGAATAGATCTGTTTCCATATAATGACTGCCTGTGTAGCAAGCGCAAAGGGAAAGAGAAAAAAAGAGAAGGTAGGTGAAGGGTAGAGAGAAGAGGGGAAAGAGAGGGGAGGGAAAAGGGAGATTGGGAGGGGAGGGAAAGGGGGGAGAGAGGGGAGGGAAAGGGGATGATGGGGAAGTGAAGGAAAGGGGAGAGAGGGGGGCCACACGCACGATAGAGGAAGACTGGCAAGGCCGGATATTTTCAGACATTTCAAACTTTTCTAAGGAATTTATAAGGAATCTTTTTTCAACCATAGGTGCATTAACTGCAGTTTTATATTGATTGAGAAAGATACCTTTTACGTTGTAGCAGGTTGGGTTTAAAGCCTAATTTTCGTTCTTTCCCACTTTTTATCCCATTCCCTATAGTAATTGAATGTCCCGAAACCCGTGCATTTGCGAGGCATACCATCACATTGTTGACCATGGACATGTCTCCTAAAAATCTCTACATGTGAGGGCGCCCCTCGCAACTGTGCAATGAATCCGCGTAAATACACATCAAGCTGTGGGTTACGCGCTGGTTAAGGACGCGAAACGATAGGAATGCGGAGATGTTACGTTACTTAACAATTTACAATTGCCAATTTACAATTGCCAATTTACAATTAACAATTGCGGCGAAGCTTTTGCTAGCCTTCGAGTACAGCATATCAAGTAGATTTAATGTGAGCCTATTTACTTGAGATGAGGAAAAAGAAAACAAAAACAGGACCATACATCCAGACAAAGAGCTGAAGCGTCGTATGGCGACCGTACGGTTCTTACGCCCACGCCAGAGATTTCGGCCCTGACAGTCGCTATCCTGGTGTTGAATTGCTCAGTAGCTAGATACCTATGGGTGAGAGAACGCCCGGCCACCAGACCATATAAGGACGCCCCTTGTACCGTTAGTGAACAACCAACTAATTAATATGCATCACCAACGTGTTTATAGGTCTGATGAGTGTGTAAGAGATCCATGTGGGGCACGCTGATTTTTAAAAACTAGTAAAAACTAGCTTATCTAGCGATAAATTTAGAAATCTTTCACACAGTTGCCGTTTGACATGTTTCATTAATCATAATCCGAAAGTACGCATTCAAATGACACGAGATGGAGTTTCTTTTTTAGTTTTCTGTTGCGCATGCGCAAACACGTCATCTCGTCTGACTTTATTTTCCGTGAACAGACGACCATTGATCCCCTGAGAGCTCATCTAAGGATGCCCAGTGTTCTCGCTTGGCTTAACTACTGTTGTCTGTCCATTTATTCGAATACATTTCCATTGGTGTTTGTGTACGATCCTTGTCGTTCTGTTATTCGATTAATCAACATCACATTTGCACCAAAGATTTTTAGTAAATGGCCTCCTGCCATGCCCTTGCCCCGGCCGCCTAAATTCGTAGCCTGCTAGCTGGCTCGGCAGTGATTTTTTTCGCGCGCCAAAAAATCAAATACCCAAAAAGAAAAAAAAAAACACTGGACAGCGCCCCTGACTTTAGTTTCAGAATTCAGTCACGTTCCTTTCGTCTAGTACGCGTGCGAATGGAACTCCAAGTGCGACTTACAATGAGAATAAAGGTCGACGCAAACTCTGCCAAAGCTTCTCGCATCAGATAAGGGAGCTTGCCTCGTACGGATTTGCAACAGCACTTGCAAGTCATGATCTGAAACATAATACGGTGGGTTACATTGCCGCCTTTCGAGAAGAATTCAAATCGCCTGCGTCACGCTCGTGCAATTTTGATTTCATTCAAAACGTCATTCGTGCCCGATTCCTTATACAAACCACTAGCTTATATAGACACAGAAAATATGCTTAAATGATGAACATGATTAACGTAATGTTAAAAACTCTTTTTTATGTGTGTGTTTCCACTTATAACTCGAAGAAGCATGACTAGAAAGAAACTTTGAGATACGAAGCATTATGTTCATAAACAGTCACAATGTCACAATGTACGATCGATTGTCCGCGTCGATTTTTATTAATTTAAAAGCAAACAAGCGAGTAATTTCCTTCTGTCATTGAGCCATGTAAAATGTATTCCTGGCTCTGGCACGCCGAAAGTGTGTCTAAAACACACTATTCTTTTTGACTGCCTGGTTTTATAAATCTGGACCACATTACACATTGTCTCTTCGTTGCAGCGGCCACTCGTTACTGACAGATCTCATAAGTAGGTCATATCAACTCAAGATTGAATGTCATTCGAAATCTGCTGTTTCTTGAATATACTGTTACTAAATATAACCTGATCAAATCTTGAAAACCTAAAAGCTGAACACGCTAAAATTCAATGCAAGCCGAAATTCAGATACTTAGTAACTCTTGAGCATTTTCTCAGCATTCGCGCCGCGCTGAGTCAAACTGCATCTTCGTAGTAAAAGCAGTCGTCTTTCACTGTTCCGTAAATCCGTAAATCCCCTCTATAAACACGAAACTACTGAGGTATCAGAGATATATAAATCTGGTGCTTACCATGGGTTCAAGCGGCGAATCTCTGTTTTTCTATCCACCTCGTTCCTAATAAATTGTATGTACTTTGCCATGAATGTAATTTGTCAATGAAGCAGTTTTTCTTATGAAACACCAAGGAATTTCTGCTATGGTCGCGATTCGTGTTCTTCAAAACAAAAGTTGATTCACAGCATGGGAGCACGTTACTGAAATTACAACACGATAGTAACATGTCCACAGAAATTCATAAAGGAAAAGCTAAAATTTTGTTTCATTTGAAGCTAACATAACTAAACTGTTGCGTTGTAGGTATAAAGTTAAAATATTTACTTTGATAACGAGTATTTGAGGCCCTTTGAGCCATACAAAGATAAAACTCTTCGATGTTCGAAAAACATGCAAGTGTAGGGTGCAATACATGAGGTAGTGTTCTTTTACCTTTGACCAGAGAAAGGGAGTGTGGATATTTTGACTTGTATGTTATCGCTGTTTACTCTGAACGCAGTTTTGTTAAACGTTTGATCTATTTCTTCCCGTTTTCTCGTCTTTCATTGCTCAAAAGAGGCTCGCTTGTCATCAGTTTCGAGTGGGTTAGGGTCGATACAGAAATCGCGTGTTTCTTTAGAGAATATGTGACATCTGGGATAATTTGTAGTACAAACATTTTAAAACCCCTTACTCGTATTACCAAGCAAAGACCATCAGCCAATCAGATGAGACGAAAGGCGCGGGATATAACCTTCTACGGATACGACGTCACAAAACGATTCGAGATGCCTAAAACCCGGGGGGGGGGGGGGGGGGGGGGGGGGGGGGGTTCTCCCATGTAAGAGTGATAGGGGTGCTCGTCGGGACATCGGAAAATATACCCTAAAAAATACCAGGACATAAAAAATCCAACCCCTAAAAAATACCTTATAAAACAAAATGACCCCTAAAAAATACCAACAATAAACCTTTTTTGTTATTGTTTATTGTTTCTCTTCTCAAAACAAGCTTATTTTAGAGCTATAAATGAACAAACAAAGAAAGAAACGTTTTACTTGGTTTGTGACCTTTTCATTCATTTGCGTACCCCTAAAAATACCATTTAATAATGAAAGCCACAATGTTTCTCCGATACCCCCTAAAAAATACCTGAGAGTCGATTTGACCCCTAAAAAATACGACGAGCACCCTATCAGGTCGACATGTGAAGAACCCCCCCCCCCCCCCCCCCCCCCCCCCCCCTCCCCCCCGGGGCCCTAAAATATCTGGCAAAATGCCTTGAAGCGAAAAACAACAATCAACAAACATTGGTATAACTCTAGTCGAAAAATATCCCTGCGCACACGATGGGTTCTCCCCGGCCAAATAGCCTTCAGCATTGATCATATTTTGAGGGTAGTCCCTAGTCCCTTATGTATATGGATGGCCGTTCGCGCGGGCGTTGACTGACGGCTATGACGCGCTGTCATTTCCCAGCGTGCGCTACGCTCTTAGTCGCTGTTCTCCAGACTCCCGCGTCCCCAGGCGGGAATCTTGAGTTGTTTCGTTCGTTTCGTTCGAGTTGCTAATTCATTTCATTGTTCGTTTCCCCTTCCTGTTTATTTCATACAAACCTCTGCACCTTATTTAATCTGTCCTTTTCTTTCTAACTGCCATGTGCTTGGGTGGATGGTACAGTCGAATGTTTGATCTGAATATGATGCTCGTAATTTTGTGATCAACCCGTTGCCAGGCGGAGACCAACAAGAAAGTCAAGACAACAGCAAGCGCTGGACTAAGTTTTTACAAGATGAGCGTAAGTACTGCTGCTACTGGACCACATTTTAGTGATCTTAGGGAATCGTTTAGACAAGTCTACCGAAGACTTGTTAACACGCAAATTCAAATTTTGATCGGATCCATTAAGCTTTGACTACAGTTCAGGAATGGCTTATTATGGGAGCAAATTATAGCGGAGCTCCAGCGCGGGCCGAAGGCCCGCGCAAGCGGAGCACCATACCTAAGGGAAAAACGTATACCATTGAGTTGATTTTTGAACGTCACGGGCATTATGGATCATTTTGATGACGTCATTGATTGCGTGAGGGAACGTGACTTTGGTGTAGAGTTCCTCTTATGGCCTTTGAAAGTTTGTCCAAGTTTGGCTTCTATAGAAGCTTCCCTTAGGGAGATATGATTTTTTGTTTATTTTTCTGGTATTAAACCTATAGCGTCCGCCGTCCGTCCGCCGTCCGCCGTCCGTGTACACATGGGAACCCTGTGGTATGCAAAGAAAAAATTATATCTCCTCAAGGGAACATGCTAAGACAGCCATACTTGGGATATTTTGTCTATGCCACAAGGGGGGTGCTGTAGCACGGTCACGTGATGTGACGTCATCGATGATGTCATCAGTGATTGAAAAATAATTATCTCGTGAAGAGAAGGCTCTAAAACAACCAAACTTGGGTAGTGTAGTCTAGATCACGAGATTAGCGAAATGAAGTGGTCACGTGATGTGACGTCATCGATGACGTCATCTATGCTTCAAAAATGAATATCTCGTGAAGAGAAGACTCTAAAACAACCAAACTTGGGTAGTATAGTCTAGATCACCAGATGAGCGAAATGAAGTGGTCACGTGATGTGACGTCATCGATGACGTCATCTATGCTTCAAAAATGAATATCTCGTGAAGAGAAGACTCTAAAACAACCAAACTTGGGCAGTGTAGTCTAGATCACCAGATGAGCGAAATGAAGTGGTCACGTGATATGACGTCAGCGATGACGTCATCTATGCTTCAAAAGTGAATATCTCGTGAAGAGAAGACTCTAAAACAACCAAACTTGGGTAGTGTAGTCTAGATCACCAGATGAGCGAAATGAAGTGGTCACGTGATATGACGTCAGCGATGACGTCATCTATACTTCAAAAATGAATATCTTGTGAAGAGAAGACTCTAAAACAACCAAACTTGGGTAGTGTAGTCTAGATCACCAGATGAGCGAAATGACGTGGTCACGTGATATGACGTCAGCGATGACGTCATCTATGCTTCAAAAATGAATATCTTGTGAAGAGAAGGCTCTAAAACACCAAACTTGGGTAGTGTGGTCTAGATCACCAGATGAGCGAAATGAAGTGGTCACGTGATATGACGTCATCGATGACGTCATCTATGCTTCAAAAATGAATATCTCGTGAAGAGAAGACTCTAAAACAACCAAACTTGGGTAGTGTAGTCTAGATCACCAGATGAGCGAAATGAAGTGGTCACGTGATATGACGTCAGCGATGACGTCATCTATACTTCAAAAATGAATATCTCGTGAAGAGAAGACTCTAAAATAACCAAACTTGGGTAGTGTAGTCTAGGTCACCAGATGAGCGAAATGAAGTGGTCACGTGATATGACGTCATCGACGACGCAATCTATGCTTGAAAAATATTCTCTTTATTGCCCTTTTGAATCGTTCCATTTGGAGGAATTAATACCTTTCGGAAGGAGGTCATCTCACTTGACAGGATTATTTTCGTCCCGTATTTGTATTGTGTCAATGCAGCAACATACCGAAGAAAACACTGTTGTATACATATCAAGAGACATTTTTTTCTTAAAAAGCCTATAGTATAAACCATGTACACATGGGAATCCCTTTCATTCGCACAGAAAATTTTATAACCGGGAGCTCCGCTTTTAGCCAGTGGCTAAATCTATATAGTGAACACTTGACTTCCACGCTCTACTTCAACTGTAACATCATCACACAAATTAAAGAGAACTCTCTAGAAACCGAAACATATTAATGCACCAGTCAATTGTAACCACCACCCCCCTTCCCCAACCTCAGCATGGGGAAAACGTGGGCATTTATAGGTATAGACTATAGGTAAGGTTTTGGTCCAGACTACATGGGGGATATTCTCGTGATGGATCCCCCACCCCATGAGTGTGGGGAATTAGGTGGGGGATAGAATTTGTTCCCAATCTCTCTGTTCACCTTGAAATACATCCACCCCCCTTTAGCAGCACTGACCACATACCAAACGATGCAAAACGCAATTGATGTGATTTTCCAAGGAACTTTGAGGTAATTTATTTGCCATATTATTTTACCAATGCATTATATATCTTATTAGGTGCTTTCCCCATTTCTCCCTAATAATGTTCAGAAGTGTTCAGCATATACTATCGAAATACATGATGTGGTAGGTCACTCTTGCCCCACAGGGTGGGGGAATTTCCGACACATTTTGCCTCAAGGGTGGGGACAAAATCTAGTATGACTCAGCTAAAAATCCATGTCCCCACCCTTCCCTGAGGTTAGGGGGTGGTGGTTACAATTGACTGGTGCATAACTTCATCTCACCACCTACACCTACACCTACACCACCTTATCTCCCCACTACTCAATGACTCGCCCAGGGCAATCTTTAACCACTTGGTGAGTATTGCCTTGCATAGCATTCTCTGCAATACATCAAGTTCTTTATTTGCTTTATTGCTGTCCAACCTTGCCATTTTGAGCTGAAGTCTGAGCCACCTAGAAATGCAAGTATATCATTCAAACATTGGTTAGGTTTTATACTTTGGAGGCAGCGCAATCAAATTTTGTGTATAGAGGAAAATACAATTTTTTTTAAATAAAAAAGGAACAACAACTAACTAACTTTAGCTGTCTTCAATTTGGGTGTGTGTCATTTTCACACGAACTGTATACTTTGCACTATAGGAAATGGAGCTTATGATGTCATAATAATAGATTTGTTATTTGTTTTAGGTTACATAAGAACTGAGCAATAGCCGTCAGGAAGAATTTGCCAGAAAGAAGGAATCCCACAGGTAAGGTATCTCAAGGATAGTAAACCATACTTAGTAATTTAAATGATTGACAAGCAAGACAGGAATATTTCATTTTGCTTGAAATGTACCACATCAAAAATATTTGTTGTTATCAGTCTCGGGATTCACCTCATTCCTTGGGTCGGTTGTCTCCTTTCTATACACCCAATCACTGGAACAAAATTACCAATCAATGCTGTAGCATATCCAGAAACTTACTGAACTGCAGCAAACTCACTAGTAATTATCTGAGATAGCCAAATGTATTGGATAGATTGTGAAAATGCATTTTTGCATATCACAGCAAGCTTTTTTACCAGCAAAACCTGTCTGTATAGTCTACAGATATTCAAAGGTTGTTGCAGCAAATGCAACCACACTACAGGGGTAATGGTCTAGATTGTATTCACCACAATCAATACACTTATTGTCCTTTATCAAGTAAACAACACGTGTGACATTTTGATAAGCTTGTGTAAAACCTCTTAGTTTGTTGCAAATGTAGTCCTCTCATGTCTTCCTCTCACCCCCAGGGGAAAGAGGAAAAGGACCCTGGAATATGAACTGGTCACATGTCCCCAGGTTTTTTTTATCACAAAAATGCTGAAATTCCCCAAATTCATAGTTGTGGCTGTCATCTTGGACGCATGGTGGAAAAGCCACAGCTACGGAGTCTGGGGTTTTCAGGTTTTTTTTTTTTGCGATAAAAAACCAATGCCTCAAAGTGGGGGTAGGATACACACATTGTCCCTTGTCTCAAAATGTTTCTGCATGAGGTTCAGACTAGTACATTTTGACTATAAAAGCACTGCGAAACAAGGGTCAAATTTCTCCATCAACCCAGCGTGCACTTGTATTGGTTGCATCAAGCCAAAGCCGCCTGTAGTCAACCGATAAGCAGTTTTGAATAACGATTTTCAAGAGAAACTTATAGTGCATAATCTTTTGTTTGAATTAAATTATGCCTGCTTTATAATTTAAACCACAAAATAACCAATCACAGCCGGTATGTACACAGAAAAGGAATGTAAAAGCAGACTAGTTATTATCTTCAAATTCTTTGCTATGTAAAATTTTTGTTACGGGCCATTCTAGTAGCCAGAGCTTCCCAGCTCGTTGCCTCACAGGGGAGGCTCTGGTGACATCCATTTGAGGGCCTTTGCTGATTGGCTGAAATAGCGCGCACGCGCTTTAAAACGTATCTGTCAAAATAACACTGGCATTCGTTTCCTAGTCGTCTTTTCAACCTATGCCTTCGACTTCAACGCTCTAAAAGTAATTGTGAGGCATAAAACCACCATTTTCTTTTGAGCATACGTCGGTGGCTGTCCCCAGAGCCTCCCCCTCGAGGTGACGAGCCGGGGAGCTCTGGGTACGAGAATGGTTGCGAGCTTCCTGTGTCTACACCACGCACGCGCCAAAATCAGCGGGAATTTGAATCGGAAATTAATAGTAAGGGAAAAATGATTTTGATATACAAAAAGTCATATAAAAACAAGCGAGGACGATTCCGAAACATCGTTTTTCTTTTTCAAGTTTGTTCTATATGTTCTTTTTCATGTTTGCTTCACGAGGTACCCACGTGGGAACTGGCGTACAGGTAACTACGTGCGCGAAAGGAAGAACCTTTTTTTAGAATACGAAAACAAAGCGGTTTCCCTAACCATTACTTCGTCTTCCCGCATTTCGCTTGCTTTTGAGCACAGGAAGCCCAAATAGAGTTCCCTCCGGCAAGTATAAAATAGAATTTCGACCTTTTTTGTGAATGTACTTTAATGTCTTTCTGCATCAGAATTAAACATTTTAGTTTTAATGTTGTTAATTATTCTGTATTTCCGTTCTACGTGATGCTTCATAAGGCTTTCTGACGTTACCTTGGTAGTTTTACCCGTTTTCGAGTAATTACGGCCACTTGAAATCACTCATGATGTTCCATAATGCGTCCTTCCGTTACCCACTACTCGAGACACAATCGAGTCAAAACACAAGAGCTTATATGAGCAAGGTCTAAAAGGTGGGTGGTTCTACTACTTGAAATCATAACATCTGCGTCATATTTTACAGGTAGCTTTCAAATGATGAACCCTGAGAAAAGCAAGGGTGTATTTCCGCGAAAACAAACGTGACTAATAGCAGTGTTGATGAGTAAAAGTATTTTTTAGCGCGGTTAAACGGTAACAGGTGCAAATTTTCACATCAGTTGATGCTTGAACGAAATGTTTTTGTAAATCTTTTTTGACAGCTTTGAGTTTTAACGCGGTAAAATTTCCTTTACGGTTGCTGCTTTAATAATGTGGTGTTCAGTCGCTTGCCTAACGCCATTGATAGGTAACGACGGAGAAGCGTTTTTATGTTTTGTTCTGTAACAGAAAAAATGTTTCTCAGTATTCTATTCTATTCTATTCTGTCTTGACTGGCTTTGAGATGTCATAGGATGAGTTCGCCTTCTTGAAAACTCCAATGTTTTACTGCTAAGCAAGGAAATAGGTAAATAATTGAACAATGAATCAATTACTCACGAGCAATGACGTTCCGAAATTCTCAATTTTAAGTGGTTGTTCGCAAATGGCTTTTCCCAACTGTAAACATTTAGTCATGCTTGCTGAACAGGTCATGCCAAAACTACGATAAATTGACGTAACCTTGATGTCGTCATCAAGGTAGCCTCTACGCGTGACAGAGAATAATTTTGAAGTGACTTTACACCGTAGATGGACAGCATTTACAGCATTATTTAACAGCCTGGAAACATGATTGACCTCCCCCTCTTCTAAAATTAATGCAAAGCCGCGTCGTGTATAAGAACACTTATTTTCATTAACAGAAAAACGTACGTTTCATGGAAATTAAAACCAGCGGAGGACTAACACCAGGGAATTTCTGCAGAAAACCATTCACGGGAAAAACTGAATTTGAGTGTCCGAAGTGTAATAGCCATGGGACAACCTAAGCTGCGTCCACACTTGGCACGAAATAGCACTGTACATGTGCAGACCTGAGGTTCCAAATTTGCAGTCGTGTTCACATTTACTCTTGGTTCGCGTTCAATGAATGAAACACGTGCAATCTCGTACCCAGAGCCCGTCATCTTTTGGCCAGCGGCAAGGTTCAGGGTTCAGGGTTCCCTGAATCTTGCCGCTGGCCAAAAGATGACGGGCTCTGGGTACGAGGTTGGAAACACGTGTCGACGTAGATATGCGCAGCATTGATTTGGGTAATCTTCCCGGGCACCATTTGAAAACGCACGCATAGGGAAATGATCTTAAACGGAGCCCCCATTCACAGGGATTTTCTGCAGAAACGCATCCATGGGAATAGCTGAATTTCCCATGGTAGAAGAATGGGAAGTGTTCGGATTTCGCATGGCTGTCCATGTGAATTCCAAACACTTCCCATGCGTGTGCCTTGGGAAATTCAGCTTTTCCCATGGATGGGTTTCTGTAGACATTCACTGTGATTGTAGCAGTGCTGTGCCCGAATGTTGGCTTGGGCACTCGAAAAACTTGTGTGTTCGCATTAGTACCCGTACTCGGGCACCGTGCCCGGGCACCAAGTGTGAACGCAGCCTCAACTTCCCATTCTTGTGTCATGCAGAAATTGCCTGTGTAAATGAGTATGATATTCTTTAGTTTTTTTTTAGCTACTATAAAATATTCCGTATCCCTAAGCAGTTTACGATGAATATTATTCATTGTTATATAGCGAGTGCTCACTCCAACCGAGCGCGCGCTCTTATTGGCCAAATCAAGGTCACGTGGTGAAGTACAAATCAAATATTCCCCGATCAGTCAATATTTCGAAAAATTATTGACTGGTCGGGGAATATTGCTTTCGTGCGTCGCGTTTGAGAGCGGGAAAAAAGAGAAAGATTATTGTAAACACGCGAGTCTTTTTAAAAACCTTTGCTAATTTTGATAAGTTTTTGCTAATGCAAGAAAATTGTGTTGTTTATGAGTGTTTTCCCTTTACATGATGCAGTCGCGCGCAACTTTTCATTCTTGAAATACATTTGTTTTGACTTAATAATTGCAGTATATTTTCTGCTATATAACAAAACACTTAATGACTACTCCTTCGGGAAACACCAGTTTTGTTTCCCTCGAATCTCGATGTTTCCCTCGACTTCGTCTCGGGAAACATCGAGATTCTCAGGAACAAAACTGATATTTCCCTCGGGAGCAGTCATTAAGTGTATAATATTCCAATTCTACCCCCGAATTTCCATGGTCTCTTCACTTTAGCTGTTTCTACAGTTTTAAAGCGCTGATGTTGCAGATATTTTGTTTTGGCCCCTCCTGAAACACAATATTGCCAATAGCAATAACATTCAATTTGCACTTCATATCGTTCGCTGTTATAAACTGGAATGCCACGTGTTTAATATTTTTCATTCTCCTGTGTACATTTGAAATTACAATTCCGCGCGCTTGCTCTGGAGCAAAGATGCTAGTTTTCCTATGAGAAATAAAAAGAAAACGAAGAGAGACATGTTCGAGCGAATATGACTTTGTACGTTTTGTACAAGTTTGAAGATTACCTGGAGCGGCAAAAAGTAATGACGTTTTTTGTTTTTGAAATTATAGTATACCGGGGGATAGAAACTTCATTTGATGTTGCCGCTTTTCCCCCTGTAGTATACCAAGTTCGCAAGTCGTGTCTACGTACGGTATTTTGTCCTGTGAGCAAGCGCGCGGAATTGTAATTTCAAATGTCAAAACTCTTGCCAGGATATTCTTGCTAATTAAAACAACCTTGCGAGTTTCGGATTTATTGGCTTTGTTCAATGTACTAGTAGTAGTTTTTCAGACTAGCCTTATTCGAATAGAGTTGTAAACAATGACAAACAAGCTAGTTGTGCACTACTCAGTTGTCACTTTTCCGCTTTTGTTCGTAAATAATGGATTAGGTTTTTTTATCAACAGCTGCTTCCAGAGCGATAAAACAGTTAGTGGCATTAACTTGGCGCTAAACATCCACTTGAGAAGAGTTGCTTGGCAACCAGATACTAATTTCAACATAATGCTTTTTGCGAAAAAAGGTTTTCCCTTCCAAACAAATAAATCCTTTCTCCCTATCGATAGCAGAATTCCCAAAAAATGTTGTCCTGGCTTCAGTTGTTATAATTATTTTTAAGAACTTCATAAGGCACTGTGCTCTTCATGTACCGCCTACTTATTTGTGAAACATAGGTTTAACGCTCTAAATTAATATTGAAGTTTGAATCCAAATCCCGCTGAAGAACGATTTCCAAACTCGGGCCAAGTTTGGTGGAAAATTTACTTTCACTAGACAGTTTCAGTTCAGTTTCAGTAGATTGATCAGTTAGACGAACTTCTCGATGCAATATTCTTATTATATCATCGAAAACCATAGGGTTCGGTTTTTAAAGCTGAAAAGTTATTTATGATGTGCAATTATCGGAAGGATCGACTTGGAATCATTCCCGCCATTTTGCATTTTGTTTATTTCTTTTTTCCGGCGCTGCGCCTAGTGTCTGGAGACATGGATATTGTCTTAACAACTTTTAATGTAAGCAAAGAACATTATAAACGTGGATTCAAACAGAATAACAGGCGAGGCAAAAAAGCTGGTGCAACAATCTATTACCAGCTGTATTTGTTAACTCAAGTAAACATTGAGTCACTAACCACGAAATTTATGACACAACTTTTCTTTTAGCTGACTTCTTGTCAATATACACCACAATCTTGGTTCTATATTGGTTTAATATATTCAATAAGGCTTGTTCGATTTTTTCTCTTTTCTTTTAAATTACTAGATAGGATAGTGACGGGTAAGCCTTTCCTGTTGACACAAATTTAATCTGACGTTCTGGTAATGAGCTTTTTACCTTACGCGATTTCTCTCACTGTTTTGTTTTTCATAATCTGACATTTTATCGCAATAGTCGTGTACTCTGGGTACCAGAGTCTTGACTTACTGGTAGTCTCAGTTTGGAGAACTTTGGTGTTACTAGTAGGTGGCATGTGTGGAAAGGAGTTGCTGACTTATTTTCACTAAAAAGTACTTGAGTTTGGAAATCTTTTCTTCTTTTTCACTCCCCCTTCAAAGTCCCGATAAAAACGAAGTGTTGTAAAATAATTTTGGATAGTAAATTTCAAATATTTTTTCCCCTTTTTTAAATCGTTATTCGGAAGGATACGTTTTTTAACTTTCATGCTTTGGAACATTTTATTAAACTGAGCAGAACAAAAAGGAGAGTCTGTGATCCCCCTTTGGAACAAAAATATTAGTAAACATTAAAGGAACATTAAAATTAATGTAAGACCTGTCTACGCCCCAATATTTCAGTGTTATATAAAAAATTTAAAAAAATGTAAAAAGTGTATAAAACATGTGCAGATAATAAAGATATATATATCAAAATACATGAAAATCAAAGTTTGAATAATTTCAAGGGACATTTTTTTTTATTCCTCGAGCCCAAAATTCTCTAAGTTAAAGGGGCACTGTCATGGTCTGTCGTGCATTTGGTCGACATTTGGGGTTATTTTAAGTAGCTTAAATACAGTCAAATTCGCAAGAAATCAGCAAAATAATCGTCTACGTTTGTTAAATAACCTTTCAGCTGCTAGATCAATACAAATTTGGAGTATTTTCGTGTGTTATCGAGCGGATGGAATTGGATTGCGAATTGGCATTTTTTTGATAGCGATTTTGATAGCGAGAGCTATTTTAATAGCTTTAAAAAGCTTACGTAAGAAAGCCTATAAATGCAAATTTAAGTTCCTTTTTCTCCCTAAGTCGGGCCGAGGTCGAATGGGCTATTGACTCAGAGGCCATGAGGGCGAGAGGAATATAATTGTTTTAGTCAAATCACACTCTTAGGTCAATTTGTATAGCCAAAAACGTTTTCTGGTCTGGTCATTTGCCATTTCCTGGCTTTCAAATCCGAAATCCGACACTTTTCGCTAATTAACAATTATTCCACGAGCCCGAATTGGTTGAGTCAATAGCCCCGATGAGTCAATAGCCCATGAGGCCGAAGGCCGAATGGGCTATTGACTCAGAGGCCATGAGGGCGAGAGGAATAATTGTTTTAGTCAAATCACACTAGTAGGTCCATTTGTATTGCCAAAAACGTTTTCTTGTCTGGTCAATTGTCATTTCTGGCTTTCAAATCCGACACTTTTCGCTACTAGTAGGCTATAACTTATAGCCTACTAGTAGCCCAACCAATCAGAACGCAGCATTGACAATAGACCACTAGTGTGATTTGACAAATAACTTTTAGTCAAATCACACTGTGGTCTATTATCAATGCTGCATTCCCAAATGGCTCTAAGTTAAAGGGGCAATGTCATAGTCTGTCATGAATTTGGTCGACATTTGGGGTTATTTTAAGTAGCTTGTATTGGTTGGTAGCTTGTATTGGTTGAGCTACTCAACCAATCGGAACGCAGCATTGACAATAGACCACTAAGGCCACTAGTGTGATTTGACTAAGACGTATTAGCAGAAACCCACTCGCATACTATCACGAATCCTGCAATCTGATTGGTTCCGCTACTCACTATCTATCACGTATTAGTCAAATCACACTAGTGGTCTATTGTCAATGCTGCGTTCTGATTGGTTGGGCTACTAGTAGGCTATAAGTTATAGCCTACTAGTAGCGAAAAGTGTCGGATTTGAAAGCCAGAAAACGGCAAATGACCAGACCAGAAAACGTTTTTGGCTATACAAATTGACCTACTAGTGTGATTTGACTAAAACAATTATTCCTCTCGCCCTTATGGCCTCTGAGTCAATAGCCCATTCGGCCTTCGGCCTCATGGGCTATTGACTCAGAGCCCATTCGGGCTCGAGGAATAATTGTTAAATAGATAGTGAGTAGCGAAAAAGCTACCGTAAAACTCTAAAAAAAAAAGAATTAAAATAAATGCATTTAAGCAACAAATCGAAGGTGGGTTTCTACTAAAACAATTAGACTACACTCTTTTTTTTTAATAAGAACGTCTAATTTTCAGTTGAGGCTGGGCCGTTCTTATTTTTGGAGAAGTTTGAGGCTGGAAATGTTCTTACAGATGTTCTTAAATTTCAGTGACGTCGGAACCTGAAATATGATAGATCTTATAGAAGGATACATACCAATGAAGTATTTATGGGAGTTTATTAATTACAATATTGAATGTTATTATTATTAACACATTTGATTCTGGATTTTAGAACGCATCACTGGAAATAAATCTATTTTGCTCCTATCTGAGGCTCAGGCATGTTCTTAGCATGTTCTTAAAATTTGGGTAAATTTCAGGCTGAACGTTCCTTTAAAAAGGTTCTTATAAAAAAAAAGAGTGTACTCGTTCTCGTTTTCTCTGAGTCAAATAGTTAACGAAGCGCGTATTGACTCATAGAAAACTTGAGCTCGTAGTCTAACTGTTAAGACAGATTTTTTTAGAACTTCGAGCATTTTTGCCAGAAAGCGGCAAAAAATCTTGTTACTCGAAATAAAAAAAGTTGTTGCTTTGAATTTAGTCTCATTTCAAAGGTCTTCATGGTAGTGTTCGTGTATTATCGCGCCGGTAAAAAATTTCCAGAGGAAGCTGAGAAAATAAATTTTAGTTTTTACAGATAGACGTATTTTTCGCACCTAAAATGGTGATGTCAATCACAGCCTACATAGATTCTATAGAATTTTTCCATTTTTGAACGCTTATTTCTGTGGCGGCGCGAACCCAGTCCTCTGCCTTTTGTGATATTTCGAAATGTGGACCACAAATCCACAAATTAGGATAGAAATCATTGAGTAACAGTATTTTTGGCCAAACGTTGCTCGAAGTTGTAAAATAACCTGTCTTAAATAGTTAGATGCCAACAGCAACTACTGTCAACATGATATACTAGTGTAACTTCGGGGCGTGTCTGACATCTCACCGATTGTCCGAGACAAGCAGATTTTTGTCAGGGTTTGTGCTGCATAGGATTCTGAGTTGCTTAAACAGTTTCAGAAAATCAAAATGTCTTGACAAACTGACAGCTCCTATAATCATCCATTTTGTTCCGGATTTGGACATTTTGTAAACATTTTTGTTTGGCTTTGTTGCAAATCTACGCCACTAATATGATTTTTGTGGTGCTGTTTTGCAACATACCTCCAGGCTCGATTGTCAAATACTGCCAAAGTAGCGGAATCACATTTTTTTCTTTTTCTCGGACGAGTAGGTTTAGGGTTCGGATAAGAGTTTTTTTATCTACTCCTTTCGCCAATTAGGAAACTGGTCAAAATATTTTCGTAACCTTGACTGGGATAACTAGGAACTAACTATTTAGTCTGTGGAAAAGAGTGTAAATGACATCCGCAGTCATAATATCCTTTTAACAGTAGTAAACATATCAATTTTTGAGCGGAAATTCCCGTTCGTTTTTTCATCGACGATCTATTTTTTTGTCTGGGCCGATAATCATCGCCGTCTAATGTCCACTGTAAACCTTCCTTGTCTTTCGCCTTTGTTCTATTTTTGTCTTATTTCCGCCGCCCACATAGTAGGCGAACGTTTATTTTGTCTGAAATGTTGTCTTGTTGAAAGTTTGATTTTGGTTAAAAGTTTCCGTTGGGAATTTGCTATCAGCTGCAAGTCCATCAACTTTAAGTCAACTTTGAGAATCTCGCGGACACAAAGGGAAATATATATATATGACACAAAAATTCCGGAAGCGATTACTTTAGGGCGTGAAAACTGTAGGACTTTTTAAGAATTTATTGCGTAGAATGTGCTGCTATGTAACAATGTACTTGTCATCTGTATTTGTATGTTCTATTAGTTAATTGTACGGAAACTATACATGAAATTTGTAACAATTAGACTCGACGCGGCAAAATTTCGACCTTGAAACGGATCTGAAGTAGCTGAGATCTCAGAAAGGATAACGGTCTATTTTTGCTACCCCTGCCTTGAAAGATGTCTGTACCCCATGGTTTCAGAATTATACCGGTTTGCTTCTTTGATTTGAGTTAAAAAATGTGTTGTTTACATTTTGGTCTATACAATTTCCATGTACTTAATGCGACAGAATCAAATGATAGAAAAACAATCAACTTTGAGCCAATTTATCTGGCGAATTCCGCGATCAACAGAGGCTGGCAATCAAACTTTTTTGACGGTAAAACATACAATGGTCTGGTAGTTCAAAGTCATATGAAGAACCCTGCTGTTCGCAACCCTTGACAGAATCGATTTTCTTTGGAAACTGGTAGAGTGCTAGTCCTCTATGAAAGCCTAATACAACAGCTCGAAATATGCTTCTTTTTGTATGTTTTTTCGTTTCTGTAATTCGTGAGGGAAGATTTCCGTTATGGCATAACCTATTGTCCTTTACCCCACACAGGTGGAATGTTTTTGTGAGTAATCCATCGTAACTGTTACGGACGCAGTGCGAGATCGGCCAAATAATCTTTCCAACAAAAGCCGGTCCTATAAATCTTATATCCCTTACTGCGATTGAAGTTCCAATTCAGTCAGCGAAAGCTTTTTTTTACCAATTTCATCTTGCTTTATTCAAAAGCTTCTCTCGCGAATTGACTTGGTCAATTATGGCTTCAGTGCAACATTTCTCTCTTCGTATAATATCTACAGGGACAGTTTAAAATTTGTTCACAACTATTCTGTCTAAATGTCAAGTTCAGTGACATCATTTGTTGAGAAAAATGACGGAATTACGAAGTCAAATTTGAAGTGGAAAGGGTGTTGACCCTCTACTGTGCAATGCATTGTAGCTGTTTCACAACGGTGTCATGACAACTACATTGAATTTAATAACATTTCAACATTACAAAAAGCTCGCAAATGGGATTTTAGTAATGTCTTGTCCTTTCTGGTAAAACATTAACTGATCCTAGTAAAAAAAATCCTCAAAATTACCTTGGTTTTAAGTAAATTCCAATTATAAAATGTTCGGGGTTTTAATGAAAATCAGTCTGTGTTACATATCGCGCTAAAATCATCTCGGGCTCGTTATGAAGTTGAATAACGTGCTTTAGGTATACGAATATAAACTGCAATGTGTTTTGGGTTTTTCCAACGGAGATCAAGTTCAGATTATCATGTGCCACTGTTTGAGTTTTCCCGAGAATCTAATCCTCGCTAATGAGAGATTTCCTCGCAGAGCTCTTAAACTCTCTTTGAGACTGTTTAACATTAGCTTCCAAACTCATTCACTTTTACGCTTTATTTTTTACAAAAGCCAAAGCACTTTGCAGGATTCCTTTTCTTTTTTCTCGACCGTGAGACAAAAGAAAAAGGAAAAGTTTTTTAATGTAAAAAATAAGGTCATTAAATAAAAATAGGTCCTTTACTGCCCTTCCTCGGTCTTTAAAACGCTGGTTTTGGTAATTATGCATTACGAAGGCCGTAGTTCGTTTCTTTGTAGTGTCAAATTGCAACGACATAGTATTGAAGGTTATGTTACGAATTTCCTCGCGTTAATATCTCTTAATGTTTCTTTGTTTTTTCCTTTTGCGTTGATTGCAAAATTTCTGATGTCATAAATAAATCGTGGACCGTAGTGTATAATTAAGGTTCATAATGTGACTAGTCAGGAAAAACAGAGCTGTGATCAAAATTCATCACTTCTAACACAAGGGGACCCCTACACTTTCTGACGTCACACAGCGAGCCTTTCTGTATATACAAATAGAGTTTCTGTAACAATGCAGCAACAAAGCGAAGGCCCATAAAAACAGAGGATAGCCCACAGAACCGGCTTAACGTTATCAAAGATTTGTTCGAATTGAGTTAAAGTTTCGAATGTGGAGAGCGCTCCGCG